>JARWLC010000011.1:35053923-35653923 GCA_033318265.1 Phyllotis vaccarum | reverse complement strand
GTATATGAAAAGTAATTGCATAGACTGTTGCTGGTCTTAACTAATGATTCTCCTGACTAGCATCCCTGCAGCTATTTCTCTCCATAGCTATGGCAACACAACCCCAAACATCTAGACTCCTGTTCTGCGCAAACCCCCCCCCCCCCCATTGTCCTCTGGTGCAGACCACTATCCTTTGTTGCCAGGACTGCTAGAGAGAAAGCCACAGGGGAATGCTTGCTTCTATTCAGCTGGCCATCTCCAGAGCTAGAGCCCAGCCCAGAGGAGGGCACATTCAAAGTTTAGGATTTCTGGGCTGTAGATTGAAGTCATTTCTAAAATTTTGGGGACTGGTGAGTTTGCATGTCAATTTGCCGCTCAGGCCCTTGAAATCCTGACCTCTGGAGTCTCTTATATGGCAGGTACTTTTAACTTGATTCAGTCCTTTGACTAAGGCCTGTCTCTTGACCTGGTGTTGATCTCTGACGCAGACGTCTACAAAGACCCTAACCCACTGTATCCTCCTTATGGCTCCTCTCCTAACCCCACGCTTCCACTCTCTCTTCTCCTTTTGCTTCCCTTCTTCCCTTTCTCCTTTCCCCCCAATTCCTGTTCTCCTTTCCACCTCTCCACCCTCCTCTCCTTCCTCCTTCTTTTCCTGCTTGCCCCTCCCTCTTCTCTTTCATTCCGTCCGCCCCCTCCTTCTCACTTCCCTTCTCCCTCCCCGTTGGAAGAGGCGGGTCATCCAGGGTTCGGCGCTCGGCTAGGCGGCGGATCGACGCTCTCGGCGCTCTCTGCGTGCGGAAGTGCGGCCCTAAGGCTGGTGGCTGCGGCCGGGAGCCGGGCGGGTCGGCGGGGACCTGAAGCCGGCTGCAGGCAGCGAAGCTGGAGGTGAGTGTCGCGTCCCGTCCCGGCCGAGGACGCCCTGGGGCTGGCGGGGATCCGCGCGGCGTGGGACCGTCAGGTCTGGGAGACCTGGGACGGCGCGGCGAGGCGCTGGGGCGCGGTGCTGCCTGTGGGAGCGGCCGACCAAGCCTTCGGCCCGCCGCGCTTCCGCCTCCGCGCAGGCCGCCGGGCTGGATCCCCGGAGGAGCGGCCGGTGTGGACCCATCGGCGTTTAATCTGCCGAAGACCTCAGCACTGATGAGCCGATTTAGTGAAAGAAGCAAGTGCGTCTTTCGAAGTCAGACACACCTCCATTAGGCCATTTGGTGCACTATACTGAAAAGCTGATGCCAACTGTGGGATCCCTCTAACTAATGCCTAATAAGACTTCGTTTATAAAGCGTAACTTGTGATGACCCATGCTTGGTATCAGAGTCAGTCAAGGGCAAAGAGCTTAAAGCCAAAACAAGGATGACCTAAGCGTGAAAAAATTAGTAAGTATCAAAGTATAGGTAAAGATGCAGATGCATACTCGCTTATCACATGTTCTCTTTTGTTTAACTTAGCAGACAGTATTTTAAAGTCGGGAAACAGAATGGCCCCTCATCTGTTGGACACAACTAGGAGTCCTTAGAAAGTGAAGTGACTTTCCCCCTCCCCCTTGGCAGTTATTTAAGTCACTGTACTAGACATTCTGAACCTTTCAAAAGGTGATAAATAACATCGTAGATTAAATTCAAAACATTTTGTAAATGCAGTATTATTCGGGTCTTCAACTTTTGCTACTTAAAACTGGCCTTACCTACATAAGTATATAAAATAAATAGACAGTGCAAGCATTCACAAACCATAAATCACAAATCATTTTATTTTAAAACAATTTTTTGACTACATGCAATTTTACCATTTATTAAAGATGAAAATATAGAGCTGGATTCATTTCTTTTCACATAAAGAACTGTCTTAGCTGGGTATGGTGGGGCAGGCCTTTAATCCCAGGACTCAGGAGGCAGAGGCAGGTGGATCTGTGAGTTTGAGGCAAGCCACATCTACCACAAAGAGTGTTCCAGGGCTGTTACACAGAGAAACCCTCTCTCAAGTCTTGGTTAAATATTTGATACTATAGGATATCGAGAATCTTCAGTGTTTTTCAGAGTAGATTGATATTTTAATTTTGTTTTTGTTTAATTTTGTAATTGTCGAACATTGCTCCATATAAATATGTAGTACAAAATGGTAGGAGTATAGTTAGGAACATTTTGGAGGTTATTGGAAATTTGTCCTTATTCCCAAGCAAAAGTCATTGGTGATCTTAGAAGTTCAAATCAGCAACTCAAACAGAAGTTTTTGAGATCAAAATTCTGGCAGAACTCAGTCAAAGGCCGGCTATTTTGATGAGGAGTGCCTGTAGGGAAATGCGTCTAGCCTTTGCTTTCTGTAATCAGAACATTTTCCTTCTGGAGGAGCTGAACACTCTGTATATGTAGTGTGTTAGTGTTTCATTGCTGTAATCAGGTACCTGAGTGAGCGACATGAGGAAGGGCTTGCTCTGGCTTCCAGTTTGGAGTTGTACAGCCCATGCCAACATCAGCAGGCAGCCCCATGGCGGCAGGACTCTGCCTTGGGACTCATCTCTTGGTGGAACAGGGAGCAGACAGAAGTCAGATTGTGGGCTGGGCTTTAAAGCCTTAAGCATTCAGAACTACCTAGAACAGTGTTAGGAGGAGCGGATGAAGTGTACAAACGTTTGGTCCTATAGAGGATATTTTATATTCAAATAGTAACATACTGTGAACACACTGCAACTCATAACGTCCAGCAAACTGATGTTGAGTTGAAGTGCTCTCTTTCATTTTGCCTTCTTTTTTCTTTTTTGCTACCTCCACATTCAATTACACGACCCTATGTAACTTAGAGATTGCCACCCACAGTTTAAGAATCTGCATTCTGGTAAAAGACTTTGTATTGAATGCAATCTCTAGGTGTGTGGCAATACAAGATCTGACCACATAGGAAATGCTGGCGATAAATTGGCTTTCGCTTGCTTTTGCACATATTTTCTAGTTTATTATTTCTTTTGAGATAGTCTCACTGCTTGATCAGGCTGGTCTTGAACTTGTTGGCTCAAGTGATCCTTATACCACAGTTTCCTCAGTGCTAGGACACACATCACCATGCCTGGCTTTACTTTACTCACCTTTATTGGGCCTAGGTTCCTACTGGTGCCTACTGCAGAGTATGTTTTTAAGTGTTTATCCAGTGGATGAGTTGTAGGCTTGTGTTGATAGAAGGTGATTTTGAGATTGATTGGAGTGGGAAATAACATTAATTACTAAGGACTGTCCGGAAGTGTGGAATAATCTTAAACCCTGCAAAGTGTATGTATGGACCCCCCTGGACTGTCTGCAGAGCTGGAATGGTAGAGGCTGTTCATTATAATCGATCAGACACTGTAGTATACAGTATATTATTATGTTAGTTAGAGACATGATTGTGATTGGTACAAACACAAACTTGAGCTAAGTCTAGAGACATTGTGAATTTGAAGTTGTGACTACACACATGGTCTTCTTTGGTATAAGAGTGAAAGCGGTCATTGACTGTTCCACATGCGACCATCAGCCAGCTGCACAACAGCTGTGTACTCAGCATCCTTTGGCCTTGGTTTCAGAGACTGTATAAAATTTGATTAATCTCAGCCATGTGTAGTGGTATATTCCTGTATCGTCACTACTGGAGAGATTGATGCAGGAGGATGTCGAGCAAGAGATCAGCCTGGACTACAAATGTTACCGTCTCAAAGCGAAAATAAACAGAACGGACAAAGAAGAACAGCAGGAAACATCACCAACTAGATTCTGTCAATCTTGGAACATTGAAAATTTCCTCTCAGTGCTTGTCTTGTTCCTGGTGTTAGGTGCTGGGATTGTCTAGAGACCTCAGCTGATACAAGACGCGGTCCTAGTCATCCCTACTCTCCGATATGCTAGCACATGACATAGGCATTCAAAATGGATGCATGTCAACCTGGATGCACAAGGGCCACTTTTGTCCTCTCAAAAAATAGCTTGAGCCAGACTGTTGTCATGGGTGTTGAGAGAAGAAGGGTCTGGTGCTAGAGTGAGAAGAAAAGCCTGAGGAGTACAGGAAGCCAAGGGAGGTCTGTGAATGTGGGTGTCACTTGGACTGCCTCTCGGTGGCCAGTGAGCAGCACAGGCAGGTGCTGAAGGGGTTACTGAGTGCCTTTGGTCAGACATGGATCGGGAACTGACTTGTTAGACAGCCTCCCTCCCCCCAATTACATTTGGTCATTGAAAGAAACTTCCTAAACCTTCTTAAACTCAATACGGTTGGTGGCAGTTACCACTGAAGTGGAGCATTCATTTTGTTCTTACTTTTAGAGTACAATTTGTTCTGGACCCAAGATAGTCTAGATTTTAGTTAATGAGAAAATCAGCTGCCCACAGTGAATCCAAGAAGTACCTAGAATTGTATACTGTGTTGAAGGCTCTCCCTTGCTCTGCTAGCAGGTTCTTCTGGAAGCTTCAGTGGTTCCCTGTTTTTTCCCGTCTTTTTTGAGGTATTACTGGGTAGCTTTGTGCCTGATTGGCCTAGACTGACCAGGCTTGCCTCACATTCAGAGACCCACCTGTTTCTGTCTCCCAAGTGTTAAGATTCAGTGTGTTTATAAAGGTCATTTTCAGTTTTAATGTGACTTTGGAAGTTACATGATTACATTCATTATATTATAATTTTACTGAGCGAGTAAGCAAGAGAAATAGCTGGAGTTATTTGCTGTGGTTTTATAATGGGAGCCCCATGTGAGTGACATGATGTATGTGTATATAAGTCAGGGACTCTGAAGGAATCAGAATTCATGCCAGATGGTTCAAATGAGACTTTAATGAAGGGACTATTTGGAGAGGTGTGGCTATTTAAAAGATGGAGAGGCTCAAAGAGCAACAAATACTGGCAAGTACAGAGGGAGGAAGTAGAAGGCTGTTCAGGGCTGGGGGCAAGGAGGAGGACTGTTTAGTGGGCTATCCAGGACTGTTCTAGATTATCACCTGATTTCTGATCTATGCAAAATCTGTTGGAGCAGTTTTTATACTTTTCAAAGTGCTCATTTCATTCACGGCGAACTTGCCACCTGTTCCAGAAAAATAGTCTATCTGTGGTCCTTGTACTAAGTTTCTTTTGTGGTCATGGACAGAGACACACCTCTGTCCCTGGCTGGGCAGCTCTTTTGCTTCTGCCTCACCGTCATTCTGTCTTGCTGACATCAGCTCTTGGCCTTTGTGTGTGCTTAGAGGCAGCAACAAGAAGGGCCCCTGTAGGGGGAAACCAGCCTCCTCTGATCTCAGAATCTTATTAGTCATGTGTTTTTTCCCTTGCCATTTATAGTTTAAAAAATAATTGCTGATGTTCCTTTCAGCTGTCCCACTACTGTGACCCATCTGAAGGCCACGATCATGGTTGGCCTCTGATTTTCTAATGTTACTTGTATCACTGTAGTGCCAGGGGACATTGGAAGCCTTTTATGAGTGAACAAAGCCTTTCACATCCCTAGTTTTTCTTTACCTCCCTCTCTGTCCCTGGGATATGGGATCCAACCTGTTGAAGTTCCATGTGATCTTTTTCTTTAGAACCCATTGTCTCAGTGGTTTACTTGGAGGTTTTATTTGCTAATGACTTCTTCAGTCTTTCTAGGTAATTTGTCTTTTAGGGGTGACATTTGAACTTTTTTTTTTTGAAAAATACAATTTTCTGACATCCCAGGAGTTAATTTTTATTGTTCTATGTGGGTCTAAGAACAGAAATATTTTGAGTGATAATGGTTTTCTGTGAAGTCACCCTTCCTTTTTCCTTTCCTTAAGCAGTGTTGACTTCACTGCTGACAGTTTGTCAGCATCCAGTGGGTTGAGGACCAGGCAGACACCTTTAGCCCTCAGGCTTTGGCTGTGCAGTGTGGGAAGATGCTTAGCTGTGATGCTAGTTCTGGGAAATGAGGCAGATTCTGAATGGCTCTTCTGGTGAGTCCGTGCTACTTTATGAGAAAAACTGGATAATCCAGGTTTATGTAGTGGATGTGTTATGTAGGCGCATTGAAGGTCTTGTCATTTCACCTGTGCTCTCTCTGTATGGCTCATTATTGCCTCCTGGACCCCTCAGGCTCATTCTTTCTCCCAGCTCCATATGTCCAAATGGAGTAGGAAGTAATAGTTTTTCTCCATCTATGAAAAAATAGATATGAGCTAAAATTAAAAAATTATGTGCCATTTACTTATTGTTATTTTAATGACTGTATTTCCCCTATAGCAGTCTAAAATGTAAACTAAAATATGTTTTTCATTAAAAACCATAGATAACATATTCCAATTTCTTTTCATTTGTGGAGGTAAAAAAGGAAATGCATTCTAAAGAGAGAGCCGGTAAGGCCAGGCAGGAAGCTTTTGCCCTCTTAGCCTGCCTTTCTGCAGACCATACGGGACCCAGAGTCAGACCTCTGCTGCCGTACAGCTTGGACTCTGCGGCTTCTTTCAGGTTTAGTTGGTTTTTGTTTTTGCTAACTATTGTTTTGTGTGGAGGTTATCTTATTTATTTATTTATTTGTTTGTTTATTCATTCGTTTATTTATTTTTATCCTAGAACTCCTTCGTTATAATTTGATTTTCTGACATTTCCTAATATTATTTCTCCCAGTTAATTTAAAAATGTACTTTAAACCTGAATCTATAACAGGCAATAGCAGTTTACTTTTATTTTGCTAATAAATATTTTGGAGAAGTAAGTTATGCCTCAGTGCAATAAGGGAAAATTATAAAATTAAAAGTTTCTGATTTTAAGTTGGGAAGTTGGCTTACAGGTCAGATGGGTCAGGTGCTTGTCCTATTAATATGAGGACCTGAGTCTGGATTTTCATCACCCATGGAACAGCTTGACATTTGTTATTCCAAAACTGAGGGTGAGGGTTGGAGACAGGCAAATCCCTGGAGTCAGTAGACAGCTTAGCAGAATGGTGAGCACCCTGTTCCCCAGAGACTGAAAACCAGGAAGGTAGAGAGCAATAGGAGAAGATATCTGACTGACCTCTGGTCTCCACATTTGCATGCAGGGAGGAGCATACCTGCATACACCTGTACCCCCCCCCCCTTTCCTTCCCTTTCTCTTTTACACACACACACACACACACACACACACACACACACACTTTCTTTTTTTGATCTGTTGCAAAAACCTTTTAATGTATGTTGTTAATGGTGAAGAGACTTCCTAACCTAATATAAATCCATAAAATGCAATTATATATTATAAATTATAAAAATATGGCTTTTTGACTTTATTTTAATGAAATGCTTTTATAGTAGTGATTTTCTCTTTTGACCTGTGATGGATAGGAGGTTAATTGATGTTAAATGGATGCTTTGTTAATCCTTCATCAGCTACTAAATTGGTATGGGGGAGTCCAGGTCAAGACTGCACAGGCCACGACCAGATTGTTTTCTCAAGGAGGGTTATGGATTCCACCCTCCCAGCTCCCCCAGAGCCCACACCACTCTCCAGCTGTCTGTGCAGGGTAGGGACCTCTTCCATCTCCTTTCCTGCTCTCCCCTCCCTCATCCCTCTAGCTCTCCCCACCCCCTCCCTTTACTCCCCCATCTGCAGAGTGACAGCTTGTAGATGTTGCGTGCAAGTGAGCTGGACTGGCGTTGTGTGGTCCCAGTGTGTGGTCTCCAGCTCCACGGAGAGGCTGCTAACAGGGTGGATGAGAGAGAGCAATACTGTTTACTTTAATTTATTTCGGATGCTGGAGTTGTGCTCAGGGATCTCCTAAGCTTGCTTGCACTGCTAGCAGCTTCAATCTCTCACAGCTGCAGTGCAGGCTGAACTGCCCAGGCCTCTCAGACAGGCACTTTCCTCAGCATCTGCCTGTTTAATCCCCTGTGGCTCAGAAATGTTAATGGCACTGCTGAGTGCTGATTATTTCCTTTCACTATGTCAAGATATATGGCCTTGAAGAATTTTTTTTTGCAATGTAGCTAGACAAATAAAGCAGAAATTGTAAGATAGCAACAAAGTTGATGTATTTTTAGAAATTGAGAAAGCTATTACTCAAAATTTGGATCGAATTAATTCAACTGTGGTTATGTAAAAGAATCTGGGAGTTAGGTGACATCTGCCATGTTTAACCATTTTAATAACATAAACCAATTTAAGCTGCTGGTTGATTCCTTGACCTTCTGAGGAGATGCCCATTGATTCTGGCTGCCTGTTTACTGTTGTTTTGTCAGCAGAGACCATTGCCTTATTTCATCTTCAATGTCTGACAAGTTGAGACAAATGAAACTTGGTTTTATATTCTAGTATTCACTAGGGCAGTATCTTCTTCCCCAATGCTTGGATTGTGAATGTTTCAGTAATATTTCCTTGGTGTTATTTCTGAACATTTTTGTTGAGGTGCTCAAGTGCGTTGTTATTTGAATAAATAGCCATAGACTTTTTAACACCCCTTGGAGTTGTGCGTTGTTTAGCTTTTCTTTCCTGTCCTCCTGGAAGTCTTGCTGGAGTAGGACTCCTTTGTTGATGAGTTGTCTAATGAGGATAAGAAAGTCTAGGCCAAGGCCTCTTTTCACAGAGGCCCCAATATTCTGCATCCCATTGCACCCCACCTACCATTAGCCCTGAGTTGTAGTACGTGGACTCATTTGGAAGCCAGGAGCGGGGAAAACCTCCCTCCTCCTCTGTGTCTCTTCAGTGAGGACATGTTCTTTTTAGTTTCAGTGTCTAAAATCAGAAGACTTTAAGTATGAAGTAGTATTGAATATTTTTAAAACTTTTATTTTAAATAGCCATCGATATTTCTTCTAGTAATTGACTTTCTTGGGATTGTGTATGTGGTGATAATGATGTTGGTTACTCTGATATGAAAATTATGAGGCAGGGTTAGGATATTCTCGGACTTGAGTGTCGATCATCAGCAATTCCAGATACTTTCCTCAGTCCTGAAGAAAACTCTGGGTTTATCATCAGCCCTGTAACGATCTTTGAGCCTGTAACTACAGCTTTCTTGTCAAAGTGTATTTTTACATTCATTTACTTATGTGAGGAGGCTCATAAGCTACAGTCCATGTTTAGGGATCAGAGGACAACTTAGTGGAAAGTCTGTTCTTCCTTCTACCATATGAGGAGCCTATAAAGGGCCAATCGGTGAGCTTTCTGTTCGCGGATCTGTGCAGTCCAGACAGCTGCGTGCAGACATAGGCTTTCTCCTGACCTGTCCATGCTGCTGATGTAACTGCATAAGCACACCTCACAGGGGAGAGGAGCAGAGTGGTCAAAGGGATGACCTCATGTAGTCCTCCTTCCACTGCATGGGGTCCAGGAATCAAACTGGCAGCAAGCACTCTTACCCACTGTGTGTTTGAGTTTATTTCTTCTGAACTTTGTGGTAATTTGGCTGTTTATGTTAATTATTGTAAAGTAAATGAATAGTACTGGTCATGACCTGAGACTTTTATTTAAGAAGTAAGAACTTTCTTTATGTAGAAAGAAAAGAAGAATACTTACAAATGATGGCTAAGTGAAGTAATGATATCTAAAATGGGCTGGTATTTTGGGATGGCTTTAGGTTTCCCTATTACAGAAATGCTATGGGAATGTACCGTGTCTTAGTTGCCTACCACCCACAGCAGCAATTAGTTGTACAGGTGCCTTTTAAAATCTTCCATAGGCTTTACCACTTCAGGTGCTTATTGGTTGCAGATAGGGAACTCTGAAAGGGTGATTTTTGCCTAGCTGAATCCCACTGTTTCGAGTTGAGCTGCTTCTGGGCTGCTCCTTCAGGAGTGAAGTGTACAGGAAAAGGGCCAGGTCTTAGGAGAGGTGAACAAAATAAATGTCTGTAGAGCCAGGAACTTAGCAGTATAGTAGTGTTTCAGGCACATAACTGAACCTAAGACAACTTACTACTTTTATTTGGATTTTTAAGGATTTGGAACTGAAAGGTTGTTACATTTTATATATTGCCAGTACTGTCCCTTTCTCTTTCACGTATGGCTGCTTTTAACTGAAAAAAAAAAACAAACAAACAAAAAAAAAAAAAACAGTTTTTCTTCTTTTGATATTAGTGACTGGACCCAGGGTCTCTTCTGTGCTAAGCACGTGGGCTCCCACTGAGCTGTACCCTCAGGACTTTTTTTGCTTTTTATTTTGAGACAAGACATTAGTAAGTTGCTCAGGGTAGCCTAGAACTCACTCTGTGGCAAGTAGGCCTACTGATTGAGTAGTTGGGCTCATAGGCTATCAAGATTGGTGAAGAGGTAAGATTCATTTCAGTGGAATAATTAAGAAAAAATTTTAGACCTACAAATTTGAATTTTTGGTTCTTTGTGTAATTAGAGAAACAACAGAATATTGATCTTTGTACCTTTCATGCCCTAGGAAAGGAACTGCTTGTCTCAGATCTTGCTGCTTAAGTGGAATCCATCTTTTTTTTCCCTGTAGCATGTAGCTGTCATGACTGACTGACGGTTTAAGATGTAATTAGCAAACTCAGGTTCTATGGTAGCTTCTGGTAATTGTTATTATGAAGATTTATTGATTTTGCATTGACAAGATAACTCAGTGGGAAAAGGCACTTACCTTGCAGGCCTGACAATCAGACTTCACTCCCCAGAACCTAACCTACACAAAGTAGAAGGGAGAACTGACTCCACAGAGTTGTCCTCTGATCCACACATATGTGTGTACACACATACACACACACACACACACACACACACACACACACACACACACACACACACACACACGAGTGGTTGGGGGAGAATGGGAGGGAGGAAAAGAGGGAGGGAAGAAGTGTTAGTGTGCTGGCAGGGTAATGGTAAGATGTCTCTGGGGGAAGGAGCTTGTGCCAACCTGGTGACTTACATTTGATCTCCAAGGATCCACATCAAAACAGAGACCTGACACCTCCGAATTGACCTCTGACCTTAACATGCATGACTACATACTAATCATGAGTATACACACACACACACACACACACACACACACACACACACACACACACACACACACAGAGAGAGAGAGACACACACCCAAAACCAATAGAGCATGTGGGACACAATCTGGAGGCAAAGAATGATATCTCTTCTGCATTAGAACATCTAGCGGATGTTTCCCTCAAACGTCTCATTTTATGATTTTGCATAGCTGGAATTTCACATGGTGTTTGAGATCCCTGCTTCTCTGATTGAAAATCTTATAAAAGAGCCATACCAGAGAGAGTCTTGTGTTCTTGGAGCTGCACAGCCCAGTTGCTCTTCTCTGGGGGTCTAACACTGTGCTAGATATAGGAGTTCATATCATAGACAGAGCCATGCTGTTTAGATAACATCATTGTCATATCTCAGAATGAGTAAATGTAGGACAGAATCACAAAGGGGACAACCTTACAGGGTCAGTATTCTCTGCTCTCTGCCTCGGGTCTCTATCCAGAGTACTGCCTCAAGTAGAACTACGTGTTCTACTTGCCTGTTTGTTCAAGGTCTACCTATACTTCTAAAATTGCATTTTCATAGTCATAGCCACAGGCAAAGCATATAGAACTCTACTTAAAGTATTTTTCCTGACCCCCTCTAACCCTTTCTAGTCTCATTCTCTCTAGTGCTAACCTGTGGTGTGGATTTTTCTTATCCTTTCTCTGTGTTCATTCAGCATGCATACATACCTACATGCATATATGCACACATATTTGCTGTAAGGAATCTTTTGTTTTCTAAAGAACTAGATAGCACTCTGATACCTGAGTTGTGACAATTGTGGGGATAACCTGCAAAATATTTATGTTTGAGAGTATATATAGTTCTTTGTAAGGATACAAACAGAGATGTGTGGATAAGGCAGTATGTATTGAAGTGCTCATTCAGAAAACATGAAAGTTTGCTGTAGTGGAGGGATGGTTCAGATAGAGAACATGCTGGATGGTGGGGCCTAGAAGTGCTTGTGTGTGTTTAGGATTTCTGTAGTAGAACATAAAGCAATTAGTGGAGAATTGGAATAGCATGGCCCTAATTTTAATTCCCAAGTTTTCCCCTCTCTCATGAAGAAACATCATGGTCATGGCAACTCTTCTTTTTTCTTGTTTAATTTTTTAACTTTCTTTTTATTTATTCTTTGTGTCTTTTACATCATGCCTCCCAATCCCACCCATATCCTTCCTCCCTAGAATAAAACAAAATGAAATTTAAGAGAAAAAAGAAAACAGAGAAAGGGGAAATTTCATTATGGAAGCTGCAGTGTGACACAGTGAATCATGCAGTAAACTCCTTTATCCATACATTCTTGCATGCAAGTGTTCATTGCAAAGAATCATTGGTCTGGTTCAAGGACTCTAATCTTTGCTACACCATTGATGCTGGACTCCTAATGGGACACAGAGCTTGTTGTTCTGTGTCATGGTGATCCTGGAGCCCTGGGTTTACAGGACCAACCCTCCCCCATCAACCTTCATGCTCTATCAGATCACAGATGGGGTGGATGTTGAAGTAGGTCTGGTTCTGGACCTGAGTAGTTGCAAGGTTGGTCAGCCCACCAGCTCCCCCATGCCTTAACCACCAGGGTGAGCTTTCCAGCATTACCTTGAAGTTCACCTTTATAGCAATGAGTATGGGGCAGGTCCAGTTCTCCTACTTTCACATCCTCAGGGTCAATTCTCTCACACCTATAACTTCAGGGCCAACTCTACTGTGTTGTCCAGGTGAGATATAAGGACCACTCTCCCAAGTGCTCTAGCTGATGAGGAGCAGGTACAGCTCTCCTGCTCAGAGCCAGCTCTTTCTGACTCAGATGTTGATGGGCAAGTAAGGGGGCATCTCTCCTTGACCATGCTTCATGCAAGTAATAGGGACAGCTTTCCCATGCTTACAACTTGGGGGGCTCACTTGCCCACACCTTTGTCAATAGGGTCAACTCTATTGTGTTGCCCAGGCAAGGTGCAGGGTCCATTTTCCTGAGTGATGCAGGTGGTAAGAGGGAGGGTCAGCTTGCTCTTCTGTTGCAGGCAATAAGGGGAGAAGGGTAAGGAGGTATATATCTCCTTCATACACATTGCCTCATGACAGATAAGTAGTGGGGACAGCTCTCCCATGCTTACAACTTCAGGGCTGGCTCACCTACTCTTTCTCCAACAGGTTTGGCTCTGTTGTGCTGCCCAGGCGAGGTACAGAACCTGCTCTCCCAGGTGTTGCAGCTAGTGGGGGACATCCTGTTCTCCTGCTCTTATGACCTCAGAGTCAGCTCTTTCACTTGACTCAGGCATTGATGGGTGTAGTAAGAGTAAGTGATGTGGGATGCCTTTCTGTACGCTGTGAATTATCATTGGTTAATAAAGGGACTGTTTTGTCCAGTGGCAAAGCATCCTAGAAGCAGGCAGGAAATCTGATAAAAGGGAAGAAGGGCAGAGTCAGGAGAGATACTGTGAGCTGCCTTGGAGAGAGAGACTTGATCCAGCCGCCCAAGAATCAACATGTAAGGAACACAGGCGAGCCACGGGCAACCTGTAAGCCACGGGCAACCTGGCAGGACAGACTAATGGAAATGGGTTAAGTTGTAAGAGCTAGCTAGTAATATGCCTGAGCCAAGAGTTAAGCAGCATGTAATTAATATAAGTCTTTGTGTGATTATTTGAGGCTAAGCAGCAGTGGAGCTGTGAGTGGGTTAGAACCTGGGGCCAGGCCGGAAATTCTGGGCCAGAAACTTAATACTGATGGGTGGTGCGGAGATCTCTGCCCTGCCCATGCCACCATGGCCATATAAAGGAAAACATTGGGGCTGGCTTGCAGTTTCAGAGCTTTAGTCCATCATCGTAATGATGGAAGCATGGCAGCATGCAGGAAGACATGGTGCTGGAATGGGAGCTGTGTTATAATGAGGTGTTTGGTCTCGGGCTATCTTATGTTAATATATTTTAAATAAAATTTACTGCCACAGAGCTGAGAGTTCTACATCTGGATTGGCAAGCAGCAGGAGAGAGAGAGAGTGGGGACAGAGACAGAGACAGACTAAACCTGGCTTAAGCTTCTGAAACCCCAGTGACACACGTCCTCCAACAAGGCCACACCTTTTGATACCTAACAAGTAGCACCACTCCCTAATGACCAGACATTCAAATCTACTTTATAGAGATGTTCCTGAAACAAGCTTATGTATTTATTTATTTATTTTGTCCTGGCTGACTCTGAACTCCTAGGATAGAGCCATCCTCTTGCCTCTGGCTTCTGCAACACAGGGACTATGTATATATGTGCCCTCAACTGTAGCTCTGAACAGTTGTCCTCTGCTAGTGAGACAGTAGTGAGACAATTAAGCATTATCGAGTACTTCGGGGATCAGCCTGTCATCTAACTAGTCTTGCCTATCACAATCTAAATTTATATCTTTATTTAGTAATTTGATTTAAGTCTTCTCTGCTCTTCCATTGTTTTCATGTTTTATTTACTGTGAAACACTTCCCTGACTGGACCTTCATGTGCTTTAAAGAATTTCCTACTTGTTGAGGATGTTCCCCAGTCCCCGGCCCTAACGGATGAATGTGATGGCAGGAATGTTCATGTCTAGGTACAGATTATTTTCATCACTGTTCACTTTTCAAGAATTTCTTAAGTCAGTATAGAAACATAGCTAAGGCTTTAGCACATTTTGGCTGAATTGTGATTCTCTGCAGTATTGGAAGGGCATACATTACTGCCAGCAGTCATAGGAGCCCTCCTCAGAGTCAGTGGCAGCCATGAGCCTTCAGAGCTCAGGTGGAAACCAGCAGTGCCACCCGGATCCAGTGTTTCTCTGAGGTTGAGTTTGTTTTTCACATGTATTGGTTTCAACTTCTATTTTGTGAATTGCCTACCCTGTCTCCCTTCACCCACTTTTTAGAGGATTTTGTGTTTCTTTCATCTTTGTAAGCTGATTATAAACATCAAGCAATTTGTTTTTGTTATTTTGAGCATTTTGTCAGACTTTGGTTGTCTCCCGCTAACCTGCAGAAGATATGATGTCTGTGTGGCTGAGACATCAGTGTGCTTCCCTTGTGAGTCTCCCCTCACGTTCAGCACCATTCCTCCCATCACTGTGGCTGTGACACACCATTCATTTTGGTTTAATTACAATTATGCTTATGTTTGATATTTAAATAACCATGATGTTAATATGCAGAAGATACAGGCTAAGCATATGATTATCTAAACTGTCCCTGTAAAGGTGTGACTCCACCCACTATCATCTTGTAAGTAGTTAGAACTGTGTGAATTCTCCTCCTGGAAACAGGCTCCCTTCCTGGCTGCTGCTTCCTCTTCCCAGTGTGAGAGTCCCTATTTCTTTGGGTTCATTTTTTGATAGTCTGACAATCAGATTGAGAGACACAAGTGTCTGTCTTCATTTCTGGAAGGCCTGTTGCTGAGCTCTGCCCCCAGCCTGAAAAAATGTTTTAAATAACGCCTAGAGCCATGTTTATTCCTGAGGACATCATACCTCAGGTACCAACTGTGTAGTACACATGAAGTCTTCAACCTTCTATTTAAAGAAGGTCTCCTCTGTGCCAGGTTCCCATTTCTCTTAGAACAGAGGCAGTACTTTCTCCTGTGTGTAATCTGGAGAAGTCAGGAATCAGGTATTCTGGATCTTTCTGTGTGCTGTTACTGTGTGAAGAACTTTACTTTACAAACAGCACAGCTCTAACCACAAAAGTAATGAGAGTTTATTCTAAGCCCAACAGATGACCGTGGCCCAGGAGCACAGGTTCAGGTTTCCCTGAATGACCTGGTCCATCGTGGAGGTGGCCATATGAACTCAATATAGTCACAGAACAGTGGCAGCCAAGTGAGTGCAGGCATGTACTAAATGTAGTAGGGACAGCTGGCTGTGCAGTAGGTCTCTGGTGCCATCTGACTTCTGCCTCAGTAGGACTTGTGCAGAGACTCATGAATAGTTACAGGAAGGAGATAGTGTAGGGCGAGACAGGTACGTGCTGATATTTTGTGTGCCCTCTAAGAAATAAAGCTTGTTTAAAGATTAGAGGACAGAGCCAGCTACAGAGTTAGCCCTTAGAGGTCAGACAGTGGTGGCACAGACCTTTGATCCTAGTGTTCAAGAGGCAGGGGCAGAGATCAGTCTGGATCTCTGTGAGTTCAAGGCCACCCTTGACCACACAAGATTAATCCGATTTAAAAGAAAAACAGAGCCAGGCAGTGGTGGCACACACCTTTAATCTCAGCACTAGAAAGGTTAGAATAGGAAGTGATATGGCTGGGCAGAGAAAGGAATCTAAGGCCGGAGGAGCAGGAGTTGGGCCCTTTCCTTCCATCTTGGCTGAGGACTCAGGCATTCAGTCTGAGAATTCCTGGAGACAGGATCTTCCCCTGTGGCCTGAGGATCGATCAGTGGTGATGAGAAGTTTCTCTAGTGGCTTGTTCCTTTGTCTTTCTGATTTTTCAGCATTACCCCAATATCTGGCTCTGGGTTTTTATTATAAGATCAGTTAGGATTTGTGCAATACAGGTGAATTTGGGATTGCTGCTTTGAGACTTTGTTATTTGGAGAAAAGGAAGAGAGGGTTGATGTTGACCTAGTGCTTCATAGAAAAATTGGAAAGGGAAATTTTTTTGTTTTAATTTATTAAATGAAATACACTTATTTTAAAAGTAAATGGAAATGCATTTTATAAATGTATGTGCAGTTATTTTGTGATCCTAGACAAATCTTAAAATATTAATTTAAAGTTATTTCTCTTTAAATTTTTATTGATGCCTTTCTATGGAATAAAGTGCTTCATTTTGGTACATTCACACATGCACAAAACACACTTTCACCATTTCTACTTCTTACTTTCCTGTTTCCCTCTCCTCATTTCTGGTTCCCTTCTTAATTTTATATAGGCTCCTTCTGTAGGCTTACTGGCTTCTAGTGTGCTGGATCACAGGTTTGAGTCTTTGAGTCTGTCACTCACTACAGTCTGCTCTAAGAGATTTTTAAATAGAGGTCTAATTATGCAGGCATAGTGAGGAGAGGGTTGCTATTGCAGCGGTAGTTGATTGCTAGTAATTTCTGAGGAGTAGGGCTGTACCCGTCTTCCCAGGAAGCACCCAGATAAATCAGGAGGCAGAAGGAGCCAGGGAATCCGGGGCCAAAGCTTTATGGAAAGAATGGGGCAAGCAAGGGTAAGCCAAGCAAGTTTAGGATTGCATAGTTTGAATTTTATTTTTATATGCTCCTGCTTTGTGCTGCTCTTCTTGGTTGGTATCCAGAATGTTTAAGGGAAGTTCTAAGTGTCTGGGCTATGGTCTCCTGATTTAAAGGGAGCTTGAACTTCTGATTGTTTGGTTTGCATATCAAAGATGTTCTCAGTCCCTAGGTACTAACCAGCTGTCTGTTTAACTGTCATCAATCACAGAAAAGAAACATGATTGTCATACCCTGAAAACTTAAAAAAAAAAAAAAAAAAGATTTATTTTATTTAATGTGTGTTTTGCTTTCATGTGTGTCTGACCACATGTGTGCCTGGTGTATGGGGAGGTCAGAAGAGGGCATCAAATCCCCTGGAACTAGAGTTATGGATGCCTGTGAGCTGCCATGTGGATGTTGGGAACTAAACCTAGCTTCTCTGGGAGCCACCATGTAGGTGCTGGCAACTGATGCTGGAGAAATGGCTCAGGTGATCCATCTCTCCAGACCCCATCATAGTGGGAAGACTTTGAATTGCAGCTTCAGGATTTAGAAGCAGTGTAGAGAGAAAGGAGGTTATGGCCCTAGCAGGGCATGGTTTAGCCTAGAGAACATGAGCCCAAGGAGCCTTGTAGCCACTTGCTGCTCCTAGATACTTTTGGAGTCTTTATTTTGCAGATTTTCATTTCATGTTGGGCCAGACTCTTTAAGAAATGGCTCATAGTTTAAATATTATGCAAGGTGATGTTTGTTTTTTTTTCCCCCAGAGTATTTTGTGAACGTTTCCAAGGAAGAATGACCTAAATTCTAGTTATTATTAATGCAAAACACAACTCTTACCTCAAAGAGTTAAGTAAGAGATAGATTATTTTGGATCCAAATATGAGTGCCTAGGGAACAGATTGCATGCTCCAGTGTATTAAGCCTTTCATGAAGTTTTATAGTGAAAGAACAAAGTCATAAATTAAGATACCATTTAAATATATTGGTGGAAACATTAGGTATGAGGGTTGACTCAAAGGAAGGAAAGATGTTTCAGGCCTCAGACTGTATCCAAAGACATTTGCATTTTGGTTGGTAGAAGTTAATGGTCTGTTGTGTAAATAGATTCATAAAAGTTGTCTGTTAGTTACAAGGATGACGTTCAATCAGCAAGGAATGGCTACTGAGGAGACTGAAGGTAACTTGTGTTAACTTGTTGTTAGGCCCTGGGCCTGGAACATTCTGGCCTCTCCACGAGCACTTAGATTTTGCAAGAGGTTCCATATCAGTGCGCTTCTTTACAGGAACTCTTGCTTATATGGCCACCCTCAAGAGTATGTAATAGTCTACTTTTAAGACTGAGAAAATGCTGTAAATTGTTTTTACTGAATTAAGAGGAGCAATGGAGTGACCACAAAGAAATTTTGATTATTTATTTTGAGCTACTGTCCCACAACTGTTATGGCAATAAAGCTGGCACTGTTAGGGTGCAGTGTCAGGAGCACTGTGCAGTCTGCACTGTAGGGTGTTTACCCCTACATTTTAGGAAGGAACACACACTGCAAAAGGTTTGCTTGCTCTTGAGCGGCTCATCAATTGAGATGTTATCCAGAGGATTGGTGTGAGAGGAGCCCCTGGCCTTGGCATTGGGAACTCCTTTTTGCTACAGAGAGGAGAAATGTCTCAACATCACAGATCTTGAGGACCACTTGCCCAGAGGGGCAAAACTAACCCAGAAATGATTCCCCTTTCTGTTTGAACTGCTGGCTAAAGATGAGGTAGAAGAGCTTAAGGGTGATAATGTTCATTCCATGAAACACAGCTCAAAGATTCAGTTCTTGGTTTTTGCCAGTGTGTCAGGCAGCAGGGCCACTCAAAGGTTTGATGTTTGGATCTACTTAGTTTTAATGGTTCAAATCTAGCTAGTTGTGTTGCAGTATTGATGAAGGCCATAGAGGATGGATGGGCTCTATTGAGGCCCACAAAGGGCAAGCTGTTTCCTCCTGTCAAAGAATAGCATCTACCTCTGACCCTGGATGGAGACACGACGTTCTGATCTGCATGATTAGAATATTGCATCTGCTGTCTCCTTCCTTGAGAGGTGGGCTTGTCAATCACCTGGTGAAGAGACCACCCTTCAGGAAGCCTGGTTCGTTCACCTAAAGCCAAGCCAAGGTGGTAGGAATAATTACCCCCTCCATGGGATAATTTATTTACTCTTCCAGGAGACTTTCTGCAGTGGTTTGCGTAGCTTCTATCATCTAGCATCAATGCTTGTTGGCTTTTTTGGTTGCTCAGATAAGTGTTACTTTTAACCGTTTCTTTTATGGGGTTGGTTTGTTTCCTTCTGGGTATTTACCGAAACTTGGGCATGCTTCCTGCTGCACACTCAGTGCCTTCTCGCCCTTTTGCTAGGAGCCCCACTCTCTTCTCTTATACTGCTGTTCTCCATATCCCAAGCCACCTGCTTTCTTAAGCGCATGCCTTCTTCCTCTTTCCTATCCCCGTTCTCCACGCTGAGACTGTTTTTACCTCTCAAACTCTTGATAAACTTGACCTTGGGCTTTCTTCCAAGTCATTTTTAAGATTCTCTCATTAATGAGACTTAAGAACTTAAAGCGTGAACCTTGATTTCCCTGTAACAATTGTATATGAATTGTGACTAATTTAACTTTTCTTTTAAAATTTCTTGCTTAGACTTTATTAGTTCTCTTAGTCCCTGGAATAGCAATATAAAGTTTGATTAGAAATATATTCTAGTTCTTAGTTTTCCCCTTTTGGATTATGGAGAGCATATTCAGCTTCATGTTTAATTATGTAAGTCACAAGTAATACCTTTTGGTTATGGGTTGACATTGTGTCTACTTGTCTGGAGTCTGGTGTCTAAACTGATACAGAGTAGATGATGATCACAGCCTTTAGCATTGTCCTGTTGTCTGCTTGTTTCTTTTTAGACAGGGATCTGAAGGTACTATAGATAGAGCTTAGCGTCTGGGCATGTAGGATGCAGGAGTTAGGTTCCTTCTGTGACCAAAGGACACATAAGACAGAATTTCAGATGTTACCATAAGGTGGTGAATTTGAGGGGCAGTGCTGTGTTGTGAACCTTAAGGTTTTCCTATAGATTTATGTCAGAGTACTTTGTCTTTAGCTGTGTCTTAGTGCCATTTCTGTTGCTGTGATAAGTAGCCCTGATAGGAAGCAGCTTAGAGGAGAAGATGTATTTCAGTTCATCTTGCCTTTGAAGTTCATTGTTGTGAGGTCAAGGCAGCAGAGATTTGAAGTATAAAGTTGTGTTACATCAATAGCCAAAATCAGAGAGAAATAGGCAAGAGCATGCTCTTGCTTTTGCGTTCAGCTTGATTTCTCTACTCTTAGACAGTTAGTTCATGCAGATAAGTTACTGGTATAGTATATCGAGACCAGCTATGCGCTCAGTGTCCTGCCATACACAGAGCAACCTTTACCATGCATATTGGTTCTGTCCAAACTTGGATTATTGCTGCAGTGGAGAACTCCAGTCTGGGATGAGAAGCACAAGATGCTCTGCTTCTTCCTGGTCCGAGAGAGGCCCAAGTGGTGTTTGAACATTATGAACATCATTAGAGCTCCCATCTTGGAGAAGGCTTCCAGAACTGAGTTAACAGAAAGTTTAGACAGTAGGAGAGCCAAAGGAGTGGTCATCAGGCAGGAACAGAGAAGTTGAGAGACTGACTCAGAAGTTGGAGGCTGACCGGCACCCTGGTTTTAATAATCAGTAAGAGTCTAAGACTATAAAAAAGCAAGCTTTTTAAATACTTCAGTCTGAAACAGCAATCTAGAAACATGCCTAGAATAGTCATTAATATTCATGGTAACTAATATATATATTAGTTATATAATATACATACATATTATATATAATATATAACACATATATAATATATATTAACTTCTGCGATGATCTTTTCTTTCTTTCTGTGCTGGGGATTAAAACCAAATGCTCTACCAGTGACCCACATTTCCAACCCAAAATTTATTAAAGGTAAATTTTGTCCCATGTAATATAGGAAAGGCAAATGCAGAGTAGAAACATCGTGGCTAAAATACTTGAAAATTACAGATACATTTTAAAAGTATAAAGCCTCTTACTTTGAAACTTTCTTTTATGGAGAATATCTTATTATTTTTTGGCCTCTAGTAAATGAAACCTTGCTATATTTTCCAAACACATTTTCAAAAACCCTCATTGTTATTGGCCTCTAGTAAGTAAAGCCTTGCTATATCGTGCTGTATGTTTGCAAATAGTTTAAAAACCTATTATAAAGTTTCTGTTTCTCCTCATCCTAAGGGTTTTGTAGGTCTTAGAAATCTTTTCTACTTCTAGGTAGTAAAAGTATTTCTTTTTGTATTTTTATCTCACACATGTATATAAATGCCTAGGATTGATATCACTTATCTTCCTTTGGTCTCTGCTTTTACTTTTTGAGACAGCTTCCACCTCAAGTCTGGCATTACAAGTACATGCCACTATGCCTTGCTTTTTACAAGGGTTCTGGGATCTGGTGTCAGGTCCTTAGGTTCAACTGAGCTGTCTTCCAGCCCTTGTGTCTTATTTACTTTTCATTTGTTGTTAAGAGAAACTATTATCACGGCTTATGGAAGAGTTTATTGGTGCTTACAATTTAGAGGATGAGCCATGGCCATCATGGCAGGGAGCATGTGAGCAAGCAGGCAGGCATGGTGCTGGAGCAGTAATTGAGAGCTTAATCCTAAGACATGGCAATGGGGGAGGAGAGGGAGAGTGAGAGGGAAGAAGGGGGAGAAAGAGAGAGAAACAGAGAGAGGGATGGAGGGAGATGGTTGTAAGCTTTTGAAACCTCAAAGCCTCCTCCCTAGTGACACCTAAGGCCACACCTTCCAATCCTTTCCAAATAGTTCCACTCACTGGCGACCAAGCATTTAAATATGTATCTGTAGAGGCCCTTCTCATTTAGACCACCACATCTCATCTTTAATTTTTGAAGCTGAAAATATTATACTGCTGCAATTACATTGGTCAAAGCCTTATTTGATGGTACTGCTTTGTTTTTACCAATAAAAATAATACAGTTCAAAAAATACACACAGTTGTATGATATTTCTTTCTGTTAATCTTTCTTTGGTAAATGAATTTTAAAGCATTATGCAATCTGGTATTCACCTTTAATTCACTATGTACATATTCCATTAAAATACCTTTGATTTTTAGATTTCCCTTATATACTGAAGTTTGAGTATATTGTAAAGACTATTCTTTTCAGTTTCTGGTCTGGAATGCAAGAAACTTGGAGATCACTCCCTTGTGTTTCTCCAGTAAGAAAAAACTTTAGATTAAAAAAAAAAATACGAAAATCCCTAACTTCTATGTTTCTGTTATTTATCACAAGGCAGAATGCTCCCCTGCACACACAAACTGGTAGATACAGATATTTACCGCTATCAGCATTGCAGCCCCTTTTCCATGGCTGTTTAGCACTAAGTTAACAAACATACCATGTGGCAACAATACGGAGAAAAAACAAACGTTACAACCATGCTTAGGCATGACATGGATGTGAGAATTAACAGTTTACAACTACAATTATATGTCAAAGACTCTAATGGAAATAGAAGCTGGTATAATATCAGATAAGTAATGTAAATAGACATCACTCCTACTCCATCCTGTTCCATTCCATCTCATCCTATCACCCCATTTATCCCAGTGTTGCAGCTCATCCCTTCACTTTCCATCCCATTCTATTGTATCCTATCGGGTCCAATTTTGTTCCATCCACCGCATTCTACTCCAACATTCTATATCATCCCATTCTAAAATTCCTTTTCATACCAACAACTTGCCCTTTCATCTGTGTTGATCAGCTTTCTGTCACTATAATTTTATACCTGAGACAATTATAAAGAGAAAAGATTTATTTTGGTTTCCTATTCTTGAAGGTGTGAGGCTATGCAGCACATCATGGTAGGCGTGTGTGGAGGAGCAGCACCAATTCTCTCATGTTCCAGGGTCAGAAAGAAGTAGAAGAAAGGTGAGGATCCCACAGTCTCTTTGAATGCATGCCTCAGAGCCTGAGGGTTAGGTCCATTACACCTCCTGGGAGTACCACCCTGGACATCAAGCATTTAGCACATCAACTTTTTTGTGTCTAAGCTATAGTGGGTGTTGACCTAAACATCCATCTGAGGGACTTGGGCAGCTACAGTGTGTTCAGTTCTAGAAGCAGACTAGGTTCTGTATATTGTGGTCTCCTCCTTCTGGGACCCAAAGTACAAGGACCTAGATACAGCAAGTCTTGGAGTCATTCTCTATATGGTGGTCACTGGGTCACTGCCTTTTAAAGGAACATAGTATAAATACAGAAGCAGACAAAGGATTATAATACTTTCCTTTGTGTCTGTGATGTATTAAAAATTGAAATATCTGACCCTCAATAATCTGATCATCCAAAAGACCAGCATGTTAGAGGAAATCTTGAGGGTAGGGTACCCATGTATAAATGGAGACCATGGAGAGTGTGATGGTGTGAATGAGAGTGACCTCCATTGGGTCATATATGTGTGTTCTTGGTCTTTAGTTAAACTTGGGGAGGACTAGAAGTCCCTCCTCTCCCCTCCCCTCCCCTCCCCTCCCCTCCCCTCCCCTCCCCTCCCCTCCCCTCCCCTCCCCTCCCCTCCCCTCCCCTCCCCTCCCCGCCCCTCCCCTCCCCGCCCCTCCCCTCCCCTCCCCTCCCTCCTTTTGTCTGCTGCTGCTGCTGCTGGCTGCCTGTGAATCAAGGATGTAAAGATCTCCCCACTGCTCAAAAGCCATGTCTGTTTAATTCCCACCGTGATGATACATGGACTAACTCTTAATCTGTTGGTAAGCCCCAATTTAAATGTTTTTTTTTTTTTTTTTTTTAAAGCATTGCCTTGGTCTTAGTTTTTGCAGCAGTAGAACAGTAACTGAGACAAAGAGGAACTGAAAGTTGACATAGAGCCACTGATTGCTATCACCTCCTAACCGAGATGCTGCTGTCTATGGGCTAAAATTGGGGTGAGATTCAGGACTCATTTTGGGCCAGAAGTTAGAGGAAGTAGCATCCAGTCCTCAGATCTTCAGCTCTTAAAAGACCTTGGTTAGAGGGCTATGCCACCACTATGGAATCCCTTCCTAGTTGAAAACAGTGGGGTTGAACAAATATTCTGCTATAATAGAATAGAATGAATATAGAAGTTTAAGCTGCATACTCTTATTTCACATTGTTCATGACTCTAGAGCAACAGAGAAAAGACATACATTTAATATATAAACACATAATTTTTTAAGTACAAAGAGCACCATAAACAATATGAAAGCCAAGGACTAATCTCAGAAGTATTTATAGGAACAGAAGGTTAATGTTCTTGCCAGAAATTTTATTCTTTTGTTACTCATTTACTTATTTGAGATAAAATCTTACTGTATAGTTTAGACTGGCCTTAGAATGTAACTCTAGCTTTCCTTAAACCTATAATCTCCTTGTCTCTGGTTCCCTTTGTTAGAAATGTTGGAATGTGTCAACAGCTGGACCTTACTAGAGATCTTAAAATTCAAGCAAGAAACTTCATGAAACATCATGAAAGAAAAGTTACACACATACCTTGCAAGTTGAAGCTATGTTATTCCACCTATCCATCACATTGCTGCATATAAAACAGATTGTTATTTATGGTGCTCATAGGATGGTATGTTGATAGAATTTTCTCTGTGACAGTTTGGTAACATAGAAGAGTTTTATGTGTACATGTTATGACCAGGAGTTCTCTGCTGTGGGACTATGCTTTGTTTTGTACATTGTAAATATTTGTCACTCATTCATTAGTAAAATGCTGATTGGTCAGGTATCTAGACAGGAAGCAGAGGACAGCAAGGCTCAGAGGTTTGGGATGAGGATGCTGCACTGAGCACAAAGGTACCAAGCCACATAGACCAACCACCTTGTAATTAATATAAGCCTTTGTGTGCATTATTTGGGACTAAATGGCTGCAGGACTGGCCAGGTTGGATACAGAAACTTCAGACTACAGTTCTTTAAATTTAATGCAAGCAAATATTGACAAAAAGTAAAAATACTTTGTATAACATATTCATTGTTATCCTACTAATATATCAAAACTGGATTGTATGAGTTTCTCTTGTGAGATAATTATTTTATCAACATAATGGAATACCAGGCAGCCACAAAACGATAAAACTTGTTTTTGTTTAATTATATGGGATGATGTCATATATATGTATATATACACATATATATGTGCATATATGTGTATGTATGTATGTTAGGTACAAATATCAGGTTGTAAAGTACATGTCTAATTTACCACATTGTACGACATATGTTGTGACATTTGCAAGTAGTCCAGATTGATCAAGACTATATATATTTGGTATTGTATGTACCAACATGTTTTAAAAAACTGGTTGTCTTAGTAGTGCTTTTAATTGTCATGCTGTGTAGATTGTCCTTATGAGCAGACCAGAAACAGTGAAGCATTCAAATAGGACAGGCAGGTGGGAAAGTGAGAATGGGCCCAGAGGCCATCTTCCGATAGCATTTGCCCTAATTGGCCTCAATGGAAGTGGCCTGGCCTGCATGCAGGTGGAACCCAAGTGTAGGCAGTGCTTGGGAGGGCTGGCCGGCCGGACACATCCCAGGCTGGGTATGTGAGCCAGCTGCCCCTGAGGCCGGAAGGGTAAGTGGGTTGTGCTGTACTCCAGGCCGGAAGGGTAAGTGGGCTGCACTCCAGGCCGGAAGGGTGAAGCCGCTGGCTTCTCTGTTAGCTTTCTCCTCACAGCACTCCCTCTACCAGCTTGGCACCATGAAGTTTCGGGCCAGGATCACCAGCAAGAGTTTTCTAGAACTCTTCATCCAGGTCAGCGGCATTATAGCGAAGCATGCGAAGGTCTGTGTGCTCCGCGTGTGTCCTGACAGGCTGTGCTTCTGCCCCACAGGGCTCCTGGGTGAGGCCCAGCTGTGGGGTGAGGTGAGGCGGGGAGTCTTCCGCCACTTCTGCATGGAGGGTGTTTCGGAGGAATTCAATGAGATCTATCTAGAGCTGATGTCTGAACATCTGGCCAAAGCTGTGAGGAATGCGGGCAAGGCTTCATCCCTGAAGCTCCAGCTCACAAACAAGCTTCGCCCCTGCCTCACTGTGGTGGTAGAGCTGGCGTCGTGCCCTGGCCACACCCGTGCCATGGTCCATGATTTGCCAGTGAAGGTGCTTCCCAGAAGGTGGTGGAAAGAGTACACAGAGCCCCGAGTTCGGACCTCTGATGTGAGTGTTTATCTGCCATCTTTGAAGACCCTGAAGAATATAGTGGAGAGGATGGCAAACGTGGGCGGCCGTGTACTGGTGGAAGCAAATTTAAATGGCAAAATGAACTTGAGTGTAGAAACTGATGTAGTGGCTATTAAAAGCTATTTCAAAAATCTTGGAAATCCTCCAAAGACCGTTCTGGGTATGACTCAAGGTAAAGACCCAGAGAAGATGGTGCAAGTGAGGGTGGACAATAAGAAGCTTCTACTATTTTTCGAAGGACAGCAGATAAACCCCACGATGGCCTTATGTAATATTTTGAGCAACACTCTGCTTCATCTTGTTTTGGTTCATGATGATATTTCTCTTCAGTATTTTATTCCTGCTTCATAAATATTCAAGCAGCCCTAATTTTCTTCAAAGAATCTTAATTTAAGATCTTTTCAGACTGAAACTCTTGAGTTACTTGAATTAAAAGGCTGCGGCCCTTCTCCCCCTACCCCCGTGGAATATGTAGGGTGTTTATTTTGTTGAGTGTTCTCTTTGTAAAATGTTAAACAATTGGAGAAATAATTGGATAGTTCATGTGCTTATTTTTTGGCTTTGACAGTTAAGTCATATTCAACTTAGTTGTTTTGGAAAAAATGGATTGTAATAAAATAGCTGAATTCTGAAACAATTGTATTATTTTATTATGAAATACTATTGTGAAGAATGAGAATTTTCTCCATTAAAATAATACATTATTTTGAGAAATTTAATGAACTTGGTCTCTGAAAGGTCTAAGATGGATTTTGTACTTGTGTTACATCAAATATTTGTTAAAATTTGTTTTATCTGGATTCCAGTTTTGAGGGACCACTTTAAGAAAATGTGAAGGTCTTTCTTTAGGTTTTGTGTCTGTGCTGGAACAGTATACATTTGACTGTTGAACAACATGTGTTTGAATTGCTTTGGTTCACTGATAGGCAGATTGTTTTTTTTTTTATGTGTGGATATTTATAGTATATAGTTTTTAAATTTAGAGGAGCCCTGTAGCATAAAATACTTCAACATAAACAAAAATCATAAATATATGTAGATTATAGTCTTGACATTCAGTACTATAAAGTATATTGCATCTGCTAACATTTATTAACATTTATCGGTGCTTAAGTATTAGAACTATAAACATGGTGCCATTCACAATGAAGAAAATGTAAAGATGCAACATGGATACATTATATTAGCCTTGGTTCATACTGTACTGCTGTAAATTAATAGCCACCTTCTCTTGATGTTGTGGGTAATCTGAGGCTATTTACAAATTTTCTGTTGCGTAGAATTGGCACCTATAACCTCTAGCTGTTCAAGGCAAAACAGTGTGTATGGCTTTGGATTTATCATAAACAAAGTTTAACTTGGCTATTTTTCATGTGTTTACTCAAGGGACTGTTGTATAATTTTTCTTGTTGGGACATGAACAAGTATATGTTTACTGAAGATAGGAAGGAGGACATTTAAAAGCCTAGGAAGATTCAATCCAAGTATAGCTTGGCGAGCCTTTGAGTATATTTGGGGTTATAGGAACACGATGACTCAGAGGCAGCTGTGTCACTGAAAAGTCCACCAAAGAAAGCCTTGGAACTCCCTGCTCATCTTGGACTAAGATGTTTACTTTTGAGTAAACCAAGTTTCCACTTTTTATTTTTCCTTTTACCCATGATGTTCTATTACATCCACTTAGAGAATAATTATTATTTTATTTATTTATTTATTTTATGTGTATGAGTGCTTTGCCTGCATGCATGTAAGTGCATTGTATGTTTGCCTGGTGCTCATGGAACTGGAGGTATAGACAGTTGTAAGATGATGTGGGCAGTGGGTACTGAACCTGAGTCACCTGGAAGAGCAAGTTCTCTTAACTGTGAGTCTGCCCCAGAAAATAAATCTTGGTATTTCATTACTTGAGGCCTAGAAAATATTATAAAGTGTTAGCACAGTGATGAACAGTCTCATTGAGAATAGGTTCATTATTTTATATTAAATTTTAGTTTGATGAATAATAGATTAAGACTGTGGACTTGGTAACGTATTTTGTGTATTTAGTAAATTCTCATGATTATTATTTTAATCAATAATGACTAATTTCATATTAGTTTTGGTGATAGAATAGTTATTTCTATGTTTTGCTTATTTCTAAATTCCACTTGTGTTAAGGAAAGACATAAACACTGAACCTAGACAAATCCATTGAACATTGTCTTATTAAAGTCTCTTGATTGAGGGAGATAAAATTTTTTTTCTAAAGGTTCTCAATAATAGTTTTAATATTATTTTTGAATAGACATTTCCAAAACTTTAAACTCTGAAAAAGTTTACTTTCTTATTTCTGAGTCAGATGTGTAGGATTGTTTAGTTTGGAGAATATTTTTTTTAAAAAATGTGAGGATTATGTGTAAAAGCCATTTTGGAAATCTTCAGGATCTGCAGGTTGTATGTGTGTCTGTAATGCAGCCATGGTGATTTCTTTTTGTAAACTCCAACACCATGGCCAAGGCAACTTATAGAAAGGAGGGTTCTGGCTTGTGGGATTCAGAGCCATAAGAATCCCTCATGGTAAGGATTCTTGGCAGCAGGTGACAGTCATGGTTCAGAAATAGCTAAAATTCATTGCATATCACCGGGGCACAGTTTGTTCAGATGAAGGACTTGGCATTCATTGAATTCAACAAATGTCTTTTTTCTTTGTGAATACCAGTACATCCTTTCTGCTAACCAGTGTCACCATTCTCAAGGATTACTTACAGCAGCATTCTGTTAGTCATCTTTCTCCTATAATGTACCAGTGGTAATTACTTTCATTAAGTTGTCATGCTGCTGTTTTTCTGGCAACAAAGAAAGCAATACATTTATTTGTACTTGGAACGTTGGTTCTTCACATGAACTAGACCAGATTCTGAAAGTAGTCCAAAAAAGTCACATGCTTATCCAATTTGGGCGTAATTGCAAGTGTGTCAGTAAGATAATTATCACTCAAAAGACCCAATTTTCTGTGCCAATTAAAGGAGAGTTTTCTTTTGTCAAGAATTGGTTTGTGGATGTTAATCCATGAGACAAGTTAATTATTCAATCTTTCTTTGTCTATTTTCTATGCATTAAGTGTTATAGTTTCTTTGGGACAATATAGCTATTTGTTGAAACAGTTGTCAGAACATCCACCCCAAAGTATATGTCTTTGTAGGTTCTCAAATGTTTATTCTTACTAGGTTAAATTCCACATTGTAGTTTCCAGGTATATACTTAAGTATTTGAAAAACTCATATCTGCTTTTAGAGGAGTTGTCAGCCATATTTATCCCTTTAAAAATAATTATTTGTAAAATGCTATTTTGTGTAAAATTAACTATTTACTTTTGGCCCACTGATTAGCTCTATTATTTAAAATCAATTTATTGGTTGTTTGTGCATTTTGTCAATGTTAGGTGTAAATATATTTATCATGAGCTTTTTTAAATAACATGAGATAAATAGAATGTTAATCTGTTGTGTTTTAGTCAAAATAATATCAAAATATTGTCCTTGATAACTTTATTTTGAGATAACTTCAAAATTAAAAAAAATCAAGACTATTAAAAGTAACAATTCTTGCCAAGCCCTTAGCCAGATCATTAAATACTTATTTTTTTGCCCATTTTTTTAAGCCTTTTTATTTACCTCCTTATTTTGTTTGATGACATTTGAAAATAAAGAGCAGTAGTTCCTAAATACTTTAGTATGTACTTACCTAAACACAGGGTTCGTATTGCCACAGTATAATTATATAAAGTACACCTCTTCTTAAAATCTTTAGTATGCATAAAACTTTACTAAGCATAGGGTTCATATTGTATAGTACAATTATATAAAGTACACCACTTCCTAAATACTTTAGTAAAGAGTCACTAAGCACATGGATTCATATTATCATACTACCATTATCTGTTTTAGAAAGTTTACTAGTGATACCATACTGCCTAATTCCAAGTTCAAATACAGTAGGTATTTGAATCCTTCCAGTTATGTAGTTGTTAGAAAATGTCCTGTTCTGGGATCCCATCCAGTAATCATTATTAGATGTGATGAATATTTGACTCTATCTGTAAATAGATACACCAACAAAATAGATAATCAGTCTTTTAAAAATTTTTTCTTGACCCTGGCACTTTCTGAGTGTACTTGACAATTCTTTTATAAAATTGCTTTTCATTATAGGTTTGTCTAATATTCTTACTTATTTGGCTTGAGTAATATACCTATTTCCCCTTGAAGTTTTTTTGTAGGTAAATGTTTAAATACTATGTGACATCCATTTTTAAAATCACATACTTACGAGTTTTAGTGTTCCCTAAGTAATTTTTCTTTGTAATTATATATTAGTGGTCATAGGATAATAAAGGACTTTTTATAGTAATCATTCTGTGAATCTGTTCACTGATTATATCACTAGAATAGAATTGTATGTTTTTAAAAACATGATCAACCTATTGCTATTAGTCTTGTTTTTTTTTTTTTTTTTTTTTTTCCCTCAGTGTGCACTTTTAAAAGCAGACAAGGGGTGTGGAGACACCCAAGAGACACCTTCTGTATTGGGCCTAATATTGTAACACTGAGGGACACAGAACAAAAGAGCCACTTGGACAATTTTCTTTAGATGCTAAGTTTTCTGACGTTTGGGCACTAGCTGCCTTGTAGTTAGGCTCGTACACCCTTAGCATGTCTCCATTGTTCCTTGACAGCTTCTTTACTAGAGCATGTCAGTGTGTCAGAGCTTTTCTTATATCTATCCTGCTTTATATATAAGGGCCATCTTTCTGGAAACAATTGTAATAGTTTGTTGCATATGAGGAAATTCAAAGCAGATGGCCTTTTTGAAGATAGCATTCCTCAGGTGATTTCAGCTTGAAATACTCACTCTGGCAAGTGCCTAAGTACTTCTTCCAATTGTATGAATTACATATATGTTTATTTATATAACATACAGTATAGATATATGTGTACATATATGCATATATATGCATTTATTCATATAAAACTTACTTTGAAACGGTTTCATTGTATAGCCTAGACTACTTTTGAACTCATGATCATCTTCAGCTTTCTGAGTACTGGGATTTCAGATGTATGCCATCGTATCTGAAAATGGTGTATTTATCTTCTGTGACATGGCTTCAAATCTGCTTATTTAAAAAAATATTTTTGCTATTATATTGCACAGATTCTTTGTATAAACTACACACACACACACACACACACACACACACACACACACACACACACACACACACACACACACACACACACACACACACACACACACTTGTGTGATACATGTGCCCACAGAGGCTAGAGACATCAAATCATCCTGGAACTGGAGTTACAGGTGGTTGTGAGCTGTTCAATGTGTTGGAACGAAACTTGGGTCCTGTGCAAGAGCAGTATGTATTCTTAACTCCTGAGCTATTTATCCAGACCCACACCACTGATTTTTATATGTAGCTCTTAATTCTAACACAGTTAAACTCAGTTCTTAGTGCTGAGTTGATTTGGTACAGTTGATTTTTCACTTTTTCTGCTGAGATGTAAAATTGATATATCAACACTTTCTGATAATAAAGCTTAAAGAAATTTCTTTTTAAGCAGTTCTGTGATACAGGATGAATGTAGACTTGCATTTTAATGAAATGGATGTGTTTGTTAATATTTACATTAGGGATTAAGTCTTGGCTAACCATTTGATGTTGTAGGATGTATATTCAGAATTTTCAGAGATGATTGATATTTTGGTTTTGAATGTGAATGAAATAGCTGAAGATGGAAGAGGAGAGGTAGAAGACTCTAATTCTGACAAATTTTAAATATAGTGCTAAGTATTTTTTGAACTGTGGGTATCTTACGAAGGGTTTTAAAAGCAAGGATGGAATTGATTAGTTGCTTAATTGGAGAGCTAACTGGTAATTGCTGAGAGTGAAAGATTTCTGGACAGAGCATCCAGAAAAGAAGGAAAGCCTAAACTAGGTGAGAGAGAGTGACCTTTAGATTCTGACAGAAAAGTTTTCACTGTTTATATGATCAGAGTAAGGGGACAGTGCCACATGAGAGGACTCAGGTAGTCTTAAATCATCTTACTTGGATGATAACTTTTTAAAGTGGTATTAGCCTATTCTGTATGTAAAACAATTTACATAGGTGTCATTAAATTATTGGCTATGTGTACAGCTCTTGTTTCGTCCAAAACCTCAATCCTGGAATTTTGGCCATTTGTCAGGACACAGTCATCTTTTTGAATTCAGCTCAGATATGGTTTGAGGGGCTCAATGATGTCAAAGACATCCTTACCTGTTGTTTGGGATATCCTAAAGATTAGCTTTTCCCTTCCAGAAGGCAAAGGAGAAGGCCAGTTGAAACTTGATCATACAACCTAGCCAGACTCTTGGAGCCCTGTCTTCTGGTACTCAACTCTGTGCCTCTTGATGTCACCTGCCATATTTTAGACATTAACTGTCTTCTTCTTGCAAAACCAGTAGTTGTCCTACCCCATTCTTCTTTATCTTCCAAATACACGGCTACCTCTTGAAGACTTTCAGTTAAAGTAGTGAGCATTTTCTGCATTGTTAGGACTACATAAATCTTGCTGCTTTTGATTTCTTTTTAAAAAAGTTTAACAGCTTTATTTATTTATTTTGTTTTGATTTTTTTTCTCTTTTCATGGCATGCTTTTCCTTCAGAGATAATTTTTTTTTTTTTTTTAGCAGATAATCATTTGTTTTCAAATTTTCTTGTGGTGATATACTTTATATTTAATAAAATCTGTCTGGAATATTAGAGACTCAGATCTACCCGTAGTCAAGCTAGGGAGGTCAGAGAGTGGTAACTCATGCTTTTAATCCCAGCACAGGAAAGACCAAGTGGTGACCTATGCCTTTAATCCCATAGCTCTAGAGCCAGATCTTTCTCTGTTTCTGTGAGTTCAACGCTAACTACCAAACAATAGTAGCTCATACCTTTAATAATAACTCTAGAATTATGATGCCGAGTTTAACCTGTAAGTGAAACAGTTGGGTGAAAAATATATTTAAGGAGGCATAGGCAGGCGGTGTGGTATTCTGTAGAAGTGGCAAGTCAAGCTAAGGACTCTGGAAGATAGCTTTTACCCTGAGAAATTGGCTGTGTGAGAATGAACTGTGGTCTCTTTCCTCTCTCTGATATTTCAGCCTCCCTCCTACAAAAAAAATTGGATTATGAATATTATTTGTTTGATTACTTCTGTTTTATTATTTAAAAAGTCAGTTAATAAGAATGCTAAGAAGTCTTTTTAAAAAGCCTGATAAGAGAGAACACAAAGATATTCAAACTCAGAGAAATATAAAGAACCAATCTCAACATTGACTTCTAAGATCACACAAAAACAGCCTAAGATTATTAAACAACCAACATTAATATATCCAGTACCTTTAAAGAAATTGAAAAAAAATAAAAATTGTATAGAAGTTAGCTGGGCTCCAGTACAAATGTTAGAATTAAGGAGAGTCAAAGAAGCAATTGTTCATATGGTATGTACTCAGCTTTTGTAAAACAAGTGTTAAATTCCTGGTCATCATGTAACTAGATTATCCCTATGGCCTGGTCAGATATAGTTACTGCTGTTTTAGAGACAGGACCACGTTTATAGTGGAAAACATGATGGAAGGAGGAGGTTATAACAGTAGAACAAAGAAGCAGAGCCAGAGACATAGAAATCTCCCAAGACCAACTTCTTGTGGAGGGAGATTATGCTGATAGAGAAAAGCAATCACTATACAATGAGCATACCCTGCATTTATGGAAGAATGAAATGCATGAGATCAGATTTAAGAGATAGGAAAGAAAACTGAATCCTTCACAAAAGTAATTCAAAGCGCAAAATAAACTTTTACAAACGTTTGTAGAGATTAACTGCAGTTGTAAACTGTGGTACTGGATTCATAAGCTATGCAAATAATAATTGAATCTCTGGCTTTTGAGAATGCTAACTCACAGTGTGAAAGAATAATTTGACTGCTAAAAGTAAGGTCAGTACCTTTTAGCATTGGATTCATAAGACAATCATTCTAGAGCTTTATAACTCTGATGATAGCTGGGTTGAAGAGGTTATTTCTAGAGGTATAAGATAAAGACAAAATTTTTAATGTTACAATTGTGGAAGGCAAGGTCACATTGTAAACAGGTGGTCCCAGAAACAGTGTCTTTGTTAGGAATAATCTCAAGACGCATCCCTCCCTTCTGGAGTATGCAGGTGTGGCAAGGGGAGGCGTTGGACTAATGAGTGCAGGTCAACCAGGGACAGACAAGGTAACTTTCTGCCTATGAGAAATGCCCCAAGAGGGCTTTCAAAAGCCCCCATATCAAATTTAATTCAATCTTACCCTGCCATCTTGGAGGAACACCTTCCTAGAACAATTGAAGAAATTAAAACCTATTCTAAAAAAACATAATACACTGAATAATAGAAAATCTATAGAAAAGAAAGTAAACCTCTGAAAACATTATAAAGCTAATATTTAGGCAAAGTTCTATAAACAAACAAAGGCCAAAGTTAAAAATATGAATAAATAATGTTATTATTGAAGGTTTAGTGGACTACGGGGTAGGCGTAACAATTTCTCCAGCATCTTGGCATCTAAATTGGCCCCATTAGGAGGTAAATATTCAGTTTTTGAGAATGGGACATTATCCAAGGTAAAGTGCAAGGTGCCTTGAATGTATAGGACCAGAAAGAGGTAATTTAAAGCCATATGTGGCTAACATTGCTATAAATTTATGGAGACGAGACTTACTATGGCAGTGGAATACTCAGATTAACATTCTTCCAAACACAGAAATAAGCCATATGCTAACCTCTGTTTCATGGAAAAATATTAGAAGGTATTGTGAGAAACAGTCACAAACCATTCAGGTTGTACAGAAACAAGGCAGAACAGCTGCTGATTTTTCAAAAACACCCACTGCATTTCCTTTAAAATGGTTAACAGATAATCCTATATTGGTTCATCAATGGCCTTTATAACAAAAGAAAAATTATAGGCCTTAGAACTGCTGGTACAGGAGCAGTTAAAATATGCCTTTAAAGTGCCCACTTACAATAATTCTCAGCCTGTAAAAAGATATCAGTGGAGGGTACTCCCTCAGGGAATGCTGAAGAGTCCCACTCTGTGCCAGTGTTTTGTACAAGAGCCATTAGAACAAGTATGTAACAAAATCCCACAATTTATCGTTTATCATTAAATGGATGACATCTTGTTGGCCACTTCAAATATCAATACCTTAGAACATTTGAAGAAGTGAAAAAATTTTTGCCTTCCTCGGGATTTCAAATTGCCCTTGAAAAAATACAAAGAGGAGATTCCATTAATTATTTAAGTTACAAAATAGACCCCAATGGTACAAAAAGGTACAAAAAATTAGACCCCAAAAGGTACAGATCAGGAGAGATAGATTGAAGACACTTAATGATTTCCAGAGATTCCTAGGAGACATTTCCAATTTACAAACTGCTATTGGAATAAAAAATGATGAACTGGACAGTTTGTTCAAAACCTTAAATGGTGACAAGGATTTAAATAGTCTGAGAATTGTCACCTGAAGTTGAGAAAGAATTGGCTTTGGTGGAAAAGAAATTATAGGATGCACATGTGGATCATGTGATCCAGACCTTAATTGCATTCTATTTATCTTGCCCTTTAAGCATTCTCCTACAGGAATTTTAATGCAAGGGGAAAATGTTATATTGGAATGGATATTTTTACCACATAAACCGAGTATTGTATTTGTCTTCCATAGTTTTCTTGATTTGCTGATTGTCCTATAGTTTAGAGTGAGACTGTTGGCAACTGATTCACTTTAGTTTGTGTGTGCATAGTTTACCTATATATTTATATATATTACTTGTAATAGCTGGGAACATGTACATGCAGGATCTGTGTTGTTGTTTGTTTTTTTCCTACACAAGAGTATAGTAGGTTCTCACACCAGTTACTGTGCTGTAAGAATAGGAGGTGGGAATGTTTAAGTATTCCATTTTACTGCCCAGGTTCCCTCTGATCCCTGTTTTCAACTTCCCTGACCCTCCCTCACCCATCCTATGACTTAAGGAACTAAACTTCTGATCTATCTGACTATGTAGAATGAAGGAAAGAACCAGGGAAGCTGGCTTCCTGGTCTATAATCATGCAGATAACCAATAAATTTTGTGTTTGCCTGTGAACCTGGTTCCCACCTTCTGAAGCATTTAAGTCCCTGAGTCTTTGGGGAAGGCAGAGTTTATTAGTTGCCTCTCATATGCCATGTTCTCTTTCTAAGGTTTATCTCTAATCTGTATACTAATCTATGGAATGGGTTCTACAATTAGCTTTATTTCACATACAAAAGCCACTAAATTAAAACATGATTAGTAAATGTGAGTATAAGATTTGAGTATACCTCTATTTGACTTCCCAGTGTACATTTTTATTCATGCCGCCTGTTCTTAGCAGTAAGGAAATAACATGCTTTTGCCCATAAATATTTAGTAATTTATATGAATCATGAGTTTTATGTATATGTATCTAGTGTGTGATAGAAAATATAAACTGCACAATAATTCATAATGCATTGAATTCCTGCATTTATTGGAATATGTTGTAATTACAACTAGAAGTTGTTTCTTAGAAAAATTGGAGAGTAGAACAATAGGATGATTTCATACGTGTATTTGAGATGTGTTGTGTAGTTCTATAGCTACGAAGTGATAATGTTTTCAAACATTTGGAATGCAGGGCTTAGCTCATTCTTTGGAATATTTTTCACAGTGCTAACAAATATCTTATCATAAACTTCATCTTTAGTAAATGTTTACAGATACGCAGAATGACCAAGCCAATCAAAGCTTCAGAATTACGGTGAAGGAATCCGAACATCTGTGTGCTTATAGTCAGGGTTATGTCATTTAGCACCAATCTTTCTTCCTTTCTCTTAACAGGTGTGTCTATTACTGGATCACGCGTTTGCTGTGTAAAGTACAATGTCTCGATCCCGGCAGCCCCCACTTGTGACAGGCATCTCTCCGAATGAAGGGATACCTTGGACCAAGGTCACAATTAGAGGGGAGAACCTGGGTACTGGTCCCACTGACCTTATAGGTAAGGGCATGACCTCTGATGCATTATAGCACACTGGGGTTTATTTTGAACTGTTAAGGTAGGATACATCGTTTTGAAGTAGTGATCTCTATAAAATGACCTAAATTAAAAAAAGAATTTCTATTTGTGTATGTGTGTTTAAGTCATCATTTATCAAATGATCTTTATGCTGACTTTCTCCAAATCCTCTAGAAAAATTTTCATGGCTGAGATTTGTTCCTGCTCCTTCAATTTGGAGGGTCTTACTTATTTGATTAATGATAAAAGCTAAATACTCATTTTAAAAATAGAGGTGAATGTTGGATAGTTGAGCTAGATGACAAATTTAAAATATAATTTTATGATTGATTATATGAACTACAAAAGAGTGTGTAGAGGGGCATTTCCCAGTACATGCTGTTGGAACAGTTCTGATCTTTCACATGAGTTCATTATAGACTTGACATTCTTTTGACTGATTTCATAACTGCCAGAGACCCAGTGCTGAGTACTCGAGTCTGAACTAGAACTGCTTTCCTGTATTAACTGCTGGTGACTGATTTTTGACTGTCCAGAAAATATTTTCTTTTAGAGCAAGCAAATTGAAGTTTAGCATTGTGGTTAATAATTGAGGTTTGTGCTTCCCAGATAATCATCTTTGCTGGTGTTATTTGACTATGTTATGTGTAATTTTTTGCCCCCCATAGGTTTTTACGGTTAGGAAACATCTTTTAGATTTATTATTATAAAGATAATAATATCCTACCTGGGATTGTAGGCAGTTACAACCATGCTTGATTATGCTGTGCTGGGAATTAGACCCAGGGCTTTGTATGTGCTAGGCAAGTACCAGAAAGAGCCACATTCCAGCCCAGAGATTGTCATGTGTAATTCACTATCTTTGCTTTTGACATAGTTCAGTGCAGTTGTTTTTTTTTTTTTTTTTTTTTATCTATGCTGATTAATCTTTGGAGTAAAGTGCAGATCAGATACTAAATCAGAGGAACCTTGGAAACAGGTATGAGCAGATGCATAACTCCTTTCTTAAGTAGTTGATGCCACCTGTGGTTCCCTGGATATCGTTTGTATTTAACTCCCGTGAAACACGTCTGAAATCTGCCCCCATTCCTCAGTTTAAAGAGTTGTTACCTGGCAGGGTAATTATCTTAGAATGAGTGTTACTAAAACTGTGTTTTAACTCTATGCTCTGACATTTAGAATTGAGTCATTCTCTCAGACAGCTGGCTGTGCATTGCTTCTATCAGTCCTTGTCAGGACATGGTGATGGTGTACTGGAACTCTGAATGATGAAGGGTAGTTTAGTGACAATTTTGTTAAGAAAACACTAAAGCAGATAGACTACCACTGAGAGGCTACTATGGAGATGTAAGGTCTGAGAGTAATCGAGTAGTGGTCTAGAGCGCGTCTGTGAGTCACTGTGCTCTAGCCTGGGCTAGAAGTACATTCAATACCCAGTTGAGTCTGTTCACTAAGACTGTGTAACTGAACACTGGAAAAAGCACAGACACATTCTTCTTAGAAAATGGATAAGGTTAGAATCCTTTAGGAAGTGGCTATGAAATGTCTTCATGTATTGTGGTGAGATAATCACGGTATCAAGTGAAGCTTCTAACGGTAGCAGTGCTTTCTGGAAACAATTTAAGTCTCATAGTTGAAGTAATCTGAGTGCCTGGACTTTGCTGGAGTCCGTAATTGCTCTAATTCTGCTGATAGTGGAAGAAGCTGAATACAGTCTAAAGGCAGTTTTAGGCTCAGAGAGGAAAGCTGGCTGATGCAGTGGAGCGGTGGTGACTCAGCAGCCCCTGTGTCTCTCGGGTGCTGTCACTCTGATGCTTGTGTCTATGGAACAGGAAATGTAGTGGGTTTTTCTGTTTGTTTGTATTTAGTTTGTTGTACACATGCTTTTACTTTCAGGTTTGACAATTTGTGGACATAATTGCCTCCTCACGGCAGAATGGATGTCTGCGAGTAAAATTGTGTGTCGAGTGGGGCAAGCCAAAGATGACAAAGGAGACATTATTGTTACAACCAAGTCAGGGGGCAAAGGAACCTCAACAGTCTCTTTTAAGCTACTCAAACCTGAAAAAATAGGTAAGACTCTTAGTGACTTTATCCTAAAGAAAGAGTAATATTGGCTTTCAGATGTTAAACCAGTAGAGTTTGGAAAACACACTTAATTGGTGCAGTGTATTCGTTTTGACGACACAGGATGATGCATCTCAGAGTTTGCGTTACCTTTTTTATTCATGACTTCTTTTCCACTCATGGTAGAGCCTCGTAGGCTGGCTCTGAACTCACTGTGCAGCAGTCTTTTGAAAGGCAGTTTCTTTAGCTGACTGTCAGTGTAAAGATGACAGTTGTAAATAAATGTCTTAGAACTGATAAAATCTGTCCTCTTCCAGCGTGGGATACTAGTTTTGGCTTCTTGATCTTCAGCATAGGTCTTGAACATTAGATCCTCATTATGACCCTGTAAGATCTTGCATAAATATACAAATATAAAATTTTTGTGTAATGCAAGTACAGCTGTCCTAATTAAATTCAAGCAGTGTTTTCACTATAATGGAAAAGAAAGTTTTGTTATTAATTGCAGCTAAGAGCTTTCCTACAGTGTCCTCCACAAATCCTTATATATTTTTTTGAAGTAAAAATTTAAGGGATAGAGGAAAACTAAAATTTGAATTAGTATACGATGTATACATGTATATATAGAAATATAACTCCATTTAAATATATGTATCTTTTTACATCTTCAGAAAGTGAACTCTGAAATCAAAGCTTCAGTCTGTTTTACAGCTTTCTGGAGGAAGTGTAAACATTTTTATAAAATTCATATTTTATAATGTTTGTTTATATTACACATGAAGAAAATTAATAAAAATTTAATTTTATTCTGAATACCCAGCCCAGGGAATTTAGAATGGGTTATAGAAGATGCAGTGTAGTTTCAATGATATAGCCCCAGAGTGGTGGACTTCTTTATAAGCTATGCTAATATAAGCCTTGTTAATGCCTGCAATGGCTGCCAAAATAGTCTGTTTTCACAGAGTCCTGTTGTTGCCTAGGGTTCAAACAACCTTCCTCTGGGAGGCCTCAGCCTCTGCAGGGCACTCCTGCCCAAGCTGCTCCATTTCTCAGGCCTGCTCTTTGCAGCCCAGAGTCCCTGCAGTGGTAATTGATATGTGCTATACTGACTAAGACAGAACAGAGTGTGCTCCCATGAAAGAGAATGCTGTCTGTAGGCTTTGTGTCTTCTTTGTAGGTCTGTACCCAGTCAGATTTTCCTTAGTAATCTAACCATTTCCATTATGGAAGCCATGCATTCTTTAACCAATTTAATTGTTCGATATTTTGTTGGACTTACCAAATAAGTCTAAGTTAAGGAAAAATGCCTTTTTTTTTTTTTTTTTAAAAAAAAAAAAAGTATCATGTAGGATATTTTTAGTATTCTGAATGATGAAGAGAATGAGAAATGACAAGGACTATGCTATTTTGGCATAATTATTTATGAAAATGTGTTAGTGTTTTGAGAGATAAAAATAAGGCATTCCTTGAGCTTTCAAAAACAATTTTTTTTAAAACATTTGCATTTCGCCTGTAGTAAAAGTGACTTTTGATAATGGGAGTCATGTTACATACGAGTCATATATGTACCAGCTTCTCTGCAGTCATGTTCAAGAAGCTTTCTATGGAGTTAACGCTTAACTTGGATGTTTTGTGTCTTGAGATTTTGTGTCTCAGCCATTTTCCTTCCAAAGTTGACAGAGTTCAGAATATTTTTCTTGAATAAAGATTTATTATAAATCATATTATTGTATCTTATATTTGACTTTCTAAATGTTGTTATTAACTTAATCATTAATATTAACATTGAACAAATAATTTTATATGTTATTTGTAAAACATTTTGGGTTTTTTTTTTTTTTCCCAGACTGTTTTGAGAGTGGCTTAAAATCATCTCCATTGAATAAGTTCATAGTGACTCCATAAGACAAGAGATGTTACTTTTCCCATTCTGTAGATTCAGCATTTTTTATAAAGCTACTAGGCATGAAAAGAATTTAAGCTATAGTGTCCTTAAATCACTAAAAAAAATAAAGCAGCATGTTGAAATATAAAGGGACTTAGAAAGTTTCTCTAATTGAGTGTGTATTCCTAACTTCTACAGGCATTTTAGATCAGTCTGCAGTGTGGGTGGATGAGATGAATTACTATGATATGCGGACTGACAGGAATAAAGGGATTCCTCCCTTGTCTCTCCGCCCTGCCAATCCGCTTGGCATTGAAATTGAAAAGTAAGTACCAGCTGGCTCTTTAATTTCCAGTTTCTAAGAGTTTTATATTCTTGCAGTGGAGGGAGTCACATCAAGGATGTCCTGGAGAGCACAGGTGAAGGCATTTCAACCAAATGGATTATTTACTATTATTCTATTCGTTATTTTTGTGGTAATATTTATGAAGCTTGATGAATTTTGCTTCAATGCTTTCATTAGATAAAATCTTTGACAATATTTTGGTTTTTGGGGGGACTTTACATTTTGTGATTTAAAAGAATGTTTTGAAATTTTAATAACTATTAGCTTTGGGATTTTGATTGTGGAATTTAGGGCCCTTACATCTAGACAACTGTTCTACTATGGAGCTTCCCCAGTTTGTAACTTACTCTTAATTAATTATATGAACATTAGTACATTTTAATATCCTAGATGATATTTGAAATCAATATCATTATAATCTATTCATTTGCTTCACTTTTCTAGAAATATTTTAGAATAATTTGGCCCAAAGGGAGATTTTGTTTTTGATAAGTTTTGCCTAAATTCTTATTTAACCCAGACTTATTTATTTGTTAGAATTGTGCCAATTAAGTGATACCTTGTTTACAAGTGAATTTTAAGTTTTGTTTTCATAATTCCAAGTGTGGCCATTGTCTCAGTTACTGTTTCTATTGCTGTGAAGAGACACCATGACCATGGCAACTCTTATAAAGAAAAACATTTAATTGGGGGTGGCACTCTTCCAGTTTCAGAGGTTTAATTCATTATCATCATGGCAGGGGAGCATGCAGGCAGACATGGTGCTGGAGGGATTCCTGAGGGTCCTGTATCTTATAGACAACAGGGAATCAACTGACAGTCACATTGAGCAGAGCTTAAGCAAAAGAGACCTCAAAGCCTGTCCTCACAGTGACACACTTTAACAAGGTCACACCTCCTAATGGTGCCGCTCTCTATGACCTTATGGGGGCCAACCACATTGAAACTACCACAGCTACTTTTATCTATATATTTTAGGCAACTCATTTAACAAATTAATTTTACCTCATCTATTTTCTGGCCTTAGTGATTCTGATTACAGTTACATGATTATTGTTATCTCATGAATAATTATGGAAGGTAGCAAGTTTTGTTAGTGCTTTAATCATGTCTATGTTTTAAGTTTCTAAGGATGAGGAACATTTTTACAAATACTGAAGTTACATTCCTACACTTGAAGTTTGTTGAAACTTTTGAGGGAGAACTACATTTTCACTGCTATAGTGTCCCTGCTTAAGGGGATGCAGGTGCCCATTTTGGGCCAGAATTGTATTTTGAAAAGCTCTGTTGTTTAGCAGATTTGGTGAGCTTGGGATATCTAGGTAACAGATTTAAACCATAGGGCATTCTGGAACTGTTTCCAGGGTTTCAGTATCCTGTAGATTCAGGTTGAGATAGAAGTTCAAAATAGAAGGGTAAAGGGCAGGCATGTTTGAGCACACTCCCAAGCATGGATAGATAGGCTTGCAGCTGATAAAAAACCCACAAAAGGCCAGCATCAAAACCCCAAAAGCCTTTTCCCGAGGCTGCTGTCAAGTGTAGGAGGTAGGAATCATTCTGACTCATCTTTCTTTGCCAAGAGGCTACTCACAGGTAAAGGAGATTAAGGGGGTTCCCATGGGCTATAGGAGAGTCAGACAGACCACCTGCCTTAGGGTCTCTATTGCTGTGATGCACACGGTGACCTAAAGCAACTAGGGGACAACAGCGTTTATTCCATCTTACAACTCTCAGGGAGAAGTCAGAACAGGAAGCTTGAGGCAGGAACTGATGTAAAGAAAGACTATGGAGGAGTGTTGCTTACTGGCTTGCTCCATAGTTTGCTCAGCCTTTCTTTCCTTCTTTTCTTCTCCTTCCTTCCTTCCTTCCTTCCTTCCTTCCTTCCTTCCTTCCTTCCTTCCTTCCTTCCTTCCTTCCTTCCTTCCTTCCTTCTTTCTTTCTTTTTTTTTTTTTATACAGCACCTAGGACCTCTAGCTGTTGTGTGACAAAATTTCCTGGGATGATAGAACACCTGTGTCCCAGATAGGAATCCCATGACAGACCAAAGTATGGATACCACAAAAGTCCAGTTGATGAACCATTGAGTTTTATGAGGGTTATTTATAGGAGCAGAAATGACTCAAAGACAGCTGTACTACTAAAGCCTACCCCAGCATGGGGACAGCTCACAAAGCTGGGAACCTGGGGCACACTGCACAGCCTGCAGCTAGCTCAACAGGTTGGAGAATGTCCTTTTTAGGTGCCTCAGTTGGCCTAACCAACTTCTAGCAGCTCGGCTAGTTTCTCCCCTTCCAAGCAGCTGTTCTGGTCTCAGAGTCTTTGCAGCTTTTCTCCTCCGAGAGTCTTCTATGTAGCTCAGCATCGCTTTGTCTGAGAGGACTCTCAGATTTTATTGCTTACTCTGGCTCACAGGTACCTAGTGAATCTTGTTAGTTTCAGGACTTTTTGAAGCTATTTTTGCATTGTTTACTTTGCCGCTTAAGGAGTTTCCTGAGGGTGGAATGTTTTAATCTTGGAGGGAATTGTTAAAGGACACTGTCAGGGGTACCCCACGGCAGGCCCTCCCACTTCAGTCACTAATTAAGAAAGTGCTATAGGCTTGCCTACAGGCCCATCTTATGAGAGGATTTCTTCTTTTGAGAGACTCTCTGTTTTCCAGCTTGTGTCAAGTTGACATAAAATTGACCAGCCCAACAGCCAAGTTAGGATTTGGCCTAATGTTCACTGTCATGCCACTGTCCTCATCTGGCAGTAGCTTTTCTCTAGTTCTTGCTATCTCGTCTTCTTACCTTTGGCACTGCTGCTGGACACAGAGCAGTTTGCTGTGAACATCTCTAGTGCTATTTGTTAAGTCATGAGGGCAGGCAAAATATAGCACGACAAAAGGTTCAGCTTGCTTCACTACTTACCTTTCTCTTAAGAGATAGTGTCATGTGACTTGGAGCCAAACCTCATCGCTTTGAATTAGGCACTCAGGGCTTACTATGGTTGCTTAAAATCAGGCCTTTCTCGGGCTGTTGTAAGAGCTGTGCATGAGAACCGCAGGTGAGCTCTGCAACCATAGTATGCTTCTTAATGCCTTGATACTTTGTTTCTTCCTGATTCAGGACAAAATCGTTTAAATAAATACTGTAGTTTCATTCTATTGCTATGATGAAGTACCCTGGCTAAAAGCAGCTTAGAGGAGAAAGAGTTTACTTGGCTTAAAATTCCAGATTACAATATATTATTGTGGGGAAGTCAAGGCAGGAGCTGAAAACCTCATGAAGGGTTTTAGTAGGCTTAATATGGCAGACATAGCTCTGGCAAATCTTGCCCTCCCCTATTCCTCCTTTCTTATTAAACTGCTAGATTACATTCCTAAAGCTAGCCACCAAGGTCTATTCCCTTATTTGGACACTCTCTTATATCAGACTCATTCCTGAGGCTGACTACCAAGGTCCGTGTTTCAAAGTATGGAAGTCCAGCAATCAAGAGCCCTTTTCTGGCTACCCTGATTAACATGCTCAACCAAAACAAACCAACTCATCCTAACATGGTTTCCCCATTTCTCCTTATAAACTGCCATTAGCCTATGGCACACACCTACCTCTACTTTGTCCAGAGGCACTCTTTTGTCCCTCTAGGGCAAATATCCCTTTCCCTCCTCTCCCTTGCCCCTTTGTGCCTGTTTCTCTTATCTCCTATCCCGTCTTTGTTTCTGCAGGGCAAATAAGTCTTCTTGTGCTGAGAACTTGGTCTTGATGTGTCCTGTACGATCTCTGGTCCTTTTATATCATATTCACAGTCACATGCAAAATAAGAGTGCTTGTTGCTCAGTACTCAGCTAGTTCACTCCTGAGCAGTCCAGGGCCCAGCTCATGATATGGCACTGCTCACATTCAGGATGCTTCTTCCTGCCTCCAGTAACAATCAAGACAGTCCTCCACAGACAGGTCTACAGGCTGACCTGATGTAGGTAATTCCTGTCAGTCCTCTTCCAAGGCGATTCTAGGTTGCGGCAAGTTGATATTTAAGACCATCACAAGTAAGTTTATACTGTAATGACATACGCTAGAATTAAATAGGTATTATTCAAATGATTTTTCTCCTCTCTTCCTTTTTTCTGATGCTCCCCATTCCCACCTAAGAAAACTACATTAGTTTTACTGAGGTCTGTTACTTGAGGATTTGTTAATTCCTTTGGTGTGCTAGAGGTGGAGCTAAGCATGAGCTCTATATGGAGCCCAGGTAGAAAGAGAATGAGAGAAAGGAGAGGCAGAATGTCAGACACTAGTGTGGGGTTTTTTCCTAACTAACATAATAGTTCTAGTAAAATTCACTTGTCCCTGTGGAGAATGATGTTACGTTCGGATTAGAATCCTTATTGCTTGAGTTTTTACTATGTTGTGTATGAATTTCTTAAATAATTTAAAAATTTTAAACCATTAAATGAGGAACATGGGGATTTTACTATTATTTGGTAGTAGAGAAGTAGTAATTGACAAGGTCTGAAGAAGTATAAATGCGTATTATAAAACAGTCAGCTGTGGTCCAGGTGACTTCTCAGACTAGTGGGAGGTGGCCTTCAGAAGATGAGGGCTTGGTAATTGCCCTGTGAATGATAGAGGCTCACTGTAGCCACTTCAGTGTGCATAGGAGGATGAGGAGTCCTGTGGTGCTGTGCCCGGTTTCTTTGACTATGAAAAAGCAAGTGAGAATAACATAATATAGGCTCCTTGTTGGATTTGATATGAGTCAGGTTTTAATATATTTTATTGGTGGACCCAGCATGCATGCCGTCATCTTTCAGCTCACAAGTTTTTAACAACTGGCATTTATTGGTGTCGTTGACTATTAAAGTCCTTCATGTCCCTAAATTTTTAACTGATGTTTTTGCACACATGGTGCCATGGTACTTATAAAAATGTTACTAATTGCTCTGAAAAGGTAACTTCACTTTGACTGAGACTAGCCTTTGCTTGTAAAAGGTCTGTATTTCTAGTTTACTGTGCTGGTTGTCACAAATATATATGTTCTTGCCTGGTTTCAGTTATAATGAATACAAACTATTTAAGCTGTAAAAGAAGATAAAAATAGGCTCTTAGTAAGTGAAAGTCTTCGCTGGATTTTGTTTCTTGAAAGTCCTGTTCGCCCAAGGAGAATGTTTATCAAGACAGTCTCGTCAGTGGTGCTTGTATGAAGTGAAGGCAGAGAAATAGAACATGGCTCCTGCTTTCAGTCACCTCCCGTTTTTTGAGTGAGCTGTTCCTGGGGTGTATAGGGCATTCAGTTGATGCAGAGGTGTTATCTGTTTTATTTCTACATGACTTTTGGGCAGTGTACCTCTGACCCTGTTCTTATCAGGTCAGATTCCCAACTGAAAGAAACAGTGACCAGTTTTCCCAGTACATTTAGAAAGCTGCATTACAAAGGGACAGGATGACAGCAGAGTCATTCCTAGGAAGATCATAGAAGTGTCTCGAATTTACCTTTTTTAATTTTGTGGAGGTAGATCTGTGGGCTGTGGTACAGTGCCTAAGTCCAGAAACTATACCAGATTTTAAAATAAAACTTTTTCTATAATATTTAATGTAACATCGTAAATTATGTTGTTGAAATTTAAAGCCTAAAGAAATGAGTATAGCACATGCCTTCAAAGAGCAGCGCCCTCTTGCCCTGCATTGCTGCATCAAGGAAAGCTCGCAAGCACAGCATGTTTTCTAGCATGTGTTTTATGAACATTCCTGTTTTGTATCTGTCCTCTTGGTCAGATGCCTGGGGCCGACCCTTTTTAGAAGGATGCAGTGTAAGTTTATACTGCCATCTAACGGAAACGATTTTAGGGGCAGCAAGAGTGTTTAGTGACTAAACGCGGTTCATTCCTTCATGGAATTATCTTGCGAGTTTTCATCGTGCCTCCCAGTCTCCCCTTCCAGCTAGTGGGGAAAGTACAGATGGAGTCCGAATACTCATCTTTCTCTCACAGCCTGTGGAGCTGTCCCTTAACTTGAAAGGCTCAACTCTTAACATCCTGTTACTCTGAACAGGCTTGCTCCTGTGCCCCATGGGCTAGCCTAGCAGTGGTCTTTCCTTTTACTGTGAGGAGCACCATGGGCAGTTTAGTCTTTATAAATCTTTAGCAGTGCTTTTATTTTAGATTTAACACTGCTCCTTTATTAACAGTTACCAGGCAAAACCATGACTAATGACACGTAACCTCTAAGTATGTTGATTCATTTGTAAAAATGAGAATATTTAATTTACTTGCTACATTGAGGGCAAAACACAATGGTACTTAAGAAAATCTGTAAAACATTTAAAACTAGATATAGAGATGAAAATTTAAGATAATAAATATTTTGTAAAATATTTAAAACTAGATATAGAGATGAATATTTAAGATAATAAGTTTTTGAGCAGCTTTCAAGAATTGCCATCAACTTTAATCCTCAAACTATCACTAGGAATAAGCTGTTGTGATCCTCAAGAATAAATGGTTGTCTGCTTTCCTGAGCTGTGCATTCAAGTGGAGGGTCTTGAGGCCTTGTGCTCCTAACAGTACCTGATCCCTGCTTGTCGCTGTGAGGCCTGGCACGAGTCAACTGCATTTTGCAGCCCTGTCTCTGCTTCACATTTTCTAGGTATACATGTAAAAGATCAGTATATTTTAGCTTATTTTTAAGGCTAGACTATTAAATCAAGATGCCTTCTGTTGTATGTAACAGAAAATTCCAATTCATCTGTTTTAAACAGAAAAGACATTTCTTACCTCATAATCTACAAAGTTCAGAGGTGACTCATAGTCATTTCACTAAGGTTTGCAGAACTCAGGTTTGCTCTTCTGATAAATGAGTTTCCTTTGCAATCATAAAATGTTTTTTAGTTATTTATTTATTTATTTTTTGTACAATTCTTGGTTTTGAAACTTGGCATAATGATGTCTAGGAACAGAAGAATGGCTGTTTCTTTTGAGTTCTCTTTAAAATGAGAGACCTTTTCCAGGAAGGCTTCCATGAGTCTTTCTCAGACATCACTGAGCTGAGCAGGAGCACCGAGTATGGGGTAAGGGGGGGGGGTGCATGCATGGCTTGCACCAGTCATTGTCCTCAGTTCCAGTATTGGTGCTGGGTGCAGTATCTCCTGGGAGTGACAACCTAGTGTACGCAAATATAAGGAGGAAGTGAATGAGTCTAAAGCCCATGGGCATGGGCCCCGAAAGCCACCTTCAGGGAACATGTGAAAATGTGGTTCAGCACCCAGGGAGCAGAGTACGACCTCCTACGGCAGTACTGACTAGTGCTTGAAATGTCCCATCTTCTTCTTCCATCCTGCCTTAGCCTGGTACCTGAGTTTTTAGAGCAAAAGTGTCAGGTCTTGTAACCAGCAAGTAACCATGGATACCAACCTTTGATGATAGTGGCATCTGAAGGCGTCAGAATGGCCAGTGTTCACCTCAGATAGGACAGTGACAGGCCAGTGCTCACCTCAGTTAGGACAGTGACAGGCCAGTGCTCACCTCAGGACAGTGACAGGCCAGTGCTCACCTCAGTTAGGACAGTGACAGGTCAGTGCTCACCTCAGTTAGGACAGTGACAGGTCAGTGCTCACCTCAGTTAGGACAGTGACAGGCCAGTGCTCACCTCAGGACAGTGACAGGCCAGTGCTCACCTCAGGACAGTGACAGGTCAGTGCTCACCTCAGTTAGGACAGTGACAGGCCAGTGCTCACCTCAGTTAGGACAGTGACAGGCCAGTGCTCACCTCAGTTAGGACAGTGACAGGTCAGTGCTCACCTCAGTTAGGACAGTGACAGGCCAGTGCTCACCTCAGGACAGTGACAGGTCAGTGCTCACCTCAGTTAGGACAGTGACAGGTCAGTGCTCACCTCAGTTAGGACAGTGACAGGTCAGTGCTCACCTCAGTTAGGACAGTGACAGGTCAGTGCTCACCTCAGTTAGGACAGTGACAGGTCAGTGCTCACCTCAGTTAGGACAGTGACAGGTTAAAGAAATGATTCCACCTGCACTGGTTAATTTTAAATGCCAGCTTGCCACAACAAAGTTTACATGGTAGGATATCAGCCATAATATAGAAAGTATATTCTAGACTGTGTTCAAATACGTTCATGATAACTTATTGTTTGTAAACCTACAGGCTTGCATTTTACTTCATTGTGTAGTACTTGGTGATGCTAATACAGTATCAGTTGTAATGTATATAAACTCTTTCTCTCTTCTAGAAGTAAACTTCCTCAGAAGGACTTAGAAGTGTTGTTCCATGGCATGAGTGCTGATTTTACAAGTGAGAATTTTTCAGCTGCCTGGTATCTCATAGAGAATCACTCTACCACCAGGTTAGTGGACTTCAGACCCTGATGGGCGTGTGCAGTAACACTGATCCAAGTCTTTCCTCACAGAGGGTAACAAAGCTATAGGTCTGCGAGTTATTTGACAGTGGTGAATCCCTAACAATCTCAGTTTATCTGTTTCCTTTTTTATAAAATGTCATTCTTAGACAACGTTTATTCCTCACCTTAACATTTTATGTTACATTAGTTGTGAACTCATTAACATTTTGTAGAATCTTAGTAGGGGACCTAAATGGATATATGTGAATGTGATGTACGTTCTTACAAGTCACACAAAAGTGTCAAGCTCTGTGTGAAATGTACAACACGGAACAAAGAAACTCAAGTGAGTCTGTTACTATGTGAAGGTCAGGAAATGGTTGGGTCTCCAAGTTCATTCGTTCCTTTAGCATTTTCCTCAACTTTAAAGATTACACTTGTTACTTTTGTGCCAGATTGATTTAAAACAGCCATGTTAATGAAACCATTTAGATAAAGGAGTTGCTTGTTACTTAGATTTATATTCTTTGTAAATTATATATTAATATAATTTTATTCACTTACAGAGGTGAAAACCATTATTATAAAACTTGAGGAAAAGCTGTTATTTTAATAAATAAATTTGGTCTGATAATGTTTTAAAGCTGTAAGAGTCAGTCTATAATTGTAAAGGTTAGCTTTAATTTCTCATTTTTACATGCTTTTTCTGTCACGACTCAGAATTGATGTGTTCAGTGTGTGATGTTACAATGGCACTTAAAACAATTTTAAGATTTTATTAGCAGATTTTGTCAGCTCAGATGGAAATAAAATTTCTAAAATAAAGAGGCCTACCTTTTTCTCCCTCAGCTTCTTATAGAAATAAAATGGCATGGTCTTACTTGTTGCTTTACTACAAATTTTAAGTCAGCACACAAAATAGTGAGTTTCTTCACGCTGCCTCACCCATGTATCTCATGTGTTTTTGTTAAGGACAGAGGGCTGTATATTGAGGGTGAGATGAGCATTGTGCTCAGTGTTTCAGGACCTTGCATGAGTGAATGGAAAAATCTCCCTTTGAACAACTGTCTCTTTCAACTATTAACTAGGTTAGCTGGGTCTCCTGTTGGTAAAAGACACTCAGAACCTCTATCTGCCAAATTGTGTATACTATAATATCTATATTTATACTTACTTTTTAGGGACCTGACATATTTGTAATTGTCATCTGAGGCTATAAGATTTGTTTAATATCTGTCAGGTATCACAATAAATAAAAGATTTACATCTAGATAAGAATTTGAAAGCTTTTTATTTTTATGTGATTATTATATTGTATAATGTATGTGCTTCACAGAACTTTTGACATTCTTAATGCTTCACACTTAATAGATTATCTTGTCAGGAATCTCAGACAGTTGATTTTTTTTAATTCATTTTAGTTTTGAACAGCTCAAGATGGCAGTCACCAACCTCAAAAGGCAAGCCAATAAGAAGAGCGAGGGTAGTCTGGCCTATGTGAAGGGCGGCCTCAGTACCTTCTTTGAAGCTCAAGATGCTCTCTCAGGTAAGGCAACTCTGAGAACCATCTGCTGGGGCTTCCAGTGTGGAAACCTGACACTGTGCTCCCTCATGTTTATGGGGTGTGACATTCAGTCTGTATTTATAAAAGTAGAGGTTTAAAACGTTCCATAAATATTTGTTGCAGACTAGGCTGGAATCTCTTTGAAGGTCCAGTACTGTAAATATTTGTCTCAAAGGCTCTGTTGACCCATCTTACATGTGAAACAGGAGACTCCTATACCTCTGTGTGATGCCCAGTCTTTGGGGCTGATAAGAAATTGAATCCCAATGGGCAAAGTCCTAGAATTCTTAAAATCCTTTTACAGACATCACATCTTGCTCAAGTGTCTAATTCTAAAAATGTTCCTCATTATGTGTTCATTTGGGAAGGACTGATGGTAATGTGGCGTTGTTTTTAGCCAGAGGCCCTCAGCATACACTGTCTACTCTCTGACATCATCATTACAAGAAAGGAAAATGATGTTATCAGAGCTTCAAATATTGCAATGAAATACAGTGACTGCCTTTAGTTCATTTGTATATATCAGAATATAATATATATTTTCATATATTATTAGCATATATAAATATACATGAATAAAGTTTACTATAATTGCTTTTGAAAATGAAGGTTCCTATAACTACTTATATGCTATTAATAATTCATCTGTTCACTTATTTATTTGTGTGTGTATGTGTGTGTGTAACTTTGAAAGTTAATTCTTCTTCCATCATATTGTGCTTGGGGATGAAACTCAAGTTGTGAGGCGTGGTGGCAAGCACTTTTACCCACTGAGCTATGTTACGCATCTATAACTATCCATCTTTCCTAACTGTATATTAAAAGGGTGCACCTTCTTCAGTAAGACAACTTTTTTTATATTATTTATTAATAATGTGTATTGTTTGTTAAGAATCAAATAATTATATCCCCCTCCTCACTAAGTATGTGTCTCACATTGCCCCTTCCTTGTGGGTGGAGGGTAGGACTTTCTCTGTGTGAGATATGCATGCCAGGAGGGAGTAGAACAAGGATGCCCTGTGCTTATTGATATTTAATTGCTGTCTCTCTGCATTACCAGTAGCTCTTATGACAGCAAGAGACTTGAGCGTCTGTGAATGCTTTTGTATTGTAAGGTAAATAGAGTATTACCAGACATTCACACTAGAAGTATATTGGGAACCTCAGATTCAGTAAAGTTCATACTGACTAACTTAGTTATTTAATGACTTTATAGCATATATAAAGTCGTTATCATAGTCAATTTAAAAACATTAGCAACATGCCATGGATTTAGCTTCTCTGCTTTTTATAGAAAGTGAAAACATTTTGTTGAGAAACAGAAATAATTAACACCAGTTCCTTATTGGTGGGGGTAATCATATTTGTGGTCTATTTCTTTTGTGGTTATATTTCATTGTGCTCATATTCTTTTGGTCTATTGTTCTTTGCTAATATTAAGTATATGTTCCAATGAGATTATACCATATGTAGAGTTGTATAGTACTAGAAACCTTTTGTTTTCCCATTAAATTGTTTACCTGTTTATATTCATTGTGCAAAGTGATATTTCTCATAATTTTTTTTCAAATAGGTCATATACTTTGATTATATTTATTTCCCACCCAGTTCTTCCTGTTCTCTCAGGTAGTTCCCCTTCTCTCTCTCTCTCTCTCTCTCTCTCTCTCTCTCTCTCTCTCTCTCTCTCTCTCTCACACACACACACACACACACACACACACACACACACACACAGGCACAGAGAGAGAGAGAGAGAGAGAGAGAGAGAGAGAGAGAGAGAGAGAGAGAGAGAGAGAGAGAGAGAGAGAGAATCTGGATCTACTTACCTCACTTAATAAGGTCTCCACACTATGTCTATTTTTCTGTAAAGACAATTTTTTTCTTAACTGTGGCTGTTGTATCTCTGTATCTCTGTATCTATATCTATGTATCTATCGTCTATCTAATCTGTCACAGTTTTTTATCCATGCATCTGTTGGTGAACACCTATGCTGATTTGATAACACTGCAGTAAACATGGATTTGCAGGTCATCTCTCTGGTATGCTGACTTAGATTCCATTGGCTGTATTCCCAGAAGTGGTATATCTGGATCACACATAGCTCTATTTTTAGTCTTCTGAGGAATCTTCCTAATGACCAGCACTGGTTCACATTCCCAGCAGTGTCCAGTGGTTCTTTCTCAGTCCTTGCCAGTACTGTGTTGTTTGTCTTTCTGAGTGGTCACATGCTGATGGGTGAGGTGGAATCTCAGTGTAGTTTCCACTGGACTGTCTCTGAGAACTAAAGGAGTTTACTTCATCTTTTGAGAAGTACCTCTCCTTTCTTTTTTTCCATTTATCAAAATTATGGGTTTTTTTTTTTTTTTCATTTCTTAGATATCAGTCCCCTGTTAGATGAATAGTCAGCAAAGATTTTCTCAATGCTATGGATTATTTTCTTTACTGTGCCAAGGATTGTAATTTTATGCAATCCCATTTGTCCAATTCTGGTTTTACTTTCTGAACAATTTTAGTCATTTTCAGAAAGTCCTTGCCAATCCTGTAATTTGAGGGGTTTTTCTGTCTTCTTTGAACAGTTTCATGATTTCAGGGCTTATAGTAAAGTCTTTTTGTGTAGTGTTTGGTTTTTGTTGTTGTTTGTTTGTTTAAAAACAGGTGAGAGATAGGGATATAGTTTCATTCTGTGGATAATCCAACACATGAATATCATTTTCCCAACACCATTTGTTGAAAAGGCTGTCTTTTTGACACATTAGTCAAAAATTAGGTGGCTGTGGCTGTTGTGGATTTTTTTATTTTGGGATCCTCTGTTCTACTCCATTAGTTTGTCTGTTTTTCTGCTGTTCTTCTTATCGTGGCTTCACAACTTAATAGATGCCTCCATTATTGGTTTGTTTTTTTTTTTTTTTTTTTTTTTTTTTTGCTCAGAATTGCTTTGCTAGTCAAAAATGTTTTGTGCTTTCTGCAAAACCCAGTGAAATATGAAGTTTCTGGCCCAGACTTTTCTGGCCTAGCCCCAAGGTTCAGACCCACTCGCAGCCCTACTGCTGCTTATCACCAAATAATCACACAGAAGGTTTATATTAATTTCGTACTGATTGACCAGTGGCTTAGATCTCTTGCTGGCTGTCTCTTGCTCTAAATTAACTCATGATTCTTCTCTTGTTTAGCCATGCAACTTGGTACCTTTTTTCAGAGCGGCATCTTGATCTCCCTTCCTCTGGGTCTGCTGGCAATTCTGTTGGCTTCTCTCTGGTGTCTTTCTTCTGCTCTTCCTGTTTCCAGAGTTTTCTTAGTCAGGTAGCCCCGCCTACACTTCCTGTCTGCCTTTTGGCCAATCAACCAAATATAGAGCCGAGCAGACCAGTCCCTTTGCACATCAACCAGTTGTAGGTCTTTATATTGAAATGCACTAATTTATGCATATAAAGATAAGAACTTTGGGGGTAGGTTATTATAATGGCCATTTTTTTAGAATAATAGCACTTGGTTTCCACCTAGGGCCTATGGCTATGTTCTTTCCCCCACTTAACAGTCAGATATAATAAGTTCTATCTGTGGAACAGATTTTGAATCTTATCAGAAAATGGGTGATTACTCCCATGACATTCATGCTGCTATTGCACCAGTGCACATATTTTGCCAATTATTATGACTCACACAGTTCACCTTCAGGTAAGAATGTTGATGAGGTTTCTTCAACAAGCAAGTATGACAGCTTCCAGCACTATGAAAGCTGGATAGTGGAGATGCTTTTAGGTTAGTAACCAGTATTATTTTATTTTTCCATGACTTTCCATAAGGTTCTGGAGGGAACCAAAACAATGACAGTAGGCATGAGAAAAATATTTTGGAGGGTTTCCACTGACTAACAACTTAAAAAGAGGTAGACCACACCCAGCACTCAGGTTTTTATATGATAGTCTATGGTTTATGGCATTGCCTCCCCCCACACACATTTTAAGTTATCCCTTCACTGTGTTACCTGTGCATGTGTGCATGTGTATGAATACACTCATGTATATGTGTATATATATGTACATATATATATAATGAAGTTTTTACAATAATAGGTTTCCATATTTCCATATTGTAATTTCAAGGGTCTTGTGTTAGTTATCTCTTCCCATGCTCTCTCTTCTTCCCTGCCCTCCTATTCTTACACCATTTAACTTTCCTGTTTCATTATTCTCTTTACCCATTTATACTACCTATGTTCTAGCTCCCTTCCTATGAAATCTCACCTTCCCACCATGGTCTTCTGCACATTTCCTGCTTGCTATGGGTATTCTGGAAGTAACACACAGTTCTGAAGACTCAAAGCTAACATTCACATATCCAAGAGACCACGCAGCATTTATCTTTCTGGGTCTGGGCTACCTCATTCAGAGTGATTATTTCCAGCTCTGTCCATTTACCTATGAATTTCATTTTTTACAGCTAGATAATATTCCAGTGTGTGTATGCACCACATTTTCACCACCCATCCATCCATCAATTGAAGGATATCTAAACTTTTTCTGTTTTCTGTCATGAAGTACAGCAGTGAGTATGGATGAACAAGTGTTTCTGTAGTAGGGTATAGAGACCAGAATCAAGAATCAATAGCCAGCTCACATTGTAGATCTTTTTGTAGCTTTTCAGGGAACTTTTGCACTGATTTCTGTAGTGAAATCAGAATGCATTCTCACCAACAATGAATAAGTGTTTAAAAGAGTATTTCTTTGCTATCTGTCTTCTTTTGAGAACTCATTGTAGCTGTGTGCCTCAGTTTTTAACTGCATTGTTTCTTTTCTTGTTTAGGATTCTTTTTCTTAATTCTTTGTATATCCTAGACACCAACCGTGCCAAATGCCTGATAAGAATTTTCCATTTGTAGACTGTCTCTTCCCTCAAATGAGGGTGTCCTTTGATACACAGATTGATTTTTAGTTTACAGGGTCCATTTATCAGTCTTACTGCCTGTGCTACCTGGATACTGTTCAGAAAGATACTGTCCTTTCCTGTGCCATTACATTGAAGCATGTTCTCTGCCTTTTCTCTTACAGACTTAGGGTATCATGTCTTCTTATGAAGTCTTTGATCATTGAAATTGAGTTTTACTCAGGGTAAAAGATAGATCTATATATTTTTCTAACATAGATATCCATTTTAACCATCACTACATATTGAAGATGCTGTATTTGCTTCAGTGTTTATTTCCTGGCTTCTTTGTAAAAAGTCAAGTATAGATACATAAACATCCAGGACCTCAGTTCTATTCTGCTGGTCAGTGTCTCTGATTTCTGTCAGTACCATGCTATTTTTATGCGCCAGCTCTGCAGTAGAGTTTAAAATGAGAGATGTTGATACCCCCACAACTCATTTTGTTGTTCAGGATTGTTTTGACTACTCCAATTTTTTGTTTGTTTCCATATAAAATTTAAGATCTTTTTCAGTTTCTGTGAAGAATTGTGTTAGAGGTTTGCTGGGAATTGCATTGACTCTGTAGGTTGCTTTTGTTAAATGGCCTTTTCACAGATCTTCTGATATCTTCTTCAGTGTCTTAAGGGTTTATTATACATCTTTCAACTTCACTGGATTTATTCTAAGATTCTGTTTGTTTTGTTGTTCTTATTTATTTTTTGTGGCTATTATGAATGAGATTGTTTTTCTGGGTTTTTTCTTTACGTTTGTTGTTAGTATAACCAATCCCAATATTCCAGAATTTCGCAGTCATGAGTATTTTTCTATACTTGGTTTATCAGTGTTTCTGAGATAGGTTAGTTTATATTTTATGATACATTTAGTAGCATGTTTTTTTTCTTTATGCCTTTGTATAAATCCCTTTCTTAAGACCTTTTCCATTTATAAATATAATACTGCTATAATGACTAGTAAAATTAGCACAAATTCTTCATTTTAAGCTCATCTCTTAAACTAAAATGTTTCTCTTATATCTTACCCTTTTAATTTTCCATGTCATTGAAGAAACAAGACCATTTACTTTGTATGGTATTCCACTCCAGGAATTTCACTGATTTCTACCCCATGGTGTCATTTAACATCAATGTGTTTCTGGTTTCAATTTTAGTATCTTGGGCTGAGATCATGTTGTTCTTGTTACACCAGAAGTCTTAGTGTGTGGCAGGGCTGGTGATGGTGACGGTGATGGTTAGGCTTCATCAGTCACACACACACACACAGTTTCTGTTGTCTATATTTATTTTAGTTTGGCAAATACAGAATTTCTTAGAAAAAAAAGGGTTCTTTTTTTAGTATTACAATATAATTTTCAAGTTACTTAATATCTGAGTTATAGGCCTTCTGTTTTTTTTTTTAATCTGTATACAATAATTTACTTTTTTTCTTTTATTGAAAATTGATTCTTTTTTCATAATTATATTCTGTTTATAATTTTTCCTTCCTCTATTTAAACCCCCCCCCCCCCCACCCCCACCCCCACCCCCCGGCGTCTGCGCTCCTCCTGCCTCTCATTAGGAAGGAACAGGCTTCTAAGAGATAACAACCAATCATGACAAAATAAAACAATGAGATAAAACTAAAGCTATCATATTGAGGCTGGACAAGGCAATCCAAAAGAATTAAATGAGTCCCAAGTGAAGACAAGAGTATCAGAGACCCACTCATTCACACACTCAGGAGTCCCAAAAAATACTAAGCCAAACGCTGTAACATACACATAGAGGACCTGGTGCAGATTTGTGTCAGCCCTATGCATGCTGTTTCAGACTCTGAAAATTATGAACTTTGCTTAGTTGATTCAAAGGGCCCTGTTCCCCCTTGTGTCCCCTGTCCCCCCTGACTCTTTACTCTTTCTGCCTTCTTTTCCTTGAGGTTGTCTAAGATCTGAGGTAGAGAGTAAAGGGGGATCTGATGGAGACATCCCATTTAGAGATATGCATTCTAAGGACTGTTTCTGCGTAATTGCTGACTGCGGGTCTCTACATCTGTTCCCATCTGTTGCAGGAGGAACCATTTTGATGATGACTGAATAAAGAAGGCACTGATCTATCAGTATATCATTCAGAGTCATTTTATTGCTACATTCTTTTAGTAGAATAGTAGTATTTGGTTTTGTTATAGTTCCCTGGGCTATCTAGTTTCAGGTTCTTTATCACCCAGCCAGTGTCTAGTGTGTCCATCTCCTGGAATGGGGCTTAAGTCATACTAGATATTAGTTGTGACTCTCACAAACTTTGTGTCACTGTTGTACTACCATATCTTTCAGGCAGAACACAATTGTAGAGCAGCAGGTTTGTAGCTGTATTGGTTGTAGAAAGTTGTTTTTGGCCTATCTGGCCCAAGGTTGGGAGCTGCAGACCCACAGTCCCACAGAAACACACAGATGATGTTTGGCCTGTGGCTCAGGCTTATTGCTAGCTAGCTCTATCATCATAACACATTTCTATTAATCTGTCTTGCCATGTTGTTCATGAACTATCTGTACTCTATTATACTTCCTGCTTGGGTGCTGGATCATTTTTTTCTGTGACTCCACCTTCCTTGCCCTATATCTATGCTTGGATTTCCTGTCTTCTTCTAAGCTGCTCTGCCATAGGCCAAAACAATTCATTTATTATCTAATGGTATTCACAACATACACAAAGACATCTCACATTGATTGGTGCTTACTTTTCTCCTTTGGTAGCATGCAGAGTATGTAGGCAGATTTTTTGTTTCCTTCTGACAGCTCCCAAGTCACTACAGGAAGAATTATTATTAATATGAATGCTTGGCTGAAAGCTTAGGCTTATTTCTAACTATCTCTTAAAACTTAACCCATTTCCATTAATTTACTTTCTGCATCTTTACTTTATTATTTTACTCTGTACTGCTCATGTTGCTTCTCTGCTTATTTTGTCTCTGGCTAGTGATTCTTCTCTTTTCTGTCCTTCTCAGCATCCTCTCTGAAAATCCTGCCTAAATGTTGGCCTGTCAGCTTCTTATTTAACCAATCTAAGTGACAAATCTTCACAATGTACAAATATTTCACAACATTTCCCCCTTTTTGTCTAAATAAAAAGGGAAGGTTTTAACTCTAAGATAATAAAAGTATAAACAATAAGAATAATTATCAGGTAACAATTATATTTACAATGCTCAGTCCATTTGTATTTGACATATTTGAAGAAAATACTCTATTATTTATTCTATCTTGATGATTCCAAAGCTCTGTACCTAATTTACCTTCTATCAAAACTAAGGAAAACTATAACTTTGACTGCCTAGTCTTCAACTCCATCCAAAACCCAAGAAAGATATAATGTTACATTAGTAAATAGGAAGTGCTGAGCAAGCAACTCCTAAAACTAAAAGAAATGTCAGAAATAGCTGCCTGTCTGGACAGTCACCCAAGGTTTCTCTGCAATGGGGCATCCATTTTTGGCCTACAGGCCTAGAATATGTGACAGACTTTTCAATGAAGGAGGAATTTTTGAAGGACTGTTTTACCCTGTCTTGGCAAAGTTCAATAATTGCTTTTCTTTGTGTCATGCTGGTCCACTTTGGAGTATATTATCAGTAGTCAATGACAGGATAGTTTCTTGCCCAAATGTCTAGCTTTTGCTGTAAAGAAAGCAAAGTTCATATAGAGATTCTTCAAGGTCCATCATCCTTTTTTGAAGTAGATTTGTGCCACCAGGAACAGACATATCTCATTGTCAAGAAAAGCCTCATGTTATTAAAACATTTAAAATGCCATACTATCTTAGAAGTGTTTGAAGATCACCTATCTATATAAAGTGTATCTCTGTATTACCTTGAAAACAGATCTAACATGACTATAAATTTTATAGTTTTAGATGACTATTAACCTGTGTTTATTATCCTAAATAACTTCCAAAGACTAAAACTTCACATAACTCTTTAAAATGAGCTGCATAGTTATAATACCTTAAGCAAAATAGAAACCTATATATAGGATAAGAAAATAACCTTAAATTTCTGTCAATATGTAAACATCCATACCAGTGTAAAATACTGAGACTGTGGTTATTTAAAATTAGAATCAGCAGTTCATCCTTTTATCACATCCTTTTTATACTCTATCTCCCCCTTTCAGCCAGAAAGAGATCCTTGAATCTGATACCTTTTTAAAGCTTTTTTTTTTTCTGACCATGACCAATAACTTGTAACCTGCTGCCCCAAATGATGACAAACATCTATAACCCATCAAATGACCAAAAGCCACCTACCCTCTTGAGAATGTGTACATTGTGCTCTGTAGACTGCTTCCTGTTATCTAAGGGTGTTAACATCTTTAGGAGACTCTAGGGAAATTGGGATAATGGTCAAGTCCTTGGAGAGTTAGCTGTATTATTTGTTGTCTAGTTTCTGTGCAATGGGAACATATACAGCCTATCTGAAGTCCTGGCTGGAGTGGTCCGTGAACCTGGACCATCTCAGCCAGTGGCCTTGAGGCTATTTTGGATGCAGAACTCTGAGGAAATTGCAACAGAGGCACTCTGAGAGGGTAGATCACCTAGGCCACTTGATTTCATTGGTGATGGTCCCCTTGCTCTGAGAATGTATAAACTTTCAAAGGAAACATACATATCTGCATTAACACAGTGTGGTGGAATGTGCGGTGTATACAAATCAGTTAAAAATTATTTTTTATTTTATATTTGAGCAGGTAAAAGGAATCTTGTCAACTTTTATGTCTTTTTAGACCGTATAATGAAACTGTAATAAAAATTTCTATCCATCCTCTATGAAAGGATGACATGTAATAATAATGAAAGGATGACATGTGGATATACATGGCCAGATGTTGGGTGCCATTTGCAGGTGGATTTTTCTGTGTGTTTCCCCTCAACTCCCAGTCAGCTCCCAAATCCCTACATGGAAACTTATCATTAATTATGAAAGCTTGGCTGGTAACTTAGGCTTGATCCTAACTAGCTCTTATAACTTAAATCCTAACTAGCTCTTATAACTTAAATCAACCCATTGGTATTAATTTATTTTCTACCTCATGGCTTTATTATCTTTACTCTGTATTGCTCATGCTGTTTTCCTGCTTCTTCTGTCTCCTGGCTCTTCTCATCTCCATCCTTCTTCCCAGTTTACTCTCTGCTCCCCAAATCCAGCCTAGCTGTTGGCTGTTCAGCTTTTTATTAAACCAACACGAGTTACAAATCTTAGTGTACAAAACCAAGAATATCTTCTTATAGTGAATATGTCAGTATGTGAGTTGAAGGCACTTTGTAGACTTCTCCATGTTCAGTGAGTTGTGTAGGTGCTGCCTTCAGCCACTGGGCCCAGTTTGTAGAGAGCAACCTATTACCTTGACAACATCCCGTGTTGTTTGGAGATTTCCATGGGACCCCTTTGGCCAACAACTCAATTGAATGCGACCTAGTCCTGGTACTAGAAGGCTCATTTGGTATGTAACAAGAGATGGCCAGTTGGAACTCCATCTCTCTTATTATTAGAAGACCTCATTAGGATTGCCTTTATATATTTTAGGAAGTTTTCACTGCACTAGGTTTTTATACCATCCCTCAAATATCCCTTCTAGATGCTTCTTCCTGTGTTTTGTCATCAACCATTTCCCTTCTCCCCAGCTGATCCTCTCATGCCTGTCCTTCTCACCCCCAGTCCCTCTATAAAATCTATGCCCCCTTCCAGGGAGATCCATGTCCTCCTATCCAAGTCCTTTCCTTTATATCTAGCATTTTTGGGTCTGTGGATTATAGGTTGGTTATCATTTATTTAATGGCTAATATCACATATAAGTGGATGTATACCACCAATCTTTTTTCTTTTACATTGATTCTTATATTGATTTTTTTTGGCCTGCTTTTAAAATTTATAATATTTGCTCTTAGACCTAGTAGTTTGCGACAATTTTGTTTTAAAAGTGTTGTACTGACTAGCTTTACTGTCAACATAGTGTAATTCTTTTTTTTTTTTTTTTTTTAGTATATGACAATTTTACAGAACTGTATAAAAATAAGAACCTGGATAATTTTTCTAGACCCCTAGGTTCTGGGTTTTATCCTCACTATCACCCCAACCCACCCCCATGAAAGGGAAGAAAGAAGGAGGACCAGGGGAAAAGTTAATCTCTTTAGTATGACTGATTTGTTACTACTGCCCAGATTAATGACGTCACTTCAATCCACATTATTTGTAATAAAATGGAAGATAAATCTCTCTTTTAAACTTAGTTAGCTTTTCTTTGTAGAATATGTAAATTTATTTTGAAAATTTGATGACTGTTTTCTTGATGCTAATATTATAACAATTGCAAAGGTAAGGATAGCTTCTGGGTGACCTTCTGACTTGGCCACTTGCTAGGGTATCTCACAGAGCTCGTCCAAAGCTCTTGTAGTCCTGCTAATCACTGGGGAACTTCAGTCTAGTTAGCCATGGCAGAGAGTTGTGTGTTAGAGTTTGAGGAACTTCTGTCGATGGAGCTTTCTGTTCTGTCTCCAGAGGATTCAGGCTTAGCATTGGTTTCTGGTGATAGTGAATAACAGCAGAGGACTTCCAGCTAAGGAATCTGTCTGAGCCACTGCACTAATTATCCCTGGAGGCACTGATTCCAGTGATGATGTTATTGAGAAGAAATCCCGAGCCAACATGGTTCTTTTATTTGTATATAAATTAGTTGTTTATCTCCACCAAAGGATTAAGAGATATTTATGGAACCTTGAATTAAAAAAGAGGTGGGCAGAAGGGAGACAAGATGGCGAGCATGGCACGTGCCTTCCAGGACTTACTAAAGTGTTTTGTTTTCATTTGCCTTTCTAGTGCTTGGTAAACTTCGTAGGCTACCAACCAATGCTTGTTTCTCCAAACCAGTATTTTAGATGTCATAAATCATAGCATGTCTCAAAATCCCCTCAAGTAAAGATATAGTCTTGTCCTTCTCCACCTGCTAAAAGGTGCTCAGTGTGCTTGGCCCTTGTTCTATTCAGTAGACTGTCTTTTTCTTGCCATGCTGTGTGTGGAGTTGGTCTTTAAATGGCTGTAAAAAGCAAGGATTGCTGGAGGCAAGCGAGTGGGGAGCAGAAGATAGCTCTACAGATTTGATGCTGCTGGTCTGCAGTGTTCTGTAAATGTAGGACTAGAGAAAGGGGCAGGGTGATAAACCAAAGCCCACTCCCCTTCAAGATGGTCTTGGTGGGTGGTTGTCATTGTTTTCCATTCACTTAGGTACTATTTGAGAACCAGCCCAACCCTGTTTTCTCAGTGATCCCAACCAGATATGCAGTCTGGAATCTTTATTGTCTTTGACATTTTTGTTTGCATTTATTAGGTTTGTTACCCCTGTGTAAGCCCACTAGTGTAGTCAGAACTTGACAAGCATTGTGTCTGGCATCAACCTTTTTTACTACAGCCTGCAAAGGCATTTCTAACACTGGATGTCTCTTTCTCTGGCTTCCACTTTGCTGTTTCCTCCCGCTCTTTGCAAGTCTTGATGCACCTGAGTCAGGCTGCTGTTCAGGCCAGCCCCTAGAGAGCCTCTAGATTGATAGACATTTCTGTTGCATACATCGATGTGGGAAGACCTTCTGAGCTCCTTGGCACCTTTGGATCAGCTCCTCTATTCTATGGCCATTTCCCTGAATGCTCTTAGAGCTCAGGCATTTAGGTCTGTGTCATCACTTGTGTCTGGTGGCAAACTGTAAGCATTTTGCTTCTTTGAAAACTATGACCAAATTGAATGAATACCCTTGACAGTACACAAAGAGACCAAAGCAGGATCCAACACAAGCAGCTCAGTAGTACTGTAAGGCCCCCTCCCCAAGAAGTAGAGTTAACAGCAGCGCGTTGCAAGTAAACCTCCCTAAGACATATTAACAAGACAGTAAAGATTAACTCCGTAAGATGCTTGAGATAAAGACAAGGGAATGTAGTCAGGTAACTTTCACAATATATGTCAGCTGGGCAGAGGGGGAAGGGAGGGGAAGCAGTTACTTAGCTATGTGATCAGGATTCAGCTGGGCAGAGGGGGAAGGGAGGGGAAGCAGTTACTTAGCTATGGGATCAGGCCCAGCCTGATCAGGGAAAGAATTCCAAAAAGAAGATAAAGAACAAAAGAAACAGCAGGCCTGGGGGCGGGTGATAACCAGGTTGCTTGGTCAGGCCGGATGGCAACCTGGGGGCCCTCACCCCTCACCCCTCAACGGGCGATTTCATTCAAACCAGCCAATGGAAACTTTGTAACTTCGCCTTTGCCTCTGTACGCATGATTTTGCTTCCCTAACCCTATAAAAAGGCCCTAAACAGAGGGCTGGGCGCGCCAGCCATCCCAAGTGGCTTGGTAGCCCGCAGGTCCTGCGTTATTCAATAAAACCTCGTGCTGTTTGCAGCTGATCTGTGGCTCGGTCCTCCTTGGGTCATGGGGTCTCCTTCCGAGGAAAGGTCCATTTCGGGGGTCCCGAACCCCCGGGGGTCTTTCATTTGGGGGCTCTTCCGGGATTTGAGACCCCCACTCAGGGACCACCGACTCACTGTCAGGAGGTAAGCTGGCCAGCGTTTTGTTCATTGTCTGTGGCTGTGTCTGAACTTGTTTTCTGTGAATCTGCGTTGTTTGTAGCCGTGTTTGAACTTGTGTCCTGTGTATTTGCGCACGCGTTTGGTTTGGGGTTCGGTCGGATCCATTTGTACTTGGCGGGGGCCAGAAGGGGCTGACGAGCTCAGAACTTCTCCCTCGCAGCCCTAGAAGACGTTCTAGAGGCATTTGTAGTCCCGCCGGGCGGGACATTTGGGTCCTTCGGGACATAGAGCTCGCTTTGGAGTGGCAGTCCTTTGGAGCTCAGCCCGTATCAGAAGGATACGTGGTTTTGGTAGGAGAGGGGGGAAATCCGGGCCCCCCCCAAGTCTCCGTTTGAGGTTTTGCTTTCGGTTTTAGGCCGAAGCCGCGCAGCGCCTTTGTTCTGTGTTTGAGTGTTCTGTGTTTGAGTGTATCTTTGTCTGTTCTACTAACCTTACTCAGTCTTAAAATCATAGGACAGATGATAACCACCCCGCCCCCGAATGTTACAGCTCCCCCCTTGGCAGCAGCGTTCGCCGAATCCCGGGGCCGAAGAAGCAGGAGGCCGGTAGTTCGCCGCGCTCTCCTCACCACCCCCTCCCTCCTCCCGCCTCTCCTCCGCTGCCCCATGGAGCTCGCGCGGCCCGGGCGGGAGGAGATTGGGCCGGGCCGCCCCGCCCCTCCTGCGGCGTGACCACGCTCGCAGGTGCCGGGCACACGGGTCAGCCTAGCCGGCGCAGACCCGTCCACCTGCGCGCGTCTCCGGCCGCAGAGGTTGCGCGCTTTCGGGCGCGCGCAGGCGGAGCCGGAGATGGGGGTCTGGCCTGCGACGGGCTGCCGCACGCGCACTTCTGCCATGGCGGCGCCGCAACCGGCTCCAGAACGGCTGGGAAGGCCGGGTTAGAGAGGATGGCGCGGGCGGGGGCGGGGCGGTGTGCCGCGGTTACGCTGCTCCTCCGAGGGCAGAGCCGAGAGCGCGGAGTCGGGCGGTAGTGTCAGCTGCAGAAGATTCAGCCCCCTCCACCAGACCGGCGCATCTCCGGCCGCGGGGCGCGCGCACGCGGGTGGGACCGGGAATGGGGCCGATGGGCACTTCCGCCGTGACCAGCTCCCTCCCCCTGGGCCCCTATCTGAGGTCGCTGAGACTAGCCTGGGTCGGAGCAGCTTGAACCTGGTAGATGCTTCCAAGGCTCCTGGGGTACCTGGTAGAGCAGCTTGACTTTCCCTTGAAGTCCTCTGCCTACCGGGAGTCTCAGATCCGACAGGACCCACAGAGGCTCCTCCTCCACCCGTTATAGGCATCCCCCTGGGGCCACTGAGAGTGAGGCCCGGAGCCGGAGAGAGCCGGGCCACCTAAGGGCGTTGCCGGCACTCCTGTTAAACTATGTTCTCTTATCAGCCTACTTGGGAGAATCTCTTTACCCCTGAGGAAAAAGATCGGATCTTATTAGCAGCTTGGAAACTGGCCCTCAGCTCGGACGCCACCCCGACGCAGTCCCATTGGGAAGGTAGGAGACACCTGTTAACTCTGTCGCCAGGCTCTGATGCACCAATTAATCTGGCCAAGGTAAGAAAAAGAGATGTAAAAGTCTGATAAATTCCCCCTCTGAGTTTTTAGTAAAGCTAAGTAAAGGTCTATCAGAGATATACACTGTTTGCTCTAGAATCAGAAGAACAGAGGGGGGCGTTAAGAAAGTCCTTTATAAAACAGTCAGCAATAGGTATTCAAAGAAAGTTTCAGAAAATGGGTGGCTTACAAGATATGGCCTTGAGACTTAGTTAGAGAGGCTGAAAAGTGTTTTGAGAGAGAGAGAGGAGAACAGCGGAAGCGAGATGTGTATAGAGAGAGAGAAAAAAAAAAAAAACCGATAAATAAACGAAAAAATAAGAAAGAATCTTGGCTACCTTAGTTGACAGGCAAGAGAGACAGTAGAACTTGGGCCCGCGCCAGAAGCTCAGAGGAATACCAAGCTAATAAAGACGGCCCCTCTAGTCAGCCAGCCTGCTGTAACCAATTCAGGCCTTCCCGGAGGGGAGGCATGAGTAGAAACGGCTAGACCAAGGCTGGCGATCCAGTGGTCCCCTGTGGTGAAACCTTCAGCCACACCCCTACGGGTCAGATTTGAGCAAAGATGCCAAGAAAGGGATCAAATCCCACACAGAGGCTGCTGGAACAGAGAATCCTGAAACCATGTCAGTCAGAATTGCTGCCCATTAAGAAGCCTGAGACCTGAGGGAAGTCAACAGCCGGGTGGTAAAGACATTCACACTGTCTTAGATTAAAAAGGTGCCTTCTTCTGTCTGCGTCTCCATGAGTCCAGCCAGCCCCTGTTTGCCTTTGAGTGGACAGACCCAAAGAACGGATTCTCAGGACAGCGCACCTGGACTAGACTGCCTCAGGGCTTCAAGAACTCTCCTACCATCTTCGATGAGGCCCTGCAACAAGGTAACTAACTCCGTTGCAGTACTCATTGCTTGCAGCCTCCACCGTGGAACAGTGCCGAGAAGGGACTGAGAAACTGCTTGTTGAACTGGCCAAACTGGGACATCAGGCCTCTGCTAAGAAGGCCCAGATATGCCGACCTGAGGTGACATTCCTGACCCTTCAAGACGGTAAGAGATGGCTAACAGAGTCCAAAAAGAGAACTGTCACTCGGATGCCTCCCCCTGAGAGTCAAAAGAGCCGGAGAGAGTTCCTGAGAACTGCTAGATTCTGTAGGCTCTGGATTCCGGGTTTCGCAGCCTTGGCGGCCCCTCTATGCCCCGCCTATAGATGGGAAAAAAAAACAGCAAGAGACTTTTGACCAGATCAAGAGGACCTTGCTCTCGGCCTCAGCTCCAGTCCTTCCTGATGGTATTTCACTCCTGGTGAAAGACGCTTGGTAAACCTTGCAAATTTTTCCTTGGTTTGGACTTTTTGGTGAAAGATAGGGTCCGCGGCCCAGGTAAGTTAGGTGAATAGCCAAGAAGTTAGGGGACTAGCCAAGATGTTAGAGATTGATTAAAAACTTTATTATACCCCAAAGTTCAGGACAGGTAAAAACCTTAAGCAAATTAACCCTGGAGACTGGCCACAGAGTCTGGGTGATGCTCCTGCCCTATACCCTTTTCTGAGCTTTTTCTGAGCTCAATACTCCTTCTGCTAATACTTTTTAGATCTGGAAACCATCTCTGGTGTAACCCCCTTGTCTGCTAGGTTACAGGCCCTGGCTAATATATAACATTCTTTATAAAAGCAGCTCTCAGACCTTTACCAGCCCGAGAGAGACGAGACCCCACATCGCTACCAGGTGGGAGACCTCGTCTACGTCCAGTGACACCAGCATCGGACTTTTGAACCTCGCTAGAAGGGACCCTACCAAGTCCTTCTGACCTCATGGCATTGCTGCTTAGATCCTGATGACTGATGGACTGTACAAAGAACTGATAATCCCCTCAAGCTCCGTGTGCAGCGACAGTCCCCTAGAGAAGAGCCTTCACCAATCGATTGAGCAGACGTGGCAGGTGATATCTGGGACTGAGGACACTTTTCCCACCATCTCCAGTGGACCTGGTGGCCTAGCCTGTACCCGGACCTGTGCCTGCTGGGGGCAAGATTAGAACCTTGGGACATACCCACCATTGACCCTGCCCATCTGCCCCCGTGTGCCCACCAGGGGATCCGAGAGCAGAAGCCCTCACAAGCGTAATAAGGGCTTCCCATAGAGTTAATTTGCTGTCAAAAAAAGTAGACACTAGATAAAGAGTCATCTCTAAGATTAGAGATATTCAGAAAAGAAAATGGGGGAATGTAAGGCCCCCTCCCCAAGAAGTAGAGTTAACAGCAGCGCGTTGCAAGTAAACCTCCCTAAGACATATTAACAAGACAGTAAAGATTAACTCCGTAAGATGCTTGAGATAAAGACAAGGGAATGTAGTCAGGTAACTTTCACAATATATGTCAGCTGGGCAGAGGGGGAAGGGAGGGGAAGCAGTTACTTAGCTATGTGATCAGGATTCAGCTGGGCAGAGGGGGAAGGGAGGGGAAGCAGTTACTTAGCTATGGGATCAGGCCCAGCCTGATCAGGGAAAGAATTCCAAAAAGAAGATAAAGAACAAAAGAAACAGCAGGCCTGGGGGCGGGTGATAACCAGGTTGCTTGGTCAGGCCGGATGGCAACCTGGGGGCCCTCACCCCTCACCCCTCAACGGGCGATTTCATTCAAACCAGCCAATGGAAACTTTGTAACTTCGCCTTTGCCTCTGTACGCATGATTTTGCTTCCCTAACCCTATAAAAAGGCCCTAAACAGAGGGCTGGGCGCGCCAGCCATCCCAAGTGGCTTGGTAGCCCGCAGGTCCTGCGTTATTCAATAAAACCTCGTGCTGTTTGCAGCTGATCTGTGGCTCGGTCCTCCTTGGGTCATGGGGTCTCCTTCCGAGGAAAGGTCCATTTCGGGGGTCCCGAACCCCCGGGGGTCTTTCAGTACATTGCTTGTATATTGTAGCAATTTCAGGAAGCTTGAAGCAGGGTTGAAATTTTGGCATTTACTGTCATTGGTATGTGTTGATGTAGAAAGGTGAGGTAGGCAGCATGCTATTCTAGGATTGTTACCTAAGTGAGTCATTCTTTCCTGTTGTCTTTATGTGGCAGCTGGGGTTGTTTTTATTAATTTTTATTTGCAATATCATTAGGAAAAAAAGGAATCACAGGTTAGGTAGTCAATTTAAATGCAAAATACATGGTTTAGCACTGTGTGTTAGCTTTCTGTTAGTGTAATTAAGTGTTTGTGATAAATGACATATAAGAAAAAGATTCATTTTGGCTCTTAGTTTTGGGAGTTTTGTTCTGAGTTGACTAGGTTTGGGGTAGGTGTTTGGTCCTCTAGTGAGGCATCATATCATGATGAGTGTGTAGGGCAGAGCATGATGACAGAGGCAGGGACCCAAAGCAACACCCCTATATAGGTGTGGAGCTAAATGTGGCTTTGCTTTTAAAGTGGCTGTAAGAAAGAAAATAATGAGGAGGATAATGACTACAGGATAGGGACTGTAACATCTTTGCCCTGTGCTTGTTTATGACGTAGTTTGATTGTCTCTGCTCTGGCTTTAATGTCCTGTTCATACAGTAAGGCTAGCAGCAAGCACAGTGGCTAAAGCATATATATGTCTCCTCACCTAGTAATGCATTCCATTCTTACACACACACACACACACACACACACACACACACACACACACACACACACACACACACACCATCCTTAGTGGCTCTTTGAACAGTGACATCTATGTAAGTGCATGTTTAGGCATTTTGAATTTCTTGATTGAAGTTGCAGTTTAATATTTTATTTGGTGTATGTTTTACTCAAGTTAAATGAAATGATACAGTTGCGTTGAAATAATAGACACTTTCCTAGAACCTCAATTTTTCTTTGACTAGTGCTTTTATAATACCTTTTTTTTTTCCCTCAAATTTAAGCTTATGTTCAACTGCTGCACATTTAAGTTTTTAATAGATTAGAAACTATAACAAACCTGTGATCATGTACTCAGTTGCTTATTGAGTTATTCTATTTAAAAGTGTTTTCAGAGAAAATAAAAAACCAAATGAACCAGACAGTGGGCTATTTGGTTTAATTTTCTGGAAAATAGGATTGCCTTTATCAGATCCCAGCGTCTCTTAGTCCTCATGCCTGGCTGACAGCTTGTCAGTGGCTCTGCTGTGGTGGAGATGGGCTGGAGGAAGTTGCTTTGTCAGCAGAAAGGGCTGTAAACTGAGCTCAGGGAACCAGGTCACCCTATCTTGACCTGCTGATCGCTGATGGCTTATGTCAGCATCAGAAAATGTGGCTGCACAATTTCCTTTAACGTTCATTTTGACTTAAGAGAATAGCAGTCATATATAAATGTACTACTGTCCTGCTTAGGACAGGCCGTGCCTGGTCCCACACAGTGACCCCAAGTGTAAGTTCTGCTTTTGCAGCCAAGCTGGTCAGAACATTATGACAGCATTAAATGTGACTGGGCACTGTGCTCCCCTCGAGTGGTCTTTCTTGTCCAGCTTTTAAAGCTTAGGTGTGGAACAGTCTCTTCCATTTAACTTTACAAGTTGAATGTCAGTTTAAGCTTTGCTGTGCAGGACTGCTCTGGGCCACTTCTACCATATAACTTAAGTTAAAGGCAGTAAAGAAATCACCTTTTCTTTATTCTGAATCAGTACAGACAATTAAAAATAGGTATAACTTCCTCCCCATGTATTTGTCTTTCCTTCTATGAATGTGTCTGTTTTAGAACTTAAGACAAAATGAGGTAGCATTACAGGGAAATGTTGTATTAAGGACAAGATTAGGATTAAAAACTTAAGTATAAGGAGCAGAAAATAAATGTTCTCTGGAGTTGAGAACATATTCATAAGCATTTGAATATTGAATTTAGCTCTTGAGTTTTTTAAAAGATTAGTGGGTCAAATTGAGTTCTATAACTTTCATAAAAGAACTAAACACATCCACATTTACCTGAAACAGGCTTGTGTGATTGTTTGTGTAGTATAAATGTGGCAGCTGTGCCTAGGTAGTAAAGTGGATCTGTAACAGATTTGCCATTTGAATGATAGTGAGCACATAATATTTCAGAGCGGTGTTTATTTCACTATGTTAATTCTCAAAGACCAGAGTGAAACATCTTGGATTTGGGTTTTCGCTTGAGCAAATTGTATGGAAAGGTAGAAATCTAGGCTGCTTCTGCCACTGTTTGGAGAAGAAACTTCTTCCTTACAAGGGAATACAGTTCCCCAAGGCACAATAAGTTTACTGCTTTCCTTTTACAGCCGTGAAAACAGAAGCTCAGGTAGTGTGAATTACTGCTCTCTGCTGTGTGGGCATCATGGGATGAGGTTTTCAGGTCTGGAATCAGGCTGCCAGAGTTCACATCCCAAGTTAGGCTTTGTGACCTTCTCAAACATCTTTAATTGTGTAGAGTCACAGTTTCTCATCCTTCATATAGAAATATTGGGCATGCATCACTGTCAGTGGGTAACACATGCACCTTAGAATTGCAGTGTTTAGTGCACAGTCACAATTTAATGTTTGCTATGCTGGCTTCATTATGTCACAGCTTTAAAATCTGAAATTGTAGTCTTAATCCCTTACCAAGAGAAGCCTGATGGCTGTTTTAAACCTTTCCTTTTCACTAGGTAACAGCCTTAATAGATTACTAAGTGATTCATCCCCCAATATTCTTTATCAGAGTCAAGGAGTGTAGACAACCTACACACTTTATCTGTCCAGAGCTGGTGTATTGATATGTGCTGTGAAATGTTTCTTTGGAACTTCCAGGAAATTATTGTGAGTATAAGAGAAGTAATATATATTTCCCATGTTACAGTTCAAGCTCAGAATTAAATTTTGGGGGGTTAGTAGAATCCAAATGGTAGTAGTTCTGTTTTACAAAGTAAAGCTGGGAAGTAAGACTATTTTTTCCTATGGCCACATTGGAAGATCATGCTAAAGACCTGCAGTGCCTGGAGTCCCACTTTCTCTTTGTAACAGGTTTCTGGTGGCTTAGCCCCACAATATGGACCTGCCGCGGCAACTTATCTGAACCAGCAATCCCAAAGTCCCAAAGAAACACATAGACACTTATATTAATTTCACTGTTTAGCTTATGTCTCTGGCATTTTGCTAGCTAACTCTTTCATCTTAATTCAACCCATTTCCGCTAATCTGTCTTGCATCATGGGCAGATGGATCATTTCTCTCTGTCTGACTCCCTCCTCCTACCTATGCTCTGATTTCCTGTCTACTGCTACAGTGTTTGTCATGGGCCAAAACAGTCCTTTATTCACAGCATACAGAAAGACATTTCCACATTAGCTCTCCTTTTTTTTTTTTTTTTTTTTTTCACCCTGTCTTGAAGACCAGATGAGTGTGCATTATGTTCTACTTGAATAATGTTAAGCTGCTAATAATATAGATGGTGTCATTTGTGGTGGCTTTTTCTTCTTTTTTTTTAATTTTAGAATGTTACATATGTATGCTCCTCTTGAATGGGCAAAATAATAGAATAATTTGTAAAAATGGTTCCAAAATGTTATTTTGGTGAAATATCTTTCTGTCTATTAAAGTAGCCCACATTTTAATTAGCTTTATTATTTTTTTTCCCTAGCTATTCATCAAAAACTAGAAGCAGATGGAACGGAAAAAGTAGAGGGATCCATGACACAGAAATTGGAGAATGTCCTCAATAGTAAGTTTGCTCCACTACCCCAAGACCTTTGTAACAAACTGTACAGCAGTTCTAAGGGGTTCCCCAGAGCTATGTCTCGAGTTGTGTATTAGAATTCACTTCTAAATAAGAACTTAAGGAACCTGAAGGGCAATGGAAAGAGTGAAATGAGTTATATTTCTCAAGATCTGTCATTTGCTATCGTGAAACAGATGGTAATGGGACAGCAGGCAGGCACCTGAGTGCCCGTCATTAGATGTGCCAGTGCACAGTGCAGAGCCTCAGCTCCTGCATAAGAGCTGCCCAGGCATTGTCTCTTTATTTACTTAGCATTTCCCTATTGCAAAAATTCTATTTGATAGTATAATAAAAACCTGGAGCCAGATATTGAGGAAAAGCTGAAATATCAAAGAGGTAGGGAAACAATCCACAGCCACTTCTCACCCAGCCAACTCCTCAGCCTGTCTTCACCAAGCCTACAACTCAAGCTTCTCCATCTTCAGCCAACCGGGGAAGTGTCAGGGGAAGCTGAACTCCTCCCTCATCTGCCTCTGTCCATCCATCTCACTTCCTGGTTCAACTTTCTTAGAGCTAGGATTAAAGGTGTGTGCCACCACTCCCTGGCTGTTAGGCCTTGAACTCACAGAGATCCAGGAGGTCATCACTCCCTGACTTTCAAGGTTTGGTGTTACTCTAGACCATTTTTATTAAATATACAATATAATACCACATCTTTCCATATGGAAATACTCTGGACTACTTTGTAAGAACTGCAGGCCAAACAAAAGTTTCCTCCACTTTCCCTTTTGTTCCTTTTCTGATGTTCAAGCTACTTGTCCTAATAACTTAAGAGAAACTCTTCAGATGAATTAATATTTAAATGTAATTTATGTTTCACACCTGTAGTCAATGTATAATCTGAAGCAATGATGGCCATAAGAATCCCCTTGAATATATAACTTCCTTACAAAGAAGGGATTAAAAAAAAATCAGTCAACCCTGTTTACAGATTCTTTTTTTTAAATGCAGGATTATGACACAATGTTGATTTTGTATTTATAGCTTGGCCTAGTCCCATGAGTAGAACATTCTGGACCCTTCTGTAACCACCTCTTCATAGACCTAGAGATGTCAGTAAGAAAGTATTTTGTAGAAAGAATGTTAGCTTTGATGTAGGCTTTCCTTAGAATTTGGATACTTGGATGTTTCATTCTAAATTTGTGGATTTAACTGGTCATAAAACCTTTTTCCTTGTACCACTCCTGTGGTTATTGCTTGCCTTGGGGTTTGCTGTTCATTTGCTTCTGAGACAAAGTCACAAACTTTGTTAATTAAAATGAATACATGCTGAATCTTACCCAAAGAAATGTCTCCTGAAGGCATTTATGTATCAGTAGCATTGCTTGATCCATTTAAGGTTGGAAGGGTATTTTCTCTCAAAGGGTGTTTTTTTGCATCGTTGGAGTTGTCATCATGCTACCGTTTGTACAAAAGAATGACATCATTTGAGTTACTTTAAAAGGTGATATAGCACAGTCACTGACATAGTTCCTAGTGATTACTAGAATCACTTTCCTCTATTTCAGCTTGCCATGATGCCTCATAAGACCAACTGTGCTGTGCCTTTTTGAATAAAAGGAATACTTGTCATTGACTTAAATCCTGAGCTTTAGTCCTTGGCTCTATAAGCACTTACTGAGCACTCTTTAGTATATATCACAAGGATATAAAGATAGAACCTGTGCTTTATGTCTTAGTGTGTGTAACTGTTTAGAAAATATAGACATGTAAGCAGGTTATTGAATCATGCTCTTAGTATTTGCAGCAGTACATGTTTTGCTGGTGATAATCCAGGGGTATGTCTGGAACTCACACAAAGATCAGCTAACTGAAGTGTAAGGAATTTGGGGTATAGTGTCTCAATGGTGTAACACTTGCCTAGCACAAGTGAGGCTCTGGATTCCATCCCCAGCATAGAGCCCATTTCCCCCTAGCTTCAAGGTGGGAAATATGCAAATCATCACATGCTCCTTAAAAGAGAAGCAGCCAAAAGGATAAGCAGAGATTAGCAGGTCACCAGTGAGATAGGTGGATACAGGAGAGTCTCCTGACCAGCCTGAAAGGGAGGCAGTGCCTCTAGAGAGGGGATACTGGCAGGTCAGTGAGTCCAGAGTAATATGAATGCCTGCTGTGCCCACTAAGTTCTCCTTAGTGTCTCCTTGAAGTTGTTCTGGATGCAGAACTCCAGAGGAAACTTCAACAGAGGTGCTCTGAAATGCTGAATCACCTGGACCATCCATTTCCATTGGAGATTTTTCAGGGGTCTTCCTCTATCAAATTTTATCTTCGTTACCCAGGTATAAATCCACAGCCTCTCATTTTCTGCGGAAATAAAAAGAAAACGTCTTCTCCAAAGTAGCATATCTTTTGATTTCAATTTTAATGTTAACTCATTTATAAAATATATAGATTGGATTAATCAGCAACATTTGTAATCAAATGACTTTTAGTAGATTTTACTACTTCATTTTCAGTCAGAAAAACTTAAAGATAAGACAATAGCATACAGTATCTAGACACTCTTTGTAATTTCCATCTTTATGTGGTTTATTGTTTTTTTTTACTCTATTTCTTTTTTTAAGGACTTTCTCTACCCCTTTTTTCTTTTCTGTCTCAAGTCTACATATATTTTTTAAAAGATACTCTAAAGTGTTTAGAGTTTTTTTCAATCTGTCTTTACTGTATATCTCTTATTTCTTATCTGTTTCTATCCATACCTTTGCTTGGCTAGGGTGGCTGACTCCACCCAGCTTCCTCTATTTCTTTATGTTTCTGTCCACACCTTTAATCTGCCAACTTGTGGCTAAAGATTATAGCCTAGGATAGGGTGGCTGACTTCACCCAGCTCCCTCTGTTTCTTTTATGTTTCTGACCATACCTTTAATCTGCCAGGGTGTGGCTATGGGTTAAAGGTTGGTAAGATAGTTGGCTGGCTCCACCCAGCTCCTAGTCTAGTTTCATAGAATATATCTTTTTAGCAGAGGTACTGGTAGAACCCACAATTACCATTCTGGGAGATTTTAGGGTCCATATATCCACCAGCCTTCTGCTCATTAACTCCATTTAAGTATTTGGCAGCAGAGCCTCTTAAAAGACTCACAAGTGTTTTGCCTCTAAGGTTCAATCAGGAAGCTTCTCTTAAAAAAGCCAAGTCTCTTCTTATCTCCAGCAAACAGAGCTGATCCAAGAAAACATGCCACTAAGAAGCCATCTTTGATTCTGTTCTCTTTTTGTCCTTATAAATAGAAACCTTAAATACATCATTTACAACTTTTTGCTTATACTGAAGGTCCTGTGAAACTTCAGGAACCAGCCATTTTACATCTTAATCTGTGTCCCAAAAGCCTGCCATTTTGTAGACAAAGCCCATACGACTCACCAGGGTGTCTCTGTTCCATGGCTCATATAGAGACACAACTTGGAAGCAGCTTTTGGCTTCATTTCTATGCTCTAGACCATTTTTAAGCTTTCTGTGGCTTTATGTGGGTATATTTTACCCACGTTGGGCTGCCATTTGTTGTATTAGGTTTCTGGCCTAGACATTCAGGCCTAGCCTCAAGGTTTGGATCCACACACCTGCAGAGACACAGTCCCATGGAGACACACATATGCTTACATTAATTGTATGCTGATCGGCCTAAGGCCCAGGCATATCACTTGCTAGTTCTTTACCCTTAAACTAACCCATGTCTCTTATCCTGTTCAGCCATGTGGCTGGGTACCTTTTCTTAGAGCAGCATGGTTTTCCTCTGCTTCTTCCAGCTTCTCTCTGGCATTCTGCTCTGTTCTTCCTGTTCTCTGAGTTTTCTTAGTCTTGTAGCCCCGCCCACACTTCCTGTCTGCGTTTGGCCCATTAGCGTTTTTTATTAAACCAATGGAAGGGACAATTATTTACAATTGAACAACATATCCCCCTACAATTAGTATTGAAGATGGTGAGCCCTAAAGGTATTGAGTGAGGAAACTGTGTGATGGAGTGTTGAGAGTAGGCTGGATGGTTCAACTGTAGATTCAGTAGGAGATCATATAAAGGGGAACAGTCATGGCGAAGCTCAACAGATGAACTAGACTAGGAACCCACCACAGGACAGAAGTAAAGATGGCACTGTTAGATCATTGGTTGTATGTGTCCAATAAAAATAGAAAAATGGTTTGTGAGACATTTACATTTCTAGCCTCAAATGAAGGAAAGGGGAGCTGGTTTAGGACACAAAAAGACAGTAGAGGAAAAATTCTTTTCAGTTTATGTGTAGCTTCAGACTGGGATTCCTGAGAACTGATCACTGAGTATCTTTCTGACTTTCACTGCTTCCTTGTATTAACTCAGGCTCATGAGCTATGAATGCCTTTGGTGAAGAAGCTATATCAATACAGTTTTACTGAGAACTGGACCCAGCATATGTACTAGTGCAATAAGGGCATAACTATTAGGGGGTAACTAGCCTCTTTGTGATTTTCTAGGCTTATGCCCTGGTACTGTAAATTTGATCTGAATCCCATGGCTGAAAGGTCTTAAAGCCTAGTGGGAAATCTATTCTTCTTGTTTTGTTAAATGGTTGGTATCTAGCTCCCTTTTTAGTAAGTAAGTAAGTAAGTAAGTGAGTAAGTAAGAAAGAAAGACTCTGTGTGCATGTATATGGTGTATTTACATATATAGATTTGTTTTGCCCCCAGTGTTTGTTTGTTTGTTTTTTTTTTTTTTTTTTTGGTGATAGGCTGAGGTGGTTAAGGCAGAAACTCCCAGAGCTGATAAGTGAAGGACTGTGAGAACTCAGCTCTTAATGGGTCATCTGTATCACTCCCTTTCATGTGTGGAAGAGGAAGTGGAAGGAGTGTAAGAACCAGAGGATGAAGGGGAGCTGTGAATGTTATCAACTCCCAGTAGCTGTGGCTATCTCTAGAGGACTTGCACAAGATGAAGCCAGGCAAAACTCCCCATCATGGATCGGGGAGGGCCTCATGAGGCTTCACCCTTAGCTGAGGTGATATGGATACAGTTGATGGCTGTTGTAGGAGAAACTTATTTTTCTGTGATAGTATGGCCATTGGTGGGTTTTTTCATGCTTCAGTGGATGACCCCATATTTGTGTGTATGGACAGCACTAACTATAAAATGTACAAAATTGATAGGCTTAAACCAATATGGAGTTAGAAGGAACATGTGTTAGGAGGAGAGTCTGGGTCTGCTGAGGAGGATAATTGTTGGTATATATGATGACATTGCATACACATGAAATTCTCAAAGAATAATTTTAAAATATTTTAAAATGTGTGGGCAGATGAGGAGTGACCTATGAGTCAGTTGCTTCCATTGTGATGTTTGAGGAAGTATTGTCTCTTTTGGAGTGGTGTTGTGAGCATGCATATGCACAGTGGCGTGTGTGTGTGTGTGTGTGTGTGTGTGTGTGTGTGTGTGTGTGTGTGTGTGCGTGATAGTGGCATGCATATAAACTGTTAGTGTATGCCTTGTGAAAATATTCTAAAGATTTACTCTAAGTTCACAGACACATCCTGAGATACAGAGTGGGGGTCAGCAGCATAGAGATGGTAGTTGAAGCGAGAAGACTGGGTGACTTAATCTAAGTAGTATGTATAGAATGAAAATGACCGCGCTGGAGGCTTACAATACTAAGTAAGAATTCTAAATAAGAATCAGTAATTCTCAGTAAAAAATTGCGTCTGTGAGGAAGAAACAGTTCTGTTAGTTGACTGGCTGGTAAATATTTAGTAAGTTGCATTAAAAGAGAAAAAGTGGAACTAGCCCTAATCTTAGCCTTTTCCAAACTTGTATGAAAACCTATTGGTTCATGAGAGCTACCAGCTTGAGCTCTCTCATTTCCGTGAGCTCCTGTGTGTGTGCACAGGGTGTGGCAAGTTGTGTGAGTAAGCAGTGTACACTGTCACTGTCGCAGGCATTGTGTTCTAGCATCAGTTATAGCCTGCTAGTCATCCTGGTGCCTGTTGAAGCAGAGGCACTCAGAGTAGCTTCGGTCTTTGGGGTGAGCTGCCTTTGTCAAATGTCAGCATACATTTTTGAGGTACTTTAATTCTCCAGCTGCTTTCGCGTTTGCTTCTACTCTACATTGCTTGTCTTTCCCGGGACAAACTGTGCGATGGTTGGGGACTCCTGTGTTCTTCCAGCCCTCAGATCTCAAGTTGTCAGTCTAAGGAAAGGACCAGTGTGGTCACTTTGATTGGAGACAGCGTAATGTCTACTTTAAATTAACATAGGCAGGTCTGAGTGTAATGATCAGCGTGCAGTGTGACAGCAGCTTCTTCCCTTGCTTCACTGTGCGCATTTTACTGCTCTGTGAGTCCAGCCACCACAGTGCTGCTCTAGTGGCCCTAGCGGTTAGTTAGTTCCTGGGTCCCATGTGTAACTGTGAGACAGTGTTACTCATTGTTCAGATTAACTGCAGGGAGGCCATTCTCTGATAAGGAGGAAGGCTGTTCGAGACCCAGCCTCACCAGGGTCCCTTAACATCTTTTGTTCTGCAGACACTCACTGGACATCCAAACTCTTTTATCAGTTGTCTTAAAATTGGTCAGTCTTAGTGTGAGGGTGAAGCTAGTGTGTGTGGATTAGCATACAGAGGATTTCTGTCAGCTGACTTTTTTTTGGACGCCCAGCTGATGTCTTTGTTTGTACTGTTAGGCCCACACATGACAAGGAGTCCCAGTCTCCTGCACAGTGCTTTTGTCTCCTTCCTGTCTTAGGAAAGAAAGACTGCTGGTGGTTGTGTCTGCTCTAGATCTCGGTTTCACTACGCTCATATGTGTTCTCATTTACGCCTCTTCCCGTTGTCAGAAATGTGAACTGTATTTTTATTGTGAGTGTAGTAGTGAAAACTCACAGTGGCATCATAATTTTTGACAATAGTTGTCTATGTAATTTTCAACCTTGTATAAATTCAAATTCTCATTTCACAAACTTTGGCATAAATTAAAAGTTTTTCATAGTTTATAGTTTATTCCTACTAAATTATCTCTAGGAAAAAAATATATTTTTACTTAACAGTATGTTATCTCCCAGCTCCTGTTTTCATATTTTTGGAGTCAAAATTATTAGCTGGAAATTTCTTGTTACTTTAAAATGATGTGAATAATTCAGTTTTGAACTCAGACTGCTCTGAATTCTTTTGTTGCATAGCAAAAGGAATTTGTATGAATAAGTAGCCTTTTAAAAAGATTCTGTTCTGTGTGGTTACCCAGTTACAAACCTTAAACTCATGAAGTTAATATTTTTAAAATGATAAGCAAATGCTTTAAGATAGTTTTTCTTGAAAGTTTTGAAATTCTCATCAGATTTCAGATACTCAAGCTTTCATTATGTGAATTCATGTCAAGAAGCAATGTATTTCTCACTCCACATTAGGGATTTAGTGGCCACGTTAAATAGCATGTGGGAAAAGCAGCTCTCTTGACCAAAGAAGTTTTTATATCAGACCTTTAAAATTTCAACAGAATTTAAACATTATTTAGATAAAACAATCGTGTTACAAAGACGACTTTTAGCAGGATCAGGCCACCCACAGTGGCTGTGGTGTGCAAGCCACCCAGTGAGACGAGGTGAGTTTTTCATCTTTGCTTAAAGTATAGTCACTAGACCAGATAATGTAGAAACTTTTTACAAGCAGGACAAACAGCTGAAAAGAGTTTATCCCCCCTCCCCCTTTTCTTCCTTGTGGCTAATTAAAAATAATTCACATGTTGCAAAATTTAAACGATTTTTGTATATAGAAAATTTTGCCTTAGAAAAACAGTATTCATTAAAGTGATACATATAATTTTTATTTTTTGAAAGAAAGAATCTTAGGAAGTGTCCTGTTTGTACACTTTAAATTTTATAAGATTTTGCTGATTTAAGAAAAAGTAATGATGCTATGTTAAGGTTTTATCATCTGGGTTTATGTAAGTCTCTGTGCCTGCAACATAAGAGAGATAATTCTGTAAAGAAGTAAGGTTAGCTGTAATGCCTTTAAAAAAATTTTTTTTCTATAAACAGCTTCCCATATCTCATTTTTTTACCTGACAGTTTGATTGATACAGAATTAATAGAACTTAACTGGTGTGTGTGTGTGTGTGTGTGTGTGTGTGTGTGTGTGTGTGTGTGTACATGTGCACACATACATGTGTGTTCCTCATTGTCCAAAATAATGAAATAGCCTAAGCCCTAGGCACCCACAATAGTTATAGAATAAATATAGATTCACATTGGAGAAAACTACTTGGGTTTAGTGAATGCTATTGCTTTTAATTAGATACCATTCTTAACATATGAAAGGACTTAAAAAACAAATTTTATTTTAATAAATTATGAAAGGTTTCTATATAGGTAGCTTTTAGAAAGTACTGAATTTCAGTGTAAAGATACAGTAGCGATCGAACATTTGCATTCAGTGTTCAAATTCAAGTCACTGTTACCCATGTTCTTTTTTTTCTTCTGTTAAAAACAGGAGCAAGCAATACTGCTGACACACTATTTCAAGAAGTGTTAGGTCGAAAAGACAAAGCAGACTCCACTAGGAATGCACTCAACGTGCTTCAGAGATTTAAATTTCTTTTCAACCTTCCTCTCAATATTAAACGGAATATTCAAAAGGTATAGTTTATGTGTCTGTGCAGTTATAGATGCTGGCAATGCTGAAGATGCTTTAAGATATTTATGTTAGCCAATGTGCTTACTGTTCTTCCCTGATAGTTTGACGGTGTGTTTCTTTTTTTCAAGGGCGATTATGATGTGGTCATTAATGATTATGAAAAAGCCAAGTCACTCTTTGGGAAAACAGAGGTACAAGTTTTCAAGAAATGTAAGATTTATTTGTTACTTCTAGACCTTTCCTTTTCTTTTGTAAGAAGAATGTGGAGCATATGTTCTACAGAGTGCTACTTATGTCTTATATCTTGTCTATGTGGTGCTTTCTTTAAAATGGAAAATAATTAGTTCAGAATCACCTCACAGGTTTTCATCTTGCCATGTAGTGAGAATGAGCATTTATGGTGGGGGCTAAACACTCTTTGCTGTTTATTAACCACAATGCTGTAAAAAGCTTCCATACTAGAATGAAGCAAGCCTTTTACAGATATGGAAACGTGCATTCCAGTCTTCCCTCTTCAAGCTAAAGCAGTGTATTTATGAGTTTTAATCTTACTCTAAAGCAAACTCACTGCTTTTAAAAATTATTCCAAATACTAGGTTTATAGGGGGAAAAAGCTTTAAATATCTTATGTTAAAAACTTATGAACTAGGAAAAATATCATAGGTCTTATTAGATTTAAAAGAGTGAATCCCATAAGGTCTCAAAAAGCAGAATTTATTTCTTTACTGTGGTGAAATTTACATGCAGTGAAACGCACAGACCTTACATGTTACAGGTCGTTGAATTCTGACGAATGCTTATGCCCTCCCATGCACTTGGGATGGTGTGTTTGGATCCCTCCACAAAGGTCCCTTGTGTCTCTTAGTCAAAAAACAACCAGTATTCTGTTTTCTGAAATTTGATTTAAAGTTCAGTTCTATAAATCTTGCATCTTTTAAAAATAGATTATGCTGAAGTAGAAGCAGGAATTGAAGATCTAAGAGAATTACTTCTAAAGAAATTGCTGGAGACCCCATCAACCTTACATGACCAAAAGCGTTATATAAGGTAAAACTTCTGCAAGAATCCTGACAGAGTGTGTGTATGTGTGGGGTATATTGTGAAACCTGCCAAGCTCATTTGGGGCAATCAGGAGATTGATGAAATGATGAAAGGGGAGACAATAGAAATTTGGAGGTATCTGATATAGGGCATGAATATTCCTTGAATATGAATAAATTGGGAGCAGTTATAGAGAACTCCCCTTTGAAACAAAGACAACCTGCCCGGTTGACCAAAGGAAAAGCAATCTTATTGCTCAGTCACTTGTATCTTCCGCTGAGCATGCTTACCATCTGACTCCCAGGTGGACTGGGTGCTGCACCATGCAAATGCCATGCTTAAGGTAGGTGCTCCACTGTGGTTTAATGCAGAGTACTGCTAGGTGGGAAATTATAGCTCAGAAATGTGCCATGCTTGACGGGTAGCAAGGATATGGAAGGTTTTCCTTCAGATATATGTGGGTTTAAAAGCCTGATCATTAAGAGAAGTAGTTATGGTAATATTAAGTTGGTAATATTTAAAAAAAAATAATCAGCAGAATTAGAAGAGATGGCTCTTACAGCATGCTAGAGTAGCTGAGGAGTTGGAGCATGTTTGTAGGAATGAGCCTTTCATTCTGGGCAGCTCACAGGAGTCCTGCTCTTCAGTTTCTTCATCTGCAAACAAAAGAGGGAACATGGCTGCATCTCAGGGTTGTTGGGAAGGTGATCCCTGTAAGGAGTTAGCCCAAGACCTGGCATGTTAGGAACAGGTAGTAAGTTTTACTGTAGCTTACACCTGCACTTGGAGATGAAACATAAACCATATGATTTTTGTATCTGAGATTTAAAAATGCTTATTTTCTGCTTGGCTATCTTAAGGTCTGTTATCAGAATAAGCTGTTATTTCCCAAATTCAATGACTTTTTAATTAGTGAAATTAACTAAAAGCTCAGTAGCTTGAAAATGAAATAGACTACATATATGTATGTTTTTGCCTGTGGTCATATTGTGGACATTGAAAATACTGTCTTTGGGCTTTGGAAGACAGCATGGCCTGAGCACTGTTGGGAGATACTAAGGACCTGCACTTAACTGTCCTCCAGTGATGGGAACTGTGGAAGCAGATGTAGGACGAAGGATTTAGTAGTGGAGCTAGAGAGCAGAGAAACTGATTGTTGCTGGGAATGCAGGCCGTGTGCCCACCCTGGGCTGGGAACTAACTGTGTTTTCTTTCTGGCCAAAGAGCCCAAGTAGTCTGAGGAAGTTAAGCTTGTTCAGCACACACAGCGAGGACACCTGCTTTTCTGGTGTCAGAGACCACCCTTGCCTTTCTTCAGCTGCCTTTTGGAGAAAAATGTATACACAAGGAACTTTCCCGGCTTGCAGAATTGCAAATTTCAAGTGGAAATAAACCTGGTATGAGTTAGCCAAGTGTCTCAGAGAAGCTTTGCTGTTGTGCCTTAGAGGGCTAGCACCCTTGTCACATATAAGCAAGCTACATTTGCTTCCAGCAGGACACTAAACTCTTGGGTACAAAATTGAGGAGGCACTGAGAAATCTGATGATGACCTTTAAAAATTACATTTCTAGTAAAAATTACATTTCTAGCCATTAATGAATAGGTTAAATCTGTTTGACTTTGATGTCTATGGCGAGCACCAAATAAAGCCAGACAGACTGGTGCAGCTAGCTGTACATGTCACGAAGTTTCTGCCATGCACACTGCTGTGCAGCCTAGTACTCCCAGCAGAACTGTTGCTTAGCGAGAAGCAGAGCTCAGTTCTCTTCTCTTCTCTGGCAGTGTGTCCTACTCCGGAGCTGCAGAGAATCACCAGAAAGCATGGCTGAAATCCTTGTGACTTTCCTTTGCTTTGTTTTCCTGAGAATTGAGCCCGTTCTCATCGAAAAGCCTTCCTCCTTAAATTCTAAAACTCAATCTGCGCTCATCAGAAGTCCTTCACTTCTAGAAAGCCTTTTCCACAAATGTTCTTTAATATGTCATTTAAGAAGAAAAGTAATAACCTTTACCATCTAAACAAAGGTCTTTGTAATGGAACTGCCAGTTTTAAGCTTGGCATTAAAAAGAGAAATTTACTGAAGTCTAGAACAAAACCTCACATTTTCTAATGGAAACATTCTCTGGAGTCTTTGAGGTAACAACTTCATTTTTCAATGTTTCTAAGAGCCTTCAGTTTCATATTAAGATGTTAGAGGACTATTAAAAATATCAGGGCCGTTGCGTATATGTTAAAGAGAGTTAGAGTTTTAGAAGTTACTAAGCAAGTGTGCTGGGCTATTGCTAAAGGGCCTGGGTGCTATGCTGCCTACATTCTTAGCCAGTAACTTTACAATGAAAAGGAAGCCCTTCTATAAGGGAACATTGCTGTATTCTGTTGTGGACATTGAACTTGAGGGATGAATGAAAGTACTAGGTGCTCTGCAGTATCCAGATGCAAAGCACAGCCTTATAGGGGAATGGTTGCAGTGGTTATTCTCAACAGGACAGAACAGAAAGACACAAGCTACTATTTGCTGCATTTATATCCCAGATAATAAAAGAGAAAAGCCCGGTGGAAAAGGAAACATCAGATTGGGTGTGGGGAGCTTGTTTAGATTGAATTCCTCGTTTGTTGGAATGTGGCTTTCTTCTGAATCCTCACGAATGAGGAAGGGTGCCTTCTTTATATGGGTAAATCTTTTCTTTAAGTTGGCTTCCTACCTCTCAGTACATAGATATAGCTGTTTGCAGCCCCTGGACAGTCACAGGAAGGGCAGGCAGAGTTACTACTCTTGGGGAGTCTGGCCCCTGAGCCATTAGCTCCTGAGGGTCAGGGTGGGCAAGGGGCATTCCTAGATACATGCTAGGTTCTGCTCAACATCTTGTTTGTTGTGAACTTACTACAAAATGGATTTGTTTCTCCTCTAATTAGCTGCTAATTGAGATGTCTGAGTAATGAGTGCTCACTACTGAAGAAATGTGGATGTGCCCCCAGTGATTAGGACTCACTAAGGTCACAGCCTGTAACCATCAATGAACGTTCATCATGGACCACAAATTTTTAACCTCAAGACAAAAGAAGCTGAGAATTAAAAACTATTTTAGGCAGTAAGTTCATTTGAGCAAGCTTCTGGAGTTGATCCATGTATGAATTACATAAGGGCTAGAACCAAACATGTTTGATAGAAAAATTTCAGTTGAAATATATTTAAATTTTCTTCATGGATGTGGGTATTTCTTGCACAAAGAAAACTTTAAATATTTTAAGAACCATTGAAAATCAAGAAAGCGTTCATCTGCACTACATTTCATAGAGAAATTGTTCCTCAGTTATGAATTAGTTTATACCCTAGAGGTAAGTACATGTTGTCAAAAAAAAACCCCTTAAATTTCAGTGGCCTCTAACTCAAGTCTCAATTGTAGAACAGTGTCAGATTGCCATCCAGTGGCCATATTTCATACCAGACAGGGAAAATTTCACTCAGTGCCCTCTGCTGGCTTCCACCTTAGGTTAAATGAAATGACTCTCAAGTAATAGAAATATTTGAGAGAAGTATTAAATGTACATGTAAAGTTAGCTTTTTCTTCTTTCTCAAACAAACAAAACAAATCAAATCAGAAGATCTCACCCCAACAGCTTTGCATTGTAGGGTCCTGATCAGCGTTTACCGTGATGTGTTCACAGCTTCCGTGTTTGTAGGAGTGGAGCAAAATAAAGGGATGTCCAGTGCATCTGCCATGATTGATAAGTTGGTACTTTAATCGCCTCTGATTACTATTGGTCTCTGCTTTCTTCCTCTTTCACTCCTTACTCTCCCTCTCCTCCTCTGCCTGTACTCTTTTTTTCTTGTTTTTCTTTAAATAAGAAAATAAAAATAAGTTTAAATGTAAAGAAGTGTTCTCACCAGATCCTTACAACTTTTGGCCTTTGTCAAGTTGCTTTTGGCTTTCTTATTGACTCGTAGGCAAAGATATAAATAAAAAGCTACAGGTAGATCTGGAGAAATGACTCAGTTGTTATAAGCACTGGCTAGTCTTTTAGAGGACCTGAGTTTGATTTCCAGCAATCACGTGGAAGTTCAAAACTATCTTTAACTCCAGTTCCAGGGAACCAGGGACTCACACTGTTACATACACAATATAGGCTGAACATACATACAATACATACACATACAAATTAAAAAAACCCCACAGCTTTATTATTTCCTACTGAATGAAAACAGTTTGACATATTTTATTATAAACAAAGTATTAAAGATAAATATTGGCAAGTGCTTACTAGTTGGTGAAGTTTTAGCTTTTCTTTAAAAAATGATAGTGATTCTACAACATCAGCTTTTCCCTTTGCTGTTATAACAAAGGGCCTTGCACTTTGCTTTTTCAGGTATCTCTCTGACCTCCATGCTCCTGGTGACCCTGCGTGGCAGTGTATCGGAGCTCAGCACAGATGGACCCTCAAGCTCATGCAAGACTGCAAAGAGGGCCACATGAAGAGCCTAAAAGGCAAGAAATTCTCTTCCAATTGCTTGCTTATTAATGCTTTGTAATTAACAGAATGATGACCAGATTTTCTTCATTGGTAGCTTTCTTTGTTGTTGGCCCTCTGCCCCACTGTTTACACTACACCTAACAGTCATGCCCAAAGGGCGGGAGAATACTCTTAATAAGTCTGTAGTTTTGGTTGGCTAGCAGTATTGACAAACTTTTATTTTATGGGAGAGTTAAATTTTACAAGGGGTGGACATGATGTTGATAAGTTCCCCTCTTCATCAGACTTACTCTGTCACGTGTTGATGAGGTAGATACCGAGTGTTAGAGAGACAGTGGTGAGTGAAGGAGAGGAGAGGAAATGCACCACATGTGCAGCTGGGCAGTTACAGTGATTGAAAGGAAAAGGCCGAGGACTTTGAAGGAAGGCAACTGAGAAGAGATTTCAGGCAGTTGGTTTGTGAAGATAGCGTAGATTAACTAGGAATTGGAAGTAGTTTCTGAGAAACCTCTAGCTTGAGAAAGGAGCCACTGCCCAGGACTCCGAGGTAAGTTTGAAGAAAGAAATTAAAGCTGTATTTATGCAGGTTTATTGATGTTTCTTTGTTTAATTCTGTCATTCAGCAAATCCATGTTGCTGGCTGTGCTTCAGATACTGTTAGCCACCATTACAGCCACAAGGGTCTGCTTTGTGTTCAGCATGCTAAAGGGAGACAGTGCTGTAGACTGTGTCACTTCTTGAGATGATAGAAATTGAGGGGCATGGTAGCTTACAGGCTTTGAGGGTCAGTGAAGAGATGTTGTGAGATCTGAACTGGGAGGAAGAAGAAAGATCTGAATTAGATGAAAAAATTATTCTGGGAAGAACATAAGGGAGAGCTTTTGTTCTCTGTGTCTGGAACTGGGCACTAATAAGTTACCAGAGTCCAGACTGCAGTTAAGGCGATCAAGTAATGGACATTGTTAGCTTCCTGGAGGACTTTGAAGATTGTCCAGAGAGCATCAAAGGGGCATAGAATGACCACAGGCAGGGAATCACCGGATCTTCAGCTTCCATGTGAAGAATGGTCAAGAAGGAGCAATTCTATAGCAACTGACCTGGCATAGTGTGGGCAATGTGAAGTACCAGGGGCAAGTCAGGACTCTTCAGGAAATAAAATGGACAAGATTAGGGCAGGAACGAGGAACCGGAGGAAGAGATGGAACAATGGTACCTCCTAGAAGTCTACATCTTGTGAAGTAGTTCATTAGTGTAGTGGTGCTATTGAGAACTTAGGGAACTTAGTGCTTCAGATCAATTTGAGCTTGTTTTTCATGAAAGAAAACAGATCTCCCCAAGAGGAATTAGAGATTCAGAGACTTAGAGCTGTGTACCCAGAGGGTCCCTGAAGTTCATGCGTTTATTCATTTATTCGTAGAGAGCCAAGGCCAGACCCCTGAGGGGCTGGGAGAAGAAAAGACCTGGAAGGGCAACAGTGAAGGGGTGGTCACAGGCATCTTGGAAGCACAGTTTCAAACACTAAAGAGCCAGAAGAGCAAATATTTTCATGGCTTGAGCACTGAGGCTGCTGCTTGCGTCCTTGAGTAGCTTTGGTGTCCCAGACACCTGGGAGGGAATATCAATGGCAGCAGGTCCCAGGAATGTGGGGTCACAAACAACATGAGATTAGCACTGAGGCATTACATAGGAGTGGCTGGGAAGATACCAACCTGCTTTTGTGATACATTGATCATTAATGATGAGCCTTTGGTTTAATGTAATTTTCAGTTCCAACTCTGTTTCTATGTTTGCTGCTTTGGAAGCCCCATGTTATTATGAACTGATATCACAGCCTCAGTTGCTACTGATTGTTTTATCTCAGTTGTAAGGGAAGATGAGAGTGTGATATACACAGTCTGGAAATTTTAAGAGTGCCATCAACCAGTCATTTTTTTCAGTCTACTCTGTTCTGTTGACTGACCATCAGAATCCCAGAATGGTTCAATGTCTGTCATTTACTAGCCTCTACTCATAGGCATGTTCAGCCTTTTGACATTATGACAGAAAATTGTGGTCTACCAAGTTCAGGTTCTCAGCCTTGAAAGTTAAAAGAGCAAAGGAAACAAATCCACCCAACTGACAGAAACAACAACAAAAATCTAGTTTTATGTAAATGTATGTTTGTGTGATAGCTACATTCATGACTATCATGTGGCTCAAGCAGCCCACAGGTTAAAGACTGGATATGCCTGCTACACCCTCACTGCAGAGCACAGGTCACATGGCAGCGAAGCTGCATCATCAGTGTTCTGGATGTCCTGCTAGAGGCACAGGATAGTGGTGAGCAGACCTGCTGGCTTTGGGTCTGTAGAACATATAACATTTTCCAATGCCATAAGTTCATGTTTGATTATAATTGTGAAAAGGGTTGGGAGGTGCAGAGACTTTTGTGAAATCATATTGCAGGAGTACCTACCCTGGTGCAAGAGGACAAAGGTTTCTGGAATCATGACAGTGGTGCTCAACACTGCCATTGTTTGCTGGCTACACACAGAATGTCTTCTGACAGTGCATTTTCTTCCCTGTGCTTCTTAGAAACAGTGGAAACATAACTTAGTGTTTAAGTGTAAGAATTTCTTCATACATTTCTTCTGAAAGTCTCATGTTCCCACTGCCTGAGAGCTAGTCACCAATATTCTATTATTGAAAGATCTGAAAACGTGACACTTGTGTGCATTAGGCAAGTACTCTGTCTCTTTAACTACGAGCCTTGCCCCTCTTACCCACTGTCTTAATGTTATGTATTACTATATATATTTGTATTTATGAACTTAAAAATCAAAAATGAAAAAAACTTACATGTAATCGGATCCCCCTGGGTGTTTTTTTTTTCCTGAAAATGTGTATAGAGCTTCCTCATTGAGAGAATATTAGTTACAAGGCTTGCCTAGTTCATTCCATACTTGTTTTTCTTATTGAAAGTAAAATACTTAATTTTATGACTTCTTTCTATTTTTTATTTTTGTTATTAATAACTCCAGGTCTAAGTAGTGCTAAATGTAATTTCAACATATCACATATGATCTTTAGAAGAAGCAATTTTAATTATTTGATTTTAGAAAAATCACATGCATGCGCATGCACATACATAGTCCTGAGGACACACACACAATTTCTCATGTACCTGCCTTAGTTTAATTAGTTGTTAGCGTATATTATAGCTAAGAAGTAGGTCACATAACTATCTACAAATCTTTCAGAGGTAAAGGATATTTAAAAGTTTTTAATTAAATGTTATAAGTGTATCAGTGCTTGAAATATTATGAGTAATTTATTTCTGCTGGGGGCTTCTTGGGTGGTTGTTGTTCGTTTGTTTTGTTTTGAGACAGGATATTTTTTTGTAGCCCAGGCTGACCTAAACCTGCAGTGGCCCTCTTATCTCAGCCTTCTGAGTCCTAGAATTGCAAGGATGCCGCCATTCCTGATCTTAGCTGCTTATTCATAACTAATATCTGTTGATTTTCCAATCAGCTTAATTTTCTCCAGCATACCATCCCTTTTTATACTTGATCTTAACTAAAAGCCAACAAGTGATGATAGCATCACTTTTAACTGATGCTCTGTGGACATATTTGTAGTTGTGCCCTGAGCACAGGTAGACTTTGTTTCCTCACATAGAGGAACCAGTCACTGGGAAAATCCATTGGCTTTGATCCTTCGCACATGGATATTTTCATAGCAGCATTTTCTGTGTATGCTACTGAATGTTACCCTTTAACACACACAGTTTGACAGACCATGTACTGATGGTGGCATGTCTCTGTGTGAGGAAATCTTTCTCTAGAACACATGCCTTAAGGATAAGTTTACAGAGAATAGCCGTTCTTTCATGTTATCCATACTTGTTGATGAGTTCCTTTAACAAATAGACTTTTTTTTTTTTTAGTTTAATCCGCTGTAATGTAAGGCAGAATGGAAGAGGGTTCACTAGGTGTGTGGGTCCTCCATCAGTCATACTTTCCTAATGGTGATGTGATGGATCTGAAGGAAACTAGAGGGATGTCTAGCAGGGCCTGACTGCAGATCCATTTCTTCTGTGAGGAGATATCGTGACACTGAAGATGGGGAAAAGGAGTGCATGTCCAGATACCCTTTGTCACCCCATAGCGTTCTTGCCAAGCCTGTGAATCACAGCACAGTGCTCCTCACCTCCCTGAGCTGCGCTGTTCAGCCATTATTCCATCAGGCAGGATCTCTCTGGGAAGGCAGACCTGTGCAGAAACTCCCCACACCAGAAGAGCCACTTGGTCTTGCTGGGGGTTTTCGGTGCTTGTTTTCTCACAGGTGGATTTTATTAAGGAGCTTTTGCACACTACTAATTAGTAATCCCTTAAGCCATACTTTTAGTAAATGCTTTGAGTTGAGACTCTTGAGAAGATGGTGGCTGCTTGCAGAGACCCAGAGATAATAGCAGGACACCTCTGCCTTTCCCTGTAGCGCTGGAGGACTCAAGGTTGGCAGGATGAAAAGAGGCATTGCCATCAGCTTGCCTGAGGCTTGTTAGTGACAGCAGCTGATTGCCTGGCAGGCGCACGCTTGGGAGATTGATTGAACCTGTCTGTTGAAGGCTCCTGCATGTGAGAAGTCACTCATATTTCAGCTGTCAGACGTGCTTTAAAGAGGTGTGCTCTTGCATACAATGTCTGTGTTTCATCTAGAACTCTGTTGTTAGTGCCATGGTTTTCAAAGGCATCTTCAGGAACCTCATCCCAGAGTGAAAGCTTATCTTCAATCTAAAAGCAGTGGGCCTTAGGCTTTTTTATTGTCACTGTAGGTAGACTGCTAACTCTGGGGAAACAGACAAAACAGTGGCTAAGAACTGAGACAGTTTGTGACATTAAATCCAGATTTAAATGGATAGGCTACAAATATCCAAAGCAGGGAAAGAATTCTTGGTGTCTTTTTGAACTTGACCTGCATTGAGGCCTGGAATAGGTCCCTGAGGACTGTAGGTGTTACCATATTAGTATTCCAGTTGCCCTGGCCAGTGCTGCTCCCCAGATGAACACAAGGACACAGAGGCAGTGGGAGGGCTTATGGACTTTCTGGCAGAGCCCACCCAGACACCTTCTCCCCTCCCACTTCCTCCCTCCCTTCCCACTTTCTTTTCCCAGTCCTGACCCTGAAGCTCAAGTGTGAACTTTGGACTTTTCTCCATTGAGGAAAAATGTCTGGGGATAAAACCAAGGTTTTATATTGGAGAAGCATAGTAATTTTAGTTCTTTCAAACACTGATGATTTATGTATTTTAGAAAACCCTATTTTGAAAGTTTAAATACAGATAGAGGGTTTGAGTACTATGTTTTTCCAGCCTGGCCTGAGTGACCATTCTGCTTCCCGTGCCCTGAGTGCAAAGTACCCAGTGCTCTGAACCATTGTACATGTTAAACTTTTTCCACTGCATAAGGATTGGTCCCTAGGAATTCCTATGAAATAGGTCCAAAATTAGAGTATGTCTTAAGGTTTCCTGGCAGGAAAAGCCTTTGGTTAACCCCCTGCTGGAATTCTCAAATGGACTTTGAAAGATGGTCTTCAAAGGTGTCTTTTTCTTTGTTCCTAAAATGGCTTGATTTTAGCTCTTCAGAGCAGCTGGCTCTCTGGTAAACTGGGGGAAAGGCCATCAGCTTGCTCAGGCATCGTGGGTTCTATGCTCTAATTAGGATTTCCAGAAGGACTTCCTAGAATTTGGAGTCAGGGAGGGACATTTAGAAGAAGAGCCAGAGCTTATGTAAGCAACGAGTTCTTAAAAATAGACACACAACAGAAGGAAGCAGCTCAGGTTGTCTTTGAAGACTTGGAGGGGGCCAGTCACACCTGAGTAGCTTTTTCTCAGTATGCACAATGGTGTATGGACTGTCAGTGGTGGTGCACTCAGAAGTGGCTCAAGTCTCCCAAGGTCTGGAATTTGATGCCCAGCACCATAAACCAACCAGCCAACGAAATAAGATTTTAATGATTTCAAACATGTAGTAGATTGTTAAATACTCACTGAAAAAACTAAAAATACTTATTTCTCCAAGGACCTTAAGCTATAAAAAGTTCCATTGTCAGCTGAAGCTCATTGAATAATAGTATCTACAGCTTAATTGTATTTATGTAGTACAACTCAACTATGTTTATGTTGATATTTATCTTAAATATAATCCATTAATATTACATATACATTTTATACATAAACCTTTTAAATAATGGGACTAATAACACTATTGTAGAAATTTTTAATGTAACATATAAAGGACTAATACTTAAGAGGGAATTTTGATATTTATGGATATAAATTAAACTTTAGTGTAATTTTTGAAGTTAGGATTGTTTTGTGATTGGTTGTTGATTTGGTCTTTGAGATGTAGGAACTAAATATGCCATTTAAGATTTTAGTAGTCTTTTTTAATGGGGTTGGCTATATTTTGTTTAAGCTTTTAGAACTTTAGAGACATATCTTTTAGTTTTGTTAGTTAATATTTGAATTTTATTTTTTTTCTTTAACTAAGAAAGTTTTAAATTAAGACTATATATAATAAGAATTATTATAAGGTAATGTCTGGGGGAGGAAAAGGTAAAACACAAGTATGGTCAAACATATAAAATTTAACATATATAAGGTATATTATATTTTTAGAATATTTGTAAATGGTGAGGTATATAAATTATTTTAAAACTGTTTATTTGGAATTTAGCACTTGAGTGTTTTGGGGAGGTTATGTGGAAATGTCTTTCTATATGTCATAAATAAAAAACTGTTTTGGCCATGACAGATACCATGAAAATAAATAAAAATATCTAAACATAAATACAAAAAAAAATGAAGTCTAAAACAAATCAAGCCAAACGCACCCCCCCAATCCAAACAAACAAACAAACAAACAAAAAAACACAAGTGAGCCACAGGCCACATAACAAATTAATAAAAATAAGTTAAAATGAAATAACTAACAATATGCTTAAGCCATAAGCCAAGCAACATAAAATTAATATAAATATCTAAGTCATTTTAAAGGCCTAAGCAATGGCGGGCAACTAAACAGTCTAAGACGACAGTTCTATAAGCCTAGATAGACCTAGCCAAACAAAGTCCCAAAACCCCTTTGTAATATAATACAACTGTGAGGTTTTCCTGATGGAAAAGGAGGTTGTTTGTCTTGTATTAGATTAAATTGCAATCCCCATTAGGAAACTGTTAGCTTCATTGAATTTTCCTTAGAACTATAAAAAATATTTCTTAAGAAGGCAGTATACATATGTTGTACACATATTATAAATTTTAATAAAATTCTGCCTTTTATTTTAAAGTTGTATGTGGTTATATATAAGGAAGGGTTCATTATGGCGTTCATTTCCTAGAGACTGAAAGTGTTTGCCATAGCATACCCTGAATGATAGCACTTGTTTTCAAGAGATGCAAAGAGAAGACACAGCTGGAGGAAGGGTCCCTGCAGCTAAGTCCTTCACTATTAGGAGCATGCCTCATGGACAGTGTCTGGTTGCCCACTCCTGGGGGAGTACTTCACCTGGATAGCCGTTCTTTTTCATGTTGTGATAACCATGTTTAATTTGGCTTTAGAAGAAAGAATATTTAGCAGGCTTTGGTTACCTGCTTTAAACATGGGAGCTCTATAGGGACAGGCAGGCTAAAGTGGATGGGGGAGAGGGAAGCCTAGAGTCCAAAGCAGTCCTCTCCCCAGCCAGGAGAGGGCAAGCATCCTGTTCTCCTCTGTCCCTTTTTTTTTTCAGAAGGAAGAAGAGCATCGTGAATTGGATTCAGAGTGCCCATGTTAGAAATTACCACTTTTATTTGAAAATGCACAGGTGTATATAAACAGTTATATTTGCCAGAATATAGATTGGCACTTTTTAACACAGCTGATTGTTGATTTTATCTGTGATAAAACACTGACCCAAAGCAGCTTGTGGTAGAGGGAAGGGTCTATTTCAGCCTATGAGAAGTCAGGCAGGATCTCACCAGGGTAAAGGCAGGAACCCTGGAGGAAAGAGCTAAAGAGGAATCCCTTGAGGAGTGTCCTTTACTGGCTTGCTCAGCTTGCTTTCTTAGAGCACCTAAGACCACCTGCCCAGAGGTAGCATCCTTCACAGTAGCCTGGGTCCTCCCACATCAGCCATTAATCAGGGAATTGTGCAGACTTGTCTAGATGCCAGTGTGATGGAGGTATGTTCTCAATGGAGGCTCCTCTTCTCAGATCTTCCTGTGTCAAGTTGACAAAAACTAAAGAGAGCACAAGACAATTTTGCCTTTCAAATAACATTTAAGGCCAATGATTAGTACCAGTAATTTAGGCGCTTTTTAAAAAGTGGTGAAGACCTAAGGATGTGGTTTGCCTTTGGCATGGCATTCTGGGTCTGCACAGTGAAGTGAGAGCTGCCATAAGCAGGCCACAGGAACAGCTGGAGTGTGTTCTCCTGCAGGAAGGAGACCCTTTCTATGGGGTGCCCAGGGGCTGGCTCTTTGCGAAGACTTCTTGTAGTGAAAGCCACCTTATGCCCAGCTATTCCTGTTCTTTCTCAATAGTAGTTAAGCTTAACTCTGAACACTACGTGCACACCATTGCAAAATGTGTACAAATTTCTTGATAATTTTAAAATGGTGATGACTGCAGATATTTTTATTCTGCATTCTGTCATTTTTATAATTCTTTGGCTCACATAATATAGGCATATTTTCTCTATATAATCTACTTATTACTGCTGTAAAGTGTAAGACTTTAATAAAAGCACAAATAATTCTTGTTGGTTTTCCTATACTTACCTTATTACAAACTGCTTGACCAGCCAGTCAGATGTACTAGAAATGTCTTGAATGTTTACATTTTTAATTGTTTTCAAAATGCACTTCCTTTTCTAAACTTGTTGTTTTGAATGATGGAGAAACACACATACCAGAAATGCCACATCCACACTGGGAAGCTCCACTGTGAGGGAGGTGGACTGTGTGGTAACCTGGACTCCCTGGGGTTAATTTGGATTAAATTATTTCCTTTAAATTGAGGAAATCTCTCTGTTGGAGCTTCAAATATATAGAGTCAGAAGATCAAAGAGCATTTTTTATCTGTTGACACAGGTCTAATTCTTGAGGAATTTGTAATTCTGCCTTGATACACCCACCCCCACCCAGCCTTGGCATTGAAATTCCTGTGTGGTGCCTGAAAGGAATCCTATCCTGCCTCTGCCTGGAGGCTCCTAGCCCTGCTTGTTTGGTCAACAAGCAACAGTGGGTGGTCTGGCCATAGCACAGGACAAGGGCCCCGCTGTGCACAGGAAAATGTGTTCAAAGGTGTTTAAGGGTGGTGAGGAAGTAGCTGTCCTGAGTCTGGGGCCCTGGATCAGCGGTCCCCCTATTGTAGGGTGTGAGAAACTTGCCACATGAGGCATGAAAACACAGTCAAGTATTCACCTGGCTCCACATCTGTATGATTGCATTAAGTGCTCTTTTGTCCTTTACTGTCTATGTATAGAGCCTGTAAAACAAATTTGAACCAATATTTGCATTTAAAATAGGAAAATCCTTGCTTTTAAAAATTTGATTCATGATAATCAGGATAATATGACACATAAGGTTTCTTGGAAGCCTTTAGAAACTTTCTTTTTTAAAATAGATTTCTAAAAGTCCTTATCACAAATTGATAAACATTCACACATTAAGTTGTAAGCCTCACCAGCTATCTGAAATAATTAAAAGCTGAGGAGCATGTAAACAGTAGAAATTCAGTTTGCACAAATAAAATAAAAATGTTTTTAATTCATAGCAAATTGTGAAAAATGGTGGTATGACTGGGACTGAGTGCCCTAGTATCCTGCGAAATAATGTATGCTGCTGCTTCTTTTTACCCCCAAGGGTGTTTGTGTGTAACAGCCCTGGCTATCTTAGAACTTGCTTTGTAGACCAGGTTGGCCTGAAACTCAGAGATCCTCCAGCCTCTGCTCCCCTAGTGCTGAGATTAAAGGCCTGCACCACCACTCTTAGCTTCTACCTCTAAATACAAATTTCCAACTGGTTTTCTCTTACTGAAACAAGATGTCTGTTCTGTGTTTATATTATTTCAAAAATAATTTCCAGATTTAATGTTTGTTTTGAATTTGTTTGTACCTGCATATTTTAAATTAGAAAAAAACAAAGAAAAACGTTTCTTTTTTAAGAATGTTGCTTTCACGGGTAGTAGAAATTTTAACTGGAAAAATAAGACAATGAAGAAATGCCATTGTGTGTGTTTAGTGTTTAGTGTCTTAAAGGTCCTTTTCTTTCAGACGTTTAGTAAAATTATAACTTTGATGTTAGAAGCTAGGGAATGCAGCTAGATGCTGAGATTTCCTTCTAGAATTGTGTTGCTATTGTTTTCTGTGGCACATGAACTGTTAGAAAATGTTGTGTCCATGTCTTAGGCTGCAGGGCTGTGTGCCTGCTTGAAATGTTATCTCTAGAGTCCTCTCTACACCATAGTTCTTCAGCAGATAGTTTCCGTAGGTCTCAGTGCACGGGGTGATCTCGTTCATTCATTCATGCATCCAAAGCACAGTTTGCATCTATGCTCAGTGTGAAGTGGCAAACTGTATACCTTTAATCATATTAATGCTGCCTGCCAATCAGCCCCAGATTGTAGAGCTGGAGAGCAAAAAAAGTATACTTTCCATTTTGTTCATACAAATGATACAAAATTTTAAGTTGAAATTCCAAATCATAATTATAGAGGTAGAATGCTTTCTTGGTTGCATTGTATAAAACATTAATATTTGTAGCTTCATTATCAACACTATGATCTGCTACTGATGACCAAGGGTCTTCTTCTTCAAATGAATTCCTACCCCTCTTCCTAGTGTGGGGGACAGTTAGTAAAGAAGTGTAATAGCCTCATAATTGATGATAAGATTTTTTTTTACATGTTTCCATGTGCTGGAGATAGAGCTCAGAGGTTAAGTGGAACCAGTCCTGATCCCCAGTACTGCCAGTGACCCCCGACCCAGTTCTAGTCAGCAAAAATAAGAGTTTGTTTTTTTGAGATTTATGTTCAAGAAAACAATTGGTGAAAATTCATGTTAATTTAATATTATTTTGAAAAGAAGAAGGACCAAACAAGACATTACAAAGCTTCGTTCCCTGTCACCTACAGAAGGGCCCCATATAAACACTAACGAAAGCGTAAAATGATGGAGAGCATTCTCCTTAGCTGATTCCCAGTGCAGGTCTGTGAAGTCTCAAAGAAAATATACAAAGTGACATCATCTTCAATGGCATGTGCTTTAAAAAAACACTTCATTTAAACTTATGTAGGTGTATGTGGGTCCATGTGTGTTCATGTGCACATATATACCTAGGAGGTGTCTAGGAGGCTAATACTTACCCCGGAGTTGGTCCCCTGTGCATGCTGGGAACTGAATTGAGGCTGTCTGCAGGGGTGGCACATGCCCTCAGCCACTCAGTCCCACTGCATATGCTTTATATAATGAACAGATCATTTTAAGCCCACTGTGAGAACCTTGTATTATAACAATTAAGGGTAGAAGAGGCTAACTATTGTGAAATAACTTTAAGTATTTTAGTCTTGCTGATTTCATAGTAAAAGTGTGTTTGTTTTGTTATCATTATCCTGGAGGATGACTGTCAAAGTGAGCGCATGTCTGTAGTCACTGAGAAATAAAAGTATTGGACTCAGTAACTGAAGCTTCAGGGTAATGTCAATCTGCAAGCCTTGTTGATCTATATTTATTTTTATTTTTTTCTAAGACAAGGTTTTTTTCTGTGTAGCTTTGGAGACTGTTCTGGAACTTGCTCTGTAGACCAAGCTGACTTTAAACTCAGAGATCTACTTTCCTCTGTCTCCCAAGTGCTGGGATTAAAGGCATTAGCCACTACCTCTTTGATTTTTATTTTTGTTTGATATAACCTGAAGGCTGGTTTTTCTTTTTTTTTTTTAACATGATATAATTTGTGATAAGTAGTCTGTTTTAAATGTTTGAAGAAATTTCCTCTCAAAATCATAGCTCTTCTAATTTGCTGCAACACAATGTGAAATCTTTTGTCAGAAGAGAAACTCATCCCAGGTTAGTGCCCACCTCTTAATTGGAGGATTTAAATGCTTGCGTGCAGCTCTGCAGCGCCACCTTCTGGTCATTCAACTCACATAGTGGTTATAGATGTTCAGGTGCCAGTTGGACCTGCTGGGCACATGCTGTTTCACCTCTCTACTCCGAATTATCCTTGCTGGTAATGCCAGTGTGTAGCCAACAGAACACTGATGGAGTGCTTTCTGATGTAACAGAATATACATGATTCTGTTATTAAAGGAAATGGTAAACCAATCTTTAAGTTTTAAAATTTAAGCCTTGCTTAAACTCCAGATAATATAATATCAAACCATTTAAAGTTATTAAAATACCAGTTGCAGAGGGAAAAGAATTTCCTGAGGATCTGCTTAAGAAATAGTAATTGTAATTTTTTATAGGAATGTAGATAGTTTTCATGAGACCTGGAAATGTTTTCTTTTAATCATAAATATATAGATTCAGGTCCTATAAAAGTAACATGCAACACATATTTATAAGATAAAAGCATTTTGTGAAGCTTTTAATATCCATGTTTGTAAAATATTATGAATTTTCAGATATTTTTAATGTTACTAAGTTTAAGCCCCTTTATATTTTTCTGGTAAATCAGAAAATTCATGTTTTGACATTTCTTAAATTCTATAATTAGTAACTGTAAAGACTGTGTAAACTACAATGTAAAATGTCATAAATCAGGAAAGTTCCACACAGATTTTCTGTTTAATGTTGAAAAAAAATCAAGTATAAGTTGTTTTATCCTGCCTGTTTAAACTTCTTACTCTATTACTTTACAAAACACTGTGAGTAGGCAGCTGTCAGGGACAAAGTTTTGCTCCTGTTCCGTGGACTTACAGGCCGTGGTGGCGAGGTCTAGGCAGCAGATTCTGTCCACAGTCAGGAAGCAGAGAGCAAGGAGTGCTTGTGCCCAGCAGCATCCTATACAATCTAGGACACAACTTAGAGAATGCTGCTATGCACTTAGTCTTCCCATCTCTGTTAACCCAGTCAACTTCATCCCTCATGGCTGTGTAGACTCACCTACAAGGCCATTTCAGATCTAATAGCAGCCATCACATTTAAACTCCATCATGTGCTATTTAATTTTTTTACCTTCTGGATTATAAAGGTCTTGTTATATATACACATGTGTATATACATATATATGCTATAATATACACACATGTATATTATATATATACATATACATATATATATATATATATATATAAAACATAGTCCAAAATACAAGTAAATGAACAGAAGTTAGCAGAGTCATCAGAACACAGCCCTCATATATTGTATTCCACGTACACACAAAAAAACTAAGTGACGTAATTTCTTCTCTAAAATCCACTGGTATAATGTAGCCAATAATGTACCAGGTTTGGTGATGCACAGTGGCAAGGACCTGTGAAAAAAGGTCCTTTCCCTTCCTACTGTATTCTCTGAATAGCAAGTAGAGTTTTATTTCATTGCTACTGATTTATTTTCAGTCCCTAGTCAGCCAGAATCTAAAACCCTCCAGAACAATGCACATAGAATTGCTCAGTAAGTACTTGTTAGATGTTACTAAGTATCTGTAATCTTATTAAAATATTAAATAATTTTCATTCTAAATGGTTTTTTCTTTAGAACTTGAAAATATCCATATGGCTTTAAAATTAAATTATGAACTATAAGGAATACAGTTCCTAGCAAGTAACTTGAAATCAGCCACTCTTATCCCAAGGGAGTTGTCTGTGGAAGTACGTGGGAGATGGAGAGATAAATTATTCAATTCTTACCCCTGAGGAGACAGTGGGGCAGCTTAGAGGTGGACAGTCCCAAACTGCTCAGGGACAGCATGAAGATGGTATCCTGGCTGCTCTCTTAGGCAGTGGAGGTGGAAAATGCTTTTACTTGGAGCAGCAGCCATTAGGCAGAAGTGTGGTAGTTGAATCTTTAAGAATAGAAGTTTAAATGGATAAAGAGAAATAATGAGTAGGGCTTTCTGGTGGAGAAAATAATAAATAAGGCAAGAAAGCTGATGAGACCTTCTTCCCTATCCCTCCCCTGCCTCAGCCAGTATCAAAAAGAAAAGAATCCACATTTGCTTGCATTTTGAGACAAAGTATCATAGCCCAGCCTAGCCTGAACTTGCTCTGTTGCTAGGGCTGGCATTAGGCTACTGATCCTCCCGCACTTCCTCCTAAGGTCTTCCTGACAGCTGTGGAGTGTCTCCAGAGAAGCAGAATGTTCAGCTTCTAGAATACTAACAGCATGTGGTTAGAAGGTTAAGTTTGGTGGCTGGTACCAGGAGTGAACATTGGAAATCAAATCCTGTGTCTCCAAGACAGTGAAAGCAAGTGAGCAAGTATGAGTTATGGCAGTATGTTGTAAATATGTATGCGCGTTGCAGAGTGAGAAATGAGGGTCAGAAGTTTCCTCTCTAAGCCTGGATCTTGTTTTGTAGAAGTTGACTTCTTAATGTCTACATTTGTAGTATAGCCACACCTAATTTTGCTGTATTATTATTTTCTAAAAATAAATTTGTTTGCTTGACGTCATACCCCGGTTTCTCCTTTCTCCTCTCCTCCCTTTATCTCCCCACCCTCCTGTATTCCTACCATCCAGTTCACTCCTCCTTTTCTGTTTAGTAAAGGACAGGTCTCCCATGTGTATCAACAAAACATAGCATAGCCAGTTGCTGCTCTCATTGTTAAATTATGTGTTAACTCCGCCATGTTGCCTCTTAGAACTTGGTTTTAAGCTAGAACAGTGGGTCAAACTCTCCATATGTGTCAGAGTGGAAATGACTTTATCTGTTTAGAGCTATATATAGTTCAATGGCATAACTCCTAAATGAGGCTCTGAACTCAATCCTCAGCACCATTAAAAAAATTAAAAAGCAAAAAGTATTTGGAAAAAATAAATTCTGTATTTAAAAGAGTGAGGTGGATGAGTAAGACATAGCCTTGAAGCAGCATTATGTTGGATCAAACCACACAGTAATAAATAATGCCATTTCTCTTCCAGGTAACCCAGGCCCACAGAGCCCCATGCTGGACCTGGATAATGATGTGCGCCCCTCAGTGTTGGGCCATCTCAGCCAGACAGCATCACTGAAGAGGGGAAGCAGCTTTCAGTCTGGTCGTGATGACAGTAAGTTATCACCCCTACATCCATGTGATCTTTTCATAGTTGTACACTGCTGAATGGATGTGCTTAAAAAAAAAAAAAAGACTCCATTTCATACTTAAGAAAAATTGGCACGTAGTGAAAAGATGAGAGAGACTATGTTACTCTTGAATGTTACTGTGCTGCATGGGGCGAGCCCTGGAACCACACTTTGCACAGGCCTGGATGGCTGAGCATCCTTGTGTTAAGTACAAAGCAAGAGCCTGGATGACTGAGCAACAGTATGCTAACTACTTGAAGCACTTCTAGCACTACAGAGTCAGACAGCTCTGTCTAGCAGCAGTGTCATCCTTCCCCACTGTGAACTGGGACAATGCAGTTTACCCACTGGTCTGCTATAAAAAATTAGGTGAGTTAAGCTTTGGGAATCAGTGTACTATTTTTAAATAATAATTGCTAAGTCAGTTTCCCATCATATAATGGTTTTAGGTACAATGTTTTTGTTACTCTTGTTATGGTTTTTTAAATAATATTTTGTTTTTAAGTCAATGGGAAATCAGGATTCAGAATGATTCATGATCAGAGACTTATGTGTGGAGCATGTATGAATCTGGGTGATTAGATGTCTGCATTGCCTGATGTACATGCTTGGGTGGTGTGCACAGGGACTTGGGTTCTGTCCATGTTGCTTTCATTTATTTCCTGGTAAAGAGTCCATGAGATAAGGATACAGGTGAGTGTTCGGCAGTAGGAGTGCAGAGCAGAGGCCAGAGAGCTATGGCAGAATCACAGGCGTAGAGAAAATGCCCTGTGATGGTTATGGTCAGGCAGGTTCCAGTGCTTCAGTCTGAAGAGTTTCATTTCAGAGCTGGAGAGATTGCTCAGCGGTGAAGAGCTTTTAATGCTTGAAGAGGGTGTGGTTCCAGAACCTATATGGTGGCTCATGACCATCTGTAACTCCAATTCCAGGGCATCCAATACCCTCATCTCACTTCTGTGAGCATCAGGCACCATGGTGCACATACAAACACCCCCCCCCCCCGGCAAATCCGAATCATTTAATTTAAATTAAGTTTTTCAAAGATTATCTTAATTTGGACCCATGACACTCCTGGCCATGGCCTGAGCATTCTAGGTAACATGCTGCCTGCCATTTGTCAACTGCTTTGGCATTATCCTTTACTGTTAGGGAAAATAGCCATGTTGTCAGATGAAGTCCTACATGTTGGTAGACTTCCTGTTCTAGAAACTTTGAAGGCAGAGTTTGCTCAGTTATTCAGGAGTCCACACAAGGACAGCTGTATGATTAGTTCACAGATGATCTTTAGGTTTTCTTCAGTGTACAGTACCCATAGATATAAAGAGCTGCACCTTTTACTTTACATGAGTTAAGAATTTCCCCCACAGTATAGAAATGCTGCTATGCTCAAGCATGGAGGGGCCCTAAGCCTAAGCCGGCAAAAGCATATGGAGATGCTTACTCTTATTCGTGATAATGACAGCTTTAAAAGGCAGTGAATACTGCACCCACAAAGCCCTTTTGTTATGTTTTTGTCTTGGGTTTGGGGGCTTCTGTTTCTTCTGCAAGCGGACAGATACCCTTCTCTACATTCCCTCAAGCTACACTTTTGTCCTAGCAGTTCTTGGGGGTTTATTCTTTTTACACAGTGCTAAATGAGGAAAATTTCTTTTAGCGAAAGCATTAGATTTAACTAAAACATGAAAGGCAGTCTTATCTGTTAGAAGGCACCTTGTTAATATGAATAATTTCAAATGAAAGAGAAATGCTCTCTGTATGAATATGGAACTAAGGAGTCAGTGATGAGAAGTAGAGAGAGCCAGAAGTAAGACAACTGCAGGACATTTAAGAGCAATGAGAGCCCATTTATATTTGCTTGTGTATATAAACAGCGTTTGGCGAAGAGTTACATGAAGCCAGTAACAGTGCCTCTTTATCACCGGGCAAGTGGGGGAGGGGCAAAGTTAGCCTTCCATGTCGGTCACTGAAAGCAGATTTTCTGTAATAAACATGTTAGATAAACCACTCTCACCCCTCCCTCAGTGGAAAGCAAACAGCAGCACTTTTGTCTGTCTTCAGTCTTTTTTGCCCAGTGTGGAAGAACCTGTGGTACTATGCATGCTAGACAAATCTCCAACACTGAGCCACAAGGCAGCCATGCCTAGGCATATCTTGTTAAGATGCCTGATTTGGTTATAGAGTGAATGGACACCCTACACTGAGTAAGGATGAGCCCTGGACCCCAGAGTGTTGCTGGTTCTTGTGTACTTGCCTGCCCGTGAAGTGACTAGGAAGCAGCCAGCAGGCAGTGGGGAGGTAGAGAAGAACCTTCAGGCAGAGGCAGCAATGATCTCATAGCAGAAGGGAGGGGCTCCAGGAAATGGCCTGGATTCCTGAGTTTTTCCATTTGTTTGCTTCTACCACATAAGCTTTTACTGCATTTTCCACCTTCGATTTCTGTGTCACAGGATGCTATTCTTTATGGGATTACACTTAAATGTGTTCCTGGATTCTTGACTGAAAACCTCCAGCAGACTTAGATTTGTGTCTAATCACCGGCTTTAACTCGTTGGGGAAGGTTTGGCTTTTATTTATAAATGTTTGAATTTTAGCTTGTTCACTTTTATGCTTTTTGTACCACATGCCTGCCCGGTGTTGTGTAGGGAGTAGGGTATCAGATCCCAGGAGCTGGAGTTATGGATAGCTATGAACCACCACATGGGTGTTGGGAACTGAATACCAGTCCTTCAAGAACAAGGGCTGTCAACCTCTACGCCATCTCTCCAGCTCCCACCTTTGCCTTCTTAAAGAGAAACTCTGAGGACAAGTACTGTTCTCAGAGGCCTTGGCAGCTGCTTTACCCCCTGTCCCCTGCCTGGCGTTGCCGGTGTGATGCTGAAGGTGAATGTCTCATCAGAAAGAAGGGAAGGGACTGGGTCACTGTGTTTCAGTACCGTTTTCTTCCTAAGTCAAATATGTATTCATAGTGTTTTGTTCTTTGGTCCTTTAGCATGGAGGTACAAAACTCCCCACAGAGTGGCATTTGTTGAAAAATTAACTAAGCTTGTGTTAAGTCAGCTGCCTAACTTCTGGAAACTCTGGATTTCATATGTCAATGGAAGTCTCTTCAGTGAGGTATGTATACACTTGTGACTATTGTGGGTCTGGGTCACTGAATTTCTGGTCTTAAAAGTCTAACGTCTTTATTTTCACTTTTTTTTAAAATTTATAAACTTTATTATAAAAGAAACACATAAGTAAATACAAATATCACCCACCAAAATTAGCCATTTTTAAGATTAATTAAATGCATTGTTAAATTCCTGTCACCTTTGATTGAGCTCATTGTGTGATTGTCTGGAACTCAGTTTTCTTATCTATAAAAGCAAGAACTAGCAAGGTTCTCCTGCTCAGCAAGTGGTTCTTGAAGATTAGATGAGATGCAAGACTTGAAGATTCGGAGCTGAGTGGAATGCCAATCAGACTAAGCTGTGTGGATGTTATTACGTATAACCAAAGGATAGACAAGGAGGAACCCTGGAACTGGGCCACAGATCTGAGTTCCCAGTGGAAAGAAGTTAGTAATCACATAAGTCGTCTGGCCCCTGCCTGGCTTTGTACATTTTATAAGTCTTTATACTTTCAGGGTCAACATTTAATGAGTAGCTTTTTACAATCATATTTTTTCATTTACTCTGAGAATTTCACGTATATGCACAATATTTTGATTTTACGTATATTCACAATATTTTGATCATATCTGTACCCTTTCTCCCTCTGCCTCACGCTGGTTGCCCACAACAGCTCCCCTCCTAACTTCATCAGGTAGCTCTGTCAGTCCCACCACAGTGGAAAGCCCAGTTAGTGATGCCTATGTACATGGGAGTTGCACATCACCAGGGTCAGAACCTTCTAGGGGACGTTATCTCCAAAGAAATGGTTTCTCTCCCCCAACAACCAACTCCTGTCAGTAGCTCATGAGCTATATCCTCCCCTGCTTGAATTTTCTGGGCTTTAATTTTAGGTGTTGGTGGAGTAGCCACAGCTACTGTGAGCTCCTGGTGCAGCCACATGGCTTGTCCAGAAGGCAGCCTGATACCACATTCGCCTCCTCTGGCTCCTCCTTCAGTACACATCTGTGGGTATCACAGTCGAGACACACATTCCTGGCACTGTGACCAATTATGAATCTCTGCCCACTACAGGAAGAAGCTTTTCTGATCAAGGTTAATAGCACAATTTCTAGCCTATTTGCTGAGCAGTTGAATTCATATTCAGAAAGACTGTGCCTATCCTTGATTTTTGAAGAGTGCTCCTTCTTTTTCTTCCAACAGTTTCAAAGTTTTGTACAGATGAGAAACAAGGATCTAGTTTCATCTGTGTATAGACATTGAGTTTCTCAATGCTATTTGTTAAGACGCTCTCCTTTCTCCAATGCCTGTATTTGTTATCTTTGTCAAAAATCAAGTGGCTGTAGGTATGTAGGTTTGTATCAGGTCATCTATTATCTTCCATGTCTGTTTTCTGCTGTTTTCTGACAGTGGCTCTGCAGTACAGTTTTAAATCAGTAGCATTGTCTTTGGTCAGAATTGCTTTGCTCTCTAGGATCACTTTTACTTCCATATACATTTAGGATTTCATTTTTCAATTGAAGAATGTCTCCAGAATTTTCAAGACTTTTAACAGGAAGGAATGATGGATTTTGTCAAGACTTTCCTGTGTCTATAAAGATGACTGTGATTTCTCTTCTTGGGACTATTATGTAATTTATGGGATTAGTTGATTAATATATATTTAATGTTCCCCAGACCTCTGAAGTAAAGCCAACTTATTTATGATAAATAAACATGGCTTTTTGAATTGGTTGGGAAGTATTTTTTAACATATATTTTTTGTTGATTCTTTTGGAATCTTACATCATGAACCCTAATTCTGTTCACCTTCCCATATCATCTCCTCACCCCTGAAGTGCTTCCAAAAAAGGGGGGGGGGGAACTAACTCAAAACAAAGCAAGCAAACAAACAAGAACAAAACAAGAAAACCTCTTAGCTTCTCCTTCTTTCCTACCTCTCTAACCTCCTCTGGTGGCATTGGGCCTTCGTGTGTCACACAGTAACTTTTTGTCCAATCAGCCTTACTAGCAAATGTCCATTGCAGTGAGTTACTGGTCTGGTTCAAGACCTCTGGTTTCTGGTATGCCATCTCACTGGATCCTCAATGGAACTCCTCCGCGATATCCCACAGCTACCCCGAGATCCTGGGGGCTTTGTTCCCCAGCAGGTCCTAGATGGGGTAGATGCGAGGGTGGGCCAACCCAAGGCCTGGCTGTGGGCCTTGGTGGTAGCTGAGCTGGTCATTCTGGGACACTGGGGCCACTTATAAGGGTGTAGAGCCAGTACCCCTATATCCATGCTATCAGGGCTGGTTCTTCCTCACCTGTGGTGAGGAGTGAGGCCATCTCTCCTTAGAGCAGTGAGTGGTTAGCTCTCCCATGAAGGTTGGGGCCAGCTCTCCTGCTGCAGTTTCCAGTGAGAGACAGGTCCAAGGGGCCAGCAAAGGGTGGGTTTAATTCAGGATGGACCTGTCATTTATCACGCACAATTCCTATGGCCCCCTGATATGACACAGGCCACAGACATCAACATCGAACTCAGCTGCAGCTGGGCCATGGACCCAGATATGGCCCTTTGCAGCAGCTTGGGCCTAGACAACATCCTGACTCTGAATGGAAACTCTAGCCACTTACATTGGGATGGTTCTGGCAGTGGCATGGCCCCTGGACACCACCAAGGCCTTAAGTTGCATCCCCACCCCAACATTCTATGTGACCTTTGGTGACAATATAGGACTTGAGCTTTGGCACAGACCCCAGCCATGGCAGGACCATGGATCCAGACATCGTCCTTTGCAACAGCTGGGTCTGGGTGTCACCATTGCCCTAGGTGGCAGTGCATACCACTCAGATCAGCACAGCCCCAGTGACAGTGTAGCTCTTGGACACCAACATGGTCCCAGACCTCAGGTGTGTGCATGGCTTTCCATGGTAACAGGAGCCTTGAACATTAACACAGACCTTGGCTACAATAAACAGACATGGCCTTCAGCTGCAGTATGGTCTGGATGTCACCATAGTATTGGGTAGTAGCATAGGCTACTCACATATGCATGTCTCCAACTGCAACGTGGCCCTTGGACACCAACATGGACTCAGGTGGCTGACCTGACCCTGGGCATCCGCGCAGCCCTGTCAGTGGCAATAGGAGCCATATATATCAATCCATATTTTGGCTGTTTTAGGACTATCAATCCAGACATGGCCCTTAAGAGCAGCTTGTGCCTGGATGATGCCATGGCCCCAGGTGGTAAAGCACAGGGCACCCAGATATGTATGTACCTGGCTACAGCATGGCTCCCAGACTCTAATTCTAACAAGGCCGCAGGTTGTAGATTCCAGGCTTCCATGTGGGCCCTAGAGGCCACCTGGGCCACAGGCTTAAACACAGACCCTTGGTGCAGCTGGACCACGAACCTGGACATGATCTGACCAATCACCATTCTGCTCCAGGTGGAAGCACTGGCCACTCAGATCAGGATGGCTCAAACAGTATCATGGCCCCTGGACTCCAACAAGGCCACAGGTTGTCATGTGGTATTTGGTGGTAACATGGGCCATAGACTTCAGCACAGACCCTGGTTTCAGTAGGACTGACTGTGGAACCAGACATAGTCCTGGGCAGCAACCTGGGTATGGATGTCACCATGGCCCCAAGGTGGCGGTAAGGCCACCCAATTGGCATGGTCTCAGCAGCAGTGTAGTTCCTGGACACCAACCAACCCTAGGTAGAAGTCTAGACCCCTGGAATCAGCATGGCCCTCAATGGTGACAGGAGCCACAAATATCAACATAGACCCTGGTTGTGGTAGGGCCATGGACCCAGACATGACTTCTAGTTGCAACTGTGACCAGGACGTCACTATGGCACCAGGTAGTAGCATGTACCACTCATATCTGTTGTTGGTTGGTGGTAATATAACAGACAGCTCTGAAATTCAGAAAACCATTATGTATTATCTGGAAACAATACTAAATTGGGCCATCAGCTGAGTGATACCTGCTTGTTTCCTATGCTCATTTGCTTGGAATATGAGTCTCCTCCCTATACTTGAAGATACTGTCTATCTTTTGAGGGAACGTATGTTTCTAGGAGGCAACAGAGAGATAATCTTTGCCCTTTGAGACTGAAAACTGTCCTGATTCCTGTCTTCTCTTTGGTCACAGTGTCTTCTTCCCTCCCTTCCCCCTTCTCCTGCACAGCTCTAGCGTGGCTCCTTCCTTGTAGACTTGTTTTTCTCTGAGGTCTAAAGTATCCCTTCAAATACCTTCTGTAGAGCGTAGTGTCATAAATTTCTTTATTCTCTTTTTTCCCTTCTGATAGATCGTGTGTGTGTGAGTCTGTGTAAAGAGTTGTTGCCACCTTGCCACGTTGGCCTTTAAGGTTTCAGACTGATAGTCTACTCATGCTCTAACGGGCTGCTTTCTCATGTCACCTGGTGTTCTCTCTTGTTGCTCTCAATATCCTTGTTTGTAGTCTGCATATTTACTGTTTTTATTATGATCTGACATGAGGAGGTTCTTTCCTGGTCTTGTCTGTCTGGTACCCTAAAAGCCTCCTGTGTCTGGAGTGCCATCTCTTCCCAACTCTGTGTGTTTTCTGTTATGATTCATTTGAAAATGCTTTCTATGCCTTTAAGACAAGCCTTCTCCTTCTAAGCCAAGCATCTTTAGATGTGGGCTTTCTAGACTGTCAAAATTATCTTCAGATGCTCACAATACCTCCTCATTAGTTGTTCAAACTCCTCCACCTTCCCATCAACCTCACATATTGTGTCCTCTCCTTCCCACATTCAATTACTGAGACTCTGTAGAATTTTTTTAACTTAATGTTTTTGTTTCAACATTTTAGTTTTTCTTAGTTGAATTCCTCCTTTGCATCATATATCACCACCCTCATTTTTTTTAAAGCCATTTGCTTGTGTCTTTGAACATACCTGAAATCATCATTATTTTGATTCTCTGTATGGGATTTCATTTAACTTACTCTCACTAGATGGCATTATTGTAAGGTTCATAACTTTTGGAAGAACTATATTGTCTTACTCAATTTATTTTGTTACTGCATTGTAATTTGTATATCTGGTCTTAATTTTGTTTTGCATATTTTTTAATTATCTCCTGAAGTATTTGCAATATTCAAGTGGGACTTGGGTATGGTAGAATTGAGGTGTAGTTTAGAAAATAATTCTTTAAGAGTTCATGGTATCTGTTGTAAATCATTAGCTGGGAGAGCAACCACATCTGCTTTCTATTATTACCACTGTGCAAACATCCTATTAGCCAATTAATCACAGGGGTCCCTTGGCCTTCGGTAGCTCCTGAGGATAAACAGCCAAGAGTGGTATGGAGTAGGCGTGGGTTTTGGTTAATAAGATTAGGACTGGGCGAGAAATGGGGTTGATAAAGATAAGAGTTGAGGATTAGAGCAACTTAAAAATCTTGAAGTGGGTGAAGTAGCTGGGAGGGGAAAGGTGAGATATTGTGTCCACATATCCTAGAAAGCATTAAATATGTGGAAGGTTACAATCAAGAAGGAAAGAATGAGGGGCAGGTATGCAAGAAAGAGGGAAGATGTGGGAACGAGAGTGAATGTGTGAGATGTGGCTGAAGAGTATACTGAATGTCCTAGAAACTGGGTGGGGAAAATAACAGCCCTAAGGCCCCACTTAGCAATATACAATCAAAAGCAAAACCATCATAAGTTACAGTCTAGGGTGTAATAGACAGTAAACAGTAAAAACAGCACTTAGGGAGTAGTTGGCTGCCACAGCTGCTCTGAGTTAAAAGGTGAAGTTCTCAGATCTTGGGCTCTACGAGGTTTCTTGGGGTGCTGTGTAAAGGAGAGATTGGGAACCTTTGGTGTCTGCAGACTCAGCAGTCTTGGGAGGAGAGGTTGTAAGTTCTTTTCTGTAGTTCGCTTTGGATCTATACTGCACCTTGGCTTCTTCTGGTCCTGCAGGTCTTGTGTATGTGAGGAATAGCACTTCCCTTGCAATTTCTCACATTTATTGAATATCACAATATAGATCTGTCCTCAAGTATGAGGGTGTGAAAAATAATGTACATCCAATAGAACTGCACTTTGAATTTTAGTCACTTTACGGGCTAATGAAAAGTGGCATTGTCATCTCTTCAAGTACAAATCTTGAGGAGAAACAACCGGTACTCTGTGGAAAGTTGTTCTACCAATTTATTGAGAATGCAGCCCAATGGTAGAGTTTTGTCTAAAAAGCAGTGGGCCTAGAGTTTGATCCTTCGTGTCATGTCCCCCATCAGAATTATTCCAGTATTTGAAATGACATTGGCCTGACACATACAGTTGTAAGCAAGAGTTAGTAGCATTGGAAAGCAGTCTACTGATGAACTTCTATGGTAGCACAAAAGAATGTCAAGGTAGATCAATGCTTATGAAAAACAAGCCCCTTAGAAAATGGATTTTAAGCCATGTTACTTATTTCCAGCCAAGTGTTTTATTCCGGTCATTTGGATCATTTCCTTTTTGTTTGTTTGTTTTTATTTCTTCAAAATAGAGTTGCTCTGAGTAGGCCTCCGTATTTTCAAACTCACTCTGTAGACCAGGCTGGCCTTGAATGCAGATATCTGCCTACCTTTGTTTCCTGAGTGCTAGGATTAAAGCATGCACCACTACCACCCTCACCATCATCCCCCACCCCAGCTGGATCATTTCTTGTAGGTGGCACATCTCATATGCAGAGTAGTTACTTGGTGTCTTTCAAGAGTCATAAAGTTGACAACTGGTTTTGGTCTTTTGCTATCTCAGTTGAAAGAGAACATCCTTCCTTATAAGTCCTACCTAATTAGAATAAATATATAAATATTTGGTTGTAGATGAAAACTGTGACCTACTTCAGATTTTATGACAGCAATACTGTTGAAATGAGCGTGCATGTATTTTAATTAGTCTACTGAATTGGCTATTCCTGTGATTTTTCTATCTATTTATGTCCATAGCTTTTCTTTAAAGTTTTTAGTAACAAGTATGGTTCTCTTCAGAAACTCAGTGAATTTTTAGAGCATGTATTCTCTATCGAGAAACTTGGAATCTACCACAGGAAAGGAGCAAGAAGCAGAGGAGTTGGAAAGTGTGCCCACTCAGTAAGTCTGAGTGGGTCTAGAGACTAAGTGGACATTGGGGCCGAGGGGGTCAGGCACTTTACATAACTGATATAGGAGAGCTTTAAATATGCTTCACTTAAATGTCCTATTTGTTTATTGTAGAACTATCTTGCTTTTTTAATAGATTATGTGTTAAAACTTTCTAGCAGTTTAAACAGTAGTCACTTCTTTATACTACTTGGGCTCATGTGAATCAGAACAGCGAAATCTGCCGTTGGGCTCACCACAAACTGGTTTTGGTCTGTGTGTGCAGGAAGGAACTGAGGCTTTAGTTAACGAAATAGGTAATACTATCCCACTGTGGATATGCTTCATATGTAGTGTATTTTAAAGCATCAAGTAATGGTTAAATATTGGGAATAAAGATTTTAAAAGTCCTAGAGCTTTAAGCAAATTTAAATTTTATTAAAAGCTAAAAAATTAGATTTGCTTTTAAATAGGGCAACCTATATTCTATATTGGGATTGATCAGTTTTGTAATGTCAAAACAATCAGAAATTGTTGCCATCACACAAAACTCAAAGTCCTCTGCTCTCCATCTGGTTGACAGTTAGGTCTTTAGGAAAGAACTGAGTTTACCAGATTTTTCAGGAGCTGTGGTGTAGTGTAACATAGCATAACACAGCATAGTATAGTATGTGATGTATAATACAGTATGCTACACTTTGGTAGCTAGCAGGTCTGTCACAAGATTTGATACATAGGTGATTTTGGAAAGCATTCAGATCAGTACAGATTGAAGATAGGACTGCTTTTGAAAGCATGTTTAGAACAGGATCCTAACCACACTATGCCAGTACTGATACACATACTTTGATGTACATGCTATACATGTAGACACATGTAGCATACATGCATAAGTCAATTCAAAATACCAAGATGCCATGTAAATAAAACAATAACTGGGATAAACTTTATTCTCTTTCCCTCTTGAAGAAGCTGATACAAAGTTAATTTTAAAAATTCATTCTAATTCTGAACAATAATGGGATGCAGAGGAAAACAGACTCAGAAGACATAATCTCTCAGCTGAGCCTTGGCATACAAGAAGTAGACAAAGGAATTCACACAGCACATATATCACCAAGGGGGGACTCCAGGAGAGCCCTGGCATTCACAGGTACTAGCAGATTTAGGTATCAGTGGTTTAAGGTGAGCCTAGAAGCACAGAGGACCAGCTGCCTTTTGGAGAGAATCATGGGAAGAAGCTATAGGGCTGTGTATTCAGGAGGAATAAGAATGGGAGAGGTGTTGTCAGTGGAGACAGAAAGTAGTGGTGTAGTTTGTAGTAAAGATGATGTTCAGGTCTTGGTGGATCCTGGGGAGAGATGAAGGCAAGCATTCAGATAGAGCAATGAAACAGGTTTCTGACTAAGATGGTGTCCTTCACAAAGTATCTTTCTTGGAAGGAAACCTGTTAGATTTCTGTTTCTTATTGTGCTGCATGCAAGGTTTCTGTGAATTATTCAAGAGATAGTAGGTAATTGAGATCTGTGAGTCGCAGAGGGTTTGGGCTGCAGATAACTTATGAGAGATAGTGTCTGAAGTTATGGGTAGAATTAGTGAGAGAGGATAGAAGAGAAAAATGTGTCCTAGCTAAGATCTGACGATGGCAGCATTCTGAGGGCTGTTGTGTATCCCTTAGTGAGCTGGACAAAGGAGAGATGAGGTCAGTAGAGCTCCATGGTTTGGCTTGGTGGGAGAGAGAAATATTTTGATGTGATACCTTTCTGGCTGCACAGCATCTAACTTGGACACATGGCCTACCCCTTTGCAACATTCAGGCCCAGAGCTTACCTGTTATCACTGAACACCCTAATCTTGGCTGACTACACTGTGGTATTGAAAATACAGGTATAATCCATCCTGTTTTTGGAGTGGCATAAGGCAGTCAACTCAGGAGTTAGGGTTTTGCAATGCACATTTTTAAGTTTCAAAGCTAAAGTATATTTTTTAAAAGAAAAAATGATAAAAGCTTCACAGCTTAATATGAAATTTTAAGACACATGTAAGTTAAGGAACATGTGCGGTATACATGTTGCATACTGGTTCTTAAAACAGGCTAAGTCCTTTTTCACTCATTCATGTCAATAATGTTTGTGTATAAACCAGCTCCACATGCCGAGTCTCTAGCATTTGTGTAATATATATGCACATATAAAGCATTACTTAGATTCTCACATTAACTTCAAGGTAGTATTGTAATTATTTATGATGTGCCTATTTTTAACATGAAAGGCCTCTTGACATGTTGTCAACCTTAACCAACAATACCTGAAATTTTAAACCTAACAGTTTGTCTTAATGAGGTCTTAGAGTTGTTTTGCAGTGTTTAATCTTATTATTGCTTCTTTACCTGAAAAGGCCATAAGCTTGTCTTTTTAGGGTATTTTATGTGGTAATATTTGGTTGTTAGAAGATTTATTAATAAGAAACTAGAAGAATTCCCAGTTGAGTTTTTTCTGTAATTATGAAAACATGCTTCCACACATTGCATTAAGTAAAGAAAAACATCAGCTAATAAAGATGATTATAATTCTAGAATGGCAGAATGTATTTTTTAAGGTACACTGTGAAGAAGACAATGACTTATAAATAAAAATAAAATGACAGATGTAGTGCTTGTGTTTACAATAAGTATTTATGGATAAGATGAAACAGATGTCCTGGGGATTGCCCCTTTAATTCAAAGTTTACTCTTCTTTTGTTCCTGTGCCAGACAGACATGATGGGAAGAATCCCATCACGAGTGTGATACACTGTGGTTCAATTGTATAGATTGTCAATGAAAAGTGGCACACTCAATTCACCTACAGAATTTGTAATTTCAACTTATTATTGCCTTTGTACACTAGAACTTAGAAAGAGGCAGAAACTTCTTTTGGGATAAGAACGTCTTAGCATATGCCTTCATGTATGTAAAAGTGTTAAAGCACTTCTTAACTTTTCTAAGTTATTTCTAGAAGAGAACTAATATTTGTTTGTTTTTCAATTTTTCAGACTGCTGAGAAGTCAGGCCAGAGCGAAAGAACAAAGAATGTAAGGCAGAGACAAAATGATTTCAAGGTAAGTGAGGGATGTCAACTTTTCAGAGCTCTGAGTTTTCTCTCCCAGTATTATTGAAGACCTTATTGGCAAAATACATTTCATCATTCAGCACAGTCTTTATCAGATTGATGATCATAGAGCAGTTTTGCTTTTCATTTTCTAGAAAATGATTCAGGAAGTAATGCAGTCCCTGGTGAAGCTGATCCGAGGAGCCCTGCTCCCACTCAGCCTCAGAGAGAGTGATGGAAGGCAATATGGAGGCTGGGAGGTCCAGACAGAGCTCTCAGGACAGTGGCTTGCACATGTTGTCCAGACCATAAGGTAAGTATGAACCCGTGGAAGCCATGCTCATTCAAAGGGCTCAGGGACCTTCGCATATTTGTTTGTATTAGTGCCTTTTGAAAATGGTCAGTGCTCCAGGGTAGGATGTGTTGCTTAACCTACCAATGAAGAATTCGCTGTCTCTCTGTCCTGCTACTTCTCCCATTTCTCACTTATAATGTAACCAAGCGGCTCTTAAGCATTCCTGTTTGTACTGGATGAGAGAGTCATACTGGATGTGCATTCATCTATAGTAGGGACCCTGTGAAGTCCTTGTTGTGCTCTCCAATTTCAGCCTTCTGTCTAATGCTATTGCTCATAAGCTCTGTAAGGTGTACTTTCAGGATAGTCCAAGCAGTGGCAGGTACTGCTTGGGGCCCCATTTACTCACTTGTGTTATGTTTTATTTGTTTGCCAGGCTGACATATGAATCATTGACTGCCCTGGAAATTCCCAATGACATGTTACAGATTATCCAGGACCTAATTTTGGACCTCCGTATACGTTGTATAATGGTAACATTGCAACATACAGCAGAAGGTATATTAGGAAAATTAATAACTTTTACTCAACAAAGTTATCTGAGTTGGCTTCCTCCCAGCTCCCAAGCCTTGGCAATAGGAGAAAAGTAGTGTTAGGGATTTTGCATATATTAATTCATTTAAAGTTGTAGAATAGATTTTTTTTAAAGTGGCTTTTAAAAATAATTTAGTTGATTTAAGATACTGCAGAAGTTAAGGTAAGAATGTACTTGAAACTATGAATTTAAGAAATCTTTATAACAGATTTTAAATAGAAACTGCTACATAGAAAAGTGTATGTAAAATGGACCTTGTTTATAAGTGTGAATATTTTCTAAGTAAATTAAAAATTCACATGAAATCAGAACATCATTGGCAATATTTCTATGAGTACTAGAAATTATATATGCTTTTCTTTATACTTTAAAACTTTTCCAGAATTTTTTATATAGAGCCACCAAAAGGTTCTACAGAAAAGTAACTATATAAAAAGAACTTATGTAGTTATTTTTGTAAAGTGACCATTGAAGTATTAAACAAGAACATTGTTTGTTATAAACAGCGTAGACCATTATCTGCCACCAGAATTTTTAAGTGTGGAGGGCCCTGTGCTGTAGAATTGGAAGTTAATACATGTGTGAAAGGAAAGAGAATGGAATCCAGTTAAGAATCTAAACATTCCCTCCACCTTCACCTAAGCTAGCCTCCCTGCTGAAGTTTGGGCAAGTGTCACTCCTCAGGTGAGGCAGACCCCATTCAGGAATGAGAAGGAACACTCAGGCCGAGTCTAAACCACAGCGAGTTCAGCCAGAAACACTGCAGGGTTTGTGTGTCTAGCACTTGGTGAAAATTACTGAGTGAGTGATCAAGTGTGAGCTGTTTGCTCCTTCTACAAGGCTCCAAAGTAGGCTGTGCTGCTCAAAACAAACAAACCAAAATCCCAAAGTATTTGCATGAGTGAGGTGGGGGCACATTCCTTTATTCAGCACTCAGGAGGCAGAGGCATGAGGATCTTCGAATTGGAGGCCAGTCTGGCCTACAGAGCAAATCCAGGATAGACAGGGCTACACAGAGAAATTGTCTCAAAAAACAAACAAAAACACCCATTTTGTTAGAAAATGTGAACAATATGTATCTCCTTTTTTACAGTTTTATGTGAAATAATCAAAAGTATACAAGTGAGATAATTATAATAGAAAGTGTTTGTGTCTGTTTTCCATGTAGAAATAAAGAGATTAGCTGACAAAGAAGATTGGATTGTTGATAATGAAGGACTGACTTCCTTGGTAAGTTCAAATTTTTTTGCTAGTCATTTCTTATATACAAATAAATGCTTCTATATTAATAAGGATTATATTCATCTTACATTATAACTCTAATTGGTTTTTAAAATCATGTGATAAACTTAAAATATCCTTTTCCAAAGTCAGTCTTACTCAGTGTAATCACAGATATTTAAAATGAGTGACAACAGTGAGTCATGTTGGCCTGTGTCCCTACAGTGTCCCCGCTGTGTCACTACTGTGTCACTTCTGTTTGCATTATTTTTTAAAACTAGAGTGTGCCTAATTCTGCATCACTTAGCAACATAAAGATTTTAGAAAAACAAGGTAGAAGAATGATGATTCTGTCCCCAAAGCTAACACAAGAAGCATCAGCTTCTGTGGGCAGCTGCACACAGGTCAGGCAGCAAGCAGACCCATGATCATCTTCTAGAATGTTCATTCTAAAATCATCCTCTTTCCAGATGGGCTTAGAATTTCAAGTACCTTTGAAAATATTTTTCATAATTTTTCATGTTTTCATGCCTGTTGGGGGTGATAGGAGCTGGGTCACTGTAGAAACAGGTTTTCTTCTCAGGAGGACAGTGGGTTTTTCCTCACACGCTGGACACTTGTGCAGCCACTGGCCAAGGTTACTGTCTGTCTTGGTGACCTTCTGCGCCAGTTTCTGTATGGCTGCCGTGGTGCTTCCTTTAGGCCTTACTCCTGTCAGGAAGAAAGAGCCCGTTGGCCAGAAAGAGTCTCTGTGCACTGGGAAGGAGCTGTCCAACAGGATAGCTATTGCCAGTTTCTCTCACGGCTCTCTTTGCAAGGGAGAGAAACTAAATTCTGAGAATGGAACTTCTAGTTTCTGCCAAGAATAAAGTGGATTTGGCCTCACAAACTATAAACCACTGGTAAGTCAGGAACAGGGACCCCACACAGTATTTTTCCTTTTCTTGAAGTCTGCCTGGGCTCTGAGTAGTACTTTAGAAGCTGGGGCTGGTTGTCTCCTCTGAAGTTAAAGGCTCTACTCTAGCTCAGTCAGTCTTCTAAAGACATGCCCACCTCTAGCACTTTCTAAGTGAAATGATGCAAGATATGAGTTGGGAAAGTTCATTATTTGTAGTTAATCAGTTCTGATTCTATTTTAGAGGATTGTTAATTGGTTGGGTTTGTTCTGTTGATAGCATTATTTACATTTAAATAAGTATTCTTCGATTAATTCTCTCACACCAAAGCTGTGGAGAAATAGCGCATATAGTGCCTAGCTCATCACTCTCTGAGATACATAAAAAACTATACAATAACTTGTATATTGATTATATGTTGAAGTCATTTGAATATTTTAGTTTTATTTCTGTGGCCATGCTAAAATACTCTGACCAAAAGCAGCTATGAGGAAGAAAGGAATTCTTTAGCTTACAAGTCCAGGTCACAGTCCATCATTGAGGGGAGCCAGTGCAAGAACTCAAGACTGTTGCACACAGCGTTGTCCTCAGTTAAGTGTAGTATGTGGTTTCTGTCCTGGACTTTTGGGCCTAGCCTCAAGGTTGGGACCCGCAGACCCGCAGAGACACACAGACACTTACAATAGTTTTAGGCTGATCGGCTTAAGGCCCAGGCATATAACTTGCTAACTCTTTACCCTTACTCTAACCCATGACTCTTATCCTGTTCAGCCATGGGGCTCGGTACCTTTTCTCAGAGCAGCATAGTTGTCCTCTGCTTCTTCTGGCTTGTCTGGCAACTCTGGAGTCTCTGTGCCATCTCTGCTCTGTTCTGTTCCCAGAGTTTTCTTAGTCTGGTAGCCCTGCCCACACTTGACACACTCTATACTGTGTCAAGGTGACCATCAAAGCTAACACAACAAGAGATACTGTGTTAAATATGCTTCCTAACATGGTTACTGGGAGAGCTCACATTTCCTCTGTGGCTTATGCCCATGGAACACACCGCTCTTCTGAGTGATGACATGGAGGAGTGAGCACTGCACTCCTGAGAGTCAGAGCATCCCTCGGCAAGACATGGAATCCCTTTGGCCTGAGTCCCTCTTCAGCAAGATGGAGCAGAATGCTTTCATAGTGTGGGCTTAGAAATAAATGTGGTTTGTGTACTAAAGCATTCTGTAAACTGAGAAGTTTTGGACAAAGGATTTTATTTGTTAAGTTAATGTTTGTAGTAGCTGGGTCCACCATACTGTTATTTGTTTGCATTATTCCTTACTATATAGGTGAAGGAATTACACATCAAGTCACCTTAATGCCCAAATTATTTTGCGTGGGGAGAGGGGGTTGAGGACTGTATGTTCAGTTCAAGAAAGTTAAAGGCCCTGTTTCATTAAAAAAGCAAAAAATCAACTAATTCAGTTCTTGAGCACAAAGCAGGTGCTGGCTTTAGATGAGGAAGTAGCATGCAGAGCCTCCTCTGGTCTGCCCCAGAAAATAGAGCTCTGTAGCCTGGCCACTGTAAATGGACCTGGGAAAAATGACTAAGACTGGTTATTAGGAAATGTGGCTATAGTCTGTTTTTAAAATTGGATTTTCCTAGTGCATAATAATCATAAGATATTTAATTTTGTGTTTGATTACCTCCCCTACACACACACACACACACACACACACACACACACACACACACACACACACACACACACGGCATTGTTGGTCATCGTTGGTCATGTGAACAGACAGCTGAAGTGGCTGATGTTAAAATATCCTCTAGTGAGATGCAGGTGAAGAAGGCAGCTATCGTGGTGAGCTTGATGATGCTGATGACTTTTGTAGCTGCTCAGCACAGAACTTTCTCAAGAGGGAAGGAAGGTTTAGACTTAGAGCAGGAGCCCACATCCCAGCTCTGAACAGTTCAACCCAGCGTGCATTTGCATGCTGAGCCCTTGAAGGGTATAAAATAATTTACATGCTCTTAACCTTTACCTAACCCCTGTGAGGAGACTGCTTCTCCTTTTGCTATGCCTGGGACTAGGAAGAATCCCTATGTGTTGTGGACTTGAGCACTGAGCTTTTGAGCTCATGGCTGCTCTTGGATCTGGAATGTGTCTTTAGCCAGAACCTCACCAAGGCTCCTCAACAGTTCAGTGGAAAGCCTGCTGTTTTGCCAAAAGCTAACTCCCTCCCTCCCTCCCTCCCTCCCTCCCTCCCTCCCTCCCTCCCTCCCTCCCTCCTTTTTTTAATGTGAAGAATTCTTTCAGAGCTAGAGTGGGTTTTGATGATCTCTTACAGGTGGGTGATTCACTGACGAGAATAGGAAGAGCAGTTGTTTAGACTGCTATTATCTCCTGCCTTGACTGAAGCTGCTCTCTAAACTATTTCCTACCCGTTCATGGTATTAATGTAGGTGATTAGAAAGATTAAGAAAGTCTAGTTATTCTCCGTCCTGAGATTGTTCTGCCTACTGTGGAAGATCATCTTTGGGATCAGACCCCAGGCTTCTCACATGCTGGGCAGTAATGAACAGTGTGATGTGAGACGCTTTTTGTGCATTTCTGGTTGAGCCCGTTCCGCCTTTCCCACTCCCCACTCTCCTTCCTGGTGCTCCCCGTGCTTTCAGAGAGCGTCAGTGTCGTGGCACCAATACCGGGGCCCTATTTTAGTAAAGTAAACTGGTTTTATTTTTGATGTGTAAGGATTTTTCTTCTGCTTTTCCCCAAACTCCTTCTAAAAACTGATACTCTGGTTCTTACTGTAGCTTTCCTGCCCAGAGTCCTGGCAAGTCTTAGGTCCTAACCTTCCTGTGGCCCTCTGTCCTTTCAGTTTGCTGTCCCCTCCTGTGCCATGGTGTCTTGATTCCTCTCTTTTCCTGTTCTCAGGGCCATTCTGTTTAGAGAGAAGCCCCTTAGCACTGTTCTTTTATGAGCTCCAGTATTTTCTCCATGATGCTTCTTATTGTTTAAATTACAGTTTCATGTCCATAGGGAGGAAAAAAAAAACCCCACATCCTGTGACTGTCATGTTGGTGACTCTGAACTTGGAAAAGTAAATAATGAGAATTCTATCAGATCCACTCATGTAACCTTTAAGTGAACATAGAACACAGACATTAGGATGTTGAAATCAGTTCCTGCTTTCCTCAGAGTGCCTTTGCTTAAACGTATTTGCAAGTCCCCTCCCTCCCTCCTCACCTCCTTTCCCTCCTCACCTCCTTTCCCTCCCTTCTCCTCCTTTTTTCTTCGGTCTTTTTGAGACAGGATTTCCCTGTGTAGCCCTGGCTGTCCTAGAACTTACATTTAGACCAGGCTAGCCTCAAACTCAGAGACCTGCTTGCCTCTGCCTCCTGGGATTAAAGGCAGGCCTCAACTTTCAATTTTTGACTTAGTGTGTGTAGAAGATGAATACGATGACTTAGTTGGCTTTAGAATATTGTATCTCCTCCAGATAATTGTTATAACATTAAGTTTGACTGAACAATGTAAGAGATGTTCCACCTAGAGGACTGAGCTCATGCATAATAGGATGCAATATGGCCCTCAAGTCTGAACCCCTTACATGTGCTCCCTGTCAGTTTTCCATGAAAAGAGAACTTTGCTGAAAAAAATCATTCAGTTCTAGATGAATTAGAAAAAAACTTAGTCTCAAAATGAATCACTTTAAACATTTTGGAATGTTTTTAAACATCTCAGCCAATCTCAGACTCAAAAGTAGAGACACTGGTCAGGTCATTGTTGTTTCTGGAACTCTGGGGACTTACTTGAGCTTCTGGCTGCAGTCAGCTTCATAAACACATCTTTATGGCCTGTGCTGCGTCAGTTTAAGGAGGTTTTCTTTCTTTCAGCCATGTCTGTTTGAACAGAGCATCGTGCATTCCCTACAGTCATTGAAGGGTGTTGTCGATTGCAAACCTGGAGAAGCTAGCGTGAGTTTCTGTTCTGTTCCATCTGATTTAACCCGTCTTAAGAAATTCCTGACTGGTAGGAAGGGACTGGAGAAGAGGAGGGAGGGGAAACTGTGGTTGGGATGTAAACAAAAAGAAAAGAAAAGAAATTCTGTTTTCAGAGTAAACAGTAGTCATTGACACCCAAGAGCTATTCTGTCTTAATTGCATTTAGAATACAGAAATTCCGGCGTGTTTTGTGTTCAGGTTTCAGGATGGACTGAGCAGTTAAAATATGAGTCCAGCAGCTTGAGCAGAGCAGGGTTCTTGTGGACTGATGAATGACTGATTGGGGTACTGTCAGCCACCTGGGGTTCAGAACCACCATAGGTAGGAAAGCCACCTAAGCTCTTCAGAGTAAAGTTGCTGACACCCAGAGTAGTTTTCCATCTTTTTGGCTTTTATATCTAGCTTTTCAAACAAAATGTTTTGTTTTCTTAGCAAAATTAAACTTAAAAAAAAATTGTAAATTCTTCCTCATAGGTCTTTCAACAGCCTAAAACTCAGGAGGAGGTTTGCCAGCTAAGCATCAGTATCATGCAGGTAACTAAAAGCAGTGGTATAAACTCTGAAGCCAAGCACTGATCTGCCATTCACCCTTGATAATGATCACATCACTAAAGTCTCATCTGTGTACATGAGCATTTGGGGGAAGTCGGCTATACAGACAAAGCTTTATGTAGAATTAGTTGGTTTTAGCAGTACCTGTATCGTTGATTTATATTGTATTCTGCCTCTTTTCATAACACTTTCCTATTCATTCCCTTTAGGTAGCAGAGTACATTAAATGAAAATTGGTTGCTTATAATTCATCTAGAGTTGTAAAGTTGTCTAATTGGGACCAGTGCTTCATAGGTACATAAATGAAGTTGAGCATGTTTGTGAATAAATACAGAAAAGAAAAAGAACTTTTCCCCTAAAATGTATTTAAGAACATAAAAATTGGTGCTAACAAGGTGATTTTAATATTCTGTCACTTATTACTTAGACATTGATGAGGTATATATATTTCTACCACTTAGTTCACATGTATACACAGACACACACCTTTATTATTAGACACATCTCTCCCTGCCTCATTTTTTATGTGCCAGACAACTCTGTTTTAATTTATGTAAAATTGTTTTACTATTCAAATATATTGATACTTGAAAACTCATATCACTGAAACTTTCTATTTTTAATCCAGGTTTTTATATACTGTCTAGAACAACTGAGCACCAAGCCTGATGCAGACATAGATACTACTCAGTAAGTAAAAATGTAATTAACCTCACTGATTCATTTAAGAGTAATAAAATGTAAGACATATCCTCCATACTGAGGTGGAGTCTGACGTGTAATCTAGCTTATACTACCCTTACTCTCTTCATTCCTCGGCCTTCTGAGACCATGCCCAGGCTGACACTTGGCAGACACTTGTAGTTCTCTCCCAACACTGTTAACATGGAGCAGCATGTAGTACTACTGTCCTTACTTTTCTAATGGGCAGTTTTCTGGTTGATACTGGCACATAAAACTTCTGTGTGCAGTTTGTCTTTCTGGATGACACTTGGCATGTGAAACTCCTGTGTACCTATTGTCTCTGCTTTAATACAAAATAAGTATTTGAATCTAATTGACGGTTTGAGAATTTTTCTGTTTGCTTGTTTTTTAGTTAGGGTTTCTGTTACTGTGAAGACACCATGACCATGGCAGCACTTGCCAAGGAAAACATTCAATTAGGGTAGCTTAGAGTTTCAGAGGGTCAGCTCATCATTATCATGGTATGAAATGGTGTGCAGACAGACATGGTGCTGGAGAAGGAGCTGAGAGTCCTACATTTTGATCTTAAGGCAGCAGTAGGAGAGACTGTATACTGGGCATAGATAGCTTAAGCACATATGAGACTTCAAAGCCTGCCCCCTCTCCTCCAACAAGGCTACACCTTCTAATGCTGCCACTCCCTGTGGGCATTCAAACACATGAGTCTATGGGGGCCATTCCTATTCAAAACATCATACCTGACATAAAACTGTCATCTCCAGTGACCAAATACTTTTTAAAAAATTTCTGTGTATATACATGCCCAAATTTCACCTGCATATGTGTGCATGTTTGTGTGTGTGTCTGTGGGCACTTTATGATGAATGTTTTTCTTTGATATGCCTCTGCCACATATATAGGCTGGGTCATTCATCTGAACCGGAGCTCACTGGCTCAGCTTGTCTAGTTAGTCCATTTCCACCTCACAGGTACTGAGAGTGAGTACAGGTGAGCTCTCATATCCACCTAGTATTTATCATGGATTCTAGATCGGAATTCTCCTCCTCACGTTTTGGAGCAAGCACTATACCCACAGTCATGTCCCCAATCCCACATATTTAATTTAATTTTTATAGGTATTCTTTGACTTGATGTCACATATCTGGCTCATTATCCCACCAGGACACAGGACATTGTGTTATTATTCACACCCATATCTGTGGTCTGGTTAAATCATTCTCTTCTTGTTTCTTATATTGCTGGATTTTAACAGACAGGGCAGCGTTTCTCAACTTCATCTTCTGCTCTAATCATTCAAATATACTCTATATCAGTGCTGTTTTAACTACCATTTCTTTATATTTCAGCTCTTTTCACATTGGCGTCTTTTTTGTTGTTTTGTTTGTTTGTTTGTTAGTTAGGTTTGGTTTGGTTTGGTTTTTTGAGACAGAGTTTCTCTGTGTAGTCATGGCTGTCCTGGAACTCGTTCTGTAGACCAGGTTGGCCTCGAACTCCAGAGATCTGCCTCTGCCTCTCAAGTAGTGGAATTAAAGGCATTTGCCACCACCTCCCAGCTCTAATTGGTGTCTTTTTATTATCATTATTTTGAAGTATTATTTGATATTTATTATGTTAGACTTCCATATGAATTCAAGTCAGTCAAGTTTAAAGAAAAATTCTGCTAAGGTGTGTTTCTTTTGATTCTGTTAAATCAATAAATTAATTAGTGGGTTACTTACCAGCCTCTCGCCTTTCACCTCTTTATGTTTTTTTTAATTGCTTTTGAGTTATCAATTAATTTCTTAGCTCAGCTGTAAGTAGGTCACTGTGAAAATGAGCTTCACATCTTCCCCTAGAAATTATTATAGTCAAAAACATTCTAATTATATGAGTATTATTTGACATTTTCCCATCTGGTAATTTGTTTTTTTAACTTAATACAGTCACTTGAGTATTGAGAATGCTCCCACATAAGTTTTATATGGCCCGGGATATGAGATAGTCCTTCGTGCTTCCTTCTGATATTAATTATTAAATACAATGAAAATCTACAGAAAGTTGCACAGCCGTTTTTATCCAAATATTTGAAGTCATTGCAATTTTAAGTCAGTTTTAATTGTGACCGTTCTCTTGCCTCCTTTACATCCAGTCTTTCTGTTGATGTTTCTTCTCCTGACTTGTTTGGAAGTATTCACGAAGACTTCAGTCTGACTTCAGTAAGTAAAACGTCAAACATAGAACATGAAGTGTGTTATGTTAGAGGTAATGGCTGTAATTAGCCTAAGTCACTTGAATGGAAAGCATTATGTAAGATGGACTCTGTGCACTGAGGGACACTCTGGGACTACATTATTCTGTATAAAGATTTGTATGGATTTTGTATAAAGAGACCCAGCACATCCAGAGTGTTCTGAGTCTTGAAAGGTGCCCTGGTGGTTGCCTGGATGGGCTGTTGGCTTTTGCCCTCAGCCTGACAAACCCCACTTTCCTCTCCTTTGTTTCTTTGAACATAGGTTACATGACAAAGTCAAAACCAGATTCCTGCAGACAGCCTAAGGGAGCCATTACTCAGTTCTCAGTTGAGGTTCTTCCCAGATAAGCTTCTGCTAAGGAAAAGAAAATCAACAAGTGGGCAGAAACCAGCCTTCCCTTGGAAATCCCGGCAGAAACTGGGGTAGAAGGGATGAAGCCTAAGGAAAAAGCTTTTGAAAACAAGACCCCAACCCTCTGGCCCAGCTATGTTTTTGTTTTCTTGGTCTTTTAGAAGGAGCCTGGTGGATACACAGTGACCTTCCTGACCTTTGTTCCTTCCCACCTCCAAGCAAACACTGTATGGCCCATCAGCCATTTCCCAGCTGGTTTGTGTGCACCCCTGATAGGAAGTGCTGCTCTGGGCCTCCCATCCCTTTTTAGGGATGGAGAGGCGAGAAAAGTGGCTCCATGTGATCCATCTCCCAGGATGTACAGAGCTGCCCATCAGGCCATGAGCAGTCTCCCAGGGCTTTGCACTTACTTTTGCTCTTCACAGCATCTTACCTGACCACTTATTTCCCAAGATATGTACATTGATTCCAAAATATCTTCCAGTGTTCTTCCCAGTGGAGGCTGTCTCATCAGATCTAACTCTTCTTCTCAGAGGATTGAGTTCCTCTCAGGGATGTGCTAACCAGAAGAAAAGTGACTTGGTAAGAAAGAGATCTAGATTTAGAGTCAGAAGATTTTTCTTACTCATGGCCTCAGGGCCCTTGAGAGCAAGAGTGTTCATTCCTGGTGCTGTCTGGGTGTCCAGGGGAGTTATGCCTAAGGCCCATCCCTGCATATACAGGGACTCCAGGTCAGCTGAACTGCAGTGGTCAAATGTATGTCTCTACACCAAGCTTCAGATTAACCACCAAGCTTAGAGCGAGACTGTTGTAAGTTCTTCTGTTCTTCCCACTACATTTTATGTTTCATATAACATGTAAACAAAATATACTTGCCAAGAGTTAGTCTGCAGCTCAGGGAAGTAAGTCTCTCTTCCCTCATTGTTGTGGGGAAAACAAGCTGCAGACTGGGGCAGGAAAGGTCAGGAAAGGTCAACGGAAATAGAAGTTCAAGTCTAAATGAAAGAGTGGTAAAGGAAGGGTTTGAAGCTAGTTGACACATTTGTGGGCTTCCACATGTTGGGAGTGGCTGCTGGAAAGTCATTCACTTCATGTCCTGTAAAAGTAATGTGTTGTGGTATGACAAGGTGACAAAAGGGAGTGTGAGTTCACCTGCCCAACGTGCTTACTTTCTGGTACTGCTCCTGCATTGTGTTCACTATGGTAAAGTAATGTCTTACAGAGTGTGACCTCTCCAGGCCTTTTTATATTACATTTCTCTTTCTTGTGTAAAAGTAATTCAGGGCCACCTTTTGTTGTCTGGGTTACTTTAGTGGCTCTGAATCCTTTACTTATGTCTGTTGATAACCAAAACTGGTGATAAGTAGGCAGCATTGTGCTGGAAATTAAGATAGGGAAGTGTAATAAAGAAGTGAAAAGATGTTGGGCGTTTGACTGAGCTTAATGTAATTACTAGAAGATAGATTTGCTTGGCTGTTGACTTTAGAGACTAGCTCATCCCTTGGTCCACATGCCTCAAAGAACAGGAGCCTGTGTTTTTCTACATTTTCTCCCCTGGGGTACTTAAGTATTAACTACACTGATTATGCACAGAAAGTGTAACCAACTGTGAGTAAGAACTGTTCCTGGAAAGTGGTTTTGCTTTAGTATAGCCAAGGGTCTTGACTGAAGGCTCTGGATGAATGAGTCACCATTCCAGAGAATGCCTCCCACCTGCAGGAACACAGACCTGGCCTGCCCCAAAGGGAACCACAGCAGAAGCAGGGGCCATTCCTGGAACTTCATCTATAGATACAGTTCTTCTGAACTTTAAAAAGCCCGATGTGTTCATAGCATTGCAGTTGCAGTCTAATGATTTTGTAGGAAATTATTTAGGTGGGTAAAGTCCTGGAGAAAGTAACAGCAAGAGGCTCTCTTCCCTGTTTCCTGCCTTCCTGGAGAAGGGAGGGTGACCTTAGAGACACTCACTCCCCATTGGAAGGAGTCTCCTCCTGGATGTAGGAAGCATTCCCACAAGCCCTCACAGGCAGGAACTTGAAGGAACATGGAGTCCTGCAGATAGATAATATGACATTAAAATGTTTTCAAGTTGTAAAAGGTTCATAAACCATTTTCTAGTAGTTCCTACATTTTATGTAGTTATTCATAGTATCAATTTGTGTGGCCTTTTGTGTACATAAATATTCAAGGAAACATTTGACTCATTTCTTGGGGGGATATTGGGTGTAGATTCTAGAGCCTTGAGCACTTCTGAGAACAACTCACTGCTGAGCTGTACCCCAGGTCTGTTTAACTCTTCAGTGTCAGTGTAATAATCAACAATTAGTGGGATTGTACAATTTTTTCTGTGTGTCAATTTTAGTAAACAGCTTCAAAACTCAAGGCATTGGCTATTGATATTAAAGGGCAGAATGTGATCAGACTACCTTTTGTATTCACCAGTGCTGTCAATGTAACTGCCTGTTTGCATTTTAGGAGCAGCGGCTTTTGATAGTCCTGAGCAATTGTTGCTATTTAGAACGTCACACCTTCCTAAACATAGCAGAACATTTTGAAAAGCACAACTTCCAAGGAATAGAAAAAATAACCCAGGTAAGTGCTTTGGTATTTAGTAGACAAATCCAGTGCTTTGCAACACTGTTTTCTCAGCACCTCCTTGGCTCCCTTCACTTCAGTTCTCTAGGCCACACACCCATTTTTCTCACCTGACCTATCAGGGAATGATTTTCTTTCTTGCCTTCAACTATTAATGTAGCACTGCTTTTCTCTGGAGCAAAACTTTCTCCTGGTTGATCTGGTTTTCTTAACCCTGTCCAACTGTTCAAAAGTCAGGCAAGACAATTAAGAGAGAAAACCATCAAACCTAAGTCTTAAGAATCTTCCCTATTTGGCTCCTATTGCAGTTAAGTCTTTAGGCACTGCTGACAACAGCCTTGATCCTGCCTGGACAGAAACCTCTTCCTGTTAATTCAGCCTGTTGCTCTTCTGCTCCTCTCCCCGCAATTGAAGTCCTGCCTGAGTACTTGGCACGAGTACATCCTGCTCTCTAGCGTCCTGCCCCTTCCTTCCTGGCTTAACCAGAACTTTTATGTGCTTTGTACTCCGCCTGCTGGATGTAGGCAAAAGTGTGTTTGCAGATCAGTGGACCTGGTCTCGTGTTTCAGAATGGTCACTCTCTTGTTTATAGTCTTTCAAATAAGCAGAAAAGGAAAAATGAAGTACCTTGTAAAGGATGCTAGTTCCTGAGCAAAGTTTATCAGATTTCTGAGTAAAACTGAACCAACTGTCTATCAGAGAAGAAAACAACAAAGATATCTATCTGGTTAATCATATAATCAGTTTATTCTTAGTGGACAGTCTACTTTTTATAAATGATGCTTCCAGTTTATAAGCTAGCTTGGGTTTTTTTTTTTTTTTTTTAAGAATGAAAATGTCAGAGTGGGTGGCTCTCTCTTGTTTTTGTGCCTTTTCGTAAAGATTAATCATCTTGCTGATAAATGTTGTGACTTAAGGCTTTCAGGCCAAATGTCTAAGTTGATTGCCAGAAAATGTTCATGTTCATAATTGCAAGATCTGTGGAAAGTGGGCACTTTATTTTCATTCATTCAAATACTAATGCGACTATATGAAGAATTTTATCATTAAAATGTGTGAAGTGATCAAGAATTGCATAGGTTAGGAGTGTTTGATTTTCTCTCAGTTTTTATGAATAAGCAGAAATTATGTTACCTCAGTCTATACTATTAAGAAGCTGAATAAAATTAACAAAAGGAAGGTTGTGATATCTTTCCCTAAATCACAGAGAATGATCATATGAGGCCTTGGGGACAGCTCAGAATAACCAGTAGGCCTTTGCCTACTCTGCACTATGTTTTTAAAAATTATTTCTTAAACGTTCTTGATTGTGGCTGGAATGAGTAGAGCACAGCTGTTTGGTCCACAGCACACCTGCTTACTGTCCTTTGTGCTCAAGCTCTTAGTCCATGGTGTTGAGCAAGTAAGACCCACTTGCTCTGACGGAAAAAAAGGTCACCACAGCCCCTATTTTTCACATTCTCTTTCCAATGACATAACTCTAGATGCCAGCCAAGAAAATTATAGGGCAGGTCACAATGGACAGCTGTCTCTTCTGTTTCTGTGTTTGTCCTGGTCATGGTCTTTTCGAGGACCTCTCTGTTGTATGAAGTTTCTGGCCCGGACTTTCAGGCCTAGCACTGAGATTCAGACCCACTCACAACCCTACTGCTGCTTAGCACCAAATAATCACACAGAGGCTTATATTAATTTTACGCTGATTGGCCTAATGCCCAGGCATGTAACTTGCTGTTTACTCTTAAGCTAACCCATGACTCTTATCTTGTTCAGCCATGTGGCTTGGTACCTTTTCTGGGGGCAGCATAGTTGTCCTCTGCTTCTTCCGACTTCTCTGGTGTCTCTGTGGCATCTGTACTCTGTTCTTCCTATTACAGAGTTTTCCCAGTCTGGTAGCTCCACCCACACTTCCTGTCAGCCTTCAACCAATCAGTGTTTTTATTAAACTAGTAGGCAGGACAATTATTTACAGTGTAACAACATAATCCCACTACACCTTTCACATTGTCACTGGAAGCCAGGCCTTCTCAGTTCCTGCTGTGGGATGCGCTGCCTGGTCAGGATGGGGAAAAAGTTTTTCCACAATTATTCTTTCATCCTCTCTTACTCCTTTCTTCCTGCCTTTCCTTTTCCCTTCCCATTTTTTCTCTTGGTGCTCTGCCAGCAGAACCCTGAAAAACATTTGTACAATTCCTTTCATCTTGTTTCTTAATTAATTGTTTAATTATCTTGTTTTCTTTTTAAAAATTACATTATGTTGCTCATGCCATGACATTCATGGGGAGGTCAAAGGACCACTGTGAGAGCTATATATCTGCATCTACCATATGGATCCCAGGGGTTAAACTCAGATCATCAGGCTTGGCAGTTAGCACTTTTACCACAGTGTCACCTCTCTGGTCCCTTCATCTTGTTTTTAGCTTCAAAATAGAGTTGATTTAATATAGAAATAATATATACATAGTCATGCTTTTTAGGATTTTATTAAATTTAATCATCAGTGACATTTAAGCATGGGATGATTTCACAGATGTAATTGTATTTATTTTTATGGCATTTTCATGTCTGTTATATTCATATATATAGGTATTTGTGTGTATGTAGGGGGGGTTATTTGTGTAGGCCAGAGGTCAATAACAGGGACTTGCCTCTATTTTCTCCCTTAATTTGAAGGGAGCAGGCGCTCTCATTGAACCTAGACTGCACCAATTTGGCAAGGCTAGTTGGCCATCAGATCCTGGTTTATAGGTTCACACCACTGTAGCTGAGATTCAAGCTTAGGTCCTTATGCTTGTGCATGGAGCACTGGCCAACTTGCCCATCTCCCTAGACCCTCTTATATAATTTTATTTAATGTGACACCTCTTATTATCAATTAGCTCCTTCTCCAATTTTATTTATTTATTTATTTATTTATTTATTTATTTATTTATTTACTTACTTACTTACTTACTTACTTACTTACTTACTTACTTACTTACTTACCTACCTACCTACCTACCTACCTAACTAACTAACTAACTAACTAACTAACTAACTAACTAACTAACTAACTAACTAACGAATGATTTTGTGAGACAGGGTTTCATTGTGTAACAGCCCTAGCAGTCCTGGAACTCACATTGTAGACCAGGCTGGCCTCCAACTCCCAGAGATCTGCCTGCCTTTGCCTTCCAAGTGCTGGGATTAAAGGCATATGCCACTGTACCCAGCTCTTCCAAATTAAGTTTTGAAGATTTATTTTACTGATGTATGTATGTGTGTGCTGTGTATGTTCAGGTGCCCACAGAGCCCAGAAGAAGGCATTAGCTCTCCTGGGGTAAGTCAACTAATGAAAGTCCTGGGAACTGAACTGTGGCCCTCTGTAGAAGTAGCAAGTGCAAAGCTTTTTAAAATAATGGCCTCAATTGACTTTTGAGTTTGTCTGTTTTGCTGGCTTTACCAGACCTCCCTGAATAAAATTGTAATAACCTTTCTAGCACGCCAGTGTATGGTGTAGAGTAGTAATTCCCTCTCATTTCTGCTATTGGTGATTTTTGCCTCATTTTTTAGAGGGTAAGTATAGTAGTGTGTGTGTGTGTGTGTGTGTGTGTGTGTGTGTGTGTGTGTGTTCATATATGTGCAGTTACATTTGTGTGAGCAGGTGTGCATGGTCTGAATGCACTTGCATGTAGAGGTCGGGGTCCAACCTCATATGTCATTTCTTGTGAGCTGTCCATGTTGGTTTCTGAGACAGTCTCTGAACAAGAACTGTTGCTCCCTGACCATGCAAGGCTTGACTGGCTCATGGTCTCCGTGTGTCTGCCTGTCTCTACCTCCCCAGGCTGGGGTAACAAGTTTGTGTCACCATAACTGTCTTTTATGGTCTTGCTCTTTTACATAAGTGGCTTTCTAAGTGGGTACATGGTAGTTTCTTTGCTAACTGATTGGTCTTCCAGCCCCATCTTCATTTCCAAATTGGCCTTGCCAGGGACTTTGCTTCCTCTCTTTCCTTCCCCTCCTTCCTTTTTTCTCATCCCTTCTCCTTTCCTCCATTCCCATCTCCTTTCCCTTCCTGTAGGTTTTGTTGTTCAGTTGGTTTGGGTTTTGTTTTTTTCCTATATTTTGTTTGTTATGCAGGACCAGGTATTCAACCCAGGGCCTTGCACATACTAGGCAGGGCCACATGGCACATTTTTCTTTTTTCAAAGAACCTGCACACCTTGAAACCTATGTTTGGCATTAATGATTTTCTTTAATGTCTTTAAATAACTGAATTTGTTCCGTTCCACTTGAATTTTCTATCTTATTAGCTGCTTGAAGTCTAAAACATTAATTCTAAACCTCCTTTTAAACTTCTTTTTAAACATCTGCAGTTCAGAGTTCCTTGACTTACTGCCTTTTCTCCACATGGGTTTAGATAGGTTACATATTTGTTGTCAGCCTCTTTTTGCTTAAGAGTTTCTTGTTAAGGGCTTGGAGGGTATCGTTACTAAGGGTCACCAAGTGCTCACACAAAGCTAAGTATGTGCTCCACCACTGAGCTGTACTTCCTACCCTCTTTCTAAAGAATCCTTGGAGCCTGAGAGGATAGCCTAGTGGTTAAGAACACTTGCTGTTCTTCCAGGGGACCCTGGTTGGGTTCCCAGCACCCACATGGCAGCTCACAACTATGTATGGCTCTCATTCCACGACTTGATGCTCGCTCTCTTCTGGGCCTCCACAGGCACCTCCACAGAAGTGGGGCACGTACATATGTGCAGGTAAATGTATAAAACAAAAACCTTTTAAAAAGAGCACTTGTTTAGAACTTGGGACTCACGTTTCTAGGATGCTTCTAATATGTTAGGTTTATGTTTGTAGATATTAGGCATGAAGGACTTTGGAAAGGGTGTGGATTTCATTTTCTACCACTGTTTCTTCAACAGTTCACCTTCCCAGTTAGTGCCGTTTCTCACCAGTATATGTGATCCGTTCTTTGAATCCTTACATAATCAAATATGTCTTCTGGACTTAGCTAAGGGATTGGCATGGTTCTAAGGTTGGATTCTTTTACTCCTGTAGATACTTGAGTGATCTCGGGTTTGAGGACGGCATTTCAGAACTCACACTGATCCTTTATTCTCTGTAGGTCTTGTTACTTTCTTCTAAGAATGTGAGAGTGTCCCCCCCCATGTTCATTTAGAAACTGGGAATTCTTATAGCATGTGACTAGATATGTACAGTGTCATCAGTCTGGCTTAGAACTCAGCAGTCTACTGTAGTAGCTCAAACTCTGCCTTAAAACCCAGTTACAGTTTCTTCCTTTGTCTGTTGAATTGTTAGCTCTTCTCTTGTTGCTTATTTACCCCCCCACCCCCCCGAATGTCTGTGGGATTGTGTTACACAGCCACCTGGAACCGTCCTCCCTGTTTCTAGCTTTAGATTTCTGTCCATGTTACTTTTTGCTTTGAAGGACAGCTTCCCTGTCTCTCCAGTATCCCCCTTAAAGGATTTCCATTATGTTCTGTGCCTACTTTACCTTCATCACTGCTTAGTGGGTACTTGGGTTCCCACTAGGTGCACTCCTTAGATCACATCTCACTTTCTTGTCAGTTTGTTGGAGTTCAGGTATGTTGTTCAAAAAACCTGTGTGTCCCTCAGGTAAATGGCATGAAAGAAGACTGGCCATGCTCCACTACAGAGTAGCCTGAGCCAGCACATTTTCTCTGGCATCTTAGTCATTTGAGTGCCATTGAAACCAAGCCCATCCTGTAAGGCTGATACTGACCTCATTTTGCCCCTTCTGCCAACAGGAACTACAGTTGGCCTGTGCTGAACTATGACTAGATCTGGCCCTCTGTAATACCAAACCAGGACTCTATAGTAGCATCTTTGGTGTGTAGTTCGAACTGTGAAGGAGAAAGACCTGTACCTTGTGTCTTCATGGAGTGACTATAGTATAAATTCTCACTACTTGGTGTTTAGACACATCTCAGTCATGCAGACATGTGACTGGAGGATGCCAGGGTAGCCACAGGCAGTTTATTAGTACAGGATGCCTTCAGATGACTTCAGTGATGTGGAATGCTGCAGTTGGTGCTCTTTGTATTGTAGGTGACTGGTGGGTTGCTACGTATTCTACCAGTTTGCTCTGCCTACAGAATGAAAGTTTAAAGTACTCTGAAACATAGCCTATACTTCACAATTTCTTGCTGTGTAAAATAACCATGCTATAGTTCTCCTTATTACTGAGGTAGATAAAATAGGAGCCTGAACTTTGTAGAAAGTTCTTTTTAAAATACATTGATATTTACTTGCATCATTTTATTTTCCCTTCAGTTTTAAATTGGCATCTTCTGCCCTTTGTCTTGTGTGTAGGTTAGCATGGCATCACTGAAGGAACTAGACCAACGACTCTTTGAAAGTTACATTGAGCTGAAAGCAGATCCTATTGTTGGTTCCCTGGAACCTGGGATATATGCAGGCTATTTTGATTGGAAAGACTGCCTACCTCCAGCAGGTAAGTCTAGAAGCATTTCTGGCTTCTCCAAGTGCTGTCTAGGGTAATAGATGTAAATAGGCTTCTGTCAACCAAGATGTATTTAAACTGTTTTTCTTTATATTCATTCTTTCCTATTCTTACCAAAGATAAAAACGTGTTATTTTTACTTATTGATTTAAATCAGTTTTGAGTGGGAATTCAGTGTAATTTCCTTTATGAATACTCAGTAGCTTATTCTTTACTTCCAGAGAATCATTAATTATACCTTATGGTTATGGATGGCTTAGAAATGCAGAATGTCTTCCTTTAATAATACTCTCTTTCCATGTAGATATTAAAGTGACTGACAGTTTTATTCTGTGATCTTGTGAGTGTTGGCAAAAAAATTAAAGAGATTTAGTCTTCTGCAATATCTAATTGTTGATGCTGAAAATATAAAGGGTGGAAGGAAAATGTGCAGAAATAAGATTATCATGATAATTGAGGGAGGAAAAACAACAGTGCCCAGGAGGGCTGGAGGTGCAGAGTCAGAGCTAAGTGTGTGGGTAGCTGAGAGCAGCATCTGTCATCTTAGGTCTACATTTGTAAATAGCTATTGCTTTCTAATCAAATAAATTTTAAGTCTCTCTCTCCCTCCCCCTCCCTCCCTCCCTCCCTCCCTCCCTCCCTCCTTCTCTCCCTACCCCTTCGTCCCTCTCTCTCCCTCTCTCTCCCTCCCTCTCCCCCTTTTTTTCCTCTCTCTCTCCCTCCCTGTCCCTCTCTCTCTCTCTCCCTCTCTGTCCCTCCCTCCCTCCCTCCCTCCCTCCGTCTCTCTCTCTCTCTCTCTCTCTCTCTCTCTCTCTCTCTCTCTCTCTCTCTCTCCCTCTCTCCCTCTCTCCCTCTCTCCCTCTCCCTCTCCCTCTCCCTCTCCCTCTCCCTCTCTCTCTCTCTCTCTCTCTCTCTCTCTCTCTCTCTCTCTCTCTCTCTGTGTGTGTGTGTGTGTGTGTGTCATGATCTGAGCCTTCCTACAAACTTTCTGATTGACCAAATAGCTGCTTCTTTTTCTAAACCTCTGTGGACTCCATAAACTCCTGTTTCTGTGTGAGTGGCCATGTTGATACTAACCCTCAGTTTCTCTTGGGTCTACCAGTGGTTGTTGGCTAAGGGATTTGCCCTGATCTTCATTCACTGCGGTTGTCCTTTTTATTGTACGTTGCTCTTGCAAGATGACAATGAGCTTATTTACTGTTGAAGCACCTTTAGGTTTTATTGTAGACTATTTACGTTTAGTAATGCCCAAACCAGAATCATTAAATACCTTTGTATATGAACATGATTATTTAATTTTTTAAACATCAGTCTTTTCCTCCCTTTTTTATTAGCGTGCAATTATTGTACAGAATAACAAAATAATAATTTTTATACATGTGTATCCTGAACTTGTACCATACTCTCTGCCGGCCAATTACTCTCTCATCTCCTGCTGATTCCCTTTCTCACTCAGAGTTGTCCCTCCCTTAATACATGTGATAAGGAAACATGCAGCATCTGCCTTTCCTACAGTGACTTGTTTTGAGAGAACCTCCAGTTTCATGTGCTTGCCTGCAGCTGACATAATTTCATTCTTATTTAAGAGCAAGTAAAACTCTACTTTCTTTCTTTCTTTTTTCTTTTTTTAATTGAAAATAGTTTCTGCTCCCCATACAGTACATCCCGGCCGCAGGTTCCCCTCCCTCCACTCCTCTCAGCTCTCCCCACACCCCCCTTCAGAAAGAGCAAGCCACCAATAGACAACAAGGAAATATGACAGAACAAAATGCAGTAAGACAGGGCAAAAGCTGTCATAGCAACAAGAGGAGGAGTCCCGGGAGCAGGCCAAACAGTCAAAGACACACCTGCTTCCACTGTTAGGAGTTGCCATAGGATCCATGCAGATGACCTGGTGCAGACTCATGTGGGCCCCATGCTTGCTGCTTCTGGGTTTCTGAGATCTCATACTAGCTACTTAACAGCACATATGAAAGCTCTAGAACAAAAAGAAGCAAACACACTCAAGAGTAGACAGCAGGAAATAACCAAACTCAGGTCTGAAATCATTAAAATAGAAACAAAGAGAACAATACAAAGAATCAGTGAAACAAAGAGCTGATTCTTTGAGAAAAATCAAGATAGACAAATCCTTATCCAAACTAACTAAAAGATGGAGAGAGAATATTTAAATTAATGGAATCAGAAATGAAAAGGGGAACAAAGCAACAGACACTGAGGAAATCAAAGACATATTTTAAAAACCTGTATTCCACCAGACTGGAAAATCTAAAAGAAATAGACAGTTTTCTCCATAGGTACCACTTACCAACCAAGGTTAAATCTAACAGATAAACAATTTAAGTAGACCTTTAACCTCCCAGGAAATAGAAGCAGTCTTTAAAAGTCTCCCAACCAAAATAAGCCCAGGGCCAGATAGTTTTAGCTCAGAATTCTGCCAGACTTTCAAAGAAGAGCTAATATAAATACTCCTTAAATTATTTCACAAAATAGAAACAGAACAAACATTGTACAATTCATCCTATGAGGCCACAGTCACCCTGATACCCTGATCACATAGAGACTCAACAAGAAAGAGAAATACAGACTAATTTCCTTTATGAACAAAGATGCAGAAACACTCAAAATATTTGTAAACTGAATCCAGAAACATAGCAAAAAGGTCATTCACCGTGATCAAGGAGGCTTCGTCTCACACATGCCAGGACTGATGAACATAAAAAATCAGCAAATATAATCTCCCATATAAACAAACTGTAAGGAAAGCAAAACATCATCTCACAATAGGAAAAAGGCCTTTGACAAGATGCAACACCCCTTCATGATAAAAGTCCTAGAAAGATTGGGGATGCAGCAGCCATACCTGCACATAATAAGGCAACCTACAGCAAGCCGATATCCAACATCAAATTAAATGGAGAGAAAGAGCAATTCTTCTAAATTCAGATAGTCTATTTTCTCCATATCTATTCCATATAGTACTTGAAATTTTAGCTGAAGCAATAAGATCTAATTAGCTTAAAGATAGCCATCTTGCTGGGTTGTTTTTTTTTTTTTTTTTTTTTGAGACCAAAGGGATAGAAATTGGAAAGGAAAAAGTTAAAATATCATTATTTACAGGTAATGATAGTATACACAAGTGATCCTAAAAATTTCAAACTCCTTCCTACAGCTGATAAACACCTTTAGTGAAGTAAGTGGGTACAAGATTAACTCCTGTATCTTGGCCTTCTGTTCTATCCTGTTGTGTGCCTGCCTTTGCACCATCTTTTTGTTGTTGTGGCTCATGATACAACTGCTTTAATAAGCTTCAACAAACTAGAATTGCAACCGAGTGTCAGTCTGTTGTAGGGTTCATGTCTGTCTTCCTGGAACACTCCATTGGCCCTGAGAAGCAGTAGCAACTTGGACTGTCAAGGAAGAGGATTTCCTCTTCCTCTGACTACCGCTTATGGAAAACAGGAGAGCATCAGAATGCTCACACTGCCGGTGACAGGGAGACCTCCCTGTTGGGGGAGACCCAGGCTTTTGTCTCCCTTGTCTTTCTGGGGATATCTTTGGAACTGGCACCTAACCACTGTTAGGTCCGAGCACCTGAGGTGCAGTGTCTGCTGGCCAATTTCATGTGGTGTGGATCCTGTGACAATTCAGTATAATTAACCAGAGGGGAAGAAGCAAGTGAATGGCGGTGCCAAGTGAAGTTTCCATTGAGTTCATTTAGATAGCAGGACTTCACAGATCCATGTTCTCTGCTGTAATGGTTTTAGCTCAGGCCACCACAAACTGATTCTCTATTATCTTCAAGTTCTTCTAACCATCAAACTTGCAGATTAAGATTAGGATGTACTCACTCATAAGTGGACTTTAAACAAAAGCAAAGAACACCCAGGCTGCAAACCACAACCCCCGAACAGCTTGGAGTCAGAAGGAACTTAAGAGACATCCAGAGATTCTCCTAGGAAGAGAAAATAGAGAAGGTCACCTTAGCAAATTGGGATCAGAACGGGTTGCAACCAAGAAGACTTGGGAGCAAATCATGAGAGGAGATGGCTGAGTGAGAGGAGCAAAGAGGGAGATGGAAGGAGATGGATATCTCGATAGAAGAAGCCAATGTGGTGTTGGAAAGAGACCAGGTGATAGGGAAACCTCAAGAACTATAGTATGTCCCTCGCTAGGTCTCCAAATAGTGGAGGGGGTACCTAAACTGGACTTCTCCTATAATCAAATGAATAACCACCCTAAGTATCATCACAGAACTTATATCCAACAAAGAATGGAGGTGGAGGCAGAGATCCATGGCTGAGCACAGGACCGAGCTCCTGGTCCAGCTGAGGGGGGGGGGGGGTCTATATGAGCAAGGGGATAGGGATTATGAGGAAAATTCCCACAGCGATAGCTAGGCCCTCCAATGGTAGGCAACTGTCAATTGGCATGAGCAGTATGTGGAGCCTCAAGGGATGGGATCAGACTGTGTTCCTGTGTGTGGGCTGGCACCTTGGAGCCCATTCCCTGCAGAGGAACACCTAACCCAATCTTGACTTGGGGATGAGAAAATCAGACTTGCCTGGAGTGGATATGCTGTGCGTAGGTGACCCACCTTGGGACTTCCTGCCCTTTGGGAAGGGGATGAGGAGGATGGGGAGTGGTGAGGCTGAAGGCTGACTGGGAGAGACAAGGAGGAGGAGCAATGGAGACATGGAAAAAAAGACTTTTATAAATAAAAAAAAGAAAAGAGAAAAAAGATTAGGGTGTAAAATATTTAATCATAAGATTAAATAATAATTAATAGCCCCAAACTATTAAAGATTCTGCTAGGCCGTGTGACATTTTTTACCTAATTTGATCTTAATTGTAAGATAAGCTTCTTTTGTGGTACTGGCAGCAGTATGCATTTCTCACATGCAGATGCGCTAAGTTTATTTTACTTGTTAAAATTATTTTTTATTTTTTATATAGTTTTGACTTCTTGATTACAACTGAACCTCTGTCTTGCATAGTCATTTAGTGAGGTTTTACTGGTTCAAAGTCGGGCCTTCCTGTCAGTCAAAATTGGCATAACCATTCTAAAATATTTCAGTCAACAACTTTAATATTATTTTAAGAGTTTTCATCTTCAGAAACTAAACTGTACAAACCACATAGGTAACTAATAACTAATTACAGGAGTTAGCAATAAATTGTAATTCCGATACTATGTGCAGTAATTTCTTAAAATCTAGTTGATTAATTTCATGATTTAAGAAAAAATTTTTTACTAAAGCTATAGCTGTGTTTTTGAGCCTGACTGATACTTATCTACCTTTCACTGTTATACGTGTCACTGAAATTATCCCTGCTAGCATTGTGTCACATAACTGACTTCTGAAGATGGTAGGCATTCTATTACCCATAACTGTTAGGCGCTTCTTAAGTTTTTACATTTTATGAACTTTAGCAAAATTGAAACTATTTTTTGTCTCTCATGCAAGCTCAGGTCTTAGAAGCATATTGAGGAAAAAACTTACTCTAAGTTTTCTCTAAACTACTATTTTTAGCTATTATGCATATAAACCAATTTATAAACATTCTTTAAAGTATTTAATAAATGAATTTTTAACTTAAAATTTATCCAGGCAAAGTACATAACTGATTTTTTAATTCATGTATTAGTTGTGATATGTGGATTTCTAATGGGTATGTAGAGGTTCATAGATGTTATACCATGAAATGTCTAGTAATATTCTGGAATCACTCCTCAGTCAAAAGCTTGAGTAAGTGATGTTTGTGGTTCAGAGCAGTGTGGTTCTAAGTGCTCATGATGGGACACAGCTCCATACTGCTGAGCCGTGACTGAGCTGTTAGAATTATTGGATATCTGCTGTGGGAGTGGGTGCATTAGGCCGTGATTCACAAGTCTGAGAAGACAGATGTGCACTGCTCACATGATGTATGCCATCTTTGTTTTCCCCAAAGCAACCTCAACTTTGTGAGAGGCATTGCACAGTCCAGTTATCATCTACTGTATCTTGTCACATGAGTCATTTGGAGCTCAGGCTCCTCTTAAAATTTCTAGAGAATAAACACGATGCTAGAGGAGTGGAGATAAGGGAAAAGTGGATTTTTCATTTGATTTTGAAAAATTTGAACACAAAAGACAACCTTGTTATTGCTCCCTAACAATCAGTAAAATAAATGTGTGTGATTTCTCTTTTCCTCTGTGCTGCTATGAGAAATGATTCCAGCCAGGTAGTTTATGAAGGAGAAGGTTGGGAGTCTAAGGTCAAGGTGTAGATTCAGTGCTACTGTGTAGCTACATCCTTCAGAGAGGACAAAGCCTGTATCTACACACCAATGGAAGAAGTGGTAAAAGACACAGACATAATCGTTAAGACCATTTATAAGGCTCTCATCGATGTGCCTTTGTAAGTACATTAATACTATTTGTAATTTTTGATACACTATATTGCTGTATTAATTGTAGTCAATAAACATAATGAATGTGTGACTAATATTAGCTCTGAGTATACGAAGAAGGTATTATGGTGTCAGTAAATAAAATTGGTACCCCCTTAACAAAGCATTTATTTCTGCTAAGTGTTTGAGTATTAATTCCTATACAATTTTGAAATAGTTCTGCTAACACTTCAGAAGGATCAGTTGTAAAGACAGCTTGTAAAGTATAAATGAACTGTAGTGTGAATCCTAATTGGTCTTAATAAAAACCTGGAGCCAGATATTGGGGAATTGCTGAAAGATCAGAGAGACAGAGGAACAAGCCACTAGAGGGACTTCTCAGCTCTACCCAATTCTCAGGCCAAAGGGGCTGAGCTCCTGTCTCCTCCCCTCTTATATTCCTCTCTCCACCCAGCTTTCACTTCCTGTCTCTACTTCCATAGTTCTGGGATTAAAGACCTGAGCCTCCATCATCTGGCTCTGTTTCTCTTTTAGGCTGGAACAGCCCTGTGTAATCCATGGTGGCCCTGAACTCCTGATCTTCCTTCTTCCTTCCAAGGGCTGGGTTAAAGCTGTGTGCCACCACTGCCTGGCCTCTATCATTAACTAGTCACTGGCTCTGCCCTCTGATCTTCAGGCAAACTTTATTTGTTAGAGCACAGACAAAATATCGCTACACTGAACTTTCAAATATTTCTCCACAAATACCTTCTGGTTTTCTAGGTAATGGAGCCCAGCAGTTTATCCCGTTTCCACCTGTGTAGACTCACTATATCCTTTCCCCGGCCCCAGCTTTTCTCCCCAGGAGACTCTATTGGAGTTTTTTGTTTGTTTGTTTTGCAAGCAGATGCTAATTGGAGATAACATCTTGGATAAGGATGGGGGCCCATGTCTACTGCCCCTTCTCAGCACCGGGACACAGTCTGGCTTAACCTTGTATAGGCCCTATGCGTGCTGCTACAGTCTCTCTAGTTCATGTGTTCATCAGTCCTGCTGTGTCTGGAAAATACCCATCCCCTCTGGCTCCAACAATCTTTCCATCTCCTCTTCCACATAGCTTTCTGAGCCCTGAGGGAAGAGCTTTGATTACAACATCCCGTTTAGGACTATGTTCCAAACCTCTTATTATTTGCACATTGCCAGTTGTGTGGGTCTTTGTATTTGTTCTCATCTACTGAAAGAGGAAGCCTTCTTGATGATGATGATTGGGCAAGGCATCATCTTATTGTTTTGTTCTTTTAGCAGAATAATAGTATTGGGTGCCTGTAGTCTGAGTCTCAAGTTCTTGGCTGCCTGAGCAGTGTGGGACTTAAATCCAAACAGAGAGTGGTTGGTTACTCCTACATTTGTGCCACTGTTGTGTCAGCCTATCGCACAGGCAGCCACCATTATAGATGGAATTCAGTTTGTGGCTGGATTGGTGTTTACCTTTTCTTCTGATAGCGTGCAGAGTACTTTCCAGTATCATGAACACTAGTCAGTAGGAGTGAAGGCCTTAGTTAGATTCCACCAGCTTGACTGTTCAATGAAATACGGAAGTGCTGCCGTCAGCAATAGGATTTTACTGTCAGTTTATAGAGAGCAACCTCTCACCTTGGCTTGTAATGTTTGGAGGTTTCCAAAAGGCCCCTTTAGTCTCAGAAACATACACAGCCTCAGCACTGGCCATAAGCTGACCCTGGGTCCCTCTCCACCCTCATTCATTGCTCAATGTGAGCTAATCTTGTAACTAGCGCTCAGCTAGGCACTTATTCTCAATCCCAGTGCATGGCATTCTTTCCTAAAGGTACTTGTACATAGTGTTTCTTCCACTGGACTTCCCACTACTCTGCCAGCCCTAGCTGAGGCCTCTACATGGTACACAGAGTGCACCTTCAGCTGCTTGAACCTGGCCCAGGACACTAGGAAAGAATTCCTAGTGTTTCTCTGACTCTTTGCCCTGCCTCTATGTTGTATCCACCCTCTGTAGGACCTGACTCATAGCATGCATTCTCTGATGGACTCTCAGCAGTTACTGCATTAATTCATGAAAAAATCTTGACAAATTTCCCCCAATAAGGTACAATGGGAAAATAAACAGCAACCAAAATGCCAGTTTACACTTTAGTTTTAACTGAATAGATATTTTCAACAAAATGTCAGATTGAATTAGTTATCCTTATTCAGTGAATATCGAAGAAGGGAGCCATTGCAAAAATCACAGACAGTAGATAAGAGTATCTACAATGCACTTAGCACTCCTAAGAGTCTCTCTTGAACACTTGTGGTAATTCTTTGAGCCCTGGAGATCATATATTATACGCTTGAGTACTTTTCAGAAGTCTGTTTCTTCTCTGGATATGGAAAGTGTGCTGGTGCTGGATCTACTCCTGGGTTCCTGGACTCCTGATGTAAGCAGCTCAGTCCAGTAGGAATGCTGCCTTAGATGCCGATGGAGTAGACCTCATGCCTGAAGAAATGTCCCTGTCTTTCATCCTTCTCTGTCCTGAACTCTGAGGGAAAAGCTTTCATAACTCTAGGACGTCCCTTGGGTTCACCGAAGAAGTCCTATATTTTATCTGTTCATAAACAAAAAGAAGTTTTTCATTTTTGAAAGAGAATAAGCCTAGCTGTTCATCTTTCTAGATCACAGCTCATGTGTGAGCTAACCCTGTTTTTTAGACTTTGTCTCCTTTTACTGAACAGTTTAATATATTTATAGTCAGTGCCTCAAACCATTTGTACAGTCCTTTGGACATTTGGTTGTAATTTCTTTGTCTGCCAAGCATTTTTCAATAAAGCTTAATTTTGGCCTTACTTGTCCTGAGTATGAAATTGATTAACCTTGAGATTGACTGTGGCCTGTGGCTTGCATAGTTCTTGCATGCATGTTTTATCTGCTGAAGTATTTATTATGTATTAAACTGATGGCTATAAATTAGCTGTCTGGTGTCAGGGTAAACTAATGTCCTATTGTGCAAATCTAACTCATTCTTTTAAGTTTTATCATAGAAAATTTCAGGCACTTATCACTATTCTGATAGAACAGAATAACAAATCCTGATTGCCCTGTTGATCAGCTCTAGCTCTTACCAGCCCTCGCCCCGTGTATTCTGTTTGTACTCCTGGATTTCTATTGCCTCCAGGATCTGTTATTTTGAAGTAAATCCTAGATACTAGATAATGTCATCTATATGCAAATCACATAAGTACTAATTTTTTTCAAATGAACATAACCAACCATAATACCATTATAAGACTTGGAAGAAAATTAATAGTAATTGCTTAAGTTCACCAAATGTCTTATTACTGTTCAGATTCTAAGTGCTTATTATACAGAAGGTGTGCACAGGGTTCCCTTCGGTCTCTGGACTGCTTTGGTTGATGCATCCTTGTTTTTGTTGGTTGGTTAATTATTGTGTTTAACTCGCTAGAGTCTCCCTTTCCAGTGTATTTCTTGAATAAATCAGGGTCTTCTTTGTGTGGATTTTCAGAAGTCCTGGGTTATAGGATTGTTTCTCCATGCTGTTGTCTGTCCTTTGTGTTCCTAGTACATTAAGAAAAAGGAGTAAGGTTCAATTCTGTTTCCATGTAAGTTTAACTTACAGTGGAAGCCCCATAGTATCCAGGGTTATTGCTATTCTTCCTGTTTGTGGTGTTAGAATTGAAAATTGAATCCAAGTGTTATTTAGACCATCATTGTATTGGTTTACCATGAACTTGGATCTAGTGATTCATTACCACTGATGATTTGTGCCATGGTCTCTTTTTTAGTGTGTGCATGAGTGGAAAGTGTGTGTGACTTCCACACATGTGGAAGTCAGCAGACTCTTCAGAAGCAGGCGCCCTTCTTCCAGCATGGTTTTAGAAGGCAGGGTCTCACTTGTTCTTGCCATACTGCATACTCTGGGTTATCTGGCCCAATAGCTTCCAGAAGCTTCTCCTGTCTTCCCTTAACATCTCACTACAACAGAGCTAGGTTTACAAATGAGTGCTGTCACATTCAACTTTTGTCCTTGGGTTCTGTGCCTTGAGTTGCAGGTCACCAGCAGGTACTTACCCACTGAGCTGCCCTACCCACTCCTCTTCTTGTTTGATTTTTTAGTGCTTGAGATGACACAACCCAAATATAAAAATGTTTCTCTCCCTCCTTTTTACTGGATGTCAAACCCAGTGACTATGCCTTCTGCATGTGAGACTAGTTTTCTACCACACAGCTATGCCCTCATCTCACAGTGAAAACAGACATTTGAACTAAAAAGGATGTGAAGGTTAAAATAGCTGGGCCAGGAAGCTGGCGAGGGTAAACATTTAGGGCTCAAGAGTGGGTATGAGATAAGCCAATGGGACTAGGTAAGGGGAAGGACTGAGTTTTGGGAAGGCAAAATTAGTGCTGACTACCTCCCACAAAGTACACCCACCCTTCAAGGAACATCAGCAAGGTTTTGTATTCCTTCACATGCTCTTGCTTCTAAAGCAGCTAATAATACAGTTTGGCAAAACAAATTATAAGTAAGAATGACTTATAACATTTATCTCTCAGTCCATGAAGACCAGCCCATGGACAAGGAGTTAAACATGAGGTAACCAGAAAAACTACAGCTACACCTTGGTAACTGTGATAAGAGTTAACTATCCATTGGCAACAGAGAAAAAAAGATCCAAGATAAACTACAAGCTGATAATGTAAATGTGAGAACAAAGGGAACAGTCTAATTAATGGCCAGCAGACCAGACATCCTTTAAGACCAACCAGTAGTACCTGCAAGGTCCAAGTGCTACAGTGCTAGCTAAGGACTAACAGACAGTCAAGGTCAGCAGCTAGTAGAGCAAGTCAGAGACAGACAGAGTGGGGCTAAGTATGGGAGGGCTTCCCCTGATACTGAGTGAGCAACTCAGAAACTGGTTGGGCCAGGGAAAGAAACACAAGACAGGAGTGTCCTAACTGGCACCTAGTTGAGTTTACAGTAAGATCTTATAGGGACCATCTCAGTCTTCTCCAGGGTTGTCTTCTGACTCCTGTAAGGAGCCCTCCAGAGTTTCTGGAGCTATGCTTTCTGCTACAGAGCTTTAAGCTTTCTTCGCTAAGCTTTATATCTGTAGTAAAAGCTCCTTTATTTATTTATTTGTTTGTTTGTTTGTTTATGTTCATTTATTTTTTATAAAAAGGGTCTTTTTAATCCATGTATCCCCCTGCTCCCCCTCCGTTCCTTCTTCCCAATCCCTCCTAGTCAGCCTTCAGCTTCCTCTTCTCCATCCCCCCATCCCCTCCCCTAAAAGGGTAACAAGTCCCAAGGTGGGTCAGCTCGGCATTGCACATCCACTCCAGGCAAGTCCGATTTCCTTATCCCAAAGTCAAGGCTTGATTATGTGTTCCTTTTCAGGGAATGGGCTCCAAGGTGCCAGCTCATGAACAGGAACACAGTTGTCTGATCCCACCCCTAAAGTCTCCATGTACTGCCCATGCCAATTGACAGTTGCCTACCATTGGAGGACCTAGATCCTTTTCCTGATGGCTTTTCCAGTGGCTGTTCTTGATTCAGTGAGCTCCCCAGAGCTCCAGATAGCCATCACTGTGGGAATTTTCCTCATAATCCCTATCCTCTTGTTCATACTGACTCTCCTCTCCTGCTCTCAGCTGGACCGGGGCTTAGCCCAGTGCTCAGCCATGGATCTCTGTCTCCACCTCTGTTCCTTGTTGGATGTAGGTTCTGGGATGACACTTAGTTAGGGTGGTTATTCATTTGATTATAGGAGAAGTCCTGTTTAGGCACCCTCTCCACTGTTGGTTGGAGACCTAGCCAGGGACATCCTGTAAGTGGAAGTTTCCCTAGCACCAGGACTCTTTCCAACCCCACAATGGCTTCCTCTAGCAAGTATCCATCTCTTTTTTTTCTCCCTCTTTGTTGCTCCTCTCACTCAACCATCTCCTCTCATGATTTGTTCTCACAAATGGCTTGGGTATTCTTTGCTTTTTGTCTAAATTCTACTAATGAGTGAGTACATCCCATGTCTATCTTTCTGGGCTTGTGATACCTCACTCAGGAAGATATTCTCCAAATCCATCCATTTGCATGCAAATTTTAGGATGTTATATTTGTTTTTAAAGCTGAGTAGTACTTCATTGTGTAGATGTACCACTGTTTGTTAATCCATTCTTCAGTTGAGGGGCATCTAGGTTGTTTCCAAGTTCTTGCTATTATGAATAAAGCTGCTTTGAACATAGTTGAGCTAATGCCTTTGGGGTATGAATGTGCATCCTTTGGGTGTATGCCCAATCCTGATATTGATGGATCCTTGGGGAAATAGATTTCCAGTTTTAAAATCCATCTTTCTGGTTGTTCCTAGACCTCAGTCTTAGAGTCAGTAAGATAAGGGTCTAGAACAGAACCAGTGACTCAGTTGAAGTTGTGGGTGACAGAAAGTGTCTGAATCCCTAACTCCTGAGTTACAGCCATCTGAGGTGTCTCATTCTTTCCTTCTGTTTCACCCAGATAATCTATTTCTTATTAAGGATTACAAAGTGTTGATTCTTAGCTCGAAAGTTAAACAAGTTTTCAAAAGGCTTTTCCCCATCAGCTGTGGGAAGGGCAGGACAGCGTGTCCTTCTTTGTTTAGTCATTTACAAACAAGTTTACCAGCATTGTTCAAGGGTCATCAACAAGATGGTTTTAAAGTTTTGACGACTCACTGTGAGTAATCTGATAAGTTTTACTATTATGGTAGTTGTGTTTGTTTACTAACCAACCCCTGGAATAGACTTTTGGTCTCAAGGTTGTTACCCCTGTGATCTTGTGTTCTGATGTAGTGCTGCACTGAATGTGCACCATCCTTGTCCTAGAAGGACCATCCAGGGGGATCTAAAATAAGGAACTCTTCCTCTCCCTACACAGTGTCTCTGCCCTCTTCATCTTGCCTGGGCTTCTGTGGTCTTTGTCAGTAAAATCTCATTCAGAAACCTGTTCTGTAGTTGGTTCAGCCCTGTTAGTACCCAGTGCCTCTTATGTACCAAGGATACCATGGTTGTGTTTTGAAGCTAGCTCATGCTGAGCACCTCCAGAACACCACTATTTCTCTCTGCCAGGTGACAGAGGGTGAGCCCTGCTCTCTGCAGCAGTCCCTTCCAGGTAGTGAGGCACTGGAAAAAGTATACATGTATACTCTGTAGTAATTTGTATCTGTATTGAACCTGTGGAATTTAAGCTTCTGCAGTACTATGGAAAGTGTTCGGGATTTTCCCCCTACACTTTACCCCATTTTGTCTAGCTCTAAATCTAAGAGGCTCTTTCCAAAACTAATTTCGTACTTTACAATCTCTTGCACAGCAGTAAACAATAAGGTAAAAGGAAGAAGTCCTACAAGAACCCTGGTTGGGCATGCGTTTTTCCATGTATCTGTTTAGTGCTCCTTTGTGGAGCACTGGGTTAATGCTAGCCCTTAACTGAATGTCTCTCTTCAGTAGTCATGTCTAAAAGTGTTCCCAGGGCACTTGAGGGCCTGCCCTGTGGTGCTGTCTGACTCAGTCTTCTAGGAGCAACCTTTGTCTGGTGAGTAGTCCCATTGCTCAGATGGCCACCTGTGTGCACAGGGCTCCATGTCTGAGAACATAGATATTCCAAATGTTAAAATTTGGACTGTCGGTTTCCTCTGCTTAGCTGAGGAATTGCCATGTTATTTACCCAGCATCTACTCAAAACTAACATCTCCCTTAGTAGTCAGAATCCTGGCCTAGTAAAGCAGATATATATAGAAAACCCTCTAGGCTCACTGTTGCCTCTTCAGTGGGTGCTGAAGGTGATACTTGAGGGTTGCCATGAGATTTGGATGGGTGGGTGCACTGCCCTCTGTGACATAAGCAAGTCCACGTTGTTAAGTTGAACTGGGAAAAGGGTCAGTTCTGTGCTTTCCTGCTGATTTATAACACTCATCATAACAGAAAGCCAAAGTCCAGATAGATTCCAAATGTTAAATTTGGACCACTTACAGGGTTTGTCACCATCAAAGGTGCCTTGATATTGTAGCACTGTTTCCTGGGATCTAAGAGAGCAGAGTCAGAGTAGTGAGGCTCAGGACATAGGAGTTATCTGAAAAGAAACCCAGAGGTCACTTTGTGCTTAGCTGGTACTCAAGGCCATTCATGTGTATGTGACAAGGTGGGAGTTATTTTTAAAGAAAATTATTGTTGGTAGCCCTCGTCTCCCCAGGATCAGGGTTTCTCTTCCCAGCTGACACACTGAGATTGGAGTGACTGTAGTCTGCTGTAAAGCTTCTATTGGCCTTTAGATGTATTGTGTAACATGGGGATTTTGCAACTCAGAGTGGTGAGTTGGCTTGTTAGTTAGATGTGTGCACCTACCTTCTGGTAGTAGCTGTTAGCCTCCTCTCTAGCGCCCCCTCCCACAGTCCTTTTTAAGGGCAGTTCATTCAGAATGGAGCTTACATTGTTTATTATCTTTCTGTTTTTTATGTAAGATGAATATTGGTTCCTGTTACTTCCCCTTCAAAACACCATCAAGGATTTTTCCATCCTCCCTGTCTCCTCTGTGCCCTTCCTGGGCAATCCTTGTATCTGGAACCCTGTGGGTCTGGCACAGGACTCTTCTGAAACTTTTCTACAGTGTCAGCTTCCTGAGAGCTCTGAGGGGTGAATCATCTAGGGAATCGCTTTTAAACCATCAGCTGCATGTCTGCAAATGACTTGTGTTTGGATGGAGTGACAGCTGATAGGAATTTTTAAGAGAGCCATGCCTACTTGGATTAGAATTGTAGTGTGTCTTCCACAGTGCTGTCCCTACTCAGATTAGGACTGTCCTCACTGTTTGTCCTCCATGGAGCCATCTCTATTCCAGGACCTGTCCTTACTACCTGTGTCTTCCATAGACCAGTCCCTACTCAGACTTGTGCTTGCTGTGTGCCTCCTCAAGTGCTATAGATAAAGGAGCTTAGTGAGTATTTAATGAAGTAACCAACTTCTAATGCTCTGTTCTCTTCAACTAATCAGTAAAAACCATCTGCACAGCACAGCAGTTAGTTAGCCATTGTGATTTATACTGAGTGCCAGGGTACCAGCTTCTGTACCTTTGAGAATAAGATCTTGAACATATCCTAAGAGTCCATAATAAAGGAGAAAGTTAGAGGTCTGAGGTTGTGCTGAGAGGCCTTGGACCCCCACCCCCGCCGCCCTTTTTTTAAGCCACAGAGTTGCCTGTGCTTGACAGACCTGGAATTTTCCTCTCTTGGCTTCTCCAAAAATACCATTATCAGCAAACCAATTAGTGTGTCCGAGGGGCAGGAAGGTGACTTAGCCTCACAACTGAGTTCAGTCCCTACATGTCAGAGGGAGACATCTACTCTTAGATATTGTCCTTTGATCTCCACATTGTCATGACCACACACACGAAAGTAGATGCATACATTTTCTTAAATGTATCTGATCTATGCATTGTATAAGCAGTCAAAAATGACACTTAAAATAAAAAACCTCAGCAAGTGGCTATGTTATAAATATTTGGAACAAAATGAAGCAGTTTATGTCTATCAGAGAAAGTTAATAAAACCTCTACTGTACAGGATACTCAGGATGTGCCTTCTTCTTTTGATCAATTGACTTCAATTTTCTGGTAATACCACATACTAATAATCAGAATGTTTGAGTGACAACCACAGTGAATTCATAAATATGATATACTTGAAAATCCATTCTTGCTTTTTGAAATTGCTGTTATTTCTAGATGCAAATCTGTGACAACCTGTGATTATGGTGACAAGGACTTTTAGGACTCTTCTGTATAATATATTTCACTTTTATAGCAAGTTTGTGTGTTAAAGAGCTTTAATAATAGGTTTTATAAAATTATAGGAACTCTTCAAGGCTTTGATATGGTGGAGATGAAAAAAGTATATTATCTTTTTCTCTGCTATTGGATAGTGTTAAAGAAAAGAAAAAATGGTTTGCATTCTTGGGCTTTAGTTTCTCTTTCTTGTAGCTTGGTGCTGTGTCTTAGGTATTTATATTGTGCTGGGAGACAGGTATACCAGTAAAAAAGAAAAAGGCCTGGGAGTTCCTGTTTTGTCTTTATTAGAGGCAATGCTGCTTGTATATCTGAATGTAAACTACTGAACAGGAGTGCCCTTCAGGTGGACTGTAAGCCTGCTGCCCAACTCCTCACAGGATAACCAGCTCCACATACTACAGATGGGCATGTGCAGTGACTATGCACTACAGATCAATGTGCGCATGCGCTGATGCATTTAGAGAGACAGATGTCAGAAAGGTTGTGCTATTGCAGATAAGCAAGGGATGCTACAGTTTGCTGGAAATCCTATTCTTGTCCTTATCCTACCAGTGTATATGGGTCTATGTGTTGTGTGTGCATGTGAAGATGTGAAATATCAAATTGTAAACAATGAATTACATAGTTCATTATGAAGAAGTTATATTTCATTTTTAAGATAGATGGAAAAATTCCTTTGAGAGACCCTGAGAGCCAGGAGTAGTGACTTGGTGAAAGGTAAAGGTACCTCTTTCAAATCATTTCTTAGTTTGATGGTTTCCCAGTTATGGAAGCCATTAAATCTAGACAGCAAAATAAATTGGATTTAGAATCAGATCTTCAGATGATTTAAATATTAACTCATAGCATTTCTCATACTAAGTATGAAACCATCTATTGTGCTGCTATTGACTAAACTCTTGTTCCTTCCTGAGAGAGGGTTCTGCTCCTTTTTCCTATATCTGTGAACTTAGAAGCTTATGTTCCAGGAAGCTTCCTGAACCTAGACCACACCTATCACAATGATGAGACTCCATCACCAGTGCTGGTCATAGCATATGACACATGCTTTTAGAAAATAGATACTTTATATATAGGTCATGTTCTATACCTTAGATGTAAATAAACATTGGTTGAGAGAGTTCAATATTGTCTACCTTTGATTTGGACAGTCTAATAGATTTTAAATTTTTTCTTAGATCATGCCTCCTGGTGGCAGGTACCCGTGCTCAATCATCTTAGGGTGTTAGCAGCAAGTCCCTCATAGACTAGCAGAGATAGGAGTGAGAGAAAGGGCATTGCACTTCTTTGGCATTGAAAATCTGCTTGAGCTATGGCAGGGCACTCAGGATGTATTTGGCAGACAGGAGCAGCAACCTTCACCTGAGGACAAAGAGCAGTTCAGTGGTGGGAGTGAAATAGCCATATTTGAAAAAAAGATTTCATTAGTGTCAAAAACAAAAGCCTATGCATGAAATGAGGAGCTGACCCTCTGCTGTCTTAAAAAAAAAAATAAAAAATAATAAAAAAAAAAAATCTCTTGCCTGCACTTGGGCTGCTTTCCTTGTCCTCAGAACTTTTTCTGAAAGTTGTTAGCACAGCTCTACAGATGCAGATTCAGGCAGGTAGGGCGCTTGAAGGGGGCAGGAGGCACAGCTCAGACCCACCTCTGTGCCCCTCTACTCAGCCTCTTCCTTCTGCCATTGGGTTCAACAGGGTGCAACCCAGCACTTTGTGTTTTCAATACTCTGATCAGATGGGAGGTTTGTGCAAAAACGTTAGGACTCCAGAGACAGACCCTACTGACTTCAGTTTTTACATGACTAAAAGTTATTAATTTCCAGATCTCTTTTGATATAGCAACAAAAACTTGCAACAATGAGCTATTCCTTTTTACCCAAAATTAGTGTATGAAGTTAAATGTGGAGGATGATGAGGGTCACCCCTAGTTCCTTATTCCACCCCACAGTGGTACTCAAGTCCTCGGACAGCCTTGCCATAACAGCTGCTGTAAAACTAAAAGCAGCTCTGTACCTTCTGCAGGGACCAGTCATGGGCATGGCCCCCTACCCCCGACCCTGACCCCAACCCCGCTCCACAGCTCATCCCAGGGGCCCCAGCTCAGGAGCCTGCCTCCCAGCAGTGCTTCTGTCCCAAGTGTCAGGAGTTTTGATTTTATTGAAATCATTCTTTCTTTAAACAGGCCTCCTTGAGATTTTGAAGTTGAACAGTTTCTATTTATGCAATATTATGTCCAGAAGTGTTAGTTCACAGTGTGAATAAAAACATTCATTTGCATGTAGAGAATGAATCTTATGTTGTTTTTACTTTCACTTTTCCAATTGAGGCTGCTTTCTAATGAAAACCTTAGCAGGGTGGGGGAGTGAGTAAAGCTGAATTGAAGCAATGTAGTTAATTTGTCAGCTCGTGTTAACTCTGTCTCCTTTTAACTCTGAAATTCAGCCCATCAGGTTTATGAAGGGTGGAATGACTTTGTGTGCTAATTGTATCCTGTAACATGAATATTAGTGTGATTCATGGTCCCTTTAACACACTAAATAAACTTCTGAAAAGAGGGGGGGTTCCTCGTACTGTTTTTAAGTCTTGAAAGCTGTTTGTCAATGCAGTTTGTTGATGTTAAGCTCTACTGAATTTTATATATTGTACATATATATATATATATATATGAATATAAAAAATAAAGCATGGCTTCATTAGCACTTTATTGCAGGATTGCCTTTTCCTATGAAACCCACCACACTGACCAGTAGGACACGTTGACAAAAGGATCAAGTCCTGGGATAGGCAACAGCACAGTGTAGAGGCAGAGGTTACTCACAATCCGAGGAGGGCCACCTTGTCCTCAGGTGCACATTTAAACACTATTGATAAGGCAGTGTGGAACTGTGCACTGAAACCAGAATGCCAGCAGAAGCCTGCTTTCTCCTTTCCAACATCTAACTGCCTGTATTGTTACATGAAGCCCCTTTTGTCTGTTATAGCAATATTGATACAGTTTCTGGCTGCCTTTCTTTTTTCTTTAAAAACAAAGAGCAGGTAGTAATCTTGATGTGCCTTTAGAGTATAATTGAGTAGATAATTTACGTGAAAAAAAATACCTCAGGCTTCTTTCATGTATTGTTTCAGTTTGACAATTTTAAAAAGTACATTGTAGGATATTTATAGTATTTTTTCGATCTATTTTTGGCTGTAGACTAGGAGTGCTAACTGATTTAGGGCACAGGGGTTAAAAACAGGAAATGTGGTATATGAAGTAGGTTGTCTCCAGACTTTCCAATTCAATTTCTTGAAGTATTACTGGGGAGTGTTGGGTTTCAAAACAACATTAGGCAGAGTACCTTGAGTGAGTCTGTCTGTAAAGAATGTCAGTACCAGGAAGGGCTTCCTAGGAAGGAAGGGCTGCATTCTCGGTAAAGCATGGTGTGGCCTGCTTTCTGTGTCTCCTTCTGGGACTTCAGAAGAGTGGAAGGTCTGCGTGTCTTTGACACATCTTCTTTGACCTTTGCATTTTGCCTAAAATTCTACTTGATTGTTTCAGTGAAAAGTTTTGTAAGATTCAAGAGTTTTCAGTGAACCATCACCACTAAGTTGGGACACATTACAGCACCAGACAGCTCATATTTTAAAAGCATGAGGAAGCAAGAGTTCAGTTTCCTGTGGCCTTTTGAATAGCAGCTTGGCAAGAACTACCAAGACTGAAAACCTTTGAATTCAGCAGTTCCACCTCTAGATTGTTCTCTGGGAATATGTGAGCCACGTGGTACATAGCTGTAATCTCAGCACTAAGGATGCTGAGGCAGGAGGATTATTGCAAGTACAGGGTCAGCTGGTCTGCAGAGGCTGGCAGGGAGAACAGCTTCAGGGTTAATGGGGAGGGAAGCATGAAGGAGAGAGGCTTTCCACATCATACTATCTTGTGAACATCCACTGAGGATCCGTGTGCATAACAACAGTGGCCTCCAGGACTACTGTACCACCTGTACCCTGTAGAGAGAGAGGGAGGCCGTAGGAAAGCTGTGCTTGCCTGAGAAGGTACCTGTTCTGCACCCAACTCTGCTGTGAGCAGACTTTTTTTTTTTTTAAGAATATGTACACACACACACACACACACACACACATACATTCCTAGGCAAAACTCTGACAGAATATACCAAGTTGTCCTGAGGAAAGTTGTAAAGACAACATTTATTGAACTTTCAGTTGTTATTAAATAAACTCATACTTCTGTGTTATTTCAGCAGACATTTAATGTCAAAATTAAAAGAGAAAGGCCTGATCACTCAAGTTTGTTCTTTTGTTGTTACATGCTCAGCAGAGTCTAGCGGTTTGTTCATATTAATGAGAGAATCACACCTGGCTGTGTACCGCTCTTTAATTAATAGGGCATTTTCCTTTCTGAGGAAAACCCAAAACTCAAATGAACTACCTCATCTCCAGCTACCCTTTAACCACTTTCCACTGCAGTACACAGTGGGGCATCATCACATTGTTGCCGGGACACGTTCCCAGTCATGGACACACAGAAGCACCAGTGTCCCTTCCACAGTCAGCGGTATCATTTGTCACAGTGGTGCCTCCTGCTTTTACTGTTCACCTAATTAATTTTGTATTATGCAGCTATTTTCTTGTTTAAGGACAGTTTATGGGGCTGTTTTTTCTTTTATGTAAGACAGTCAGATCATTTATTATTATATTAAACCTAGGTGTTACCTCACTCAGCTCTAAGCTCCTTGGAGAAGGTCCTTGTGCTTTCCTCAGGACTTGACATGGTTAGTGTCTACCATGGAATATTAATATTAAGCTCTCAGTGTGTATTTTTAGAATAGTGTTCCTATCTCCCACATCATGTGACCTCCCTACTTAAAAAAGGAGAAACTGACAAATTGGTCATGAAGCTTCTTTTTTAACTTGATGTCTACAAACACTGTTTTCCTCATGGGAGATGTCCAGTCACACAGGCTCACTAACTGGAAGCCCACCATGCAAACAAGCAGCCTGTAAGACCTTACTCAGAGGAGAGGCGAACTCTGTTCTCTTTGTGGGGAATTTCCACACTAGGCTTCTAATTAATTGCTAAGTGATCGTCTGGTCTCAAACTGTGTGGGTGGGGACACTTTTGTTGGTCAAATATCATGACACATTCTAATTTCATATTCAGGGCAGAGAGGGTTGATATTCTGAATGCTCAGAAACTGCTTCTCATTCCCTCACTTAAATAACATGGAAAGTTGTGGGGGTTTATCTAAGTAGAGCTGTTTTAAAAACAACACTCACAACTACATCATAACCTGGCACTTTCCTGCAACTCCAAGTAGCGAGTCAGTTTTTTACCTCGTGCACATTGTCAACACTGACGGTTGCTAATCGGGTATGTACTTAACACTTCATGGCTTACTGCCATTGGAATGCAAACTAAACCCAGGGTTTTCACACGCACACACGCGCATGCACACGCACCCACTGTGATCTTATCCGCCTCACCATTGCCAAAGTGTCTAGCACATTGTGGGCACTGAGCAAAACAGTGCTTATTGTTTGGGTGTTACAAGCTTTCACCAGAAGAGTCAAGCTTGTTTGGGGAAGCAAATTGGTTGAGCCTTAAAACATTTTAATCTGCTCTACTTTCTTTAACTGTATTTTTAAGTAGATCCTGGTGCTTAATCTCAGAAATATTGTCCTTGCTTTTCTGTATGCTATGAAAACTGAGATACCCTGCCAGAGGACATCTCCTCATAAGAGGCTCACTTGTCTCTATTTAACAGCCTGCTGAAGGCTGAGGCTATTTGACTGTGCATCTTAAATCTTACACATGGTTCAGTTTTTCCTTAATTATTGATTCATTCACCATTCATTTAGCAGTTCATTTAAATGATTCAGCCATAAAAAATCTAGGTGGTCAAATCAGACATCATGGGTTTCCCTGGTCATGCTAATTCTGCCATTTTTTTTCAAAGCCAAAGCAAAATAGATATATGAATTACACTGAAGCATCACCTTCACACTTGTGAAACCAGCACAGAAGAGGTTTTATTAGAGACAGAGCTTATATCAGATGCCACCACAGCCATATTGGATGTCATGTCAAGCCTGTCGCCACCATGTGTTACAAACTGTTTGCAAGCAGTTAATCAATTCCGGTACTGCTCAAAAGAAACCCAGCTGCAACTGGATGGCAGTCACAGATAACTGTTGACAGCCTTTGTTTTTTAGGAATAATGACTGAGGAAATGTGTTTGTGTTGATGTGCGCTCCTCATTGGCTGTTGGTTGAATCTGTGGACTTTTCAACAGATGTACTTTTCCTTGCCCAGTCAGCAAAAAGTGCATTAGCCAACTATTGCCACCACAGAAAGGGTCAGGCAGACTGATCATTTCCAAACATAGATGCAACCTGGGCTGGCCCTTCACCATGGCTTTTTTCTACCTCTCCTTTAGTACTAGAGTTTAACCAGCTAAGAGCTTCACAAAATAAAGAGCGCACCCAAATACATTTATATAGATTCTTGTAAACGAGTTTTCTTGGCAACATAAAACCCTTTCCTATAGCTGTCTTGTATGAATTTGCTATGTGTAATTATAAACAAAAAACAACAGCAGTAAATTGTGATCAAACATATGGTAACTTTATGGTCCTCTTTCTGGGATTATCAACATTCTACTTAAGGACTCAATGCTGACTGTGTAATTAGTAGTCCACTGTGTGAGAGGCTCCCAGAAAATCTGTGTAAACAAATAACTATTTGTAGTCACTTCCTTTGAATGAAATATGTCAGTTCACTTGATAGCAAAAGACGCTTGGTTAATGTAAAGAGAAAGCCTGTGGTTCATTTTTTTTTCCCCAGCAGTTTTTTCTTTTATTGAAAATAGATTCTTTTCTCAATCAGTGTATCCTGATTATAGTTTCCCTCCCTCCACTGCCAGCCCCTCCCCACCTCTCCTCTGAATCTACTCCCTTTTTGTCTTTCATTAGAAAAGAACCGGCTTCTAAGAGATGACAACCAAATATATGACAGAATAAAATATAATAAGATGAAGCAAAAACTTTCACATCAAAGTTGGACACTGCAATCCGGCAGGAAGAAGAGAGTCATGAGCAGACAAAGGCATTAGAGAATTTTTAACTTTTTTCTCTTTTTTAACAGACTTCTCACTGCATAGTCCTAGAACTCAATCCTTCTGCTTTGTCTGCCTGGGCTCTAGGATTGCAGCATGCCCCATCCTAAGCAGCTTGTTTTTATGATTGTTATTCCTATGGTATAGGTATAGGTATTGCTTCGGGGTGGGGGGGGGGTTAATATTTTGCTTTAACAAGACTCAGCTGAGGCTGGTTGCCCTGTGCAGAGGTGATCAACATCAGATTGTCACTTTTGCCCTCACAGGCCTGACACATTGCTTAAGCAGAGAGCTGTCTGCGTTTATAGTAAGGTGTTTGTTCTTTCTCTACCCCAGCATGCCCCTTAGCCCCTGAAGCAATTATTTGTTGTTTTGTAAAGAAAAGCAGTTTGTTTTTTCCTACTCATAAAGATAAAAACTCCAAGAATTACAAAATATTCTTCTCCGGGGTTTGAGGCTTTTTTCATTGTTCATGGAAAACCTGCATCCAGGCTACAAGGAGCCTGGTTTCTCCACTGATATTCTTCCTGTTTGCTGTCATAGCTGCATCTTTAGAACAGTGTTGACCAATCCAGGGCTGTCTCTGCCATGGGGTCGTATTTTGTTGGTGATGCTTACTATAATATTCTTGCCAGATGTTTTTCCTATCAGGGTCAGAGGGAGAGTTGAGTTTATAGTGTACGGGAGAGTTGAGTTTATAGTGTATGGTTACTGGGCATGTGACTGCCTTGCTTGAGCCGAAGTTTAATTTTGGGCTCCACTCTAACTTTGCATTATTGGGTTTTTAAAAATGGAAAGCTGCTCTTACATTTCCAGTCGTCGTTGCTGACGTCTGTGTCACAGTAACAAAGGCCGTGGAGTTTTATGTCCCCAGGCCTCACACTGGGCTTATGTGTTTAGTTATTGTGCATGTTAGGTAGGCATATAGAGATATGAATGTACACAGGCTGGTCTCCCACAGACTGTTCCCGACCCCAGACAGTAGTCAGATTTTTGAGTGGTGTGCATTCAGTGTGCCCCAATCCAACACCTGGAATGATGCTCAAGTTGCTGCTGTCTAGAGAAGGCCCAGCTCTGCGTGCCCAGCTCTGCAGGGACCTCACCAGCATGGCTTTACTTTGGAAGAAGGCGCTTTGTTCTGCAAGTTAGTGTATTTCATTTTCATAGGTCCCTTGTTTTCTTCTCTCCTGCTTCGCTTGGAATTAACCTGTAATCCCAGCACTCAGGAAGGGGAATCAGAAGGCTTAGTTCAAGGTCATTCTTGACTACGTAGTGAGTTCAGGACCAGCTTGGACTGCACAAGATCCTGTCTCAATACAACCAGAAACTATTGTTTATAGTTCATGGTTTGTGCATATCCAAGCTATGGATGAATCTGAGAGAATATTGTCCTTCAGCCTTTGTAGTTAATTCTAGAAGACAGTCTAGAATATTCCACTCCAGAAGGAACTGTTATTTTGAATAACGAAAGCAGCACTGTGCTTTTGTGTTTTTCTTACACCATGACAGTCTCTTAAGGAGCACAGTGTACAGTAGGATGTGCATGCGCAGTCACTGTTAATCCTCACTGCAGTCTAGCAGAAGAGGTGCAAAGTCTACACTCATTTGACATGTGGGAAAGCCTTCTCGCCAATGTCACAGCTAGAAGGTAGCTGGTTCAGAAAACTCTGACCACATACTGACCACATAATCTGGGTGCTGTTAACTGAAACTATGTTCATTAATTCAGGACCCACAGCCTGATATCTTAATTTTGTTCAATCTTTAATTTGCTTTAATAATCAGGTCTGATTAATTTTGTAACAAGCTTTTCTTGTATGTAGTGGGGTATATGAGCACATGGCGGGGAGGGGCATACATCTATGTATCCTGTCACTCCTTACCTTACTTGCTTGAAGAGAGTCTATCACCAAAGCTGGAGCTAGGCTGGCATCCAGGAAGCCCCAGTGATCCTCATGTCTCCACTCCCCACCCCACAGAACTGATATTAAAGGCACAAACAGCCTTCCGCAGCCTAAAGTTTTGCATGGTGTTGGGTTTCAAGCACCGGTCTTCATTCTAGCACAGCCAGTACCCTCACCATGGAGTAACTTCCAAGACCTTCAGATTTTCTTCTTTGAAAGTCCTTCACAAATTGGAATGCTGACTCAGCAGGGTGGGGCACCTACTGCTCTTACAGAGGACCCGGTTTGGGTTCCTAGCACCCATGCTATGTGATTCACAACTGCCTGTTACTTCAGTTCCAATGTGTCTCATGCCCTCTGGCCCTTTAGTCTGAGAAGGCAGCTGCACCTTCATGGTACTCATAAACACACATGCACACAGGAAAAATAGTAATTCCTCCGAGTCAAAACTTGATTCTGTATAATGCTGTGATAGATGTCTAACGTGTGTCTTACAGACTTCAACGCCTTCCCCTTGTCATCTGCGCTTTGTCTGATATGCGTGAAATAGAAGGTTTGATTTTGAGACCAACTGATAGTAAACTCAGTAAACAGTGATAGGATTGAAAGAGGGAAAGAAAAGTTCTCATTTAAGCTGTTTTGGTTTTAAGCTGTCTGGAAATAGTCCTTTCACCATCTAGATCTCAGAAGGAAATGGACAGATGGTGTTATTTTCGGTTTCGCCTCAGACCACTCTGGCAGTTGCTGATGCTGCAGGGAGAGTGCTGCTGAGGACTCCACTGAGTGCCTTTCCCTCCCCCATCTTGATTCAGGTGTCAGAAACTATCTAAAAGAAGCCTTGGTGAATATAATTGCTGTGCATGCAGAGGTAAGCTGTCATCAACTGTTCCTACAAAGTAGGTAATTGAAGGGGAAGAAAGGGAAGCAAATTTGATTATTGTTTACGAGAGGGTCTCTTTCCCCTTGAGAATGAATCTTGGCCATATAAGTAAGATAGAGCTCAACTTTCTTGTGTTTATGTATCTGTGTGTGTGCATGTATGTCTCTATGTGTGTACTTATATATATGTTTACATGTCTATATATGTATATGATGTGTGAGTATGCCTGTGTGTGCATGTTTATGTGTATGTGAATCTATATGTGTCAGTGTGCATGCGGCGTCTGTGTCTGTGTACATTTGCTTGTGTTTGTGTCTGTGTATGGATATGTCTGTGTGTACCTGTCTGTGCTTTTGTGTTGTTAATTGTATGTCAAATAAAAATAAATAATATATTTGTAGTACACATAAAATATCTGGAATGTTTATCAATACAGGTAATGAAATTCCTGTTTGTTTATAAGACACAGGGTCTTCCTGTATTATCCTGGATTCAGACTCATAGATTGAAGCTCTTTCTGCTCACCTATTTGTAGCCAGGATAGCAAATGCACACCACTACACCATTACCCAGCTCACTTAATCTTTTTGAAATTGTGCAACTACTTACCCAGAAGTTTTATCCCTCTTGGGAATTTTGTTTCTTATAAAGGGGACATTAAAAATACAAATTATTCAAAACAATTTTTAGTCGGCATTTGCAATACCTTTTCAATAAATGTAACTAAAGTATATGGATGGGGACTGGAGAGATGGCTCAGTGGTTAAGAGCGCTTGCTGCTCTTGTGGAAGGCCTAGGATTGGTTCCAGCGTTGCATGGTGGCTCATAAACCACTGGTAATTCCAGTTTCAGGAGATCTGATGCCCTCTTCTGAGCTGCACAGGCACCAGGCACGCCTGTGGTACACATACATGTTTAGGAAAAAGCTCATGCATAGACAATAAAATACATCTTAAAAAATCTTCTATTCATAACTATTCTCTTTTAAAATTATAGCTTAGAATACTTAAGAGATGTATTGTTGTTTTGTTTATTACTTTGTTTTGACAAACATGAGCCAGGAAAAGTATATGTTATGCACTGTTTCCTTCTTATTCTAAATCTTCCATCAGGTGTTCACTGTTTCCAAAGAACTGGTGCCACGGGTCCTGGCCAGGGTGGTTGAAGCAGTCTCTGAAGAGCTGAGCCGGCTGATGCAGTGCGTCTCGTCCTTCAGCAGAAATGGAGCACTGCAGGTACCAAAATCTTCTGATTTCATAGAGAAATTTTTTAAAATAGGCAACTATGTTAGCTGTCTGTCTTCTACACAGCTGATGTTTACAGTGCCCCTGCTAAATTCACAGGAACATACACACGCACACACTCAGTCATAACCCACTATACAGCATACATACATACATAGGTGTGTGTGTGTGTGTGTGTGTCTGTATAATATGCACAACACACACAACAAGCACATACATAAAAACACACAAGTCGTACCCACTGTACAACACACACACACTGTGCATGCACATACATACATACATACATACATACACACATACATACACACACATTGCATATGTTGTTTGCAGTTCCCAGAGGTTCTGATCAGGCATTAAAACAGAACAAAGCCTTCAAGAGCTTTATAAAACTGTGAATACAGAGCCACAGCTTCCTTCCATGTCTATCAATTGCATTCAGTGCTGTGTATTTAAAGGTGTAAATAGTTGTCTCTTCATCCTCCTCCTCCTCCTGCTCAATGAGGTAACTGTTTACATAGGTGTAAATGTAGAGGTTACAGTGGCCTCCTGCTTGTGAGCTTTCTGTGTATTGAGACAGTGGGTGTGCTTGCTCGTATGGGACCCTGAAGGGTCACACACACATACACACACACACACACACACACACACACACACACACACACACACACACACACACACACACACACACACACACGGCCAGTTTGTCAGCTGGTAGCTGAGGAAGCTCTCTCTGGCCTTCCTGTTGCAGTTAGCACTTGAAAACTTAACATCTATATTTAAATAGACATCACAGTTGATGTCACCAAAGAACAAACTGCATTGAAGGAGTCAACTTAGAAGAAATGGAACTTAAGTATATTTTCCTGTTATTTCTGGATTTTTAGCCTGAAAGTTGTCCCACTTCAATACAAATCTTGCTGTCTTTGTGGTTTAGATTTTGAAGCAGCCCCAAACATAGGCAAGTGTCAGAGAGCAGCATCACAGCTCTGTATGCACTACCCACATTCCTGTCCACAAACACCCAGCTTGATCAGACTCCATTCTGAGACCAGCCCACCTCAGACTAGGAAACGTGAAGTAAAAATGGACCTACAGCCGGGCATGGTGGTCCACACCTGTAATCCCAGCTCCTCTAGAGGCCAAGACAGGAAGATGGTATGTCAGCGTTTTCATGGTCTGTACAGTGAGTTCATGGACAGCCTTTTAATTGAACAAGACTGTCTCAAGATAGGAAGGTTAGTGTGTCATCATCACCGTGAGAGTGATGATGTGCATGTCATCATTAAGTGCCGCAGTGTCTTCCAAAGCAGCGACCCTGATGTCCACCAAATGGCCATTAATGAGGCCGTTTGTTACTCCCTTGTTAACAAACTCCTGTGAACCTTGGCCATTATCCTGGCTGTGAGCTCTGGTCTCACCTCCCATGGCATCTGTTACTGAGTGGCTGTGCTTCGTGTTATGAAGTCCGGCTGAGTTCCTCTTTGTTTGTACTGTTTGCATTTTCCTGGAAGACTTGCAGAAACTTACTGCTATTTCTTCTAAGGGTTCGTAGTCCATTTTTGGTTTTACATTTAGGTCTACCTGTGATCTGTTTTGAGTTAAGAATGATTTGGACTTCATTCTTTGTGTGTGGATCCAGTTGTGTTGTTTCTGTTCATTGGATGGATGTTTTCCCCACTGAATGGTTTGCGACCCTTGTTGAAATCAATTGGCTCTCATTCAGCATCCCTGAGCTCCTTGGCTATCCATATGTGGAGCCATACTGATGTGACTTAACATAGCTTGCTGCCAGAATTTGAAATCAGAAAATGTGAGGCTTCCGAATCAGCTGTTATATTTATTCTTCCAACATCATTTTACTTTTCTGGGGCCTTTACATTTCCATATGAATTTTAGGATTAACTTGTCAATTTGCTTTTTTTTTTTTTTTTCTTAAATGCTTATTCCTAAATTTAATAGAGATTGCATTGACTTTGTAGAGCTTGGTTTTATTGGAGAAGATACCGTATCTCAAAGGATGTAGGTGCCAGGAAGAGCCCAGCCTCTCAGGCTAATATTTCAGTCCTCTCGCCTTACAACCAATAAAAATTCAGGTAGTGACTTTTATGAGATCCATCCATCCCTGCCCACACAGTCCTATTTGACAGCAGAGTTAAGGGTCTGTTAGTACTGTCCTTTGAGAGTCTTTGCACAACAAATTGTCACTGTGTTGTTCTGGCCAGCCTGGCCTGCAGTAACATGCTATCACTTGTGACTGACATTTGTCACTCTTGCCTTTCTCTCATCTTTAGGCAAGACTTGAAATCTGTGCTCTGAGAGACACTGTTGCCATTTACCTGACCCCAGAAAGCAGGTGAGATACCGATGATGTTGCCTAGTTCTTTACATCAAAATTGCTTTACTCGTGTGCTCTACCCATGTACAGACAACTTACCAAAGTAAGATGCTCATAAATTTGTATTGTGATAAATTTGCTATTTTATCAGAAACTTTTACTAAAAGCACAAGCCTACAATGCAAAGGCTCTCAAGGCCACTTCTTTAGAGCATATTATAAATCTAATATAATTCTTTCATTCATTATATTTAAATCTTAATCTATTAAAATGGCCAAGTATGACATACTCCTTTAAAAAAAGAAAACCAAAAAAAAAAAAAAAAAAGTTAAGTCTTCATCAGACTAGAAGGATAGTTTGAATGTTGTAAATATCAGAGTAAGAGGAAGCCTGTGGTTTCTTTGCAAAGTTTTGTAGTGGAAATTTGATGGTAACTTTTAGCTGTTTTGAATGAAAGTCAGGATTTCCTACTATTGAGACATCAGTAGGTGAAATGAGCAGACCTAGTGCCCACGTGCACAGAAATGTTGGCCACAGTCACAGCATTGCCTGGGAAGTCAGTCTGTGCCATGGGGCACGAGGACACTGCAGGGCACTGTCCCTTCACCTCTAACCTTTGATAGCACAGCTCTGCCACCATTACCCTTACTGTCATGTTACAACTGAAAACCTTCATTATTTTCTCAACAGGTAAAGTTGTCTTCTTCCTGTTTACCGTGATGTACCACCCACTGTTTTTAGATGGTTCCTGTGTTCATTGTTTAAACACACTTTTCCCAACCACTTCTTTTTCTGCCTAAAATGGACAATAGGAAGTACATAGTCCACATTGCTTAATTTGAGTGCCTGTTTATCCCCCTTGATTGTAATTTATTGGAACCTACGTTTAATAAAGATCGCATATCCTGTATCCAAATAATCAGGAACAAAAGTATATTCAATTTTAGATTGTGTGTGTTAGGTTACATAAAGAATTATCTTGGAGATGGAACTCATATCTAAACAAGGAATTTATTTGTTTTATTACATCCATATACGTGGCATAAAATAACCTAAGACATATTCTTAATTATTTAATGATTGAGGACTTAGAGAGATAGCTTAGCAGGTATGCCACAGGACCTCAGTTTGAGTCCCAGTACTTACATGGTGGCTCAAACCATCCTTCACCTCATTCCCAGAGGACCCAATGCTCTCCACACCCATCAGTTGTGCACATGGTACACAGACATAACTGCAGGCGAACTACCCATGCACATGAAGTAAAAAAATGAAAAGTAATTAACTTAGTATTTGATATGGAACTTCCCATCCTATTGGTGCTGAAACCAATTAAATATTGGAGCACATTGGATTTCAGACTAGTGATGCTCGACTGTGAAGTCCTAGACAGAACTGTGAGGTTCATAGCAGGTGTCAGGTCACCTGCTAAGCTGCAGTATCCTACACTGAATAGACTGGTCTTCATTTTCGTCACCATCACTTTGTCTGGACAACAAAGAACAATGAAGAAATGTGTTTGTTTTAGTTAACCCAGCCTTATGGGGAACAAGATGTAGTAGAGGTAATAGGAAGGGACTTCCTTCTCCCTCCGAAAAGAGGAGAACCCACTGAACATGGAAAGGCAGCCTAACATGCCAGCAGACACTGTCCCCACCTACACCCTGCATTAACAAAGGAGAAATCCCAGAGGCGTTTTTATGATTCTGTAGGGGCTTTTTCATTCTGTTTACGTGCCCTTGGTTTAAGATACATTGTTCAGATGTTTATGTCCCAGTCAATAAAAGTGTAGTTTTAATACAAGATCAGAGACCCCTTTGATCAGTGGTGATGACATGACTGAAGAATTCAGGACTGTTCTCAGGAGCAGGAGCAGTGGTTAGGTTCTCTCCAGTGATCCTCAGCTCCCCTCAGAACCCTCCTGGGGGTCTGCACTTGAAAAAGCTAAAGTCCCTTATTCTACCTTTCTTATGTAAAAATACATTGTTCCAAAGCACATTAAGTATCTTCCTTTCGGGTCCATGCTAATTCTGATGAGAACTGGAAACCGTCCCCCTGTCCACTTTGAGAAGACGTGGCCGTAAAGGAAGCCCTGTCCTTGTCAACACTGCAATTGTCCTGATAGTCTCCACACATCCGTCTCTTCCTGAGCTGCTCTCTCAGTTGCTCTGTCTATAGTTTATTTTGAAGGTCTCTGCAGTCACACCCACGACTCTCTCCCACAGCGGCCCTTCTGCTGCCCCCGAAGCCTCCTTTCCCTTTGCCTTTTCTGTTGTTTGTCACCTTCCTTTTTCCTCACACTCTCCACTCACTTCATTGCCCTTCATGAGTTTCTTTGTATCTATACTGTGCCTAAGAATGCTTACAGAGATCCCCTAATGAATTCAGCTCAGAGCTGTGGACCGTCTGAGCTGATGTGCTTCTGTGTTTCAGGTCTAGTTTTAAACAGGCCCTGGAAGCCCTGCCTCAGCTTGCAAGTGGTGCAGACAAAAAGTAAGTTCTGAGTACTCTTAGCCCGCAGCCTGAGGCGTCAGGAGAGCCTCAGTTCCCCTGCAATGTGGTGTGCTGAGTTCCTGTGCGGGGTTCCCGTGCCTCGCCTCTCTTCCAAGTCACAGGATGAATTCTGTCTTGTAGGTTATAGCTTCAAGTGACAAGTGCAGAGAATATAAGAAAGCCATTTGATTTAGTTAACTGCAGCACGGCTTTCTGGATTAAGAAGAGAGATCAGGACTATCCACTGACTTTGGCATCTATAAAACATAGAATATTAGACAGTATTATTCTGTGCTGCATACATGGCATAGAACAGTGTGTCATTAGCACATTAATGAGCTCAGCCTCAATTAAACTTGACTCTTCATATGACAGGAAATTGTGACATGAGGGGAAGTCTAGGCCAGGCATCTTTGTAAATGCCAATCTATCCTTAGCTTAGGTAGTGGAGACCCTGTAGCTCTTTACTATGTCACCATTCCTAGTTATGAGCCACATACCTTTGCTTGGGGAAAACACACAGGGCTGAGCTCTGGACAAGCCTAGAGGAGTGCTGTACAGAGAAAGTGCCTGGACCAACCGTGGTCAGGACGAATGACTAGGCTTGAGAAAGTGGGGCAAGCCAGCTTTCCTGAATGTGTGACCCTAGTGCAGACGTGTGTGTGTGTGTGTGTGTGTGTGTGTGTGTGTGTGTGTGTGTGTGTGTGTGTGTGTGTGTGTGTGTGTGTGTGTGTCTGCGCGCGCGCGCGCACTCAGGCGGGCAAGTGGCAGAACACCCTGCCTCCATCTTTTCCTTTGTTTTTGTTTCAGAATTCATTTCAAGCCCTTTTCATTTCTTTAAAATCAAAGATAAAGTTAGTCACCACTATTCACATGTTTCAAAGGCTGGTGCATTTGAGCATCAAGAACCACCAACAATGGACTGAGCTGATATACTGCTGTTTTTCAGTTCTCCTGTGCCCATGGTGTCTGTACTCAGCAAGCAGATTGGAAGGTCTAGGCTAGGATGGTTCAGCAGTTAAAAAGCCTACTGTGGAAGTCTGCTGACTTAAGCCCTTTCACAGAGCCATAGAAAGGGAGAGTCGCCTCCATGAGCTGCCCTTCAACTTGCATGCCCAACCTTCATTCACTCAAAATCATAAATATATGTTTGCTTAAATTTCTAGAATAATCTAAGTTATAAACTGAGAGCCTGTCTGAGAATTCAGAAAAAAAAAAAAAAAAAACCAAAAAACAGAAAAGATAAACACCCAAAACCTATTATGTCTTAGATCAGAACTGATGCACTATGGGGATGATGTTCCAGGATTGATCATTGTGCATCTGTGATAGATTCCACTGATCTTCATGGTATCAAGCACAGTCCTGGGTTCCATCCCATACTAGATGAGCTCTCAGAGTCCTTCAGACATATCTAAAGTATTTCAGACAAGGGAAATGAGCATGGCATGTCACAGTGATTCCTAGTGGAGGTAGAACTGCCATAGGCCTTTCCATGCCCATGTCTGGTCCCTACTCTGCAAACACAATGAAATATTAGACAACAGTAACCCAATTGTGTAAACTCTGGGGTAGATTTAAAGGTAAAGACCAGCACCAGAGGGGCAGCATAAAGGGAGTAGGGGTCACAGTCAGTGAGATGGCTCAGTTAGGTCAAGGATATTGGCACTGGGCAGTGCAAGTCTTGTGACCCAAGTTCAATCTGTGGCAACCTCATAAAGATAGGAGAGTACTAACTCCACAGAGTTGATCCCTGACCTCTACATGGTGCTGTGGCATGTAGGCCAACCCTCCCCACAACACACAATAATAATAATAAATAAAATGAAATGAGTAAATTGAGAGAAAGTCCTGTCTCCTGGCTCTGTGCTTACTTTGTGTGCTTGCTAACAGTCATAGAACTGGAAAACCAAAAACTATTACTCATTACAATCCCATAGACAGTGGCCCTTTTGGGTTTCTTCTAAATACAGCATGGCAGTCAGACCTGGGCCACCAGCTCCCCACCTGTTTTCTGAGTTTCTGACCTAGTGTGTTGCCTATTCTTGGTTGTCAACTTGACAGCCAAGGAAAGGGGACTCTGTTGAATTGCCTCCATTCCATTGGCCTGTAGCATGTCTGAGGGGCATTTTCTTGATTGTTAATTGATGTCCATTGTGCATTGTACTATCCTAGGTAGGTTGGCTTGTTGTGGGCCTGACAGCAAGCCAATAAACAACATGTGATTTCTGCTCCAAGCTCCTGCCTTGAGTTTCTGCCTTGGGTACCCCCAGAGGGTGGGTGGACTATAATGTGTAATTCAAATAAATCTCTCCACGTTGCTTTTAGTCATGGTGTCATATCATAGCAACAGAAAAGCCTACTAGGACAACCACCTTACCTTAGTTAGAGTTACTGTTCCTGCCATGAAATACCATGACTGAGCCACCTGGAAGGAAAGGGCTTATTTGCCTTAGGATTTTACATCACTGTTCATCATTGAAGTCAGGACAGGAAGTCATGTGAATGCAGGAATTGATGCAGAGGCCATGGAGGATGCTGCTTACTGACTCACTCAAGATGAGTTTGCTCAGCTTTCTTACTTATAGAACTCAGGATCACCAGCCCAGGGACGGTACGACCCACAGTAAGCTGGACCCTCCTCCATCAATTGCTTGCCTACTTATGACAGCATTTTCTCATTGAGGCTCCCTCCTCTGATGACTATGGTTTGTGTCAAGTTGGCATATAGCCAGTTAGCACAGAACTTTACTGTCAGAATGTTAAACTGTCTCCTCCCTTCAGGTTACTCGAAGAGCTACTCAACAAGTTCAAGAGCAGCATGCACTTGCAGCTCACCTGTTTCCAAGCTGTGTCTCCAACCATGATGAAAACATAGCTACCTGTGAAGGAAGAGCATCCAGAGATAGCAAGTGTGAGACTATCCTCTTCCTATACCATGCCAGGGGGATATCCTGTGTCCAAACACTGCTTTTAATGTCTCTTTTCCCCAGCATGGTGGCGCAGAAAGATATTGGTGGGTATTTAATTTCAGCCTATTTGAACAACCCTATTTTACATGTACACATAAACAATTTTTGTTATTGGCTTTGATCCTGTAAGGCTACAAACCAAACTCTTCCAATTTTTTTTTCACTAAATATTGCATTATTTGAGCTTCAAGGGGCTTCTTCAGAGTGTTATAGAGTGGCCTGTGGAGTGTGTGAATGTGATTCTCAGCACCCCTTCATCACTTCAGTACTGCAATTTCCAGCCTAAAAAGGCATTTGAGAAGACACTTACAGTCACAGATTTGCAACTGTGTCCCAAACCTAAAAATCATCATTTTATACAAAGGATTCTAAAGCTCCTCATTTTTTTTTAAAGAAAATACACAATCTGCATATAAAATGCTAAATTTTAGATAATTTTTGATCCAGACTTGAACTCTGAATTTTATAGTCTGACTTTAACTTTTCTTAGTGCTAAACATTTAAGTTTCTGGTTCTCACTCACACAAGTTGATCTGTCAGTGTGCAGTGGTATAGTGAGGATTCACAAGGACTTGCACATGTGGAGGCTCTGTCACAGCCGTAAGCCCTGTGGAAGCCTTGTGGTCTTCAATGCAACCTAAAGATGCGGCCAGCCTCTGGACAAGGCAGCACTCCTTCCTCTCCAGCAGCTCATCCCTCTGCCACTTGCCACCCTTTGAAGTGTCTTCCTCTGTAGCTGGAAAGATGCTGCTCTGACACAGACTGTTTTTAAAGATTTGCGCTGTTCCCAGGTCACCAAGCGTTGAGCAGTGACTCACTGCTAACTGGCCTGCACAGTAGATTGAGGTCACTGTGACCTGCAAGCAGCTCTTTCTCCTCATTCCATCCTATCCTTGGCTTCAGTTGTAGTTCCCGTTTTAAAATGATCTATGGCTAGTGCAGACTCCTCCCTTTCAGTGGGCAGAATCAGTGTCAGTCCTAGCTCAAGTCATTCCAGAGCACCGTGTATATACAGTGTGCATTATTGGAGGTTAGCAAACGTATGCTTGTTTATCACAGTGACTGAAGTCCAGTTTTAATCTTTCACAGATGTGTTGATAAAGCTGATCGGTATGTGCAGCATTGCCTCTTCTCAGAACAATAGTATTATATCTAACATAACTGAAGTAAACCCCAAAGTAGAAGTAGGGAATGATTTGTTATTTTAAATACTTACAGTACACAAAGCCAAGTCTTCCTTCTCTGTAAGATGTTATTTAGTTGAAATTTTACCTCTAAATGTATTTACTTCAACATTTTGATTAACTCTGTAATTGTATTTCTAACTTTAATATTTAAAATAGGTGAGCTTTCTGTTTTATGCTGTGTTTGTGTCTTTATCAAGTGTCTTGTTAGTTTTTAGGAGTGCACCATGGACACTAAGTTACTCCATTACAGACACTGGTTAGGACAGCCTCATAGCAGGCCTAGCAAGGAGTGAGTTACTCCTGAGACTTTAAGGCTGGTAGGTAGCTGGAGACCCATGCTTGCACTTACAACTTTCTGGTTTCCTGGCCAGGACTGAACTTCACCACAACCACTTCTTCCTCCCAGTTCACAGTTTTTGTCATCCTTCCCCTGGGGCCACAGTTCAGGCATGAGGGCTGATAAAACTCCAGCATGTGAACACTTTTGTGGCACAGAGAGTAGAGAGTAGCGGTATAAAAGCCCATCCCCAAAAGAGGGCGTTCAAAGACAGCTTCCAACATGGGGGCACTTCTTGGAAGAAAGGGATTTCAAAAGCTCGAATGGTGAATTTAGTGGTGAAGAGGAGGCAGAGCAACACGACATGAATTAAAGGAAAGGAGAGGCAGACCAGCCTTGATGACAAGTGACTTGCTCTTCCCTGGGGGACACCTGGCTTTAGCTGTTCATTCCTGTGTGGCTCCACATGGCTTCATGAAAGTTGCCACATTGGTCTCGGCTTTAGGACTAAAGGACTACTGGAAATAATTTGGTTTTCTAAGACTTTCTATATCAGTGTACTATGAAAGTGGCATGTTCTAGAAATGATTTGGCCATTGCAGCACAAGTGCCACTGGGCCCTCACTGACTCACCTGTGTCTGTCAGCCTAGCATGCAGTTCCTTAAAGAAAATGCATGGACTATGGTGCATTATATGGTTCCAGTTTGAGTGCAAAATAATGGTCTGTATTTCTTTTTTGAATATATGCTCCAGAGTATTCCACTATTTGTTTGTAAAAGTGCTGTATTTTTTTTTAAGTTTCAACTACTTTAAAATAAAGATTAGTAGAATATGAATTCTTTTAAGTCTGTGCTTTATTTCATTTATTTTTCATGTTAGTATTTTCATTTTTATTTCATTAATTTGAGCCCAAATTCATTTTGAAACCTCTTCCTAATACTGTTTTGTGTGTGGTGTTTGTTCTTGTTTTTCCAGGGCTTTCAAGTTCATCATTAAACTCTTCATTTGAGATCCCTAGTTTTTTAATGTAGGAATTTAGTGCTGTAAGCCCATCTCTTAGATCTGCCTTCATTGTGTCTCAGGGATCTTGGGTGTTATATTTTCATTTTCATTCAGTTCTGGGGATTTTTTAATTTCCTCCGTGGCTGCTTCTTTCCTGATTATCATCCAGTAGGATGCTGCTCAGTTTCTATGAGCTTCTGATTCTGTAGTTTCTTCTGCTTTTGAGATCTAGCTTTATTCCATTTTGGTCAGATAAAATGCAGGGTATGATTTTAATTTTCTTGTATTTATTGAGACTTTTTGTACTAATATCTGGTCAGTTTTGGAGAAAGTTCCATGGGCTGCTAAGGAGAACATGCATTCTTTAGTGTTTGGGTGGAATGTTCTATAGATGTCTGTTAGGTCCGCTTGATTTATAGTGTCATTTAACTTGTAAGTTTCTCTGCTTAGTTTTGTCCAGATGACTTCACCCATGTATAGTCACTGTGTTGGGGTTAGTCTGATTGTTTTCTATCTAGTAGTATTTCTTTTATGAAATTGGTTGCCCTTGTGTTTTGTGGGTGTCCTAGTTTGCTTTCTGCTTCTGTGATGAGCATCATGACCAAAAGTAACTTGGAGATGAAAAGAGGCTGTTTTATCCTATAGGTCACAGCCCTTCCCTAGGGAAAGCCAGGGTAGAAAATCAAAGCAAAAACCTGTCGAATGAGGTTTCTAGCCTGTCCACACAGAGGCTCAAACCCTCTCTTAGCCCCAAATAATCACACAAAGGCTTATATTAATTTAAGGCTCGGGCATATTGCTAGCTAGCTCTTGCATCTTAATTCAAAGCATTTCTATTAATCTGTCTTGCCACATGGCACGTGGTTCACCTGTGTTACTTTTACATGTTGATTCTTGGGCAGCTGGCTGGTCTCTCTCTTGGCTCCGCCCTCCTTCCTCTACCTATGCTCCAATTTCCCCACCTATTTCTAAGATGCTTGCCATAGGCCAAGACAGTTCCTTTATTAACAGCATAGAGAAAGATATTTTATTCCATTTTGCAAAAGCAAAAACCTAGAGGCAGGAGCTGAAGCACAACCAGGCAGGAATTGTGCTTGCTGGCTTATTCCTCATGGCTTGCTCAGCCTACTATCCACCCAGGGGTGGCACTTTACATTGTGAGCTGGGCCCTCCCATATCAATCATTAAACAAAAAAATGTCCCTCTCAAATGCCTAATGGAGGCAGCTTTTCTGTTGAGATTTCTTCCAAGCTATGTCTAGATTTGTATAAAATTTACACTGTCTAACCGACACAGCGATTTTATGTTTAGAACTATACTATCCTCTCAGTGGATTGCTCCTGATGATGAGGATCAAGTGGCTCACCTTCTCTTCTGACTAGTTTTGCTCAGGAGTTTGTTGTACTGATGTTGGAGTAGCTGTAGGGGCTTGTTTCTTACTTCTGCTTAGAATGAATGCCTTTTCCATCGGGTACTATTTATGAAAACCTTATTCTTGCAGCAAATGCAATTAATACAAACATCAACAATGGGTAATCATCTACTTGGGTGCTCAGCTCTAAATGGGATGTTTATGTCATATTTTCTTTCCTCCAAGGTTTAGGGATTATCAGGGGAGCGGGAGGAGAAGACTTGTAAGAGCCACAGATAGTGGACCTCTGCAGTATCATTTGCTGGGCAAGTTAGGGCCATTTTTGTATTTAACTCATAGCAGTCATGACTGTATTCACAAGACCTGTTCAAGATCAAGCCTGACAAAAGCCCAGCATGGGTGGTAAAGGGTTCATGAAGGCCTTCATCCTAGCTGAGCAGCTGTTGGCAACTATGTGAGGGAGAATGTTTTCTTCAGGAATGGGGCACTTGAAAGGCCTTCCACACTCCAGTAGATGCTTCTGTACCTGTGCACATACAGGCAACACTCAGTAGGCTGGGCTCCATGTGTTTTGAAAAACAGCAAATTAAGTTGGGAGAGAAATATATTAGAGGAATAGAGGAAGAACTAAAGGAGAGTAAATGGGATGGGAAGCCAAACACTTATGCATGTATCAAATTCTCATTAAAAAATAAAGATTCAATCACTGTGGTGCTTTGAATAGGTATGGCCCCCATAGATTCAAATGCTTGGCCCATACAGAGAGGCACTATTAGAAGTTGTGACCTTGTTGAAGGAAGTGTGTTACTGTGGAGGTGGGCTTTGAGGCCTTATAAGCTCAAGCAACACCCAGTGTGGCACATGGTCTCTTGCTGCTGCCTGTAGATCAAGATTTAGAACTATCAGCTCCTTCTCCAACACCATGTCTGCCTACATGTCAACATGTCTCCCTCCATAATGATAACGGATTAAACCTATGACCTGAAAGCCAGCCAGTCCCAATTAAATGTTTTCGTATCTAAGAGTTGTCGTGGTCATGGTGTCTCTTTATAGCAAGAAAAACCTATTTAAGACAGTCACTAAAATAATTACTGCAACATTATTAAAACAATTAGATTTCAAATATGCAATTTTTCTTTAAAAGTTTCTTTTCATTCTAAATACCAACCATAATTCCTTCTCCCTCCCCTCCTCCTATGCACTTCCCTCCTTCCCCCACGCCTGTCCACTCAGGATAAGACCTCCCTTGGGGAATCAACCAAGTCTGACATACCAAGTTGAGCCAGAAACAAGCCCCTCTCCCCTGTATCAATACTGAGTAAGGTACCCTGCATAGGGAATGGGTTTCAAAAAGCCAGTTCATGCACTAAGGATAAGCCATGTTCCCCAGAGGCCAGGAGCCCCACAAACTTCCCGAGCACGACTGTCACCCATATTCAGAGGACTTACTTTGGTCTTGTGCAGGTTCCCCAGCTGTCATTTCAAGTCAGTGAACACCAGGTAACTTGAGTCAGCTGTTTTTTGTGGGCCTCCCCATCATGATCTTGACCCTTTTGGTCATATAATCCTCCCTCTCTTCAGCTGGACTCTGGGACTTTCACCTAGTGCTTGGTTGTAGATCTCTGCTTCTGCTTCCAACAGTTACTGGATGAAAGTTCTATGATGATAATTAGGGTGGTCATCAATCTGATTACAGGAGAAGGCCAATTCAGGTACCCTCTCCACTATTTCTTAGAATCTTAGCTGGGGTCATCCTTGTGGGTTCATGGGTATTTCCCTAGCACCAGGTTTCTCCTGAACCCTGTGATGGCTCCCTTTATGGAGATATCTCTTAGGGGTATCTCAGCTTCTCTGAGGTTGTGAATTGTAGTCTGGTTGTCTTTTGCTTTATGTCTAATTGTTTAATAAAGGGACTGTTTTGGCCTATGGGAAGATGTCTGAGAAGTAGGCAGGAAATCCCAACAAAGCCTAGTTGTCTTTTGCATTATGTCTAATTGATGAAGGATGCCTTTCAGTATGTTGTGAGTATCATTGGTTAATAAAGGGACTGTTTTGGCCTATGGGAAGGCGTCTTAGAAGTAGGCAGGAAATACAAGTATAGCTAAAAAGGAAGGAGGACGAGAATGAGTCAGACAGAGAAACAATTCAGCCACCCAAGGAGTAAGTATAATGGACTAGAAGAAAGCCACAGGCCATGTGGCAAGACAGATTAATAGAAATGGTTGAGTTAAGATGCAATAGCTAGATAGCAATAAGCCTGAGCCATAGACCAAACAGCATAAAATTGTCTGAGTCATTTTGGGGGGCTAAGCAGCTGCAGGCAGGTCCAGACGTTGGGCCAAATGGGTCAGAAACATACACTACATCTAATACCCACTTATGAGTGAGTACATGCTGTGCTTGTTTTTCTGAGTCTGGATTACCTTACTCAGAATTTTTTTTTTCTAGTTCCATCCATTTGCCTGAAAATTTCATGATGTTAATTTTTTTTACAGCTGAGTAATACTCCATTGCGCAAATGTACCATTTTCTTTATCTGTTTTTTGGTTGAGGGGCACCTAGGTTGTTTCCAGGTTTTAGCTATTACAAATAATGCTGCTATGAATATAGTTGGGCAAATGTCCTTGTGGTATGAATGTACTTTCTTTGGGTATATGCCCAAGAGTGGTATTTCTGAATCATGAGGTAGATCAATTCCCAATATTCTGAGAAACTGCCATACTGATTTCCGAAGTGGCTGTATAAGTTTATACTCCCACCAACAATGGAAGAGTATTCCCCTTACTCCACATCCTCTCCAATATAAGGTGTCATTAGTGTTTTTGGTCTTAGCCATTCTCATGGAGGGTACCTGACTGATACCACAGTGCTGAGGTTATAAGCATGAGACACTCTGCCAGTTTTTACAGGGGGACTGGGCATCTGAACTCAGGCCCTCATGCTTGTTTATAGCTTCTCCCTAGCTCTAGTCCTTGTTTTTAACCATGCCAATTTTGTAATTAATCACTGTTGATGTTGTCACTGCTGTTATTACTGTCTGTGCATTTTTCAAACAGTATTCTTGTCTCATTTACCTACATTCCTTCTTAGATAGGAATTGCTGAGAGCCATGACCACTACCTGACACTTAACCAAGAAAAACCCTGAAGGGTAAGTAGATAGAAATCAAAGAATAATGAGGTCTTAAGGGAAATGCATGAATTACATAATAAGAGATTGTCAGCAAATTCAAAGATGACGGATACCAAGAATGAGTCCTGAGAAATGGAATTCAGAAAAATTGTAAATAAAGGAACCAGGATGTGGCTCAGTTGGTAGAATGCTTGCCAGCATACATGAAGCCTTGGATTCTAGGTTTAGCTCTGTATAAACCAGGCATTGTGATACATGCCTACAGTCCAGCACATAGGAGGTAGGGTCAGCATGATGAGAAAATTAAGGTTCTCTTATTCTATATAGTGACCTGGAGGCCACTCTGGACCAAACAAAAACAAAAACAAAAATCCGAACCAGAAAAACATACTGTGTGGATCATGTCCCCTAACCCAAAGTTAGTTATCTTAGGATATCTATTTCTTTGAGAAGCAGAGAGTGCCCTGCCCACCTCCATTCCCCCAACACCAACCCTGACCCCGCACACACATGCACACCTCAGCCTTGGAGGATGAAGTAACAGTCATCTGCTAGGCTCTCTCCTCATTCCCTATTCTGGGTACTTGATTATGTCCCACTGTCCTTACTGCTGCTTATATTGTGATGCTCACGTCTACTGGAGCTCTACAGACAGGGCAGGTCAGGTCCTTACACAGGGTTCCCTGTCATCTCTCTCCATGCCCCACTCACGGGCCTGGGACGTAAGGCTCCAGCTCTACAGCTAGTGTTGAATAACCCTTTGAGGAATAGTTATACAGTGTTACTGATGAAGTCATTATGGCGGATGTGTCATTTTTATAGAATTTTAGTGAAATACATAGTGAGTCAGGTCCTTAACCTCCTTCCTCCCTTGGTTCCCCAGAGTGATCCCATTTGTTTATTTGTTTGTTTGTTTGCTCATTGGCCTGACCTTAATCTTTTGGTTATGACCTCAGTGTCACTTCCTAATAGCCTTAAATTGTTCTTTTCTCAGTCCTTCAGTTTGGGTCACTGTGGCCCTCCTACAATCGGATGTAAGAATTTAGCAATCGGATGTAAGAATTTAGCTCTTGTTACAGCTTCCTTTCCCTTCCTTCAGCGGGCTTGCTTTGCTTAGGTCTGTATTCCCTGTCTGCACTTTTAAGCCTGTGCATGTGCAGCCCGAGCCTTGACAGTAACACACTGATTCTTTTCTCACCGTGCTTTTAATATTTTCTGTGTATCCTGTATTATTTTCACTTGTTCAAAAACTACCTCCATCCCAAATATTCAGATGTCTTTGTGGTGTATTTGTGAACATATGGTTCTAGCGAGTTCCTGACAACTCGGCGAGTAGGTACCCCTGGGTACCGAGCTGGGCCTCCAGCTAGGACCTCCTGCCACAGTCATCATTTTCAGTTCACCTTCGCTCCTCTTCTGTGGTGAGTCGGCCGCTTCGTGTCAGTTGGATTTGCTCCCTCACTTGGTAGAACCACCCTCTGGTAACTTCCTGCAGAAGGAATACATTAGAAGCCACGTGCCCTTACCGTTGCGGAGTCTCTGCCCATTTGCCTTCCAGTGTCTGTTCTTTCTCTTCTGCTTACAGTCAGTCTCTCCTTTGCCTATTTCTGATGCTGTTCTGGGTTGATGTTCTTCTTCTCCTGGGGACTAGGCTGTTGGGAATTCTGGGAAATTTCCTTAAATCTTCTCTGTACCCCTTCAACAGCCCTACGTGCTTGGTTAATTTGGTTGTCTGTGTCCCTTTAGTCTTTGGATCCCCTAGCTGTGTTCTTTAAATCTAAGCATCTTGTTTTCTGTGTTGATTCTACTTTGTGGGAGTCCTTTAAGCCTTTTGTCCCTGACCATTCTCTTAGGACCTCCTTATGTATTTCCCCAGAAATAATCATGATATTGCCATGAAGGATTCTATTTTCATCTGACGGTACATTGAAATAATCACTGTGGATACATAATGATATTGAAGAGTGGGGGTCTCTAAAGCTGATTGAGGTTGTGATACTAAATAGTGGTTGTGGGGCAGTCAGCTGGCACGTCAATCATACTGGGATGAGCCTTCAGTAGGGAATCTCCAGTATTATCACATATGGGTAATTTCCCTAGGGCTAGTCAGATTCCAAGGGAAAGATATTAGAGTTTCATATGAGGGATCCCCTGGGAACCAAGTGAGGAGGATGTTTTTGAGGTCATTTTTTACAAGCCATTGCCTGCTTGCAGTGACATTCCTAGCTCCTGACCTCTGGGTAAGATTTTTGCCCATTTGTGTGGGCAAGAGGCAGACCCCAGGGTACCAGGCTGTTTACTATGTGCCTTCAGATTGATCATTGGCTTTTGACCTTAACTTAATCCTTACTTCTGGATTCCACAGTAGGAATTTTGCAGTGAGAATTTCAAATTTTATATCTTTTGCTTGAAATCCTGCCACTATGCAACCTAACTTCTCTGGATACTGAATCAGCACATAGACACATGTGCATATAACTATTTGAAGCAGCCCATCCCAAACCCTGTTCTGTCATTTGCAATTTGGTGATGCTGAGACTGGTGTAGTTCTAATTTATATAAATTTGATTATAACAACAGTGTTTATGTGTATACTGCTTTACTTTTTCCTGAGATATGAAAGAATATTAATGGAAAGTAAGCCGTGAGCCTTCTGGTCTTGTGAATTCACTCTCTCTATCCCTGGTCGCCAGTGGAATCACCAAATCTGGGTTAGCATATGGGAAATAATCTTTTGTACATTAGTTAGAAACAAGGTTTAGAACACATCAATGAAGTAGTCTACTTAACAATACAGGAAATTCAAGACAGAAAAACATCCTAGTGGCCACTCAACACAACCTGCATTGCTGGAAATGAAAGCAAACAACCATATTAATTTAAGGAGGACATACAGGGAAAATTAAAGAGTATGAAAAATGTAGGGACCAGAGAGATCCCACACAAAATAGATACTTCCAAGATTCGTCATCCAGTGGCATTGTGCAGAGACAGTTTGGATCTTGAGTATTTCAAACCAAGAAATTCTTCACTAATAATTAAAACACATTAAATGCTACCTAAGGAGCTAGAGAGATGGCTCAGCAGTTGGGTAAGTAGCTGCTCTTCCAGATGACCAGGGTTTAGTTCTCAAAACCTACATTGCAACTGGGGGATCTGATATCCTATTCTGACCTCTATGAGCATTGCATGTTTATGGTATATAGACATACATTCAGGCAAATACTCATACACAGAACAAAAATAGATAAAATTCTCCAAGTAGCATTGATAATGGTAAGGACTTCTTAATATTTATGTGTAATTATGAGTTTTAGGTCATTGCTAAAAATAAGTAACTTAATAAACAAAACTAGACAGGAGCCCAGAGATAGACCTACACAAATACTGCCACATGATCTCAGACAGTGGAGCAAAGGTGTATACAGTGAGGAAGTCTTTTAAAAAAATGGTGTTGAAACAACTGAATCTCAAACTTCAAACAGTGAATGTTGACAAAGATTTCTCAGTCCTCATAAAAATGGAGTCAAATGGATTGTACATTTAAATTTAACATGAAAACTAGAAAGCTCCTGGAAAATAACAGGAAAAAAAAAAAGATGAATTTGGGGTTATAACCTTTTAGAGAAAGCAGACACTTAAAATTGTCCAAACTTGTGAACAACCTGTAGGTAGCTGGATAAGTAAATGATCCATCCAGACAGTGCAGTAACATTCAGCAGAAAGAGGCATGTAGCATGCTTTGAAAAGACAGGACAGAATCCCAAATGCATATATTGTCAAGCCAATATGAAAAGGCTGTATGCTTGTGATTCCGACCAGTGACATTCTAGAGAGGAAATACTATGAAGTTCTCAAGCAAATTGGTGTTTTCCGGGACGAGAAGGAAGGAAGAAGTGAGTAGACAGAGCTCAGGGGTTTTAAGGCAATGGAACTATCGTGTGTTCTATGGTAATATAGTGATGAATATCATCTTTGTACATTTCTCAAAACCTATAGAAAATTCAGTACCTAGCCTGAACTCTGTGCTTCTGAGTGGAAGATAATGAAGTATCAGTGGAGGGTTATTGTAGCAAATGTGCCATATGGCAGGTAATGTTTGTGGGTGGAATTAAGGGTCTGAAAGACCAGTGAATGTGGAAATTCTTTATTTCCCACTCAGTTTGTATGTGAATAAAACATCTCTGGGGGAAAGTTGTTGGAAAAGACAGACGGTGGGGAGCCTTCTGTATTCCCTGGCTGAACACTCACAGATTCAACCAACCCCAAACTGAAAGTACTCACAAGGAAACCTCTAAGAGGTTTCAAAAACAAAACTTTAATTTGATTTACACCAACCCCTATGCTATGTGTGCGCCAACATGGGTTTGCTGGCTCCCTGCTGTCCTGTTGTTTCTTCTGCCCATGTCCACACAGTTCTGTGAGCTTCATCCAAACCTGGCCTTCCTGGTATTAAGCCATAATGGTCACTTCTGGGCTAGACATGGGCAGACATCTTTCTTGTCCTCGTTCCCTAAATAATGCAGGTGCCAACTGATTGCCTGACGTTGGTATAGGATGAGTATTACATGTACTGTGAAGATGATTCAAAAGTACAGGATGCATGCATGTAGGTTGTATGCAAAAACAATGTCACTTTATAGAAGAGACTTGAACATTTGTAAATGTGAATATCCACAGAGGTCCTGGCACCACAAGGAGTTCTAAGAGACAGCTGGGCATATGATATATTTAGCCTTTAAATGTCTGGTGTTTGCCTCAAAAACACAGGCAGGTCAAGACATAGACTAGACTATAGATAAGGGAAAGATAAGCAGGACATGTAAGAATGAATGGCCCAGAGCCAATCATTGTGGAGTCTTGAGTTGGATGTTATAATACTTCACTGTGAGAAATTCATATTACACTTTTAGATTAGTCTAAAGTATAATCAGTTAAACAAGGGCAAGTAGCTAGTATGAAATTCTTTCATAATTGGAAATGCTTCTGAGTATTGGGCACCAGCAAGAAGCGAAAGGATATGGTGCTGTGTTTAGGCACCAAGTAGATGTGGCCAGTGGCTTATATTGGGTGGGTGAGCCTTGTTGAATTGACAGAATTTATCGTCACCTTGGAAACACTTCTGGATATTTTTGTGACACTGTTTCTAGAAAAATTTAAATGAAGAGGAAGGACTCCCCTTGGATCTGGGTGGCACCATCCTATATGCTGAGATCCCAGACTGAATAGAAAAGAGAAAAACTAAACACAAATGTGTCTATTTCCTGACTACAGACACAAGGTGATCAGTCATTTCATTCACCTGTTGTTATCTTCCTGGCATGATAGAATGTGTCCCTTCTTAAAGTGGAACCAAAATAAAACTGTCTTCCCTGAAGTTACTTCTTACCAAGTATTTGGTTATAGCAACAAGAAAAGTGACTAATTTAGGGGTGTTTCTGAAGGTGAATGCTCATTGATCACTTTGTGAGAAATCAAGTCTGTGGTCGTGGGTTAGCAGATGAAACATTTGTTCCTTCCATATTATTGTCAGTCACATGTACAAGCAAGTATCAGGAAAAAAAATCTCCTTACAAGACATAGTTTTGTATAAAGAAAAGTTATATCCCTTCAATTAAGGCTGCTAGGAGCATTGGTGTATTCATTCATTCATTCATTCATTCATTTGCTCATTTAGCAATCCTGAGGTCAAGCCCAGGTCTCATATATGCTAGGCAAGTGCTCCATCATGGAGTATGTCGCCAAGCCACGATTAGCATTTTTATGAGTATTATTAGAGTAATTAATAGAGTAAAACTTAATAATTTAATTCAGAAAGAACTGCATTGTAATTATTCTTACTGGATAAAATCCCGTATCTTTGACACTTCATGAGAAGACAACCATAAACTCTGACTGTAGCACATAAAAAAACTATTCAAAGGCACCGAAGTGAACAGAGTACCCACACTAGCAGTAACCCAGTGTCTTACTTTGGGTTTGTATTGCTGGAAAGAGATGCCATGACCATGGCAACTCCTATAAAGAAAACATTTAATTGGGGTGACTCACTTACCGTCTCAGGTTCAGTCCATTATCATCATGATGGGGAACATGGCAGCGTGCAGGGAGACATGGTACTGGAGCTGAGAGTGCTGTATCTTGCAGGCAACAGAAAGTCAACTGGCCGTCACACTGAGGGAAGCTTGAGCAAGAGACCTCAAGGCCCACCTTTCCGTCAACAAGGCCTCACCTCCTAATAGTGCTACTCCCTTTGGGGTCATTTTCTTTTAAATCACCATACCAAAATATGCAAAGAGGCCTGCCATTCGCATTGCTTGTAGATTGCAACTACTCTCATGAACTCAGTGCTAAAGATGCTGGAGGCACCAGGGGGAAAATTGCACTTTCAGGTCTCTGGTTCCAGAAAACTGAATCCAGAAAATAGCAGCTACTGGAGTGAAGTGAGAGAAGCTTTTCAGAAAAGGGATAAGATTCCTAAAGTCCATTGAAATGTCTAGAGACCTTTTAAGAATGCCTGCATGCTGCAGCCTCGGAACAGGCTAGTTAAAGAAAAGGGCTGAAATGAAGATGAAGAGCAGCATCCGAGAAAGGGAGTCACAGTCTGTTACAATAAGGTTTCCGGCCCCTGGTTTTCCAGACCCACAGACCTGCAGTCCTAGACTGCTTAGCCACCCGCTGCTGCTTAGGCCCCCCAAAATGACTCAGATGCTTATATTAACTTCATGCTGTTTGGCCTATGGCTTAGACATATTGCTAGCTATTTCATCGTAACCAATTTTCATTAATCTGTCTGCCATGTGGCCCGTGGCTCACCAGTGTTCCTTACATGTTTCTTCTTTCAGCACCTGGCTCAATCTATTCCAGACTCCACCCTCTTTCTCTACCTATGCTCCAATTCCTCCACCTACCTCTACAGTGTCTACCATGGCCCAAACAGTTCTTTATTCACAACATATAGAAAGACATTCCCACATCACCTCCCCGCTTCTGTCTAATCAAAAAGGAAGGTTTCAATTTTAATATAGCAAAATTACATATAACAAAATAGCTATCAAGCAAGAATTAGTTACAATATCTAGTCTATTTGTATTTAACAAAATTAAAGAAAATACTCTATCATCTACCTTATCCTTGTGAAGTTTCATATCCAGTATACCTTTTAAAATAACTAAGAAAAACTATATCTATAACTATCTAATCTTCAAGTACATTAAAGACCACAGAAGAATATGTTTACCCAAGCAAATCGGAAGTGCAAGCAACTTCCAAAATCTAGAAATGACAGAGATGACACCTGTCTGCCTGGTCAGTCACCCAAAGTTCCTTTATAAAGTTTGGGCATCCATTTTCAGCCTACAGGCCCAGAGTCTCTGGCATACCTTTCAGTGAAGCAGGAAATCTGAAAGAATGCTCTGCTCATTCTGCATAGTTCATCAGTCGCTTCTTTTGTGTCCTAAAGAATGTCTGACAGTTTTCTCTGCAAAGCAGAAACCTGAAGGACCCTCTCAGCTTGTTCTGTCAAAGTTCAGAGGTCACTTTCCTATGGAACCTGCATGTCCGGTTTAAACAGCATACTGTCAAGTAGTCAGTACAAGAACAGGTTCTTATCCAGTGGCTAACCATTGCCATAAAGAAACTAATCTCCATATGGAGTTTCTTCGATGCCCATTTTTCTCTTGAAGTAGATTGGGACTGCGAGAAGCAGACCTGTCCCACTGTCCAGAAAATTCTGAGTTCTTAAAATATTTTAAATGCCATATTCTGTAAATCTTAAAAGTGTTTGAAGATTACCTATATAATTGAATTATATCTTTGTATAGCTAAAAGTCTAACTAACATGCATTTTAATTATACATTACAATTTTAAATCAGTTACATAAACATCATACCTTAAACAAGAGTATAAAAATACATACAGCGTAACAAAATTGATCTTAAATTTGTATCAACAAACCAAGGTCTATAACAATGTAAACTATCTTGAGATTAACAGCTGATTTTTGGATTAAAGTAAATTCAATAATTTAAGTTTTTAAAATTACTCATATACCATATCCCCTTTTTCTTTTTAGAAAGAGGTTAATTATGACCATTAACCATTTATAATGAAAACAAACATTTATAAGCAATATTTTGGGAATTTGGGTGTAGTTTTGTATTGCTACTTCCTGCTGATTAAGGGTCATTGTCGATCTTACAGGTTCTTGAGACTGGAACATTTTAGTCTATAGCCTTCCCACCAGAGAATTTTCAGGTTGTCTTGGTTGATGAAACCTTAAGAGCCTGGAAGCAATCCACAGGTTCTCATCTTCTGTGGAAACAAAAGCCAAACTCTTCCAAAGCAATAAATCCTTAGACACAAATTTCAAAGTCAAAATACCTTTAAAATATATTTTTTTGTTTAACTTAGCAGCCTTTGCAATCCATTGTTTTTCTGCAGTTAGCTCATTAACAGTTAAGAAATAAAAAAGAAAACACAATAATAACCATAATCCAGATTCTGTATCTATTTTCCATCTTTGCATGGCCTATTATATTTTTATTACTCTGTTTCTTCTTTTTTTATAGACTTTCTCTACCTTTCTTTTCACTGTGAAGCCTATGTACATTTTACACACATTATAACCCATTTACAGATTTTTTTTCCTTCTGAATCTGTTTCATTGTGAATCCTTAATCATTTTTCAACCAGAAGAGCTTTTAAAATACTTGACTCTCTTTAAAGAGCCACATAGTTTTTGCAGAAAAAGCTGAGTCAGGAAATTCTCTTAAAGGGACTGCATCTCTGTTGACCACTAGCAAACAAAGCAGACCCAAGAAATGCTGCTACTAAGAAACCATCTTTGACTCTTTCCTTTTTGTTTAATATAAACAGAAGCCTTAAATCAATCACATGCTACCAAGTCTTCTGTGAGATTTTGGGAACCAACCTGGTTGCAGCTTACACTCCTGGCTGCCAGTCCGCCACTATTTTGAATGTGGCCCGAATGCCACACTATTTCTATAAAATGGCCCACTTCAAATACACAATTTGGAAGCTGCTTTGGCTCATTTTCTGTGCTGTAGAATCCTTCTAATCTTTCTACAGGATCCCAAAGAGAGATGCTACCATACTCAAGTCAGCAGGAAGCAACCTTATGAGAGACTATGCCCCCTTTCCCAATAAGTTTTGTCCTCTGAGGGTTATGGATAATTATTATTCTGATAGAATAGTTATAAGTTAAAATTGAGTTGAGGGTAGAACAATAATATAGACTCAGGGATCTCTTTTAAAGAAGAGAAAGGGGGAATAGATAGAATAGACAAAGGTAGATTGTTCTACCTACCATAAATAATTATTAGCCAAATACATGAGATAAGCCAAAGACAGCTTGCACTGGAATAGATATTTATATATTGATACAAATGTGAGATTATTTTATATGTTATATTATATTATATTATATGTATATTGGTAGAAATTTAAATCTGAAATTGTTTTATATGTCCAAGGCAACTTGTACATTGATATAAAATTAAATCTGTTATTGCCATATTTTACATATGCTTCTACCTCTGTTTAAAATATTTACACATTATTGTCATTTCCACTATGTAATTGCTACCTCCATTTAACTATACTAGACATATAATTATACTAGTCATGATATATACACAAGATGTTTTGTATACCTCTGGATAATTTGTATATGATATATATATATACATATCTAGAATATCATTTTTGCACAGTATATGTACCTCTGATTAATGTTTGTATGATAGTCATACTAGAAGTCATTATTCAGAGACTGTACACCCCTTTATAGGTACCTAATTTTACAATGTAAGCTTCAGTCCTTAGGATAAGAGCTGCAGTCAACATTACTTAGGTTTGCCATGTAACAGTCATGTTGCTTAGGCTTCCCAGATACATGCTAGAATATATTAGATAGACAGGAGTCTTCAACCATTGCATAGACCCAGAGAATATGGCATTTCATGTTTTGCTGTTCAGAATTCGGCTGTGAGAGACCTTTCCTGAGATGGCGTTGAGCATCAAGGATACTCCTTTGGAGTTTGTCCAGCTGGGCAAAGAACTATCCTTGTCTCAACTGCTGATAGTACACACAATGTCCAATCTGGATGAACAGGATGATGGATGGAGACTGACAAAACCTGCCTGGACAGGATAACGGTCCCTCCAAAAATGCCCTGTTTCTGAAAAGATCTGTCACATATCCTAGGCCTGTAGCCAAAATGATGGATGCTCCAACAGCGCAGAAAACCATAGGTGATTGTCCAGGTAGCTGAATGCCACTGTCCTCTCCCAAATTTTGGAAGCTACTCTTATGTTCTTCTGACAGGTCTTGATGGGGTTGAAGAATAGGTAGTTAAGGTTACTATCCAATCATCTCTTTACAAGGAACATTCAGGTGTTGGATTTTTACTATTCTAGATGAACAGTTTTGAAGTAATTTATATACCTCACCATTTACCAATATTCTAGAAATCTATGGTGTACCTTATATGTGTTGGGTTTTAGTTGTAGTTTGACTGTGCTTGTGTTTTACCTTTTCCTCCCCCAGACATTACCTTATAATAATTCCTATTGTATATAGTCTTAGTTTAGAACCTTCTTAGTTAGACAAAAGGAGGAGATGTGGTGGAATTCAGCTGTTAGCTGACAGGGTTGGAGATGTGTCTCTGAAGTTCTGGGAGCTTGAACGGGGTGTGGCCAGCCCCATTGAAAAGGCTGCTGGGATCTTGAATGGCCTGTTTGGTTCCTGAATTCTTAGAGATTGGATCAGCATCCATCACAGGACAGTCCTAACTTCAAGAATCGCCCTAAGGTTTAATTTATATTCATGAGTGTTAAATACCCTCTAATAAATACCAATCCTGTATAGAATATATTGCAAGTGAGATTTACTGCTATAACAGTCCCCATCCACACAAGGTGGCTGCTAAGGAATTCAAAAGAAAGCAGGAGCCAGACCAACCATTACATGCTAGTCCAGAGTGTCAAGGACAAAATCCAAAGTCACCTGACACATGCAGAACAAAAGAAAAACTTGGAATACATTTTCAAAAGAATCAGAAGTGAAACACTGGCCCCAAAATGATCAAATCTTAGAATTAGCAGGTGATTTTTTAAATTGATTTTTGTTTGTTTTGGGGATTATGTCATTTCCTCATTCCTTTTCCTTCCATTCACCTTTCCTTGTTTGTTAACCTCGTTTTTATCAGTTATTACAAATATAGCGCCTGCTCAGCCCTTTTAATGATACTGTTACTTGTGTGTGTGTGTTTTCAGGGATGACCATATAGGTAATCAGTTGTTGTTTAGAAGAGACATTTTAACTGTCTATAATGAAGTAAGGCAAAATACTTTAGCCATCAGTTATTGGGAAATCTCAGCAGATAGTAGAAAGCTAATAAAAAAAATTGGAACTAAAAAGTAGTTTGTGAAATAAAAGTTTGTATGGAGTTATTTGTGGAACCCTTGTCTTTTGGGAATAATGTGGCTATAATTTCTCTTTGATCTGTCAGCAACAGTGGTTACTCAAAGGAGACCCTACATATGACTGTATTCATTAACTTCATCATGGCCATCACACCCCCCGCACTACTAGTAGAGATATATAGGCAGTTCACTGTTGATGGGAAGGTTTTTTGCTTCAGTGGGATAGCGACCCACAAAGCTTTCTCTGTCACTGTAAAGAGTCCTAATCAAACTCACTGATTCACCAAGCTAGATCTGAGCAGAATTCTTTCTTTGGTTTGTGGTTAAATGATCTATCTGAGGCAAAGAGGTACTTGTCTTCCTAGGAAGGGTTCTTCACAAAACTTGGCACTTACATGTGAAACATGACAAAACCAACACTGAGTGGGGGGGTGATGAGATGTGTAAAGCTGAGCCATGTGCAGGGAGCCTCTGCAGGGGCAGTCCCAACATGGCCATTCCTGGAGTGCTGTAGAATAGCATGGCTTGCTGCTGAGGTGTCAGTCTCTGCTGTGGGTGAAAAGACAGGCAGGCAAGGCTGCTCTCTCTGAAGGAGGAGTGTCCAGGCCAGAAGTCCAAGGGTGGCTGGTGTGGGGTGTGGTAGCAAGACAATGACACTTAAAAAGCTTGTAAATAGGGTGTGACTTTAGTCCTATGGCCCTTTCTATGGGCAGTAAATTGCGCAACTGAGGCTCAGCTGTGTTCCCCAAAAGAACTTTCCCTCAAGTTGGGGGGAGGGCGTTTACAGTGAGGAAAAGGCTACCTTCCGCATTAGCTTCTCAACTGACAGGGAAAATGAAGGGTAAAAAGAATGAGGCGCTGGCTTGCCATTTCTCGTGGCTGGGGTAAGGGGGCGAGCACGAAAGAAAAACAGTCCAAATTAAATCTGAACCAAATAGCCCTGGGATCCAAACCCTTGGAAATCCTGAGAAGAAGTGGCAGTCAAAACAAGGTAAGACTGAAGTGAGAGATGGTGCCCTCATGTTGGACCCCAGTACAGAGGAAGGGAAAATTCATGGGACACCTGGCAAAGGGGAGCATCAGCAGTGGCCCAGGAAGCATGTAATAGCCCCTAGCTAGCCTAGAACTCACTGACCAGGCTGGCCTGGAACTCTAGAGATTCCTGCCACTATCTCTAAAGTTCTGGGATTAAAGGAGTGTACTACCACAGCTGGCATGGAATTGGGAGATACTCCTAAACAAATGAGTGATGATCTCACCACGTGGATCAAAAGGCTGTAGGACAAGGAACAAATGGGACCGATCTGAGCATTGTAGAAGCAAAGAAACCAAGTAATGTAACTGCCTATCCCTCGTGAAGACTAAAGCTACACGTCCGAGGAGATAGGGAAATTCTTGGCAGCGTACTCTGGCTCATCAGAGTTTTTAGGACAGTGGTTCCCAGCTTTCAAGTCTCAACCCCTTTGGGGGTTTAACAACCCCTTCACAGAGCTTGCATACCATATATCCTGTACATCATATGTATATATTATCACTTATAACAGAAAATGAGTTCTAAAGAAGCAATGAAAATAATTTTGTGATTGGGGGTCGCCACACCATGAAGTATGCCAGGGTCGCAGAAGTAGGAAGGTTGAGACCCACTGCCTTGGGGACGCTTTGCTATTGCCGCTGTGATCCCATGGATATCAAGGACATTGATAAGAGAGCTAATAGTCAACAGGACATAAAAGACATTTGAAAGAAAAATCACTTAGGAGTAAAAATCTACCACATAGTTATAAACAATTTTCTAAGAGACAAAATGACTTAATGAAGCCTCTTTCCCCACTTTGACCCACTATGCCAAATTTGGTCCCAAGTCTCCTTTAAAGTGATGTCAAATGATCACTTTGTTTACACTGTTGTCTTTAGTCTCCTCCCCTCTATTTTGTAATCATTCTTCTAAACTTCCTAAAGTCTTGTGTTTGCCACCAGCTCATGTTCATTCATCTAAGCAATGGTGCACTTTTCCAGATGGATTCACTTGATTGACGCATTTTGATGTGAACATGCTTACTATTGTTTAGTGCTTGATTTTTCTTTTCATAAAATGTAATTTTGTGCTTTTCCGTGTTTTGCCTGCATGCATATCTATACCATCTTTATGCCCGGAGCCCACAGAGGCCGGAAGAGGACATCCCTGGAAATGGACTTAGGGATGGTTGTGAGCCATGATGTGGGTGCTGGGAATCAAACCCAAGTCCTCTGGAAGAGCAGCCAGTGCTCTTACCCTTGAACCATCTTTCTTGATTTTTCTAAGCTTTGGAAGGTTTCTCTTTTGGATCCTTTGCTAATCAGAAGTGTGTTCCAAAGCCCCCAGGTGTGCAGGTTACAAGTTCTTTTCTGTTACTGATGTCTAGAGTGCTATCACCATGGTAGGAAAGTTCACTGCTCTCTTCAAGGCTCGCTGTGTGGCTGCTGTGCAGTCACTTGTCATTAAAGGCCCTGAAACTTCTGCCACATTAAGCTTGCTAACTGCTGTCCCATTAGATGATGATAGTAATAATAACTTTTTTTAACAGTTTATCTCACCAATCCTGAGGCAATTTTGTTAAAAATCCACTATTACAAATATTAATTGCAAATTCCAGAAATTTAAAAATTATCTACTGCTAAGTCTCCAGGAATTCTGAGATGTGCACAGCAGAGGGCTTCAGCACCTACCCTTTCCAGCTTCTGTGACATGTCAGCTTAGGCTGTCACTTGGCACCTTGCTGACATTACACCCTTACTATCAAGCATTCTAAGTTGACACCTGTGATCATTTACACTCAGGTCTTTCCAGGGATACTGTGCAGTCCTTGCTTTAAATATGGAGACTGAAGTCCAAATGATTGCCCAAGGCCGTAAGAGCAGTAAGGAACAAAGCTAGCATTTGAGGCTGGCCGTAGTCCTCAGTCACTTAGCAGCTATCTGCCCTGGCTTGAAGTGACCTTAAGGCAGCAAAGTGTTGCTCAGTTGGAAGCTGTCTCTCATGGCGGTAGCAGTGAAGAGCCAGTATAGAGCATATGTTTGGGCTTGATGAAGCCTCGTCAGACAGAGTAAGAGGCAGCCCCAGGCAGGTGGCTCCAGGGATTTAGAGATGGATCACATCTACTCATAAGGAGTGCAGAAAGCCCTGAAAAGATAGAGACATGTCTGTCTACTGAGTTCTGAACTCGGGAACCCTCCTAGGAAACAAAAGATTCAACCTTGGTCCTTGGACTGGTTGCCATTGTCAATACATTATTCCCCCAAAAGGAAGCAATTTAACCAGAAAGTGAGGCTTCTGGAAACTCTGAGGTTATTTTCCTAGCTTTCTGAACTTACTGTTGGGGTTTGAAGAAATTGTAGGTTCTACTCAGAGACGATAGAGGAAACTGTGGAGAGCAAATGTGATGGTGCTTGTATGTGGTGACTAGAGAGATGGCATTGGACAGGACTCCAGTCAGCCCAGACTGAAGGGGTAGCTCACAGAGCCAGGTCTGCTGGGCACTCTATGTCAACCTGACACATGGTAGAGTCACCTGAGAGGAGGGAACCTCAATTAAGAAAATGCCTCCATCATATCAGACCGTAGACAAGACTGTATAGTTTTTTTTTTCCTTTTTAATTAGTGATTCATGGTGATGGGCCCAGCCCATGTGAGTACTGCCATACCAGAGCTGGTGGTCCCAAGTTGTTGTAAGAAAGCAGGCCAAGGAAGCCATGGTGAGCAAGTCAATAAACAGCTTTCCTCCTGCCTTCAGGTTCCTACTCTGCTTGAGTTCCTGCCCTGATTTCCTTAGATGATAAAGAGTGATGTGGAAATATAAGCCAATTAAACCCCTGCTCCCCAAGTTGCTTTGGTCATGTTTCATGAAGCAATAGAAGCCCTAACTAAGATAGCAGGTGGCAGAGTCAGTGCAGAGGCTTCAGGGCAGCCAGAGTCAGAATGCTGCAGTGGGATTATGTTGCTACCTTGTAAATAATTGTCCCAACTACTAGTTTAATAAAAATGCTGATTGGCTAAAGGCAGACAGGAAGTGTGGGTAGGGATATCAGGCCAAGAAAACTCTGGGAAGAGAAAAAACAGAGCAGAGAAGCCAGAGAGATACCATGGAGACACCATGATGAGACGTCAGCAGATGCAGAGGAAGGAAGTTGGAGTACTGTTCTGAAAAAAAGGTCCCTATCTGCATGACTAAACAGGATAAGAATAATAGTTTAAGAGCAAGAGCTAGCTAGCGATATACCAGAGCCATAGGCTGATTGGCATCAAATTAATGCAAACATCTGTGTAACTATCTGGGCCTAAGTGGCAGTTGGGCTGATAGTGGGTCCAAACCTCTGGGCAAGGCCCAAAAGTCCAGGCCAGAAACTAACTACTACAAATGGTACTCCAACATGGATAAAAATATACCCACATAAAGCCATAGAAGACTTAAAAACAGCCTAGAGCCCAGAAATGGAGCCAAAAGCAGCTTCCGAGTTGTGTCCCTCAGTGGGCCGTGATAAAGAGACTGAGTGGTGTAGGGGATTAAATTACAAAATAGCTCTTAGCTGCATGCAGCAAGCTGCAGCAGGGTCGATTCCTGGGCCTCAGTGTAAGCAAGGAGCTGTATATGGTGGATTTAAGGTTTCTGGTTGGAAGGACAAAAAGAGAACAGAGTCAAAGATAGTTTCTTAGTGGCAGCCTTTTCTTGGATCAGCTAGCTCTGTTTGCTGGAGGCTAGCAGAAGCTTGGCTTCTTTAAGAGAGGCTTCCTGATTCAGCCTTAAGGACAAAACACTTGTGAGTCTTTTTAAGAGGCCCTGCTGCCTAATACTTAAATGGAGTTCATGAGCAGCAGATGGCAGTTCTTTACTTGGTGGATATATGGACCCTAAAATCCCCCAGAGTGGTAATTGTGGGTCCCACCAGTAGCTCAGCTAAAAAGCCAAATCCTATGAAGCTAGACTAGGAGCTGGGTGGAACCAGCCATCCATCCTAGCCAAGCCATAATCCTTAGCCACACCTTGCCAGATTAAAGGTGTGGTCAGAAACAGAAAGAAATAAAGGGAGCTGGGTGGAGTCAGCCACCCTATCCAAGCAAAGGTGTGGTCAGAAACAGAAAAAGATAAGAAATAAGAGATATACAATAAAGACAGATTCAAAAAACTTCTACCTGGTTTAAAGTGTGTTAAAGAATATGTGTAGGCTTGAAAGAGAAAAGAAAAAACGGGTAGAGAAAGTTCTTTAAAAAGAAATAGAGTAAAAAAAATAGTAATAAGCCATGTAAAGATGGAAAATACAAGGAGTGTCTGGATACTGTATGCTATTGTCTTGTCTTTAAGTTTTTTGACTGAAAATGAAATAGTAAACGCTGCCAAAGGGCATTTGATTATAAATGCTGCTGGATTAATCCAACCTATATATTTTGTAAATGGGTTGACTTTAAAATTGAAATCAAAAGATATGCTGCTTTGGAGAAGAGGATTTCTTTTAATTTCCACAGAAAATGAGAGGCTGTGGATTTATTCCTGGTTAAAGAAAATAAAATTTGATCGAGAAAGACCCCTTGAAAAGTTTCCAGTGGAATTGGATGGTCCAGATGATTCAGCATTTCAGAACACCTCTGTTGAAGTTTCCTCTGAGCTCAGCATCCAAAACTACCAAGAAGACTGATTGAGATTATCCAGCCTTAGAGACTACTCTTCCAAAGACTTGTCCATAATCCTAAACTTTTCTTTAGGCCTCCAAGTGATTCTTCCCATTCAGTAGGAAGTAGCCTAGAGAACTATGCCCACATTCCCCCAAAATGGATTATGGATGTTTGTGTTTGTTTAACGTGTTGGTTATGTCATTATACATAATAGGGGGAAAGGATATTAGATTTGGGGTTCCTCTTTTAAAAAGGAAAAAGGGGGGAAACTATGGGATTATGTTGTTACCTTGTAAATAACTGTCCCACCTACGGGTTTAATAAAAATGCTGATTGGCTGAAGGCAGACAGGAAGTGTGGGAAGGGCTACCTCACTAAGAAAACTCTGGGAACAGGAAGAGCAGAGCAGAGAAGCCATAGCGACACCATGGAAATTTTACGATGAGACACCAGCAGATGCAGAGGAAAGAAGTTGAGATGCTGCTCTGAAAAAAAGGTACCGAGCCTCATGGCTAAACAAGGTAAGAATCATGGGTTAGTCTAAGAGTAAAGAGTTAGCAAGTTATATGCCTGGGTTCCAGGTCAATTAGCATAAAATCAATGTTAGCATCTGTGTATTTTAGTGGACTGTGGGTCTGTGGGTCAAAACTCTGGACCACAGGCCAGACAGGCCAGAAACAAACTACATAATGTACTGCATCATGGTACAGCAAGTAGAAAGGAGCTCAAACAGCCATTGAAAGATTTTTTATGGAAAAACCTTGCAAGCCAACCTTGTTGCTGGAAGCTACATTAGCTTGAACAGTGCAGCCCCTGGTATTCACAACTGAAGAAGACACCAGTGATGGTGATGTGTCTTATGAAACAAATTAATTACTCAGCTGTGCAAGTCCCGATACAGATACCATCACCACTGACAGACACCCAGAGCCACACCAGGCTTACATGTCTGCACAGGTGCACCTATATTTATCCTAACTTCTGACTGGGACAGCACCTCATAGGTGTAGCACATGGCACCTTTTCAAGAACCTCCGGGTACCAAATTTCATCAGAATATTTTTAACACCTGTATTTTTGAACAGAGGAAACAGGCCAGGAAAGTTTAATGACATGCCTATAATCACCAATTCATTTGAGAAAGTGATGAGAAAAAAAAATCCACAACTCATGGAATCTTAGTGTTAACTTTAGTGGAGCATTTCTTACCATGGAGCTAACGCTTGATTCAAGAGAAGAAGAGAGAGTTCCTGCTGACCATCTCCTTAGGATTAGCTTCTTGCCCTCAGCTCTTGTACAAACCTGAAGTCTAGAGGGAGGAGTATTTCTTAGAAGGTGTGTGTGTGTATCTGTGCGTCTGTGTAGTATACATGCCAGGGGACAGGACAGAGCTTGAGGACAGCCTTAGGTGTGAATCCTTGCCTTCCACCTTATTTGAGACACAGGTTTTTTGGCTGATGTCCTCTGCTGTGTATGCCAGCCTAGCTCACCCACAGCTTCCAAGAATTCTGTCCCTGTCTCCCATCTTGTGGGAGAAGCGCTAGGTTTACAGATGCACAGTGCCTCTTCCAGCGGTTGTATGACTCTGAGGATCTACAGTCGGGTCCTCATGTGCAGCAACAAGTACTTTGCACGTTGAGTCTTTCTCCAGCCTCCAGGGGAACCAGATACCTACCTCAGAACTCGTAATCCGAATGGATTGGGCCTTCACTGTAGTTTGCTTCTATATTATAATAACTGTCAAGCAAAAAACATACAATGAGGATTTGGATGTAATCAGAGGGAGCTTAAACATGGTCTGGGGTTAATGACATCTCGAAGTCAGTACAAGTCTTATGTTATGATAATATTGTCATGTGATGAAGTAGCCTTATTCTCGATGTGCTACTTGTATGAAGACATGAAATGACAGGTGTTCAGACTTTGTGTCAGTGACGATGTGACAGCATGACACATCCCTTATAGATAACAACCTAACTTCCTGAATGCCAGAATATTATGTTTTTTATATTTTTATTTTTCAGAAATTCTATAAAAATTGATTTGTACTATAAAGAAACATCACACTTTAGATGAAAACAACTCTACTGGGCTAGGTGTAAACAGTTACTTATTACTTATTACACCAAGGAACCACTGGCATTGTAGGACAAAAGTCTGAGATGTCGCTTCTGACAGACCAACAGTCCTAACTTTTGGGGTTGATGTTTTAAGAGCTTCCTTAAGTTTTCTTTCTAAATCTCATGGTCAAGGTTCAAACCAAATGCTCCACCGTGTTCCTGCAGCCACCTTACTCGCAGAGTTCACTGTGTGGGACCATGATGGGTGCCCTAGTGACAAACTGACACAGAGAATGTTGTGGCACAGATAATCATAGGAAGCTGATCCAAAATGAAGGTTCATCTTGTTTCCAGAGCCTGAAGTGAGCAATATAACAATGAGCTGCTTGAAGGAATGAGGAAGAGTGTGTCCCAAGACCTCTGCCTCTGGTGATTTGGACCTTACCCAGAGCACCCAGCAGAATGTTCGACAGACATTAAGCTAATAGCTGCCCTTCTCATGCACCCTGCACGTTTAAAGAAAGCAAGACATTTGCTAATAAGAGGTATGCTGCTTTTACTTTTCAGGAAAAAATACAACTCAGAGAAAATTCACAGGATATGAAAGCATCCTCTTAAAAGCATCTGTGTCATCCCCAGTGGCAGTGGGAGCAGCTTTACCACATGATAGAAGTCAGCCCAGGAGCCTATGGACCAACCTTCACTCTCTCTACTTGAGGAAAGAGTCTGTCCATACAGATTATAATGCAGTGCAAACCATGCTGCTTGTCTTTGTCTGCAGTACTTCCTCTAGCTAACTTTTGCTGTGGAAAAGTCACTCAGGCCATTAGCCAATAAGCTTAAGCTGCAGTCAGTGTATGTGCCAAGCCTGGCCTCCACTTCCCCATACACACACCTGCTCCCTAACTGTGAGGGTCATCATCTGATGAAGACAGGGAAGGTCAGGTTGTGAGATGCTCTGTTTGATACCCGAAGCAAATGGTTCTACCACCATAGATGGTTCCAAATTCCTCCCTACCTGTGAGGCAGAGTGGACTGTTACTGTTTCATTTCAGATGACAATACTTTTGATAACTTTCTTCACAAATAAACTCTAGTAATTCTGGGTATTTTAAAAGCATGAAGTTACTCACTTGAAAAACAGACAAAAACAAAACAAAAACCCAAGGAGCTTTAAGCCATTAAGCATAAAAATGTCTTAAGTAAAACAGAGTTTCGTAAAACCCTATCAGCATCTCTGAGTAGGAACCCTCAGGAAAACGTGAAAAAGAAACAAAATCTCATCTCTCCAAACTGGGGATTCCCTAAGCTTCCCTTGACTCCAGCAGAATTTCTGCTTCTTGGGCTGGCAAGCGCTGGTTGGTCTCAGTATCATGTCTCCAGTCCTTCAGTCCTCTTGTACGTTCGCCTTCTTCTTCATGAGGACTGTGATGCATGGCCGTCAGATCGCTTCTTAGCTGGAAATGCTGATGCAGAAGCAGGTGCTTTGGAGATATGGTGGCAAATGTCTAATAAACAACACTGGACACAGATGTCCAAGCAGACTTTCCCTCCTCACCTCTGACCCTGGAAAAGCAACTCCAACACCAACCCCAAGTTTAGTCTTTGTGCCTGGCGGGGATGGACCAGGTCATTGCCAAAGCTCCTCATCTCTCTAGGAGTCACCTACGATGAGTCATTTTCAGATTCTGGACACCCTTTAGTCATTTTGTGAAGAGCTCTGTAAACTGTAGAGTATCCCACAACCATTATCTCCCTCTCCATCAAATAGCTGGCCTCTCCCCACAACAACCCACAAGAGAATTGTGCTGGCACTTTCACCCTGCGAGGGCCATCAAGATGGAGCAGAGGTGACAGTGCATGCTCCCCACCTGACTGCCTTCCTTCCCCCCTCTCACTCAGCTGTACCTGCAGCCTCAGGATGTAACAAGTGCATTGAGATTTGTAAAGCCAGGCCTCCCGCTGGTGACTGCACTGGACCCCCCCCCCTCAGCAAATAGCATAATTGCTATTATCAAAGTGTTATTTAGATCTAAATGCAAAGTCTCAATTTAAGCAGCATTAGTTCCAGTTTGAATGATTCTGCAATGCTTGTGAAAAAAAAGTTAACTTTAAAGGAAATTAAGAGTGTGGGCCACCCTCTGTGATCTTCATAATTCTGTTTGTCTAAATGTAATCTCAAAATAAATTGCTAGGAAGGATTCGGGGCGATTTAAGCATCTTAGAAAGTTAAAGTGATACTTAAAACAGCTCTACCCCTAACAAGCTCTAAAGTGTGGGTGCCTCATCAGGACCAGTCCTGGCAGCAAGAGGAAAGGTTTGAAAAAGTACCTGGAGATGAGCAGATGCTCACACTGTTTCCAGTGAGCTTGAAGAGTCATGGGATTCTGGGAGCCCTTTGCCCCTCAGTGACCCAGCACTCTCTAGAATAGCATTTCCCAACTTGTGGGTCTCCAGCTCCTTAGGGGTCCATAGCAGACATTTACATTATGATTCATTGCAGTAGCAAAATTACAGTTATGAGTTAGCAACAGAATAACATTATGATTAGGGTCAGCACAGCATGAGGGTCCCAGCATTAGGAAGGTTGAGAACTATTTCTCCGAGTGAATTCATGACATGTGAAATTAACTTTCTCTCTTCTAGGGGCAAGTACTTTGTCTCCAATATCAAAGAGATTGTCATGTTTCAGAATGTCAAAGCTATGCTTTTTAAACCAGGTCTCGTGTCTCCGTTTCTCATTTTCCTTTTCCTGCAAGATTTCCATTGGCTAAAGGTTCCTCGTGCTCCTCGGTGCTCTTGAAAACTCATACCATCTCCTTTCCCCTCTTCAGCATCTCCTGCCCAGCCCAGGACATATAGTATATTAGAAACTAGTATGGCTATATTGTAAGATCCTCTCTCAATGGAGTAGATTTGGATAACCCAAACAGGTACAGCTGGATTTAGTTAACATTCCTCTCACAAAGAAACTTCCAGACTTGGATGTCTTTCCTCAGAAATTTTAAATTTTTAAAGAAAAATTAAATTTATTTTGACATATAAACCCTGATATGGTTTGGATCTGAAACGAATTGGTCAATGTGCTAGAGGATTGGTCCCCAAGGAGGTGGTGGACTCCTAAAAGGTAGGGTTTTATTGGAGGTGTGTTCTTGAAGCAGGTTATAGCACCCCAACCTATCTCTGACTCTCTGCCCACCCTCAGTCATGAGAGAAATGGCATTCCTCCGCTTATGCCAGGCTCTTATAAGTACCCACTGAAGTAGAAATCAGCTCATAACAGGCTAAGCCCTCCAAAGTGAACTACAGAAAACCTTTCTTCTTTATAGTCAGATTGGTTTTCAATTGGTATTTATTGATGTGAGGCCATGATGTCAGATCTCTTTCAGAACATTGGAGAGGACATTTTCCAACTCATTCTCTAGTTCTAAGATCAAAGACACACACACACACACGTAAAGTTACTGACTCATGTGGCATTCATGGTCTCACCTAACGAGAGGCTAGATTTTGGTCCTCAGGGACTAGTAACACCAAGTGCCCAGTGTATTGCCATGTTCTGCTTGCTTGCTTTTGTTTTGAAATGGTCTCCTTAATATCCCAAGGCATTGCCACACGTGGTGTCTAAATCCAGGGTAACTGAGAAGAAGGAAGAGCAAATTCCTGAAGTGTGTCCACTCGTGGGAGGGTGGAGTCATCTCCAGAAGCCACTCCATCTGCCAGTAAGTACCACATCTCTTTTTGGTGAGAACTCACTCACTTTAGGGACCTTCCCTAAGTGGCAAGCTTCTTGGAAGAATAGAATTAGGTCTTCCTGGTGGTGAAGAAGTGGCAGGTGGCACCGCCCCATGCCCTCCCTCCAGGCTATCAGCAAGCCCTCTCCCCCACATTAGCACACATTTTCAGGACTGTATCATTCTCATAGGCATGCAAGCCTCACTAGTTCCCACTAAAAGCTTTCTCCCCACTCAGAGCACCCCAATGCTTCTGAGTCTCACAGTTTCCCTCTGTATAGTCACTTCTCAAATCACATAAACTCATCATCCTGGCAATTCTTCTTGTCTCACTGACCTTCATTCATCTGCTCCAAACTACCACTGCCAAGATCACGGTCCCTGGTGGCCTTCTATGAACTCTAGCCCTCACTGACTTCCTGGTCACTTCTCCTTATCCCTGTACCTGGCTCTCCTTTTCTTGCTGGCCCTGTTTTGTGCAGTTCTCAGATCTTGCCCACCAAAGGTATGAGGATGACCTCGGGCATCGCAGTCATGTCCCAGATCCAGGTGGTAGCTCCTTTGGCCTCCCATCATCTGATGCGAAGTCACACATATCCATGCTCAGGAACTTTCTTGATTCTCTCCTCTGTCTTGTACCCACATCTAACCTTGTCAAACTTATGCCTCAATGAGTCAGGGTCATCCCGTGCTTCTCTACTGCTCCCGTCCCATCCTCACCAGACTGTGGTAGCATCCTCACTGCTCTTTCCTGCCATGGCCTCCTGACCAGTCAGGCCATCCCTCCACTGTGGAAGATGGATCTCTGCCCAGAGAGCCAAACTTCAGCCATCTTTGGTACCATCGAAAGCTGCTGTCCTGCCAGCCCATCCTCCCTCCTTTGCCTCTGCCCCTTTCCCAGGTTCCAGCTGCAGCACATTGGTGCTTTCCTGGCTCATGCTGGAACATCCTCACCACCCAACCACACACCTTCCTGTGCTTCGGGATTGTTTCTCCAAGCACACCTTTGGGACTCAGGAAGTATGACTGGTTCCTGTTGGGAGTGAGGACCCAATTTGGGCACCTCAGTTTCTTGAGCTGTAAAGCGAGGGCTCAGTTCAATGGGTTCTTTGCAGACCCAAGGAAGTTCTTGTAGACCTGAAGGTTAACACAAGATCTAGACAGAGACAGGACCAGCTGCTCCAGAGGCCTTTCTGCCTTGGAAATGGTGTTGTGACCTTGTATCCTCACATGGTCTCCTTCACTGTGCACCTGTGTTCTTTTGTGTCTTATGAGTTTGAGGGGTGTGTGTGTGTGTGTGTGTGTGTGTGTGTGTGTGTGTGTGTAAGTGCACACACTTTTAGATAAGATCTCTTCTTGGCCTAGGACTCAATGATCAGGCTAGGCTGGCTGGCCATCTAAAATGTGCTGTTGTGCATCAGCCCTCTGCTTGCCCTACTGCCGCTGGGTTTCCCCAGGGTCTCCAGCCTACTTCAGCCTACCTTCCACTGAGGGCTTCTTGGTTTCTTGTAAAAAGACAAGATTAGAGTAACCCTGACTTTATTCCAACCTTGTTTCATAAACAGGACAGGGAAATGCCAACGACACGCAGGCCGTTCCTCAAAGCACCTTGTTTTTCAGCTCCGCGATGGAAACACACCACTTCCTTCCACTGAGTCAGGCCAGCCGCGCCTCTTTTCGCAGAGCTGGGGCAGCTGCCTGTGCTAGCTAAACAGGATTAAGCACTGCATCACTGTTTCCACCATGAAAGTTGACTTTCCCGGTGGAACTCAGTCACTGGGGCTGCAGCTTGGGTTTCTGTTGTTGTTTGGTTTGGGGTTTTTTCAATTGCATAAGTCATTCACTAGGTAGGTTAAAGGGGGAGGGGAGTGCTAGCTGCTGTCCCCACCCCAAGGCAGCCCAGGAGGGACCATCACACCCACACTTAGGAGGAGACCTTTAGGTGAGAAGCTGAAAGCTCAAGAGATGATGAATGGACAGGAGGACAAGCCAAGAGGGTAGAGCCACGGAGTGGGGAGGCTGCAGGCAGAAGGCACACAGCACCTTGTTATCAATGTTTCTCTTGCCCACCATCCTCTGCATCCTGAATTCTGTCCACTAGAACTGTTCTGATGCTGTGGGGGGATGGGCTCTCAAGCCAGCTCCCGCTCAGTGCCCTTCACCATCTCCCCCCACTATATATGGGGGGGGGGGTGACATCTGCTTAAACTTTCTCTTCAAAAGCATCTCTGCCTTGAGCCCTGTTTCTCCCCTCAAGACATATTTTCCCACTCTCCATCTGCCCTCTGTAGGGAGTCAGGCAAGCAAGAAAAGTCCTAAGAGCTGTATTGGAGGGTTCTGGAAGCCCTAACCAAGAAACTCAGGAAGTTTCAAGAATTAGAATCTGGGGCAGGAGGCCAGGAGGCAGGCTTAAAACATCTACATAAGAAAATGCAGCAGCCCTGAAGCAGGTGGGCTCTCGGATTCCACCAAGGCCCAGCACGTAAACTATGGCTAGGCTGTATTGGGTAGGGTGGTACCGCCCAGGGCCTTATCAAGATAGCTGCAAAGCCTGCTCTCATGTCCTGTTTCATTCCTTTACCCACCTGCACCTTGCTTTCAACCACAGACTCAGTTCCTGTACTGGAATTTGCTGAAGACCCAAAGAGACTCCCAGGGTCCCATCTGATAAGCCTTTTCAGCAAACTTCTGTGTCTGGACTTTGCTGCTCCCTCCTGAGGGTTGATGCCCTGAAGACCTCCCCCAGCTTTGGTATGAATGCTGTCAAGCACCCACTGCCTTGGCCTCCTACAGTACTGTAGACACGGAGCCCTAGAGTTTTAGGTATATTTCCCACTCCTGATTGATATACCCCTCCTATGGCTCATCAATAGCACCCTGTGCTTGGGCTTCTGATCGTTCCTGTGCCACGACCTTGTCATGTTGTATAACCTGAATATTACAGGCTTACAGAGTGACATAGTTTATTACAGGTGACATATTTCTAGCACAGTCCATCTATGTTTTCCTTGTGGGTCTGTGTCTCCTTTTAAGTAGCTTCTGGAGCCTCTCCAGTCTGCACGAGTCCCCTGGGCATAAAGCACAGCTCCTCCAGCCTTCCACCTGTGTGTGTTCTGATCTTCTACAGCAGAACCAAAGTAGCCAGTGAGTGGGCCAGCTCAGTCGCAGTGAGCTCATTCACAGGGATTCTAACAAACCCACTGAATTGCTGCTTCAAACTCTTGAAAAACCAGAGGAAGAAAAAACAAAACAAAATACACTCATCATAGTCTGAGAAGGGAAAAGAAGCAGCTGAAGCTGGGTTTCCGAGCGGCTGGAGAAAGAGAGAGAGAGAGAGAGAGAGAGAGAGAGAGAGAGAGAGAGAGAGAGAGAGAGAAGTGGTGTTTGCCACTCTGTAACCCTCGCCCTCTCTAGAACCATCTCTTGTTTCCTCCTCATGAATTGTGGTTTGCTCTTTGATTTCAAACTCATTCATCTTCCATTCAGCAAAATCTCGATGAGCATGCTACCAAATCCACTCACCAACCATTTCCTGGCAGTCTGTCTTGCCATGTGTCCACCTGGACGCCTTGGGACCTCTGTGTCCAGCCAAGCTCTTCAGGCTCCACTAGCATCACTTTCCCTTAGACTGGCCCCCTCTGGGGCCGGAGCCACTGCTAGGACCCCATAAGCTTCATGAAGCATTTGTTCCCTGGGTATAAAATTCCTGTACTACTTGGATTTTCCTTTAATGAACACTCGCCATGCGCAATCACAGTCCTATACCTCCACAGAACACGCTTACTACAGCCTTGAGTATACCACTGTGTATTCTGCCTTTTCCACTTAACAGATGGTGGGAGTCAAGGAACCCCCCAAAATGCCCAGCTGCTCTGTAGCAGGACTCATATCATGAAGACTTGACCATAACATAAAGGAGCTGAGAGCATCTCACAGCAATGGGTTAAAAATACAAAGGCCAAAACCAACCCACCCACAGTAGTGGGTCCAAGATCCAAAAGGCCTATTTGGCATTGGATCACATATGTGATGCCCCTATTTTTACATGCGTGGAATTCTGCTGTAATATAGCAAAGATAAACATATAGTTGTTATTGAATTAATGTATGACTTTTTGTATAATTATTTTTTATTGCTAATAAAACCCTCAGAAAGTCTGAGGCAGAAGGGTCATAAGATTGAGGCCAGCCTGGGTTATATAGCAGGACCTTACTTACATCAAGAAAGGAGAATAATGAAAGAGGAACCAGTTATGCTGGGAGTCCCAGCCTGCCTCACCCATTCCCACTGGAGGGATGACCCTGTTCCTGGCAGTGACACAAGGCTGGCTGAGAAGATTGGAGGAGGGGAACATCCCTTTGTTCCCCAGGGAACAACTGAACATCTCCAGATTCACTGGGCAAAATGGTCACCACCAGGGCCTAGGTCCTCCCTGGGAAGAGGCTTGTGCTGGGGATCAGTTGAGGGGCAGGAGGGGGAACACCTAGGTCAGCACAGCAGACAGGGTGGCCAAGCATGTGCAACTCCACTTGTCCTGGACCCTCCTTTCATTTCATCCCACCTTCCCAGAGAGAGAGAGAGAGAGTCATCCACTCCATTGGGGCAAATTCCTTCCATGTGACAGATAAGATCTCCTTGGCTTTCACTGAAATCCCCCTTTCTTTTTTGTGCTCCTGCTTGTGGAACTCAGTCATTTCCTAAGCTCTCTCCTATACCCCCTCACCACAAGGCTGGAGCCATAGATGAGGAATCCAGCCACAGTGTGTCATGGAGCCCATGCTCCTAGGAAGTCACCACACACCTCTGGTGCCTCTAGGAAGAAGACATGGAATACCAGCCTGCCTAGCCCTTTCTCTTCTCCCACTTTGCCTGCTTTAGTGGGGTCCCCACTAGTGAGTCAAAAACTCAGAAAAAAAGCAAAAAGCTGCACAAGAAAGAAAATGTTACAGCAGCAGCTGAGGAGGGGTCATTTGGTGGCCAAGCAGAAAGAGCATGTTGTCACCTGCAATTTGATCACAGACAGATCTTAAGTGATCCTAAGAGTTGGGGGAACCATGGATGCAAAATGCTACCAAGATAAAGAAGAGGAAACCCAGAAAGTGAGCTGGCATCAGCAGTGTGACCAGAGGAGAAATGGAGGCAGGACAGCGTGTTCTCACAGTCACTGCCATAGACCACCCTTCAACCACAGAGGTCAGGGAACTGATGTGCACAGGAATGCCTTATGCTGGCATTGGCAGTGAGCTCCACTCTGGGGTCAGCCTTGCTGTACTCCTTGGTACTTTATGCATGTTGCCTCCATAATTTAAAGACAGATTTGTTTTTTAACTATATGTGTGTAGCGGGGGATACGAGCGTGAGAGGACAGGTGCCTGAGGGGACAAACGGGACATTAAATTCCCTGGAGCTAGAGATACAGGTAGTTGTGAACACTCACATTGGTGTTGGGAAACAAACATTGGTCTGAGCCATTGCTTCAGACCTTAAGGTTTCTACTGAAAAAATTAGAACAGGATTATAATGTTGGCTTCATGGGTTAAATCTTTGTGGATAGTGAACCTCTTTCTTATTCCCATGAAGAATATCTGCGATACCTAGATAAGACATTTAGAAATTCCATAAGCTTGATGAGCTGTGTGAACCAGCAGCTGTGATAATTATTATTATTACTATTATTATTAGCAATAACAGCAGTGTTATTGCTATTATTATTGCTTAGAAAATGGAAGGCAAACTAAAATACTGATAGTGTTAAGGGACATGCAACACCTAGAATGGAGAGAGTGTATGCAGTGAGGAAAGGGTTTATTGGCTTAGACATTCCAATCATAGTCCATCACTGAAGGAAGTCATATGAGAAAGCTGGGAGGCAGAGGCTGAAGCCGAGGCCACAAGACTCATTACTAGCTTGTTGCTCAGCTTCCTTTTCATATATAACCCATGACCACCAGCCCAGAAATGGTATTACCCACAGTGGGCAGCGCCCCTCCCACACCAGTCATTGATTAAGAAAATGTCCCGCTGACTTGCCTACAGGGCAATCTAATGGAAGCAGTGTCTCAGCTGAGCGTCCTTCTTCCCAAGTGACTCGAATTTGTGTCAAGTTGACAAACACTGGCGTGGGTTAGATGTCCTTCAAGGGCACTTGTGAATAAAGGCTGAGTTCCAGGGTGGAGCCATTTGGAGATGGCAGAAGTTTTATGAATAGGGAACCAGTGTGGTGAGGTTCCTATGGGAGACACAAGCTTCATGTGTGTCACACACACACAACCTGCTGTGATTACAGTAGGGAGAACTGCACAGGAAGTGAGCTGATGCAGGTGCCACGCCCCCACACCCCCAACACTGAGTTCAATCTATTGCCTTGAGTATTTTATTGCAGTAGTGAAAGCTGACTAAGGCTTTAAGCTGGTGATGGAGCCAACCTAAATGTCAGCAACAGAGAACTAAGAAAAAAAGTGTGATGCTTAGTAACACTACCTCATTGCCACGTAGTCATGAAGACTTTATTTTTTTATAAAAAACAAAATTGCATTTATGCTGTGAATATAGCCAACACATGAATATTCATAGGCTTTGGAAAGGACAGATATCAAAAAGAAACTAAGAAGTGGTAATAAGGAACCCTTCCCAAAAGGCGTGGTGCTGAGTAGCGCCCCCAGAGAGAGATGAGCTTCTGGCTTCCCACTCTTTCCCCTCCCCCCATTTTACTCTGATATCCCGGCACTGTGGAGGCAGGGTTCCCATGAGAAACAGACCCATCTTCTTAGACCTTGGGGCTTAGTTACAACTACACAGTGAAGTACATATGCCCCACAATAACCACCACCATCACCACCACCTCAGCATTTTCTTCATGATCATTTAAGTGTCTGATCAGGAACTCAGAGACAAATATGGCTTTCACAAAGGCTTAGAAGCCAGGGAGGTGACTATGTAGCTGAACACTTTGAGAAAAGATTTTAGGAGGGCCTGTTTCATAAGACATGTAATCTGTGACCTTGATTTGCTCCTAGAGGTCTAAAGATACAACTGTGCATAAAAGGTCAGTTAACCAATGCTGGATTCATCTGTAATGATGGATCATCTGTGGTCATCCCTCTTGTGAATGTGCGTCTGATGAGACAGTGAAAAGAGTCACACAATGTCCATACCCAAAGCCAGTGAGTATCCCCTCAGAACGGGGATGTTTCATCCCACTCCCCTGGAGCCCAGGGCTGTCCCCTCACATTGGTGGACTTGTGGTTTGTACACCAGGGAAGGATACATGGAGTGCCGCTGAGCCTGGGTGCTGACAGTACTGGAGATATTCCTGGGTCTTTAGAAGTGCTTGTAGAGCAGGGACACTTTCTGTAAGACTAGGCTAGCAAGATGTGGGACCAAGAAACATGATGGCAAAAAGCAGCATTGCACCCATGGGGAATGGGCTTTCATCGCTGCACTGTACACACACACCCCCTCCCCATGTAGCAGCCTCACAGAAGGAAATGGTTCTCGGGTCTAGGCACACCAGGAGAAAGCTGTAATAACCTGCCACCATGAATCAGTAAAGGGAAAATCAAAAACAGCTGTTCCTGTGTCCCAGGCCTGGGCACTCCCCAAGAGTGGGACCAGGTACATGTGGCACGTCTGCTCTGTTATGAGCCTGTGTCCTAACTGCTCCAACACAGGCTATGACTCAATAGGCAACTCATTAAGAGAGGTTGGTCCAGAACTTCCCTGTGGAGCATGGAAGAGACCACATTTCTTGAGCTTAAAGGCACAGGAGGGTCTTGTGGGAAGACAGAATGTGGAGGAAGGCCTTCAGTTGGTGCCAGGCAAACCAAGACAGATGCCACCCAAACCCTATGGATGAATACTGTGGTGCCATGCCATGGTGTAGACAGAGCTCCTATGCAAAACTACACACAATGCCCCATGTACAGCCTGAAGAGAGGTGTTGTAATGTTCCTGCCAGCTTACAGGCAACTGAATTTCACCCTCAGAGTACTAAACAGAGAGCATGGCAACATTGGAGTGGTGACTTAAAAATGTGTGGTGGGTAGGCTGGGACAACGGAATAGGCTGGGGAAGACAGAAAGAGGCAAGGACTGAACTGTGAGTGAATAGCAGGCGGGATCCTCCAACACAGTACATGCATGTCCCCCTTGGCAAGGGGAAGGAGACACTGGAATACTGTGCACCCACTATTAAAGTGTCCACATGAGATGACACAAGTCATTTCCTCTCACATTCCCTCTACCTCAAAGAAGTAAACACACCCCATGATGTCCTTGAACAACTGAGACCACCCAGAAAGGGAAATGAAGCCATAGGTAGCCTCTTTGGTGGCCTGCGGCCTCCTGGCTTCCATAGACAGTGGGAGTCTGGGATGGGATGTTGGAATCCAAAAGGATATCGTAGAGAAGAGGTGTGTGAGGATGTGCCCAGAAGGAATGGGAGACAAAGGTACAGTGGAAGGATGGTGTCATGATTTGAATCTGAATTGGCTTCTAGAACACACAGGCTAATGCTTTACATGCTTGGCCCCTTGCTGGTGGCATTATTTTGGGAGGCCTGTGGAAACTGTAGGAAGTGGGGTCTGGCTAGACCAAGTAGGTTGCTGAGGTGGACTTCCAAGGGCTAGACGTCTTACCTAGAAGCTGTCCTAATCGGCAATGGCAACTCTACATCTCCTAGTAGCAGTTAGGCTGTGTGGCCATAGTCAAGTGGGAATTCTGCTCCCTCAGGCACTGGTTCTATCACAGCTGCTAAAGGGAAACTTTATCTAGATCTCTGTCCCTCTATAGAACTCAGGATTCAAAAGTTGAAGTGAAATTCTGCTCACTCAGAAAGGCTGAATAGCAAGTAGCTAACCTTTTCTCCTTGTTACAATGAGGTTTCCTGGTCCCGTCCTGCTAGAGGTCCAGACCCACAAACCTGCTGTCCCAGACTATTTAGCCGCCCACTGCTGCTTAAGCACCCCCCCCCCCCAATGACTCAGACACATTATGTTCATGCTGTTTGGCCTATGGCTCAGGCACATTGCTAGTTAGCTCTTACATCTTAACTCAGCCAACTCTCATTAATCTGTCTGCCACGTGGCCCGTGGCTCACCTGTGTTCCTTACATGCTTCTTCTTTAGGCATCTGGCTTGATCTTTCTCGACTCTGCCCTTCTTTTCCTACCTATTCTGATTCCCCACCTACTTCTTCTACGGTGCTCACCAAGGGCCAAAAAGTTCCTTTATTTAAAGATTGATATTCACAGCATACAGAAAGGCATTCCCACATCATCTCCTAGCTTGCATCTCCCCCCAAAATAAGGTGTCCTTCTATGCAGCCCCCACTTAAGAACCCTAGCTACATGTGGTTCCTCCCTCCCACTTCCTGTCAGCTAGTTGCTGACTCAGCCTCCTGACCCCAGGTTAGTTCTATTTAATCAAACAAATGTAACACATCTTTGCATCATTTAAACAAATACTCCACAGCATAAACAAATGTAATATATCTTAAATTAATATTCCACAACACAAGACCTTCAAAATAAAGTTTTTTGCTTTAAAAATGTATTTGTTTTTGTTATTCATTAGAGTGACAGGAACCTGAGGTGGGATGGGATGGGTTGGAATACCTGCTTCTCCAGCTTAGGTAGCTTCATCAAGCTCCCAGCCTAGGAGTGACATGCCAAACCATTCCTCTCCAAGGCCTTCGTGATATGCCTGGTTCTCAGCCTCACTTGCTACAAGAAGGACATCTTCTGGTGGCCTAGAGTTTGGGGCAAAGACTGTTCTCTAGGAAGATGTGGCAAGAAGCAGAAATCTCAGCAGACAGAACTGAAGGCTCTAGTAGGGAAGTCTAGGCTCAAATGTGCCCACATTATCAGGCCTATTGTGGGTTGACTCACAGGATTCCTTCTGTGAACCGTAAGTAAAGGATGGAAGCTGATATGCATGTGAGATGATGTGAGGAAAAGTTTTTGTTGTTTTCTTGTTATGTTTTTTGGTTGCCTGGAAAGTACTGGACAAATGTCAGATATGCTGTTGCCACCTCAGCCATAGGTCACAGGCCACAGAAGGGTGGTTATCACAAAGCCCCTGACCACAGTCACATCTGCATGTGGCTGCAGTGAGACAGTCTTGCTCAACTTTTTTCAACAAGCTACTAGAACACCTTCTACAACACTGTCTCCTCAGGCCCTACAGCTTCCAAGGCCCAACCTAGAAGGAGTGACCTAGCTACACCTGTCAGGCTGTCAACAGGGCTCACCTGGGAAAATGTCATTTCCTCATGTTTTATAATCTTGTAAGACATTCTTTTGGGGACATTGCAGGGGTGAGATGCAGGTGTACAGAAAAAAAATCTTATTATCAGTGTAAGTAGATTGATAAGACTTGTTTGGTGCTTTATTTCAGGAAACATTAAAACAGTTTTTCCTGCTCAATTCAGATAAACCCCAATGACAAAAAAGTGATAGATATTTGGATACTGCAGTTGCTTGGGACATTTCTCTTAAATAAGAGGTAGGCTGAGGCGTACATGCTTTAAAATGGGTTTGCTGCTTGTCTTATTGTCTAGCATTTGCTTCCACACAATCCTAGGGTAAGGGGTGGTAACAGTCAAGAACTCTGGTGGTAAGTTGAAAATTCCTGGATCTGTTGATGGATGACAGTTGTGAAATATTATTCTAAGGTGTGTTACATCTGTTTATACTGTGGAACATTTGTTTTCATTATGAAAAAATGTGTTGCATTCTTTTATGTTGTATCTGCTTAACTTTGTGAAGCTGTGTTACTGTGCCTGTCTAAAACACCTGATGGTCTAATAAAGTGTTGGATGGCCAATAGCGAGGGAGGAGAGAGGATAGGTGGGGCTGGTGGGCAGAGAGAATACATAGGAGGAGAGGAAGTAAAAGCAAGAGAATAGAGAGAGAAAGATGTTAGGGGCCAGCCACACAGCCAGCCAATCACACAGCCACCCAGTCACACAGCACACAGCCAGCCAATCACACAGTCACCCAGCCACATAGCACACCCAGTCAGACAGCCACATAGTCACACAGTCAATATACCCACCTAGTCACACAGCCACACAGCTATCCAGTCACACAGCCACCCAGTCACACAGCCACCCAGCCACATAGCCACCCAGCCACACAGCCACCCAGTCACACAGCCATCCAGCCACATAGCCACCCAGCCACACAGCCATCCAGTCACACAGCCATCCAGTCACACAGCCACCCAGTCACACAGCCACCCAGCCACATAGCCACCCAGCCACACAGCCATCCAGTCACACAGCCACCCAGTCACACAGCCACCCAGTCACACAGCCACCCAGTCACACAGCCATCCAGTCACACAGCCACCCAGTCACACAGCCACCCAGTCACACAGCCACCCAGTCACATAGCCACCCAGCCACACAGCCACCCAGTCACAGAGTAAGTAAGAGTGAAAGTAAGATCTACAGAAGTAAGCAAAGGAAAAAGCCCAGAGGCAAAAGGTAGATGGGATTATTTAAGTAGAGCTGACACGATATAAGCCAAGCTAAGGACCAGGCATTCATAAGAAAGAATTAAGTCTCATGTGTGACTTAGTTTGGAGCTGGGTGATGGGCCTCCCAAAGAGCAAAAGAATAAACAAACAAACAAACAGATGACCCATGTGTTGCTCCCTCAAGATTAGTTAGTGAGGGGTGGGGTAGAGAATGTGACCAACAGTTTAAGAGTATTTGTGCTTTCTGGGATGAGTGTAAAGACTAAAATGTAAGGTGAGGTATCCCTAGGACCTCTGCTATATAGGTGGAAAATGGCTAATGATGTCAGAATTGTTTTCATTGAATAAATAAAATCCAGAAGACCAGGCCCAGCTCAAGTCTATAGTTTATGGTCCTGGTAAGTTGTCAGATGCAGTCATAAAGAAAGGGAAAGCCAAGGTACTGATCTGTCTGCAACCACCCCCTTAGCAAGTGTGCAAACTTAAGTGTGTCTAGAGGACTTCAATGGGCATTGTTAACTCTTTCACAGAGAACATGTGAACAAGCACAACCCCTACATCTGTGCCACTTTACAAATGTGTGTGCACTTACTACCTGTGTCCTCAACTCTTTTGCATGTACCCTGAGAGGGGCAAGTGTCGATTGTTCAACACCCTCCTTTGCAGTCAGGCTGCACAGAGACGAGCCCAAGCTGCTCCCATGATCCAGGTGACCTCTCTGTCCTTCATTTACCAAGTGGCAGCCAAATTCAGTGACTCTGTAACATCTTTCTGCTGACTTCTTTTTTAGATCTGCCTATCTAGGCAGGAGAGAGAGAGGGAGGTAGGAAGAGAGAGAGAGAGAGATCCTAAAAGAATATTGGGCTGCCCAGATTCTGCCAAGTCTACATAAAGTCTCTGCACTCACAATGCCGTTTTCTTTCCCTGGTTCAGGAAAGCCTAGTCACTCTGGCTGGGACATGATTTTAGAATCCCAGAGAGCTGCTGTAGCCAGGTGTACCTTCCACCACTACCCTGACAAGCTGCTTCCTTCAATTTTGACTAATGAAGTTCATTTTCAAAGAGGGTCAAAGAACTGAAGGTAGATGTTCCTGTTTTAGGCTCCCAAGGATGTGGACACTGCCCACCCCCCATGGTTAAAATTATACCTTTATATTTGTCTCTAAGTGTTAAGATAACATCCAAAGTAATGACATACTATAGCTCATGGTCGAGAGACTTTGAATTTTAAAAGACTTTGAATTTTAAAAAAAGATTGGTTATTTTAAAGGGACTGAAATGCGTTTGAATTTATAAAACTGTGGGAATTTATGTTATTTGTGCTTTTAATGTGAGATCTTGGGAATAAGAAAAGAAAAGTTGTGGCGTAATGTGGATGTGTTTGTGTGTCAATGTGACACGGGGTCAGTTGTACTGGCTGGTTTTGTACGTCAACTTGACACAAGCTGGTGTCATCAGAGATGAACGAGCCTCAAGTAAGAAAATGTTTCCATAATACTAGGATTTAGACAAGCTTTAGGGCATTCCCTTTATTAGTTGATATGGGAGAGCTCAGCCCACTGTGGGTGGTCCATCCCTGGACTGATGCTCCTGGCTTTTATAAGAAAGCTAGCTGAGCAAGCCACGAGGAGCAAGCCAGTAAGCAGCATCCCTCCATGGCCTCCATATCAGCTCCCATCTCTGCCCTGTTTGATTCCTGTCCTGACTTTCTTTGATGACCAGTAGTGATATGGAAGTGTGAGCCAAATAAACCCCTTCCTCCCCAACTTGCTTTTTAGTTGTGGTGTTTAGTTGCAGCAATAGAAACTCTAAGACAGGGTATAGTGCACGCTTTTGACCTTCACCTCAATTTCTAGGGAGATCAGCCAACCACCGTGCAGGGGCATGTCAGCAGTTGGCAATTTGTTCACATTTGATTATGAAAGCCCAGAAAAGGCGTTCCTCTGTACCACCACATGAAACATCTGAGTATGGCAGGTGTCTTCCAAGCAGAGCTAAGGCCAGGGACAGGGTGATACAGCGGCTGGTGGTCAGTGGTTCTACTTGGAGGGTTTCCCCACTTATGAGGGGTACTGAACCTAGACTATCCCTCTAAGAGACTGTTCTAAAGTGCAACTCTAGGTCTGGAAATCGTTTGGAGGTCACAGCACATGCAAAGAGGCAGCAGAACTGAGTATTGATATCCAGACCATCTACATTCCAGCTGTAGGCCCAGATTTAGCTCCTGTAGCCTCGCCAGTCCCCACCCATCAGTGCCTCAGGCTGACAGAGATTTGTGTCTCTCCCCTCCTCACTCAGCCTAATCAAAAACAAATGAGGCTGCTAGCAGGAAAATGGCCTCTAGCCTTTCAGATCATGCCAGTAGCTATGGCCAAAGATCTGGGGAGCCACAGAGCGTTTCTAATAACTGAAGAACTGTGTGTGACCTGGGCGTTTTCTCCTTACAAGCTGACAGTTGATCAGCAGAGGATGAAAATACACATCATAGAAATGAGTCACAGCTCGGCCTTTCCACATGGCCACTCTGCCTCTCTCTGGCCCCAGGATTATAGTCTCTTCATGTGTGTCCTCACGCCTCAGCCTAAGGTATGTATTGTTACTACATAACAGAAGGGACAAACCAAATACACAAATGATACCTGCGTGTTCTTGCTAAACCGGAGTGACCATTTCTAACAGCGGGTTCTCACAGTGATGATGTAACTCCTTATTCTGTGGGCACAATCTGAGGTCTACACAAATAATACTTCTAGGTCCAGCTGACTTCTCCATAGACACTACATATGTGTGGAGATTCTGCTCCTGCCTTTGAGATGCAGAGTTGTGGACAATCCAAGCTGGGCTCTCACCATGAGCTTCTTATTTTAGGTTCCTCTCAGTGACCCACCAGTGAAATTCACTCCTAGGCATTTGGTGGTCTCTGGGTAAGACAACCTATTGCAGCTCATAGCTCCAGGTATGGCAGAGGCCAGCTGCCTAGTACTCATGTGGCTCCTTGGAGGCTAGACACCTGTCACAAAACCATCCAGAAGCCAGTGTTGGCATGAAGAATGAAGCAAAGATGTGACAAAAGAAATTTACCTGTCCTGTGGTGCATGTTGCAAGGCTTTGGAAACTTGTTCACGCTGTCTGACATTTCCTGGGGACATACAAATAAATGTCCCTTCACCCCAAGGAGGACACCGACAACAAACTCCCCCCAAATGGTTCCACCTATGTCTAGCTTAATAAAACGATGAATTTGTTGTTACAGTGTTGGGATGACTCAAAGGCTCTGCACATTCCCTACTTCAAAGACGTCTACCTATATCAGCACTCAGAATTCAGCAAGAAAAGAGAATGTTTGTGGAGAATAGTTAATGGACCTGGAACTGGCCCCTATTTAAGGCTCAATTCTGCTATTTGTTCCTCATGCTGGGCCAGAATGCATTGCTGTTTGAACTGGTCTTTCTCCTGTGTGTTTCTCTTGGCAGGACTTGCTGAAGAGATCTAAACTCTGGTGGATATTATCACACCCACTGTCTCTCAGTCCCCTGCAAAGCTCTTTCTGTCACTATGAGAATGTAGTTTGAAGCAGCCTAACTCCATGAGACTTAAGGTTGACATTTCTTGGCAGCCCTAGCCCAAGTTGACTTATGGATGGGATAGAAGTGGTAAAGTGTCCTCTTCCATGACTTCTTGTACTGTGAGTCCATATTCACATATGTGTGTGTGTGTGTGTGTGTATAGTGCGTGTGTACACAAATATATATGTGTATATATGAAATTCTTTGAGATTTTATACAACATGTTTTGATCATATTCATCACTTCTGCCAACTCTTCCCAGATCCCTACACGCTTGATGCTGGATCTTAAAAAACAAAAACAAAACAAAACCCTATTCGTATGACCCAAATATTCTTGGATGTGTGCTCTTTCACTGGATTGTGGTCAACTTACTGGGAGCTACAGTCTTGGAGAAAATTGTTTCTCCTTCTCCAAGCAGCTAACAATTGCCAACAGCTTCATGGATAGGGTTGGGCTGATATGCCCAACTCAGATCTTCATGTTGAGATTTGGTATGGCTTGTTCTTACATGGATCTTGTGCATATTGTTGCGACCCCTATGAGTTCATATATGTTCCTCACCCTAACAGATTCAGAACCAACTGTTGTCTTGTAGTCATTCTCTACTCTTACAGTCTTTCCATCTCCTCTTCAAAATGATCCCTGAGTCTTGGGGAGATGTGGTATATATGTTTCCTATGGGAATGAAGAATTCTGAAATCTCTCTCATTCTTTGCATCCTGGCCAGTTGTGTTAATCATTGTCTACTGCAAATAGATAAGGGTTGAGAGATGCCCTGATCTATGGGTATAATGATACATAATTAAGAGTTGGTTTAATGCTACAAATAGAAAAATAGTAGTAGGTTCTCCCCTTGTGCCTATAACTTGTCTAGCCGTATGTTCTTGGTAAGATTAATGTACCTAATATGAGTTTCATCTTGTTGAGCTGGACTTAAATTTAATTTAAAAGCAATTGATTACTCCCATGTCTTTATGCCCTTATTTCACCCATAAGCATGTCTTGCTGGAGTTATTTTAACTCACTAGAAAACAGCCCTCTGAAATTGCTTGTGATATCCCTCTGTCTCTGAGGTTGGGTCTATTTCTTTGTCTGGTGAATAGGGCTAAAGCCAACGCCATAATATAGAGTCCAGTGGACACTGAGGAGGAGTGAATCATCTCTAAAACATGTCTATGGACATCGATGTCATAATCAAATGAACTCCAGCACAGAAGTCCCCTGACAGCCATGCTACTAGTGCCCAGGCTCCCTGTACCAGCTCAGCATGGTTCTCAGATGTCAGTCATGGTTGTGATACCCTTTGGGGAGTTCACTCATGTTCTGAGTGAGTGTGGCCTCGGGAACACAGGAGACTGAAGTTTGTTATATTATCTTCATAAATTGTGGGGCTCCTGGGGACATCCTAGCACTGAGGCAGTCCAGGGGTACACCAACCAGAGTTCAGCCTACTTAGAATAGTAAGAACAGAGCAGGAAACATGAGGAGGCCATGGTAGGGTAAAACCATTGCACAGCATAGCTGGTCACTTGCCTAGGCCCCTCCTTTGGTTCCTAATCTTTTCCTTGTATTTTCCTTGCAGCCTTTTCTCCTTTTTTATTAATGCTCTAGCTTCCGATGTGTCTGTTGTTTGCTTGTTGAGTTTTTCTCCTGATAGTGGATGGTTTCATTGACTTTTACTTTAGCAACTGATTCATGGGCTGCTTCCTCCAATGAAGTGATGATAAGGCAGAGCCATTGTACAGCATTGTGCAGGTCTATACTGTACAACTCTAGGGATGCCACAACGCTGTAATCTGTATACATGTATCAATAACTATATACACCTATACAATACTTGTGTATGTATTTGGTACAACTTATGGTGATTGGCTACATGATTAATTTAAGAAGAGGTGTCTTGTTTCTATACTAGTCCATTCATGCTAGTAACTGCCTTGATTACAATCAACAAGAAGTGTAGAAACAACAGGCTTTCTGTTTTAGAGCAGCTTCAGTGTTTCAGAACAATTATGCTGTAATTGTTCTACATCTTATGCAGAGCAATAATTATGAACAGTATTTCAGAACAGTGTTTGTCCTCTCTACTTACTATAGGATCTGGCCTTGTCATTGTCAAGCTGTGATTATTGAGCTGATATCTCCTGCATAGAGAAGTGTTCAGTGTGTGTGTGTTTCTCATTTGACTGAGAATTGATGATCTCTGCCACTGTGAGTATTGAAGAAGTCTGAATGGTAAACCAAGGAAGTATGTCTCCTGGTGCCTCTGCATGAACACTCCTCAGCGGTGGAGCTCCTCAGTGTATTGTAGAGGGCCAGGTAGTTGGTGAGCCACCCTAGCCATTGGATCTTAAGGGAGTTTCAGGGATGATTTTTTTTACCCGAGAAAACATGGACACAAAGTGAAAAGGTAGCCTTAAGTCTCCATAGGACTCACAACTCAGAGCTGTAACCCCTGACTATGCACTTGGACCCTTGCTTTCAAAGCCAGCAGGACAGTGACAGCCATTGATCATATATAGCTACCAATGGCTTGACATGCACCTGGTCTGCATGAAAATGTGTAGCAAGCACAAAAGAAATTAAGGTAGCTTGAATCTCTAATAATTAAATGAACATGAGTTGAAAAGATGACATTGGGTTATGCAGACTATTATAGAACACGTTGTATCTATATATTTTTCTTTTAAGACCTGCTGGGCAATTTACCATCATAAAGGCAATTCGGCCTGGCAGCCTGGATTGTTTGTCTATGGTGACAGTCCCAGAGAGAGCTCTGTATTTACAATGTGGAGAAGGTGGCATTGCCAGTGCAGACCTGGGCTATCAGTTTGACTAGTCCTGTGGCCCAGGCAGGCCTGTGCCTGCTCTGTCCCTCTGTTTTGGTTGCTTGTTTGTTTATTGTTTTTTCTTGAAAAAGTGGCATGAAGCCCTCTGATGGTTCCTGGATTCCGGTAAAGTCACAAGATATATGCCCTGTTTCTCTCCTTCCTAAAACCCCCTAGTTGCAATGGTGGTTTGAGGTTTATACACTTAACTGTTCAGTGGAGAAGATAACCCTTTTCTCATGGTACAGAGGAAATTGTTTGATGTGATTGCGCTTCCTTTAACCCCAGGGACATTAAGGCCATGCTGCTCAGACATGGGAGGACATTGGGGACCAAGAAATCATTACTAGTCAGAATCAGCCATCTTTGGTGCTTATTGACTTCTAGAATGTTGCTTCTTGCCTGATTCTTATTTCTTTATTGTGGTTTATTTCACCAACCCAGAACCTTGATGCAATCACTTCCCTGTAATTTGTAGATAGCATCTGATTCACTAAATATAGAATTCTGTCTCAGTCAGAGCACTTTACAGGCAAGCCCTATCTTGCATGGAAATTAAACAAGAATTTGGAATTACTAGATCTGACATAACAGCTGAGATTAAGATGTCTAAACCAAGGGGATAGCATCACTGGAATAAAGATGTAGAACAACAAAGCATACTCATTGCAATATTTTCCATTCATTTCCAGTCACACACCTTCCAAAACAGGTGCCCGTGGTGACACAGTCCTTCATACCTTATTTTTGCTCTCTTAGCCGACATACAGTAAATCTGGAAAATAGCAAATGATGAGGTCCCCACCTCTGGGAAGGGATGTCACTCTAAACTAGGAACAGAAGGAACATATTAAAGACCTTGTAAAATCTTACAGCCAATACTGCACTAAATGGGGAATAACTGAGAACATTTCTTCTCAAATCTGGAACAAGACAAGGTCCTCACTGTGTCTATTCTTATTCAATATCCTACTTAAAGTCATAGCTAGAGTGACAAATAAAAGAAATAAGAGGATAAAGTAAAAAGAAAGAACTGGTGACAGCCCTGCTTGCAGATGGCGTGATATACCTAAATTCCACCAAAGACTCCAGCAAAAACCTCTTCGATGTGATTAAATACTTTCTGTATAGTAATAGGAAACACAACAACATACAAAACCAGTAGCTTTTCTGTGTGTAAATATGGAACTAGAGCTAAGAAATGGATTAAAACTAGCCATTCACAGGAGCTTCAGAAATACCTAGACTTGAACCTGATAAATAAGATGAATGGCCTTCAAAAGGAGGCCTTTAAGACAACGAAGAAAGAAATGGAAAAAGACAGAAGATGAAAAACCATGCTTATGAAATAACATAATTTAATATTGTAAAAATAACCACACTACTGAAAAGGAATATAGGTTCAATTCTATTTCCAACAAACCTCTGTTATTCTTCACAGGAATCCCAAAGTTCATGTGGAAACACAAAGTCGGTAAGCAGCTGAACCAATCCTAGATGGAAAGAACAATGCTCTGCCAGCATCCCAGTGCCTGACCTCAAAGTGTACCACAGCACCACAGTGGCACAAAAACAGACCAAACTAAATGGACTAGAGTAACCAGAAATAAGCCCACACCGTGCAGACAAATAATTTTGATAAAGGTATCTAAGACATATATAGTTTTACAAAGATAGCTTTTTAAAATAGTGCTAGGAGAACCAGAGATCCGCATGTCACAGCATGAAATTATATTAATATCTCATCCTGCCCCCAAATAAGTCTATAATGAATCAAAAACCTTAATATAAGACCCAAGAAACCAAAACTGCTAGAATAACTACCTCAGGGCAGAATCCTAGACAATGAGTTGTTGGGGTTTTTTTTTTTAATACAAAAGTTTATTTTGTAATAATTAAAAATACTAGCATGTTACTTTAAACCATACCAAATTTGTTTTGTGATAATTAAAAAAAAATTTCCCATACCCACACCGCTCCTCCTCCCATCCTTCTCCCAGCCATCCCCCAGCCCTTCCCCACCCCAGCTCCCCATTCAGTCCCCAGAGAGGGCAAGGAATCCCAAGGTGAGTCAGTCCAATCCAGTTCGACATATCCAGTTGAGGTAGGACTGAGTCCCTCCCCCAAGTATCATAGCTGAGAAAGGTGTTCCCCTCCCCCCTCCTCCCAAGGCATGGGCTCTGAGAAGCCGGTCCATACACCTGGGATAGACGCTGGTCTGAGTGCAAGAGGCTCCACAAACTGCCCACGCCTTATGACTGCCATCCACATTCAGAGGGTTTAGATCCATCCCATGAAGATCAGCTGTCATTTCAGACCTACGAGCTCCCAACAGCACAGGACAGCCCATTCTGTGGATCTCCCCATCGTGATCCTGACAATGAGTTTTTGAAAAGGCCTTATGTGACAGAGGAAGCGACAGAGGAGTGACAAATAGGATTAAAGGATTAATGCTTCCCCATGGGAAGGATACAGGGTGGAGACTCAGACTAGAGAACTACTCTGCCAGCAAAGGGTTAATATCCAGAATATTTAAAGAGCAAAAAAAAAAAAAAAAAAAAAATTAGGACATGGAAAACAAAGTTTCCTAGTCAATAAATGGGTTGAACGACTGAATAGACAGTTCTCAGGAGAAGAAACACAAATGACCAACACATTTTTAAAGATGGGTTCAACATCCTCAAGCATCAGGAAAATGCAAGTTAAAACTGTCCCTGTTCCAATGCTTCGTCTCACTCCCATCAGTAAACAATCACTAACAAACACTGCAAGCACAAAGAAGAAACCTTGTCAGTGTCGGGACAGGCACACACCCATACAGCCTATATGGAAATCAGCATGGCGGTTTCTCATAAAACTAAAACTACAACTGCCAATGGCCCAGCACTTTTATTACTGGAAGATGCCAAAGGATCCTAAGTACCATCTAGAGATACTTGCCTGCCCTGTTTACTGCCCTATTCATTAAAGCTGAGAAATGAAATAACCCAGATATCCAGCTAGAACAGGGAGAAGGAAAATCACCAGGACCTTCAGTAGCGGTAGAATCTCAGAGCTTCCTTCTCTGTAGGTCTAACCCCAGGGATTGTCCTAAGGTTGGACCACATCATCAGCTGCCAACATCTGCCTAGGTTTCACCTGCCCTGGACCATCCTTCCCTGCATTTTTATGTAACTCTGTGGCCCACACACTCATTTCATGGACCCCTGTTCCCATGGAGGCTTTGATTCTCCAGGCCTGACAATTCATCTCCTTCGAAGATGGGCACACGAAGTGAAGAAAACAACATTCCCATGAAAGACAGCCTAAGCCTTTGCTCTTTCATCTTCCTCCTGCCACCATCACATTGTGGCTATCACCTGTCCCCGCCTGGGCTGACCATTCCATCTGAGCAAGGTCTTTCTTATGTGAGTCACCTAGGCTTGGGCAAGTCCCTTGATATTAAAGAAGTCACATAGAAACAGGGCACAAAGTTGAATAGCATCAACCTGGACGCGAGAGAAAGGTCTTAGACCCCAATCCTTTACCCCCAAAGAAACAGTTTCGGCCTCTTTATGTTGCTTATATTTATTTCTTCTGGAGTTTTTAGCTTTTAAATTATTTTTCATCATTTTATCATTCTCTAATGATCTTTTGGATTTCTCTGCAGTCTCTTTTGAACCCCCTGCCCGTTTTGTCTCTTATTTTCTTGAGTTGCCAGTTATCTCTTTGCTCTCTAAGGATATCAGACTTGTTTACTTTCTTTTCACAGACCAACTCTTTGATTGGCTGTGTGTTATTTTCATTTGCTCCTGGGGATTTTAAGTGTTCTTCCCATCTTCAGTGACTCATAGTCCTTTCAAAAGTAAATTGCTCACTTTCCTCGAATCTGTGTAGTTTCTGTTGCTGTTCAGTTCTGGATCCGTTCCTCTAGGATATACTGAAACACATGGGTTTTTGTTTTAGTTTTTTTTTTTTTTTTTAAGTTCTTTTGTGTGTGTTAAGGATAATTTTGTGGTTTATAAGGTCATTAATCGTAAGGAAAATTCTGCAGAAAAATAAGAATACATACTCTGTATTTTTTATATGAACAAATCTGTTGATACCTGTTGTCTCATTAATATTTGAAAAAGTTTAATGTAGATACTCTTAGTTTCGTTTTGTTTCTGTGATTAAAAAATACCCCCCAACACACACACACTGCTTAAGGAGAAATGGGGTTGGTTGTATTTCAGCTTACAATTCCAGGTTACAGTTCACCATTGTGGAGAGTCAAAGCAAAAATATCAAACAGCAAGTCAAATCAAAACTACAGTGAAGGGGAGAGAGAAATGAATGTGCACCTACTAGCTTGCTTGTGCTTAGATCATTGCTCCACTCTTAAACAGTTTAGGACCTGCTGCCTAGGGAATGGTGCCACTCAAAGTAGGCTGGATTTTCCCACATCAATTGACTTTATAAGACATTTTCCATGGACTTGTCCAAAGGCTAAGCCAATGCTGACAATCACTTATCCAGACTCTTCCCTGATGACCCTAGATTTCATTAAGTTGTCTATTAAAGCTAGCCATCAGAGTGTAGCAAGCTTTATTGAATTTCCAGCCCCCAAATCATGATACAGAGACTTATTATTAATTATGAATGTTTGGCCTTAGTTTAGGCTTGTCCCACTAGCTCTTATAATTTTTATTTTTACTTATTTATCTTCATCTACATTTTGCCTCAGGTTTTTTATCTTTCTTTTATTATACATGTCCTACTTCTTTGCTTCCTCTGTGTCTGTCTGTCTGTCAGTTGCTTAGCTGGCTGACCCCTGGCATCTGTCTCTCATTCATTCTCTCTCAAGACTAGATTCCTCCTTATTCTTTCTGCCAGCCCCACCTATCCCTCTACTGCTTAGCTATTGGCTGTTCAGCTTTTTATTAGACCAATGAGGTGCGTTAGGCAGGCAAAGTGACACGGTGGCGCATCTTTACATAGTTAAACAAATGCAGCCTGAACAAATGAAACACATCTTTATATAGTCAAACAAATCAAATATTCTATTCTACAACAACAGGAGCTATCAAAATATGAGAGGCTGGGCATGGTGTTGATATGATGATAACTCTGGTGAATTTTCCTTTGCATGCTAAGAAACACTTTTCCCTTGCAGTTTTCTAAAAAACAAAAAACAAAAACAACAACAACAACAAAAACAACTTTTTTTTCCCTGAAGCTTACCAATTTTTTTTTTTTTTTTTTGCTCCCTTCTCCTTAATGGTCCCTGACCCATGGAGGGATATGATTTGGATGTCTCATTTGTAGTTGAGAATTTTACTGACATTCCCTGCACTTCAGCCATGACTACCATCTACTCCATAAGAAAAACTTCTCAGATAAGGTTTGAAGGTTGCACTGATCTATGCATATAAAAATACAAAGTTAGGGGGATGTTTGAAACTATTTCAACTTAATGGAATAATAGCATTAGGTTCACCCCTGGGGCCTATGAGATTATCTACCATGGATTTTTGGTCAGATTTACAGTAAACAGGAATAAGTTTCCTCCAGGGGAGTAGACCTTAAATCCAATCAGAAAGTAGTTGATTATCAGTACAACATTCATGCCATTATTGTGCCATACTAATCATTATTACATTTCACAGGATTCACGGCTGGTTAAGATGGTCAGTGTTGTAGTGTAGGCAAAGACATTGCATAGCTTTGGTAGTTGTTAAGCAGCACTGGAAGGTGAGACAATCTTCTGTTCAGTTGTTGATAGGAGCCTAATGTGAGGGAGTTGGAGAACTGAGGGTGTGCCCTTGAAGAATCTGTTAGGACCCTGACTCTGTTTCCACCCCACCCCCACCCCCATTCCTGTGCATGTGTTTGTGTTGGTAGATTCTGGCACCATAGTCAGCTCTGCTCAGATCCATCTATGTCTATAATTGTTAATTACTGGTCCATATAGTCAACTGTGGAGTCACCCTCTCATCCTGCGTCTATGGTCCTTTATCCTCTGTGATTCTCATCATCCCTTCCAGCCTAGTTCTCTCAGGTTACTTCCACGAGGCAGAATGTCATCCCCTTTTGGAGGGACTGCAGGCATCTACAACTCATTTGGTCTCACCTTCTGTGTTATCTCCCTAGATTAAGCATTTGCTCTGGTGAAGTGAGAAGGCCAACAGGGCTGACAGAGTTTGACTGTCTCCGTGTTCTGGCCATTTTGATTCCTGGTCCTAAAGGAGAAAAGTCAAAGCAAAAGATAGAGTGTAATCGTTTCATAGTGGCACAGAATCGCCATCATTCTCAGAACCAGACTTTACATGAGAGGCGAAGTGCTTTCAGAAAGGACTCTCTAACTTCATGGGAGAGGGCTGTCTAGGTGAGCAGGGGGCAGAAGTCTCCCAAAGGAGAGGACCAGAGACATTCTCAAGAGAGAGACCCCCAGCCACTGGCTTGAGTTGTAGAAGGCACACACTGGTTGGTCTCAGGAGCCCTGTAATTCATAACTAGTCATAAATGGAAAATTCATGACCCTATTAAAAAATGTAAGATACTACAGCCAACCCTGCAGTTCCTTCCCAGAGATAGGTGAGTATTCTCATGTGCAAGATGCAACTGATTGTCCTGACACCACCAGTTGATTACAGGAAACCAAACCAATAGCCAGACTTGTACTGGAAAGAAAAGTCTAAGACCCGGAACCTTACACTTAGAATACAAAACTACTTGAGAACTAAAGCCAGAAAAAATCCCTTGGAACAAACATCTGTTCAAGTAGTAGAATTACTTGATGAAATCCTAGCTGTGTGGGCTGACTTAAATCTATCTGTGCTTACGGGGCACATGGAGCCGCCAGAGTAGAAATAGTGAGGTAGTTGGTTACCACTTAGTAAATTCAAAATTACACTAATATTCTGAATGTTCTGAAGTCACACTCAAACCCTTCCCCAGAGCTCCATGAAGCCCTGAGCTTTTTACAGTCCAGGCTGCAGTCATAGGCTGACAGTATTCCTATCAGACTAGATGATATGGACCTTCACAACCGTGTCAGGAAAAAAAGGAAAAAAAAAACAAAAACAAAAACAAAAACAAAAAACCTCAGCTGAGAAAAAGATTCTCTGCCTTGTCTAGCTGGAGAGATGGCTCAACTTTGTTAAGAGTACTTACTGTTCCCTGCCTCCACATATGTGACTAACAACCCCCTGTAACAACACGCAGGAGATCAGATCCCCTTCCTGGCCCTACAGGCACCTGCATGTGCATGCATCTACACAGAAGCCAACATACACATGCACTGAGAATGCAAAAATATATGATTTCTGAGCTCACCAGGCCTTTGAGAACACAGCTCAAGGGAAGAAAGGACAGGGCAGAAGGAGCACAGGGTGATAGGTGCTCTCCTCAGACACAGCTGAAGACTCAGGCACATTATGGCACTGTTTTTGAGCTAGCTTGCTGTCTTTCCTCCCTCCCTCCGTTCCCCTCTCTCCCCTCTCTCTCCTTCCCTCCCTCCCCACCCCTCAGCTGAACACTTTAAAACTCTGATTTCAAGGACACAGGCAGCCAGGAAGGAAGTAGGGTGCTGACAGCCTCACCAAGAACCCAGCAGATGGAGGAAGTATTTCAAGGGCTGTCAGGATGGCATTAAATATGCTCCACAGTCAATCTTCTTAGAAATCTTTATTTATCAAATATTTAAAAACACACAGTTTGCTTTGTGAAGCAAGTTTACAGCAAAATCCATGGCATATGCCAACACTGTATACAAGATATCCAGCATCCTCGCCTTCCAGGCTCAGACATGGCAGAACCTTCAAAGTATGGCCTCTAAGCCAAAGGTCTCTTGAGTTCTGGCCCTACAGTTCTCTTACTGTAAAGTGAATACACAAGACATGGGAGGATGTGGATGGGGTGGGGGATGGGTGGGTGTCTTGGGAGGATGCGGATGGGGTGGGGGTGGGTGGGTATCATTCACTGTGAGGTTGGTTCATCTTCATGAGTGTGAAGCATGGAGTGGTGTCTTAGAGCTGGCCCGCTGGCCTTTCTCCTCTGTCTACTTTAGTAATCTCTGGAGACATGTTTCTCAAAGCAGTGAAAATAAATACAGGAAGATGACCTCCTGTGTACATGTGACAGTGAGCAGCAGTTAACAAAGACTGGGTGAGTCCCACATACTGCGCAGGCCTCAACTAGTTAAGAGTCAGCTTGCAAAAAGATGCGTATGGAAGGGAAGCCTATGGCAGCATCAAAATGGATACAGCAGCCTTGGCATTTAGGGAGATAAATAACAAAACAGAGACCATAACAATTCCACAATTTTCACCACCAACAACAAAAAATATTCACCAGTAGGAAGGACAAGACGGACTGGAGAGGAAGGAACGAACAGGTATTTAAAACTTGTTTGAATTTTTGTCAAAATATCACCCATAGAAATAAGGTCTTAAAGCAGTAGTGAAGGCCCTTCCTGTGTAGCTCATGATGCCCAGACTCCCAGAATCCTCTGCTTCTGGGGCTGACACTCAACTTTTCAACAGTGTAAGGACACCTCACACATGCCTTAATCAGTCACCAAACTCAGCCTGCTGGCATTCCTGTGCCTGGCACTCAGGCAGCACACTCAGGCCTCTACAGTACTGAGGTTTTCACAATGAAGCTCCAAATCCCATAGTCTGTCTGCATTTCAAAATGTGGTTTCTATTACCTTCTTTATCCAGGACAACAACTTTTGGTTTTAAACTAGACATTAGTGATGGCTCAAGGTCCAGAAACAAGCTAAGAGGATGCCCCCAAGAGACTTGCATATTTTCCCCCTGTGATGCAGTGTTCCTTGGCCTGCTTCTTCAATGGCATCTTCCAAAGGGGATGAACTAAATTGAAGTATGTGCGTCCTTCTTTGTTTCAACAAGGGAAGAGGAGGACATTGCTTTCTGTGTCTGGAGTACCCGCCAGACCATTCTATACTTCACTTTCCTACAGATCACTCAAGATCGAAGCCATCAGCATGCATGGCTGTAAAGTGAGATAGGAGTTGGTGGTCCAAACCATCAAGAGTTTTCTAGAAAACTCAGCTTCACTGTTAAAGCAGCATGATATTAAGGAAAAAGAAAGGATTCACATGGCAATTGGAATGAAGAGTCTGCTTGGGGGAAGAAGAGTTATGGCCATACAAGACCAGGGGGAGAATTTTGGTGAAATACCAGATGTGGGTGTGGTTAAATGTTCTTCAGGATGGTAGCTATAGTTTGGGGCCTCGAGGAAAGAAGAGTTCCCAGTTTTCCTTCATCTTCCCTTGGGATAATATACCCCAGAATGTTTTGCATCTATAAGATGTATAAATGACTTCAGTTCCCAAGACTCAGTGGGCTGCTGGGATGCATCCACAATGAATAGCTAATGAGATGTCTAAACCACAGCCAGGCATACTACAGTAGAATTCCACATGTCATCCAGAAGATGAGGTAAGTCTGCATAGTTAGGTACATAAGCACATGTCACCACGAATTTTTTTTAAAGGCAACTTCATGTATATGTATAGAAAACTAAAATAGGTTTAAAGAGCAAGCTGAACTCTCAGAGCTAATTCTAGAAAGAAGATTTAAATTTTAAATGCTTTTCAGCTTCACCCTTCCCTAATTGCTAATATCTTCCATAATGCATATTGCTTATCAAAGGCTCCTTTTAAAAAATAAAAGCATGACACCCCAATGCCCCATCGCTTATTGAATATATACTGTTGGATGACTTAAGAAATATTAAGAGTACCATGTTTTAAAAAAAACAAAACCAAAAAATGAGTGTCATGTGTTTGAGAATAGCTGACTCCTTCCTAGCCTGGAAGAAACAGAAATTCCACTGTGGTAGGAGAAAAATCCTGGAGCATGGCCAAGCCTCCTAAACAAAACACTACCAAGAAGGTAAGGGGAAGGCAAACAGGGCTCTTTGAAATTCTGTGAAAGAATGTATTTTTGGAAAGGTCCAGTAATTTGGAGGTGCTGTCAAACTATTATTGGCACAAGGAAGCATCTAATATACAAAATAAGCAGAAACAGCCCACTGAGTCTGCAGCTGTACAATCCACTGAACCACTGGGGTCCTGACAGTTCTCAACCTGCACCAAAGCTCCTCCCCTCCAGCGTTGCCATGGAGACTACCGATGGCTAGCAAAACAAATAGAAGAGGAAATGTCACAGAACTTTAAAAAATATCTCTAGTATTCGGTCTCTTGATTCTTTCTCTTCCTTCCTATCTTTATAAAAAGTCAGCAAAAATTCTAAAGAATGAGAGGCAAAACCAAAAGGGGAGACAACATAAAACGCTTTCTAATCATGATTAGATGGAAGGACATACAAAAATGTCCCATCTTATGTATCCCTGATGCTTTTTGGCTCCTGTATGTAGCCGTAGAGTCCACCAGCTGTCTGTTAGAGAAGGGCAAGGAGCAAGTAGAATGCAGCTCCACTGTGTGTGACTGAGGCATTGTAGAACAGACTAGGGCTGAGGTTCAGGCCCCTTCACTCGGTGGGCATGATTCAGAGAACTATGGCTCCTCCATCCAGGGACACATTTCTCTGTGGGGGGGACAGAGTAGTCTGCAGTTCAGACTCTACTTCCCTGAGAAATGGACCAATAATACTTGAGTCTGTCTTCTCTGGTCAGGGATTCACACTGATACAGTTTTCCAGTCTTCAAGCAAAAGCCTGTCTACACCAGGCTCAGCTGCCATGTAAGGACATGTAAACACATCACGGATTAAGTTTCACAGTTATAAGCCAGGGCACAGTCACCAAATACCAGCACTTGTCAAGACCTGGATGACAGTCACTCTTCAGGGACAAGCTCTGTTGAGCTGATAGAGCTGTTTTCCTTCCCAGGCCCCTGTTGCTGTCCTCAACTGTGAACCCACTTCTTAGCTCTTCCAAAGAAAAGAGACATCAGTCGGCTGCCATGTCAGAGTATTTACAATGGAACAAAAATCATCCATGTGTCTGGCTCACTCTTGAATGGAAGAATGACGGAGGGGTCGGTGGTAATCTGGAGTGCTAATGTGTTCAGATATATCGTAGCCCCTCAGGAAATGTCCACTGTTTTGTTGAGCAAAATAATACAGTTGTCTGGCTAGCAGAGGTTCCACCTTTAATAAGACATTTTTTTAAAAAAGACATTAGAAAACATTCTTTTAGAGCCATGCAATTGATGCATCATGAAATGCACCTCAGTTTCTAAGCAAGACCACAAGCTGTATAAGATAACATAGTAAGGCAGATTCACATTCTGAGACACTTGAAAAACCAGTTTTGTTTGCCTTTCTAATATCTGGAATATAATATCCTGGAAATAGGATTCTTGGTTTTATAATTGAAGCTAAATACAGCATTTTTAAATGAATTGCCTCTTGGAATTTAGTTACCTAAATGACTGGACATTATCAGGTGGGATGATCAAGTTAAAAGGCTAAGTAAAATTCAGGATAAGTTAGGTTCACAAGTTTGACATGAGAGGGGAGCACCTGGAATGACCAGATGATTACACAATATGCGCAATTCTGAACCACAATTAGAAGACAGACAGAGCTCAACAGCCACATAACAGCACTATGGCACAGTGGTCCACTGGCTCTGGTGGATCCAGTTTGCTTATGAGCATAGAGCACATTCCCAGCCAAAGCCAGCCTTCACCAAGTCACACTGAATGATCTGTATCAACCAATCATATATACATTAAAAACTTTTTGTTGTTTGATATATAATAACTGCCATGACTCCTCTGCAAGCAGCCATGTGAATTAACACGAAAATTAGGAGAGTCCATCGAGTGTGTGCCTGAGCATGTTTTCCATCTCTGGACCATATTGCAGCATTTTGAAGCCCTTTACCTGTAGCCTCATCGTGGCCTTTCCATATGGAGCCCCACTGTACCCCAAATCCTTAAAATCAGATTGATGTAGAAATTCCTCACTACTTTAAAATGCTGTGTATCAATGCTGGACTCGTCCACTTGGTTACAATCTCCTTTGGTATAACCACCAGATAAACTAAGAAAATGCTCAAGTCCAGGATTACAGTTTCGTTGCTTCTTGGATTTTGTTTTGCAGTTGAGAAGGGAGGCTGGATGTCAAACACCAGTGTCCTTCCCCCATCCCCAGCTGGGTCTGGAATCCAAGGCTTTATCTGAACCAGACAACTGCTTACCACTGATCTGTAGGCCCAGTCTTCACTACTTCACTAAGAAATACTATCAGAACTAAAATATAGTTTGTATTTGGATATTGTGGATATTTGGGAACATGACATTTACTTGGTACTGGATACTTTTCTAGATGTCTAAGAAAGTAAATTTTTCTAATTGAAAACATCAGGTATTCAGAACTACTTTTTAATGATTAAATGAATGCTAAACATTATCTAAATAAACCTGTTATCTTTTCTTTCCAAAAGATATTTACAAGCCATGGTTGCCCCATCTTAAACTGGACTAGCTGTGAGGATAGTCTGGCCAACCTGAACTCCTGGGAAGACTAGACCTCCTCCATAGACTTCTTGTCCAACTATTAAATAACCTCCCAAAGTTCCACAATAAAAAGAGGTCCTGGAGACTATCTGGAAGGGACCTACATAATATACGACAGGCAGCTTCCCAGTGGGGACATTTTTCCCCTCAGAAAAGCTTTACTTGAGTAGACAGCATTTTAAAAGCCACATGAGAAGGAGAGATTTCAGAATGCAGCTCTTAGTACCAATTATTTAAAATTTCTATAAAAGGGAAAGTGAAGAATACTCTACACAAAGCCTTGGGTTCAGGGCATCCACCCTGCTGCTTCAGTGGTGACAAACTCTGGCTGGAAGCAGGTTGTGGGTCCCTGAGCTGTGTTGCTCACTGGGGCCTGCTTCCTCCTATGCTATTTTAAGAGCTGCATTCATTTTCCCAGGTGAGTTGACATTTACTCTTCGCTTGCCACTTCTCTAAAAGGGACAGCTCCACAATGTGCAACTTGATGGTGATGTAACTGGGTACTCACATGAGCTGTGATGAGCTTCCTCTGCCTCTGAGGATCTGGAAACTCCTCACCGAAGCACAGAGTCACCTGGAATCGTGGTGCTGGCCGGCCATGGTGAGCAAACACTTGCAGCTCTGAGAACCCACAAGAGAAAAAAAACAAAACAAAACTACTCAGACACCTGGTACAGTTGGCTGAATGAAAAACAAGTGTGATTCTGCTTTGGGAGAGCCCATGCTCTGTCCCTAAGTCCTGCTATAGGGCAGAGCCCAGACACAAAACCACATGTTCAAGTTCACATGTGACCTCTCTCATGCTCGCTTTTCTTCATTATTCTTGAGGAACATGGCCAAAGCGTAAGAACTTGGTTCTGTAGCACCGGAAACACCGAAATGCACAAGGTCAGAGACAACATGACGGAGAATAGGAAAGGCAAAGAAAAGTAGCCTTGGTGAGGTGACAAACAGCACAGGCAGAGGAGACGTATGAACTCAAAACGCCAAGATGTTCTGCTGGTCTATGGTTATTTTTAAGCCTCACTGCCTAACCATGGAGGCCATGTGGTGTTTGGGCACCGAGGACATCTGTCTCCCACACCAGCTGTTGGCAGTTGTGTTCCACTTGGTACTATGTCTAAAACTCCAAACTCTAGATCTGTGTAGGCTTCAGTCTCACTTTGGGGACAGAATGATGCAGTGAGAAGGGAACAGATGAGGCCTCTCGACAAGTATGTGCCTGCTAAGGCTATTCCTACCTGAGAGACATGAAACAGATGAGAACATTTTTGAAAAGAAACCTGTCCATGGCTGGGGCTCTGCCACTGACAGAGCACCTGCCTTACATGTGCAAGGCACTGGGTTCCATCCTTAACACTGCTACAAAGGACAAAAGGAAAGGCACATCCAATCCCTAGCGTTAACCCCTCCTGGCTCTGGGTTCCCAGGTCTTGTCTGCATGAACCTGACTTTAGGAGCTTGCCCTGCAGAGCAGCCCTGAAGACTCTGCCCTTATCTGATATGAATGCTCAACACTATAGCCCACAGGGACTGTCCCTAGTAGAGTGCAAATCCTGAATGGGTAGATATCAAAGATTTCCATTGCTCTCTGCAACTGAAGAGCTTCTAGAAGCTCAAAGAACCGACTTCCTGCTTTTCTTTCTCTTTCTTCTTCCAGAATTCAAGTCAGAATGTGTAAAGCCCTGTGGCTGGGAAGACACCCACACCGCAGGCAAGTCAGAGTAGCAAGTGAGTACGATTCTCTGAGAAAGTCTGCCTCAGCCTGCTAACTGGAGAACATTGTGTGGGAATCCCTAGGTGAAGGGGCTGTTCTCCATTTCAGCTGCAGGGTTATCCTCTCTGAGCCTCAGTGAGGCTTGGGGACTGTGGAGGCTGTGGGGGGGCTATAAGAACAGGTCTCACTACAGATGAAGGAAAGATGAAAGCTCTTGCTTATAAATAACTAATAAGTTCTAGGAAGTGAATTTCCAGCCCAGTGTCTACCCTATGGAATCTGCTTCCTGCCTGGATCCCCCCAGAAAAAAATCAAGACTTTTATATCCCCCAGCCTGGTTTCTGGAAATCATCATTGTTCTGGGCTACCTTAGATAAGCAAAGAATTGGTGGTAGCCTCCCAGGGGTAGCCTCCCAGGAGGACTTCCAGATGGCAGGTCAAATATACGACGTGCAGACAACTGTCCCAAGAAGTTGCTTTTCCTTGCCTTGGACTATGACATTAGAACTCACCCCAAGGGAGGCATAAACAGTCTGGCCAAGACTTAGATCATGCCCAGCCAAAGATCTACACCATGTAGCTGCCTTGGAACCTGATGATATCCTTTCCTGTGTCCTAACTCTTAGGATATTTATCAAGGGACATATTTTGCTTTGGGAAATAAAACAGTATTTGGGTGAGCCTGCGCAAATCCTGGCCACTGGAGCGCAAAAGGCCGAGGAAATGCTGCTAGCACAAATCACACTGGTGCTTTGTGTCTTCATTGTAAATGAACAGAAGGAAGAAGCACAGTGAGGGGTCAGCTGTCCTCCTGTGTACACATCCAAGGCAGAGTGAATCAGGGTTGGCGGACTGCTGCATCCCCATGTGACAACAGCCCAATTATAGCAGCTTAGATAAGGAGGCACCCCAAGTGCCCACCAAAGAATATACCAATAAAGAGAATGTCATGTCATATAGATAACAACAGAATAGTACTAAGCCTTTAAAAAGAAGGAGGGTCTGCTATTTGTTAAAACACGGATGAGCCTGAAGACCATCATGCTAAGTGAAATTTGCCATGCATATAAAGAAAAATGCTGCACGATGTCCCCATGTGAACTCTAATAGAGTCAAATTTATAAAGTAGTAATGAATGGTGGTCACCCAAAGTGGGAGGAGCAGCTAGGAAGCTGTGGATCAAAGAATATAAATTCTTATTAAGAGGAGTTTGCTGAACACAAACTCAACAATGGTATAATAATAATAATGGCATGTGAAAATAGGGGAGAATAAATTTCACGTAATGTTCTTACCAAAATAAATAAGACAGGCAGCAAGATGGCACACATGCTAATTAGTGCACTTGAGCCACAATACAGAGTGTATGTAGATTCTAAGCCACCATGGTGAGCATGGACACATAACACACAGTGTACATAGATTCTAAGCCACCATGGTGGGCATGGACACATAACACACAGTGTACATAGATTCTAAGCCACCATGGTGTGCATGGACACATAACACACAGTGTACATAGATTCTAAGTCACCATGGTGGGCATGGACACATAACACACAGTGTACATAGATTCTAAGCCACCATGGTGAGCATGGACACATAACACACAGTGTACATAGATTCTAAGCCACCATGGTGTGCATGGACACATAACACACAGTGTACATAGATTCTAAGTCACCATGGTGTGCATGGATAAGGGGAAAACAATTCAGGTTCAGGAAATGGAAAGCCCAGGAAAAGATAGATGTGTGAGCTGTTTGGAAAGGGCACCAAGAAGAAAGCAAGCTTGGGATACAATGGGGAAGACAGGCAGCAGCCATCAGAGCAGCCTGCTCCCCCAAAGACATCCTCCCCTAGACAGCCAGGGAAGCCCTCTGGACGGCACCCCACAGTGTCATAGCTAATAACATCATACAAGGCAGCCTGACACTAACTTAACTAAACCAAATCAAAATTAAACAAGAAGTAAAGGTTCTGGAAAACATGACTAGAAGCCTTCATATGCCAGAGATAAGGCCAAGCTCTCTCAGCATTTCCCGCTTTGCTGAAGCTGTTCCCTACACTCTCAACCTTGGGTGTCACTGCAGTTTGGCACTTTTATGAGGGTGACACATCTTATGACCAAGAACGTTAACAGTGTGCTTCTAACCTTCTTGACTTTTCTAGGAACACCTAATAAGCTGTAGTGTCAGCAGATAAACTTGCTGAGAGCACAGAACCAGTAGAGTGGGACCTTGCTGGGGAAGGTTTTCTACAAACTGCAGAAAACCTACATTTTAATTCATTAGCCGGGTGTGATGGCGCACATATGTAATCCCTAGGCATTTCCAGTACTAGTACAACCTGAGCTACATAGATCCTGCCTCAAAAAAAGAAAAAGACTAATAATGATAATTATAACTTAAATATCAACCTGTACCATAGTCTACCCTGGCCAGCTCATATGGACCCACTTCCTGGCCCTCTGCTAGTAAGGGGCGCATACAACAATAAAGGTAAGACACAAACCAGGCAGAAACCACATTACTGGATGACCTCACAGATCTCAGGAAGAAGACTCCCTGCCTATGGTAGGCAGACCTTACCATTTGGGACCTTCCTAGCCAACACCCATTGCCACCTCCATTCTAATAGATTGTGAGGTATATTACCTGATAGGAACTGCTGTGTGTCAAAGAGCTTGCAAGTCTGGTCTCTTTCTAGTTTGTTGGGTCGATCACTGCACAATGCCAGAGGACCATCCCAGTAGATCCTGCTCTGGCAGAGTCTTTTAGCATAGAGCCCATCTGGGGCCATCCAGAGGACCAGTCCCCTCTCCAGATGGCTCAACAACTTTTCAATGTTCTTCCTCTGCCCACTGTCCTCTGGGTAGGGAAAAAGGACCTGGTCCAGGTTGCTGACATCATAGGTATGTCCGTGGGAGATGCGGCAGCCTTCGGGACTAGATGTGGTCAGCTCCTTCACTAGGATGTCACGGTAATACAGGCAGATATGCAGCCGGCAGTCTGTGAACAGAACTCTGGAATCAGTGCTGATGGCCCTGAGACAGATACCACAATGCTCAGAGGCCCAAAGACTCAATGACTACACAGATATGAAGTAGAGCAGCAGGACACTAGCTTGTCAAGATCTCCATGAACAAGTAGGAGGTCCTAGGGCCAAAGAAGCCTGGGAGATGTTAGCTTCCCCTATCCCCAGCAGATTCCTAGACTGAAAAGAACCTAGAAGCAAACCTGTTTCTCTAATCACAGCCATTTTCAAATGCTGATGTGGCCGTTTACTCATTTTGGGGAGGGGTGCATTGCTTGGATTTTCAGCCCAGTTTTACTAGATCTACAGCATCTTTGTTGTGAAGAATTTTTTTTTTTTTTTTGGATGATGATGTTAGTAATGATGGCATTTTGTCTAAAATGTGAAGAAACCGCTGAATGGGAATTCATCTTCCAGCCAAATCAATTTTAATGTTGGAACTACAGAGACATCTCAGAAGCAAAGCAAATGTGTTGACATTTGGAACTTCCCTAAAGTGTTACCATGATGTCATTTAAATAAAAACAACAACAGAAACGAACAAAACCCCACATAGATATGCTAAAGGTAAGCCCTGAAATAACGATTTCTGGGATATGAAAATGATACTTTTATTTTCTTATTTTAAGTCAGTTTTCTTGGGGCAGGGGAAGGAATTGATGAGCAAATGTTCTACAAGCCAATAGCTAATGTTAAATTTCCTGAAATTCCTCTAAACTTGGTGTTCAACTTTGAAAAGAGCTCAGTGACTATTTTTTTCTACAGCTTTAAGACAGGAATTATTGACAGATGATTTTATTGATTTCAGAAACCACTTTAAACCACCACCCACAGGTTTAAAGGGTAAACTGGGTTTGCAAAGGGCTCTCTAGGCATAGACAGATACCTGTGGTGGTGGCTGGAGCCCAAACAATGCCTGGAAAGAATGGCTTTCTGAAAAGTGCACTCTGGGTTGATAATTAATTATGCAAACCAGAAAAAGAAACCCACAAAACCCTCGTATCTGCCATGGCAGTCTCCGAGACAGCCCACGTCATCATGGTGTCTTCCATTTTTGCCACTATAAACAGCAAGTCAGGCAATGCACCCGAAGAGAGGGGTGTTGGCCATCTGAGGTGACTGGTAGGGCAGGTTTCATTTCATTTAATGTCACCAGAATCACAAGATGGCAGAGATATAAATAGCTACTTATTTCCTACTCTTGGGGCACGCATACAAGTCTTAGGTGTTCCGGAAGAGGGTCTGGAACTTTATAGAGTCAGTGGCAAGCCCTGATGCTTAGCTGTGTCCTCCTTCTGCTGCTAAGCGGCTTACAAAGTCTTCCTGGGCATCAGAATTGGAAGGAACTAGGTGTCAAGACTTCTTTTTCCCTTGTAAAGAAGGCAAGTGTCTAAAATTGTTAAAATATAGTTGATGTTTTCAATCACAGACTTTTAGGGTGGCCATAGGCATGGTGAGAATTCTAATGTGCAACCTCTATTTAATATCTATTCAAATTCCTTTTGAAAACATCCAAAACACCATCTAAAGACTAAATGGACATAGGATGCATATTTCAAATGTGTTGAGGCTTCCTTAAAACAGGTCAGCCTCTCTAAGTGCCAGGCTTAATTAGTAACAGAACTTAAAATCAGATCAAATCCATGCATGCTCAGAAATTCTATAGAAGTTGCAAAGGAGACAGAGTAATATGGTCCTATGGGGGCATAAGAATGTCTCAGAGACCAGGATCCAGAACCAGTGCCCCCTGGAAACAGATCAGGACCACCTAACCCTGAAAGGACAAGCAGAATTTGATAATGGAAAGCCTTTGTGCCTATGAAGCCTCGCTGCTCTGTGTAGAATGTTGGTTGGAGGAGGAGCCTGGCTGCGCATTCCTGAAAAGCTGGGCAGGTAAAAATGTAGAGATTAATGACTTCATCCAAATAGTGTCTGTCTAGCTGGTACTCCTGTGAAGATTTCTAATAAGGTTCTTTATTCATTGTGATATTCGCAGAGCCTGAGTCATGCCTACTCCAGACCCCAGGGCCTGCAAGAGTCTAAGTCCTCACCCAACCTACCCAGAGGAGAGAGCCACCTCCCTCAGAGCCTTAAAGGAAGTGCTACACTCACCTGAGAGTGCCAAGGCTTCGGCAGACCTTATGCTTGGCTCTATGGGGATTCCAGGAGCCTGGGACTCGGGTGGGGCACAAGCATAAAAGGTTCCTGTCACCTGGCAACCTGCATTTGCAAATAAAAGTCAGATGATGTCTAAGTGGAGAGTCCAAGTTCAAGGAGGCTCTTGAACTTCCAGCCCAAGCTTGATAGACTCTAAATAGCCAGTGCCAGCAGAGCGAGTGATTATGAGGTAAAGGCCAAAGTCCAAGTTCAGTGGGGAAAATGCCGGGTGATGGAGGAAGGAGTCACAGCACAGCTCTGGACAGAAACATGGAGCTTCCTCCATAATTCATCAACGGGAAAACTGAGACCCAGAAGGAGAGGGGTTTGTACCAGCCCACACAGCAATTTCCTAGCAAGGCTGAAGTTCAAATTTATATAAGGCTGATTTAAAAATTAATAAATGATTCAATCCTCATTTATTCTTCTTGCTGTTTATAAGCTTTGGGGGAAATTGAACCATGTTCCCTGGCAGTAGAGAAGTTTATGTTACATTAAGCCAAGGTCAGTCGAAGCATGGATAGAATGCAGGTGCTGGGGGCGGTGAAATTGTGACAAGAAAATTATTTCAGAATAATATAAAAGGACTACACATGTGGTGACCCGTCTCAAGACTTCAATTTGAATACTGAACTTGAAAGTCCTAAAAGCTGTTTTATGTCCAGCCTGGTGATACAGGCCTGTAGTTCAGCTACTCAAGAGTCCAAAGCAAGAGGATCAAAGAACAGCCCAGCCTTGGTAATTTAGTAAGACTTCTCCTTAAAATACACAGTTGATAAAGGGTGCAGGGTGTAGCTTGGTGCACTTTCCTAAATACCAACCAAATGATCAAAGCTTCACTGAACATAGTTTGTAAAAGTTTCTATGTCTCATTAATTGGTGTTTCTTCTGTGAGAGTTCATCTAGCATCTGGGGGACCCTGCCGATCTTCTAGAGCCTGACGCTCTTTTGTAGAGGAGTTTCATGGATTTCTTTCTCTCTTGTCCCCCATTAGTACCAAGAACAGCTACAAATGATCCATCACTGCTCAAGGGACATGAACTAACAATGATCTGAAACTGCAGTTCTCTACCGGGAATAGGGAACAATTCAGAGGGAAGACTAAGCTAATATGCCACAGAAAGCATAATGCTATGGAGGGTAAAACATGTTAGCCAAATAGTTGAAACAAAAAATAGATAAGTTTTATAATTGACATTCATTGACATTGAGCACTTGTAGACATCTCTGTTTTTTAAAAAATGTGGGCACTTTTTTAGGGCTTGAAATGATTTCTGGGTCTTTTAGTTCTCACAAAGAGTGATGCCCATCACGGCCCTGAGGACTTCAGCATCTTACAAGACAAGGCAAGATCCCTCCCCCTGAAAGCTTCATGTGGTATGTCTCTGGCATCTCTGTGGAAGGGGAAAGCCCTGTGATGTTACCTGGGAGGGCCACCCAGAACTGCCCACACCCTGAGCCCAGGTTGTTCTTTTGCCTCCTTCCCCGACACATTTCTTACCATTTTCACAAGATGGGCCTTGCCAGTGGTGGCTGCGGGGGCCAAACGTCACAGGACACTGATATGGAATTTCTGGATGTGACTGATCAGGGGCATAATCCCTCCAGCTTCTGTCCTGAGGTGGCATCATGTAGTTATGAACCTGCTGACAGAGCACATTGCTAAGAGGAAGACATCAGAAGGTAACAGGATGCTTTCATTATCACCCCAGCTCCTCAGCAGACCTCCTTTTTGGGCAGCAGCCAAGTCATTTTGTCCAAAGAGTGGCATGGACTGTCTATCACTCTAGGTAGAAAAAAGCCACAGAGGGTCTAAAAGCACAATGGAGACATTGTATATGCATGATTTTTGTAAAGTTTTATCATATGGTTGAGCCAGAAGTCTGCCCTTTTTAAGCCACCAAAGTGAATAAAACAGTACTGTAATTCACATTGGGGAAGCCTAGAGAAGTCAGCTGCCCTGTGGTTTCACATGATAAAGTACTACTTCCAAAATCCTTGACTTCCACAAAAGGTCTCATTCCCAGAAGATCTGACCATCAGTGGAAGAGCACATCTCAATTGGTGGGACACATCAGACTCCCCAACTAACCACCAGGGGTTTGTTCCCATTTGCACTAGCCATAGCAAATAGTAAGTCCTCATATGTGTGCCATTCCCCCACCCTGAATATCCAGCCAAAGGACTCAGCCTAGCCTTTCACAAGCCAATAGACCCCCACGTACCTGGGCTGGCAGTGAGCCATAAGGTGCTGTCATGGGGTAGGGGTGGCCCATGGCCATTTGTGTGTCTTCCAAAGTGAGTTGTTTTGCCCCTGTGTGTTTGGGGAGGAAGAAGAAACAGTACTAAAATAAGGAACTGTCTTAACTGAACAGCAAATCTTAGAAAAATACCTGAGCACTTAATTCTTAGAATGCATAGCCACCAATTCGGTGTTTTTTGAAGCAATTCACTTTGGCCGTTATTTGTCTATGCCATTAAACTAATTCAACAAGCTCTGACTTGTAGGTGACAGCCAGAGGGGGTAACACAGGGTTCTGTGATCAATCAAGTGGTTTCTGGCACTGAGGTGGTTCTTAGCTGAGACGTCCTGTATTATTGGTACAAATGCATATTCCTGGGCTGGGATCTGATCTAGACATACCAATTGGAGTCTTTGAAAGAGGAAAGTGAAGATCTGAATTTACCTAAGTACCCCAGCAGGCCATAGAAACTCTGGCATTTTTATTTCAATGAATGTTTGTGGGGAGTGAGGTATGCTTGCCCTTTTTAAAATGCTTAATTATTGGAGGATATTAGGCAAGTAAAACTTTAGTGGACCTTGCAGTTTCTCTCTGGAAATTTGGTCCACATTCTAATTGAATGGAGTTAAGTGGAAATACTTAACACCTGAATGTGGGTAACCATTAAAAAAAAGTAATCCTGGTTTTCACTTATAACCTGGAGAGCATGCTCAAAGAGGCTGCTGGGATTGGCCGTGGGGTAGGAGGTAGTAGCCTATGAAACAGAAGTAGGAAGTGACCCTAAGTAGGAATTAGGTTCCAGGAGTGTCATACTGCCTCTGTCTTCTGACCTATGATGGGGAAATCCCCTACCTTTTTTGGCTCCTTCTGGAACAATCCTGTACACTTTGTATGGGTCAGAGATATCCAGTTGGCTCCTATCTACCAGTTCCTCAAAGTCATTGCTCTTGTTCAGAGCACATCGTAATCTTGTCTTCCAAGTAGGAGGATCAGGCTTGTCAATACCTTCTCGGAACTTCCCTTTAAATAGTGCCCAGGCCTAAGAAAAAAGAGAAGAAAGAAGTCAAAGTTCAGCTCTTCAAAGGGAATCTCTAGATTGTATTTCTGAGAGGAAGACTGATGTTTCAGATTTGATGCTGCCCCAAATGTGGAATGTGATGATGCCCGGAGTCCTAAGGAAAGGGCTTCTCACCTAGGACCCTGCCATGAGATAGGGAGACCTCTAGTGTGGGCTGTACACATCCAGTGCTTCTATCAAGGGTAGCCAAGACTAGGGGCAGAGCTGCAGAGGGGGCAGGCCCCAGAGAGGACATCTACAAAGTTACACTGAGGTACTTTGAACAAATTCCCGCAGGAAGTTCCCTTCCTTTGTCCTACTGGCAGGTGGAGGCTGGGGGCTTCACAGTTCAGTGAGCCAGCTCTCTGGGGACATCAGGACTAAGGGACTCACATGGGGAGGGTGGGCTCCCAGAGGAGGACTTGGAATAGACAAAGTCACCCAAAGAACAGAAACAGAGACGGAAGCTTCCAGAACTAGAACCAGACAGCATAGGAACCCAAGCAAAGAAAAAAGTCAGAGAAACCCCGAAAAATAGCGAAATAGAGACAGGGAAGGCTTGAAGTCTTAGTAGCAGCGCCAGATAACAGCCAAAAGGGCTGTGCAACAGAAGCCCCAGCCTCAGGACACTGCTGCACCCCAGGGATGCTCCTGGAGCTGAAAGTACTTTCCTCCACACTAACTTAGTATGGGGACCTGATTTTCCCTTTGTGTAATCCCCGGAGAGTTTAAAGCCTCTTTCCCTTCTCCCCGGCTTCTGCCAAGTTTGATGCTCTGGCCTCTGCCTCTTGGGACCCAGGCGACCTCAGGTCCCTTGCTCTGGAGACACAGGAGTTTAGAGCTGTCTGACTCGCCTCCCCCCCCCCCCCCACTCTCCCCCGCCCTAGGGTCCCAGTGCTGGTAACCTTGAAGAGGGCGGCGTCTTCCTCACGGTTGTAGTCCTGCTTGCCCGCATGCTTCCACGGGATGCGGAAGACGCTCTTTTCCTCGTTCTCCCACACCAGCCCGGGGTACTTGCCGCTGTCGATCTGGTCGATCAGCCACTGGCGGAGTTTCCCGTTGCCGCAGCTCACCGTGCTCATGCCGAACTCTGCGCCCCGGCTGCTCGTCTCCAGGTTCATGCCGCGTGCCAACCTTTTCCTGCGCTCTCGCGCGCGCGCTGCGGGGAAACAAACTTCCCTGCAACCACTTCGTATCGCTCTCGGGGCGCCCTGACCCAGACCCTTGCAGTGGCCACGAGGCCCGGAGTCTCTGAGGCTGCGAAGTGCTCCAGTGCAGTGCCAATGTCTCCAGAGTGCCCCAAGAGAGGGTAATTTGGCGAAGGTACAGGAGCATCCCTTGGCGCGCACCATCCTCAAGATCGGTCCTCTCTCCCCATCTTGCACTCATGTTCATTATTTTAACGCGCTCCATCGCAAACTCCTAGACACGCTGTCTGCAAACTCCAAGAGTTGTGCCACCCTAGGCGCCCCGTTTGCTTATTCTCCCCTCCCTGTTGGCTCCAAGCTGATTTTACCTCACTTTGGACTCACTCTCTTTCTACTCTCGCCCCCTCCTGGGTTCAGGCTGCCCTGGATGGCCCCATGCTTGAAGGACCTGACACGTGGACTAGTTCTTGTCCCGGTCCTGTGCCCATGCCTTGTAGGTGTGGAGCACCTAGCTCTCCTCTAGCTGGGCTTTTTTCTTTGACAGCCTCACTTTGTCCCCGGAATAATGCCAGGCCCACCTACCCAGCCAAAGATGATTACGTTGGCCCTAGAAGCAACAAGTGGAAGTCTGGGCATGAGGCGAGCAGTGCAGCCAAGAAGCGGGGAGATTCCAGACTGCAGAGGGTTAACGCGACCCCAGTAGAGGGTGAAGGCTAGGCTGAGAATACTGGGTGCTGAGGACAGCAACGCCAGCTCCCCAGCGCGGGAAGCGAAGGAGGGCGTGGGGGAAAGGGTTCTGAGCACCCCGAATTTGGAACTCTTAATTCTCCTTGGACATCTGGCCGAGGAATCGCGCGCTGGAGCCCTAGATGAATTTGGGTCCTAATGAACCAGGATTGGTAAAGGAGCTACCGAAGGGAGCAGTCGGGGTCAGTGGCTGTCCCTCTGCCGACAAGCTGCCGGCCAGTGCGTGATCCTTTGATCACAGGACAGACCCGTTAGCTCGTCCCGCCCAGCCCGTGGGGATGTTCTGGAACGCCCATCCAAGTAGCTTCACACAGAACCCACAGTGCACACGTCCCGGGCCAACGCAGATTGGGGGAGCCGGGGAGCCCCTATGTCGCCAAGTTCCCTCAGGGCTTGGGCTCAGAGATGGAAGCTGGGCTTCTCATTCCCGCCCTGTCCTCTATCACCAGCCTCACACCCCTCCTCTGTCCGACTCCAGGCCTTACCTCACCAGCACTCTGAGCTGAGGGCAGCAAAGGGTCCCAAGTTCAAGTGGTGAAACTCGGAAAGTGAGGTGAGAAAGAGGAACTTTATAGAACTGGGGGCGGGGCTCGGCCCTGGGCAGGACGGGGCGGGGCGGCTCCGCCTGCGAGGGCGTGGCTCCTCTAGACTGGTACCAGCCCTCCATCCCGGCGGGGTGCCAGGAAGAAGGTGGGTATCCGGCTGGGAACGGAGCTTTGGACTGTATCACAGGGTCAGGGGCTGTCGTCCCCCACCTCCCCCGCGGACAAGCCCTGACTTCTCCAGTCCCTCCAGTGGAGGGGGCTTGGTACTCTGACACACTCAGAAATCCTCAGCCCAGTGGGACAGTCACTATGGCCCGTTCCAGTGGAGGACAAAGCTCACAACTTTGCTCTGCTCAATACTAGAACCTGCACCGAGTCTAGATGATACCTAGAAACCGGAGTGGCCAGGGCTGGAAGTTGTGGAGGGTCTGGAGCCCAGGGAACTTGGTTCTCACAGCACGTGACAGAAGAGATAGACTGAGAGGTGGGAGCCCTGTCTCTCCGCTGTGATTAGAGAATATCACGTTCACTAAAAAGAAAATAAAAAGCAAGTCCATAAACCGTGGTCCAAATACTGTGTCTGAAATGCTTACACACTTTGGGTGCACGAAACAGACGAGCTGAGGTGACTCAGACGACTCACAGCCCCCAAAGTTTCAATTATGGCAACATAAAAGAAATGGGGGATCCCTAAGTGTTCAGGTAGTTACACTTCCGGACGTCAATTCACCTTAAAATGATAGCTTTAACCTCAGCCTCGTGAGAGGCACTTGCTGGTGGGGTATGAATGGCCTTTGATGTAAGAGCTAAGAGGACTGTGGAGTTTACTTCATTTTCTACATCGTCCTCCACCTCCAAACTTAACACGCACTGGCTTTCTCCAGCCCACCCTGGATGCCTGCCATATAGTTGTTTACTTAATATTTTAAGGTAAGCAGTCAGATCACCAGTTTCTATATGAGTTTAGATTACAGCCACCACAGATCAACCTGGAACGTTTGTAAAGCTTTTTTTCATTTCACTTATTATTATTATTTTAATCTTCTACCTTGGGTCCCAGACTTTAAAAGAAACAGCTGAGTTCAGCCTCAGCAAAACACACAGCGATGATGCCCACCAGTAATGCTTTTTCCTAACACTAACAGGCTTTCTCAGAAATTAACAGGATGCCATGTCTTTATTTCACCCCAGTCAGTTTTCCATTGTCAGGGCCTGGGTAGTAAACAACCGAGTTTTGTTCAAAGAAAATTTTGGTCACACCCATTTTCCCCTCTTCCTTCACAGCTGCGTTCATTCAAAAATATTCTTTGAACACCTCTATCTATTGGGACCTGTCCTGGTGGCTGGAGACATACTTCTGAGCAAAGCAGAGATTGCTGTTTCAGATAGCACTCTATTGCCACTGGGGGATTACTTTTCTTTAAAATGTGCACACATAGGAGAGATTGCTGAGTGCAAAAACAGCAAACCAGAGATTTTTGCACTTTCACACACGTGTCATCTGCCATGGCTTGGACGGTTTCAACATTTTCCTCACATATCCACATCCTCTGTTTTCAGAAGTTTGAACCCCAGTCATTACAAGAAACCTTTTGAGACTTCACATCGCTATCTCATTTAAAATTTGATTACTAATCTTCAACGCCATCTTCTGGTTTACTCATTCGTCCAAATGGATGCTCTAAAAGTGATATTTTAATGATGAGGAGGATGCAAACAATAAACTATTTAAATCATTAAACATGATTTTATTTTATTGGCATATCTTTCAATTGTACACAGTAATGAATTTCTTTATGACATTATCATACACAGATGCAAAATGTTCAGCTCTATGGCCATTTCTTACTCCCTTCCCCACTTTCCTCTTTGTCCCACATTCTTAAGCTGCCCCCCCATTTTTGCTTTTATTTTTTTTGCCCCAACACGTGAAAGAAAGCATGTGAAACACATATTTGAGCGATGGGCCTATTTCACACAATACAGTGAGGTCCAATCCCAACTATTTCTAGCCAACAGCATGGTTTTGTTTCTCTTTTTGGCTGAATGAAATTCCTTTACAAATCACTGAAGTTCTTGATACTCACATTGTCTGGGGGGAGAGAAGGGAGTGGCCAAGTGGGTGCTGCCAGCAGAGACCTTCTTAAATCTTGGTCACAGTCGACAGAAAAAGGGCAGTTTTGAGAATAAGAGATCTCCCATCCTCTTTCCCACTGAGATTTGAGAAAACTGATACATTCTAAAATGTCATAAGAAATTAATACTAATTAAACACCCATCTGAAAGGCAGAACCCCATAGTCCACATGGAGATTATTTGGATTATTTGGCTAAAGAGCCGCTGAGTGAGGAAGCAGTTTTGAAAGGGATAAATTTTTCATTCACATTTAACCATAAAGAGACTAAGAGAAAAGACATAGATCCAGTCTTTAAGAAATGACTTCCTAAAATGATATTCACATGGGTGCTAAGGATTTGATCTCAGCGTGAATCCTTATGCTCACAGGATAAGCACACTTACTCACTGAGCCATGTCTCTATCCTTTTAGAAAAATGGTTTATAGAGCCCATGTTAGACACACAGGAAGTTATCATTTGGCCAGGAGTGTCCAAGAAGCATCATTGTTAAAAGGCTGGGCATAGCTTTGTGTATGTATAACCTCAGGACTGTAAGGCTGAGATAGGTAGATCCCAAGAGCGGAATTGAACATTCTTAGTAAAGTGATGCTTTATTGGGCAATAATTCGTACAGATAGTTATTCCAAAGTCCTGAATATACCTTCTTAACTGAAATTGCAAAATGCTCTGAGTGTGTTTTGGTGATTTCAGACACCTCCAGGATCCCCTAGACTATCAGCCATTGAGAAGCAGAAGCTGTTGTGAACACAGTTGATGCCAAGAGTCAATGTATGTGGCTATTTCCTAAGTAAAACACACACACACACACACACACACACACACACACACACAAAACATGAAAAACAAAACAAACAAACAAACAAAAAAAAAAACAAGAACAAAACCCCAAAAAACAATAAACAAAAACCAAAAACCCCATAAAACCCAAACCAAAAAACCAAAAACCAAGAACACCACCTTCGGGCTTATAGGAAATAAGACTTGTTTTAATCAATTGTGTAATCAGGAGTCACAAAGTCTCTGAGTCTACGGCAACTTTGTCCCTTTCGTCTATTTTGTCATGTTTATAAACAACGGACTGTTCCCTTTGTCTCCTTTATCATCAGCATTCTAAGAAGTTTCTCTGTAACACTCTTTCTCTCTGACTTGTTATGCTAGCTGCGTAAATGGTGACGTGGCTCTGAGCAAGGAGCCACTTGATGCTGCCAACTCCTGTTGCCAGGCCAACAAAAATGCGAATGGTGTGTAATCACTGTGGACAATTTTCTGAAAGCTGAAGCAATGGGTGAAAGGCAAATGGCATTGTCTCATTTCACCCATTTGTAGTTTGCAATGGCTCGACTCTGGATTACTGTAAACTGACTCTGCTGTTCCTTCAGCAGAACATTGCAAAGCAGTGTTCTGTCACTTGTCACACAGGTGCCATTATTTATGATGCTAGGACACTTGGGGGTGGTAGAACATGTCTTTCAGGGAATGCTACACTGTATGATCAACCTCAGGTTTTAGGATGTGAGTTTGTTTATGTTTGTTGGACTATCTAGGACCAATCAATTAGGAGCCTTCTTTATCACTGGCAAAAAAAATGGACTCAAGAAGGACCATGCGCTGGCTTGTCATTCCAGCAATTAGCAGTATTTACAGTGCCATGACCCACATTTCCTGTCAGAAGATGAGAGGCAAAGCAAGGGAGGAATTACCTGACTGTGGTTGAGTATAGCAGATAGAGAGGATAGATAGGTGTCCCGGGAGCATTCTACAGAGAGAGATGAGGTCTCGGACAGAGCAGGCACATGGGAAATGGGGTGGTAAGGAAGAAGATATGAGGCCTGATGAGGCTGGATTGAAAGATCCAGGTGCAGAGTTTAGGAAATGATACCACCAAGAATCCACTTCCCAGACTCTCACAGAGGAAGTGTGACTCAGGGTTGGAGGCTCACTTTATGAGCAGAGTGTCTCATAGACAAAAGCTTTGGGACCATAAGTGCTCCAGACTGAGAACTGATTAGAATATATATATCTTTTGGTTGGGACCTGTGTTAATACTGTCAACTTGATGTCATCTAGAATCATCTAAGGGACAAGCCTCTAGATACGCCTGTGAGGGATTATCTATATAATATTATCTATATTTTTTTTCAAATTTGAGGATATCTAAGTTTGATAATGTCAATTTTTAGCCCAAATAAATCCTTCCTTCTGTGGCTTTAGTCGGGCATTTTAACACAGCAACATGAAAAATAACGACTACAGGACCCAATTCTAAACATGTGCCCCCCCTTTTTATACGCACTTTCAACATATAGCCAAAAACATAATATTATGCAATACTCTTGCACAAAAATATGATTTGTAACTTATATTGGTTTAATAAATGCTGACTGGTCAGTAGCTGGGCAGGAAGTAGAGGTGGGGTGACCAGACTAGGAGAATTCTGGGAGGAGGAAAGGCAGAGCAGCAGATGCCACCCAGATGCAGAGGAAGCAAGACGAGAATGCTTCACTGAAGAAAAGGTACCAAGCCACGTGGCTAAACATAGGTAAGAATTACAGTTTAATTTTTAAGAGCTATATAGTAATAAACCTGAACTACTGGCCCAACAGTTATTTAATATTAAAACACCAAGTGGATTATTTCATAAGCGGCTGCAGGGCAGAGAAACCTATGATTACAAGTGTTAGACAGTTCTTGGGAGAAATAGCACTGAAGTCAAGGAGAGAAAGAGAGAAGCAGAGCTGAGAGAGACTCTGAGCAGCTGCTGATCAAGATGACTTTAGTCCATGCTACAGAGCTCTGGAGGTGGTAGGAAGCAGCTGCACAGTAGGAGAAGGATGCTTCCACCCATGGGGGCTATGTGTTGTTCCTGGATGAAGGGGTGTGACATGAGCATAGTATTTTCTTCAGCTGGCACAAAGTACCACCTCACCAAACCTTTCAGGGCCTGGAAGAACATGGCTGTCACTCCCCTGATGCAAATCTGAGCATCTGAAAGTGTCCTCCAAAGTCCATGCCATGATTTGCTTTGGTCCCTTTCTGACCATACCTGCCGAGCAACACCTCCAGGCATCTGTCTACCTCTCTGCCTAGAATTTGCCCACTGTAACATAAAAGTAGGCAATTCAGAATTAAATTTAGACTTCAGATAAAAATGTGAGTAATTATTTAGTATGTTCCATGTGGGAAGACTTCTGGCAACCATATTCTGGTGGGAATGCAGTCAAGGAAGGTACATGGAGTAAATTCCAGCCCTGGTTAATCAAGAGCTTCCTCTGGTCCTTTCCAGACGTTTTCATTATTTGCCGGTGCTGTAGTTCGAATGCTCTCAGATTTGGTGCCCCTCAAGATTTATTGTACTGGGAGCTTAGTCTTCAGTGTTCTGAAGGTGAGTGATGGTGGGGCCTTTAAAAGGTAAGGTCTAGCAGAAAGTAACTTCCCATTATGGGAAGTGCCCTTGCAAAGGATTGATATAACTCTTTGGTTAGTTATCATGAAGAGACTATAATTAAAGGGCAGGGGTGAGCCTACCCTGTTTCTGACTTTTAGAGTCATATTGAGATCTGTCCTTCTCCCATGTATCCCTGTAACTGTAATGCCATCTACCATGATGTCCTCACCACACGTGGAGTTCTGACTGAACAAATCGAAACTGGTGTTGATGCCATAACTTCCAAATGATAGGCTTTATTTAACCATAAGTATGTATGCATATATGGGAGGACATTCAAGTCACAGCACCAGGTACACAAATGAATCTCAGACAAAGTAGCTTCTTAGAACATGCTTAAATACACACACACACACACACACACACACACACACACACACATACACACACACATACACCTCCAATCTCAGGCATTTTGAAGAGTCCACGCAAAGTGGACTAGTAGATCACCAGACAAAGCAAATGCTTCTTCAGCTATGATGATTCTGAATTGCTGGTCCACAGGTCCTTCCTGGTCCAAAGGTTCTGCACTCCCTTTATAGCTGCTGTCAACACAGATGAAAAAGCACTAAAGGCATCCAAGTGGGTATGAACAATAACACCATGTCTTCATATCATCGGTATGCTGATAGTGTCTTCTTGCCAGCACCGGAGGAGCCTTTTAAATGCCCATCTTGATTTCTTGCCAAGTGCACCTCTCTGTGTCTTCTGGTCCGCTACCCTGCAGGGTCTATATCCGAGAGACTACCTGGTGATCATGGGCAGTGCTAGTGGGCAGGGCTGGTCATTTGAGTTGGCTTTCTGAAGAGTGGAAGGGAAGGAGTACCGTATCTTTCCATTCCTTCCCCACGGCTTGGATGTTGATATATTCCTTGCTTGTTGTGGGTCGTTGCTCTCTCTTCCAGGAACCCTAGAGTGTGTTTCTAGCATCTCCAGGGAGCTTTCTGAGGGTGCCATGTTTCATTCTCCAAGCAAGACCACACAGTGATTTTTTTCCTCAACTGAGCCAATGTTCTCACTTCCCTAGACGCAGTCTCATGAGGGCTTCCAGGTAAGTATAGATAGACAGTCCTCAACCTCTGCTGCTGGGTCAAACCCATCATAAGCTGAAAAGGTCGAAAGTTACATGTGTCACCACAGTTAACCTTCCACTCATCCCAGCTTCAGAGAACAGCACATAGTACCGAGCTGTTTCCTCTTGTGACAGCTCTGTGACTGGGAGTTGAGGCCCCTGCTACCATCTAGCTTGGCTAGTTAGAATCAACTCTATGTGGCTAACCTGGGAAAGGACCAGAGTTCAGAATTCAAAGGATAATTTTATTGGACATGTATAATTTTCATGTATTAAAAATATTAAGCCAAACTAAGGTAAGTTGGAGACCATCCACACTGTGACGCCTTTGGAAGCAGTCTCATCTTCCCTACTATGCACCATCCAGTCACTTGACCCTGGCTGTTGATATCTGCACGGCCATGAGAGATGACCCAAGGAAAGCATCATTATCCTTTTACAGTTAGGAGAGCTGAGAGCTCCTGGCAGTTTCCTCTACAGCCAAAGACAGAGTCCTTCCTTCCCCATGGCCACCTGAGCAGTATCCCCTGCATCCCCAAAGGATGGTGCAGGCCAGCTCTTCCTGTATTCTCTGTGTAGACTTCACCTGCTGGTCTCTCCTCTCTCTCCCTCCCCTCCCTCTTCCTCCCTCCCCCTCCCATCTCCCCTCTTCTCCTCCACTTCTCTTTTAAAAAATCTTAATATAACATAGCAATGTGGATTATCCTTCCATAAGGGACAGAAAGAGAAACTAAAAACAGTTACATCAAAACCTCCGTTGTTTATATCTGATGACTGTGAGAACACAGAAACAGTTCTCTTGAGCTTCTTGGTCCTGTTGAGGCAAAGAGGTAAAGGATGTGGTTTCTGATCCAAAGCATTCTTACCTCTCATGTCATTCAAATAAACTGACATTATTTCCCACATTAGAGTATCGACAATTTTCAATTTAAACTTATCTTTTTTGTGATATAAAGTGAACCATGAAAACTGTATGTAGTACTAGGGTGCTATGCAGTGTTTCGATATATGTATGCCCAGTGTTCTTTCATACATGCTGTGATAAGCCAGTGAGTGCCAGCACATGACCGAGATTTAGGCAGAAAAATGCCCCACATGTCACACAGCAGACATGGGCATGTGCAGAGCACAAAGGACTGTCGTGTGAGAAGCCACATTTGAGCAGAACTGTGATTGCAGGCTTCTCCAGACCAGGCAGGTGGAGAAAAATTCCAGATAAAGGCATGGAAGGCTAACAGACCAGTTTTCCAGCCTGGTTCTTGGGACTCTAGCTAGCTCTGAGTCCTGGAGTAGGGCCTCTAGCCCCTTAGGGAATCTTCAGGGAGGCAGTTTTAAAGTGGAGACTTGGAGTCCATTGTAGTCTATGTTGTACTCCCTTGGGAACATATTTAAGGTGATTTTTACAACAAACCGATTTAGCTAGAGTGTTGAAAAGTTTATTTTAATGTCAGCATTAGATGCCCCAGAGCAGATTCTCCTTCGACTTCCCACCATGTACATCTAAACATCTCAACATGTTTTTGCTTCAGCACTTCTAATTCTTCATTTATGAACATAGCTGATTTCCCGTTTCAAGTAGAGGGCTGCACAGGCAAGGCAGCCAGGACTCTATCAGGACAGGACCCTAGCTTTGTGCCCTCCATCTTCTCTGCAGGGCCAGTGACAGCGGAAAACAATGTCTTTGAAAGACAGATGTTGTTTTTGAACTTGAGAGAAGCTGACATTTCATCTCTGCTGTTCTAAGGGCAGGCCCCAAGGCAGTGTGTATGGCAGTGTCCACAGACTTCTCCATGGAAGGTGGGAAATATGTAGTTTTTCTTAACTGGAGTGAAGCCTGTTCCACAGATCTTCCCTGGCTTTGAATGAGAATCCCTGTTTTTCTGATCTCACAGGGTGGCCACAGCATACACCCTCAGCTCAATAGCAGCCTGCAGAAGATAGCCTCATCTCTGATGTGCTTCCTCAGTCAGTTCTTACAACGACCAGGTGGGGGAGTCAAGTGGGGATTATGGTCCTACTTTAGAGAGAAATATGTTGACAGCAAGGAGGTCACCTGGAGTTTCCCAGATGGCCATGGAGCCAGGTTGGATTGAGGACAGCCTCAGCACACATTTGAATGATGTCCTATGCTCCTAGGCTTTGGCCTGTTCATGATACTTCTCTGGGGTCACTATCCTGGATGGTTTCCTTTGTCCAACTTCATGTGTTGCTCTCCCAGGATTTGAGAAGCCCACACAAGTAGACATGGCCTGGCTATGGAGAAGTATTATGTCTTTCTTGGCCTCCTCATTGACTTCTTACAGTTCACAATTACCAATGCCTTTGGCTTACCTACAACCCACCTCAACCTTCTCCTTACAGAAACTATACACACGACTGTGTCTCCCCTTTCAGTCTCTCCTTCTCTGTGGAGATTTCAGCCCATTTGTAACTTGTTCCCATGATACAAGAGTGAATAAAAGAATTAAGAAATCCACCAAGGGATGCTTGTTCTGTCTCCTCTGAAGCCCCTACAGTCAGGCCAGGTACTCAGCAAGGTTTCCATTTGATGTAGCTTAGGCATTTCCTTTCCAGCCTTCCAATTCTAGAAAGTCAAAGTGACAATATTAATGGTTCTGTGAGCATGGGCAGAGATCATATTGGGGACATTCAAATCTTAGGGACACTTTGGACAACGTAATGGTGGCGTGGGCAGAAGTCATGAAGAGGTCATTCAATCTTTATTTTGGACACTATACAAAACATTTTGCCAACCTCTAAAAAAAATGTGATTTAGATTATTTTATATAAAATGTGCTGTTTTGTACAAGGCAGCAGCTGCAAGGCATATTAACAGCACAACTTTGTTTAAAACAAAACAAAAAAAAAAAATCCTGTGATTCCCCAATGAGGTGGAGTCCTTCGATTTTGAACTCATGAGCAAATTGGTAATCTTTTACACTCTCCACACCTTCCAGGTCTTTGTTATAGTTTCCTTGTGTGCCTTTGGAAGCATCTTCTTGGAAGTGTCTCTTTATTTAGCCTATTGGAAGTCTTCATTGTGACTGAAGGAAACATGGCCCTTCATCAGCTAGATGCTCCACTGGAAATCGCCTCCTGTTCTAGACATTGTGCTTTTTCCTTGACTCTTTCCAAAGTTGTGACCCAAAGACCGTTTCTTACAAATAGATACATGGCCTTGGCTACTTGTAGCTATGGAATACATTGTTCTTATTTGATATGATCCACTAAATGTAAAAGAAATAAATTCATACAGAAGAGGACTAGCTATGAGTATTCCTACATGTTCTTTTCAGCAGATGGATGCACTTGGGTGTGTTGGGCACAATCATGGTGTACTGTAGCCCCTGGTGGTGTGATCAGCTGCAAAAATGGATTCTTCTGAGTGGCATGTGGACATGCTCAGAGGAAATGAGCTGCACAGAAGAAATGTAACACACTGAATTTTAATATTGTTTTATTTGTATGAGCTTTTAATTTTATAGTGCCTCCTTTATTGAGCAAGTTCATACTCTTTCGTATTTTTAAACATGGAATCTGTAATGAATAGCCTCTTGTACATTGGCTTATTTACCTCTACCATTTATAAAGCATAAATAACATTTTTCCTCACAGAAACTTCCCAGTTCCTTCAAATTTTTTTCCCCTTTAAAAGTCAAGTACAAACCTCCAAAACAAAGGTAAGTTTTAGGATGTATTCATTTTGATGCCTGTTTTAGACAGTCACTCCATCAGTATATTCAGTGGGCCCTAACAAATAAGCCTAGAAGAGTTTTTAGAGCACAATTTGTCTGTGAAGACCTTAGCAGAGGTGGCACTACCTTTAATATGAGTGTTGTTGGTCTCTAATTACCAGACTGATGCATTCAATAAAGAACCACTGTAGCTGTGTTCTCAGGAATCAGGCACCCTGGGGGCATTTGGAATCAGATAAAACTTTAAATGACAAGCAGAGTTGTCTGCTGGCTTTTCCATCTGTCCAATAGGGAAAGACGTTCCAACATGTCACAATATTTCAAGAGGGAACGTGACTTTCCAGGGCATGCAGGCTTACTACATTAGCAGGCCTTTAAGAGACAAATAAGCAGGTGCCCACACTCTTTGATTTGAGAATCCAGCTTACCTTTCATACTTTTTTCTCTCCTCCTTCTTGCCATGAACTATCCTTCCCAAGGTCAGTGAGCACCTTTTTGTTGACCAAGCCCATTCTGCAGATGCCCCTGACCCTGGGCGGGGCTTAGCATTGTTTTGTAGATCAATGAAATATTCTTCCATATTCAGCTGCCTTCTGGAGGTAGTACTTGCAGAAATATAGTTCTAAAGCTAGGAGCACTGCTGCTGTGACTCCAAAGTTCCATATCTCTGAGGTCTACCTCCCCTTGTCATGGCATTTTGAGGCCTAATGCTCAAGGTAGAATGGCTACCTGCATGGAGCACTATGATGTTACCCTAAGGTTCTGTGGTTTAGCTCAGCTCTTTAGCTCTTGTGAGGCACAAGATGAGGCAATGAAGTATGGCCAAGACCCAAGGTTGCCCCAAAGAGTATGCTAGCAGTGACGCAGCTTGGAATTGGGTACATATCACTCATCTACAAAAGGTATCATTTTCTAGAAAAGTAACAAGTAGGGAAGGAGTGCAGATGATTGAAACCAAAGAAAACACCAGCAAGAAGATTTCACTTCTGAACCTCGGAGTCATGGGATTTCAATATAATACACGATGGAAAAGAACACTCCCTGCTGAGACTAGCAAGGTTGAAAATCCCAAAGTATGACAGGGATGTTAGTAGAAGAATAAACTGTCTGAGGTAGGCATGAGTACTGAGGAACTGGAAAGGGAGGGCCATGGAGAAACTCCACATTTTTAAGGCACTTGTTTTGGACAGGATGTTAGTTCTTGAACATCACAGGGATAGGATTCCCTCGGTGAGGGGGCAGCTTAGATGCTGGGGTCCAGCCAACAGACCTTAGGATCTGAATCTCCATTAGATAGTAAGAGGACAGGAGTGTAGAGAAGTTGACTGAGGTGGTCTAAGTACCACACACTTCAATAAGTGGCAAGTTTGTAGTTAGAGGTGACACAGCTCAACTGGAATTTTAGGAAGGCAAATTTGCAAAACTAGCCTGGATAGATGTGCAAACTATGGAAAGAAGGGGGATGCTGATGGAGGACAATTCTGGGGTTCGGAGGGCAAAAACATGGGGACTGTGGTGCCAATACCAGAGCAAGAAAACAATAACAAAGGTCATATTTAGAATAAAAGGCTAGAAATGGGAACGTTAATATTGATTGTCAATCTAATGAGATGGAGAAAGAATTTCTAGATGGGATTAGTTGAGATGTGAAGACTCACCGTGACTGTGAATGGCATCATTCCTTGGGCTAGAGTTCTGAGCCAAACAAAAAACAGAAAGGAAGCCCAGTCTTAACAGACATATTACTTCTGCTCCCTGGCTGCTGATTGACTGTGACCAGCTGCTTCAAGCTCTTTCCACCATGACTTCCCAGAACACTCTGTAGGTGTGAGCCTGGACACACACAAACACACACACACACACACACACACACACACACACACACACACACAGTCATCTAGGATGCATCTGTGCACACACAGAGAGAACACGGGGATGGTGAAGTAGCTTGAACACAGTGGATATTGTGGTGAGCAGCTGGCTTCTCTATTTTTCTGCCTCTGACTGGTTAGGTTGGGGCCAGGGGGAGGTCAGGAGGAACTAGGTCCCCTATGACCATGGACACTGATCACTTCCCTCCCTGTAGTGTAGTAAGAGGTTTCTGGCCCGGGATTTTGGGCCTAGCCTCAAGGTTTAGACCTGCAGACCCACAGACCCGTAGAGACACACAGATGCTTACATTATTTTTAGGCTGATCAGCCTAAGGCCCAGGCATATCACTTGCTAACTCTCTACCCTTAAACTAACCCATGATTCTTATCCTGTTCAGCCATGAGGCTCGGTACCTTTTCTCAGAGCAATATAGTTGTCCTCTGAATCTTCTGGCTTGTAGTACCTCTGGAATTTCTGTGGCGTTTCTGCTCTGTTCTTCCTGTTCCCAGAGTTTTCTTAGACTGGTAGCCTAGCCCACACTTCCTGTCTGCCTTTGGCCAATCAGTGCTTTTTATTAAACCAGTGGGTGGGACAATTATTTAAAATGGAACAACATATCCCCCTATACTGTAGGTCTATTCATCATGGCTTTGGAGTCACTCAGGATGAGAACAGTGAAGATCACTTCCTTTGGAAGCCTGTAGCAGGCTTCTATGCACAGGAGGAAAATGCTGCCTGTCTGGAAGACATAAGGGCAGCCGCCTGAAGAAAGGGAAACTGAGCCTCACTGGGTGTGTATGGTGTAGGACAGTCTGAGGAAATTTTCTAGAAAGGGAGTGGATGGCTTGGGCATCCTTCTCCTGGGTTGGCTCTGAGACACTGGGGCTCTGGAAAGGGAATATGGAGTTGGTACTCAGCCTGGGACCTAGTTTCACTGCTCACAAAGGTCTTAGGAGGAAGAAGATGCCATGTACAAGCTTTAACCGCTTTAGATCTTGGGTCAGCCTTGGGTATCAACCTGAATAAGGACGGAACTTTCTTCACTGAACCTCAGTAATTTGCTATATAACTGAACATTACGATCCCACTCTAAAAAATACAATGGGGCGAAAGGGAGTTGGCCAGGCTTTCCATTGTCGAAAGAACCACCAGGGAGTCGGGGCAGCCTCTGCCAGCCACATGCCTCATTGAGAAATGCCCGGTATATAATAAAGAAAACTACATCCACCTTTATTATCAACCACTCCTTTGGAATACTGCTGGTTCCCCGCCTTCCTTCGGGCCTTTACTCAAAGGCCACTTTCTTGGGAGGCTTTAGGGGTTTCCAGCACTCACAAAATGACTTATCCCCAAAATGGTTGGTGGTCCCATTCTGCCTCAGTCACTCTAAGCATGCTCTGCAGTCACTTCTTCTGGCCAGAACACAGGAGTCTTTGATGGTCCTGTTCTCTGGAGCCATCTCCACTAGAATGTGGACCTGTGGAAGGGCCATTTTGTGAACGAACAAATGATTGGTCATTGAAAAGAGACAGCAAATTCACATGCATTAATATGAGAGCAGATAAGAACCATGTGGCTAAAATGGGCACTTTTTTTTCAGTGTCCTCAAAGACACTCATCTCAGCACTAGCACTGACACTAAGATACTTTAAATACTGAATCATGGGGGAACAACTAAACACGCCTTGGTACATCTGCACAGTTGGAAACTTATACTTATGAAAATTTTCGTTAATCTTGGGGAAAAGCTTATGATTCGAGGTTAAGAAAGATAGCAGATGCACAATTGCATGCATGATGTGATCTTAACTCTGAGAAAAAGATATGGCAGTTAGGGGAATCCCCAACATGTTACCAACATGGTTGGGGGCCAAACAGTATTTTTATAATTTTTTTTTCTTTCTCCCTGAGTTTAATGCTCTTTGAGAATAAGCACACAATATTATTAAACCTATAAAAATATTTCTTAAAAATCAGAAAATTAGTTCTCAGCAAGCTTAACTAACGCTGATTTATATTTATAGCAAGCCCAAGGGCAGTTTTAATAGTGTTCTCTATGGCAGTCCATTTCTCTTCCTTTCTGTCGGATAGTTGATTCCTGAAGCATGGGTCTTTGATGCCAGTTGCTTTTGTCTTCATATGAATGTCTTTTTCTAGATTACTTGAAATCTGGCTTGGGCTGAACCTACTGTCCCGCTCTGTCCTAGGCGTTGGGGAACACAGCGCGGTTCCTGTCCGAGCACACTGCCACGTGACTGCCTCTCTTCATCTCTGCCTTTACCTTGGAGGAACTTCATTTACCAAAACCACCGGTGACATTCTTCTGGCAAAACTCCAGTGTCCTCATCCCTTTTCTAAGCCTTTAGGCCTCGCGGCACGCCTGCCAAGGTGGTCAGTCCCCTCATGACATCTCTCCACAGTGGTCATTGTCTCTCAGTCGATGCTCACGTCATAATCATGTACTGAGTGCGAAGCATCTCTTCCTCCTTCTCAGACCTCTAGGCCTCACCTTCCAGTTCAGTTGGTCCCAGTGAGGTGAGTCAGTACCTGAGGGACTGTCATCTCTACCATATTGTTTTCACTTTGCTGCTCATCTCTGCCCCACAGAACCTCACTTCTGCCCCTTGCCTCCAGCCACTCCACTCCCTCAGAGAGTCAGTGCTCTGCAGAACAGAAGGCAGGCCTCTCAGCACCCAGCTCAGGCTCTACCACAGCTTCCTTTTTCTGGATGGTGCTGCCTAACCCATTCACCTTTAAGGGTCGCCTGAAGTTAATATTGATAAGATTTGTAGTGTCTATGGAAACTATGAAAAATATTTGCTAGCCAAACTGAAATTTTGTCTTAAAAATGTATTGCACAAAATAATGGATTCCACTCTAGATTTCTATATATCATTTTATCTTTCCAGTTCACTACCCTCTTCCCTTCTCCATTTTCCTTCCCAATGGTTCCCCTCAAATAGGAATGTTTTCGCGCGATCATACGTTTGCTTGTGTGTATATCTTGCAACTGATTTTAAAACACATTATATTGTCTTTCTTCTCCTAATTACCCTCTCCTGTTCACACCATTTAGACGTCTTCCATGTCCTCACAGTAACCTTCCTGCTTCTGTCCTTATAGTTATTAATATTACCTAGATGAGCATATGAGAGAATTATGCTCTTTGTCATTCTGAGCCCAGCTTCGTTTGCTTTACATGACTCTCTGCAGCTCCACTCACTTTCCAGTGGGGTTTCATTTTCCTTTCTGGCTGAATAAATTTCCATATACAGAAATGTATATGAACACGTGACATTGTGACATCTTTTATATCTACTCATCTGTCTGTGGCTGTTTGGGCTGGTACATACAGCAGCTACCATGAATAGTGCTGTGGGAAATATAAAAGTATCACCCTAGAGTCCTTCAGACATGTTCCTTAGGGTGGTATGGCAAAGTCACATGGCAGTTTTATTTTAAGAACTTTTTTCCTTTTAATAAACTTCTGTACTGATTTTTCATAGCAACGGAAGCCTTTTGAGTTTCCAGCGGCCCTAAAAAGGGTTTTCCTTTCCCCAGGTTCTCACCAGTTTTTGCTCCTTCTTTCTTTGATGAGGAAAATAGGTTTTCTGACTGGGGCGAGACTCTCAGTGTAGCTTTAATTTATGTAAAAAAATATTTTTTTCTGTATTATGGAATTGAAAACCAGTGAAATGTGCTATTTATTTTGTTATGATTTCTCTTTGTCCCTCCCTCCCTCTCTGTCCCCTCCCTCTGTCCCTCCCTCTCTCCCTTCCTTCCTTGCTTCCCTCCCCCCATCTCTCCCTTCTTTCCTTCAATTTGAATTGGCAAAGAAAAACTGTACTTTTTTGTTTGCTTGTCTGTTTCTAAGACAGGACTTCTCTATGTAGCCCTGGCTGTCCTGGAACTTGCTCTGTAGTCCAGGCCTCTAACTCACGGGGAGGGATTTACCTGCCTCTCTCTACCTTTGGAATTCTGCGATTAAAGGCCTAGGCCACTGCTGCCCAGCAAAGTTGCACATATTTATTGTTTAGTAAACTTTACATTTCTGTGACAAAACATGTGATACAATTGACTTAAAGGAGGAGAAATTTGGATCATGAGTCACCCCGTAGCTCCTGGACTTGGTTCTTTGGTTCTCAGATGGCAAAGCATCGCACACCAGAGGTCTGTAGGGAGAAGGCTGCTCTATCAAGGCAGCTGGAAAGTACAGAGACACAAAGACCTCTGTGTCAATAGCCCCTTCAAGAGGTAACTAAATGGCTCAACTTCCCTTCATTAGACACCACCTCCTAAGGTCCTGCTACCTTTCAATAGTTGATGACCAAGCCTTCACACACGGGCTTTGGGGACATTCCAAACCATAGTATTTATGGTCCACAATACTATGCTCTGGTGTTTGCACATACTGTGAAGTGGCTAAACAGGCTGAGCTGCATTTCCTCACTTATTTAGCAAAAGCATTTATTTCCCTACTCCAGGAATTTTCAAGTACGTAATTCATTGTTTCTAACTGTCGTCCACGTAGATCCCATGGTTTTACTCTTCCTTTCTGACTGACATTCTGTGTCCCTTAACTAACATCTCCCCAATTCCCACCCAGGGCCCCAGCCTCTGATAACTGGTTTTCTACTCTTTGCTTCCGAGTTGGATGTCTTTAGATTCTGCAGTGATATCCTTCTGTGCTTGGTCTATTCTGCAACATGGTGGCTTCCACATTCATCCCTGCTGATGCACACAGCAGGACTCCATTCTCCTATGAACTCCCCTTGTAATACTTGTCTCACAGATTATTAACCGCATTTATTGTACCATGCAGTAGGACACAGAAATCTTTTTATCTAACTGAAATTCCGTATCCGTTGACCTACATTTCCTTCTTCTCTGAATCTTTACATCCACCATCTGCTTATGTTTATATTTATATATATGCTTATATTCATCTTTTCGTCCCTGGGTATTTGTTTTAATATGATGTCTTCACAATGGCCCGATTTCTTTCCCTGTGGAGGTCGTGTATTATTTTGACGTGTGTTTGTTATTTTCTCCATCCAGTCATCTACTGGCGGGTACACAACTTGACTCAGTATCCTGGCTATTGTGAACACTGAGAACCAGATAAGAGAATACCTATCTCTCTATCATACTCATTTAATTTTTGGATTTATACTAAGTAACAGGATTGCTGATTATTAAATGCTTATTTTTATTCCCTGAGGAATATCCACCCTATTTCTTATAGTGGCTGTACTAACTTAGCTTCCCACCATCAAGGGGCTAAGAGTTGCTTTTCTCCCTGGGTATTCTTTTTATTAAAAAAAAATTCTTTCTTCTTATGCATGTGAGTGTTTGTTTACATGTATTATGTGAACCATGTGCATTCCTGATTGCCTACAGAGGCCAGAAGACTCAGATCTGAAACTGTAGTTACAGGCTTGTTATTTTGACTTCCTTACAGATTCTAGATATTAATCTGTGTTAGATGCCTTGTTGAAGATGTCTGGTTGCTGTGTGGTTGCCTCTTCACTCTGTTCCTTGTTTCTTTTGCTGTGGGGGAGCTTTTAATTCAACCCCATTTATGAGTTCTTGAGTGTTATTTCCTGTGCAACCAGAGTCCTTTTTGGAAAAATCCTTGCCTGTGCCTCTGTCTAGAGTGTTTCTCTCTAAGTGCTTTTCAGGTCTACATTAAGACCTTTGATCCAATTTGAATTGTATTATATCATTGTTATTATTATATTGGTACCGAGAAACAGTAGATCTAGTTTCACTCTTATGCATGTGGCTCATTCATTTTCTTTAGCTCAGTTAATCTGTTGAAGAGCCCGTCTTTCTCCAATATATGTTTTTGGCACACTTTTGAAGATCAAGTAGCCCTGTGGACAAGAAGGCTAATTTTAATGTGTTAGTTTGCTCTCATTACCATACAGTATCTGTACCCAGGTACCCTCTCTTTTACCTCTTTATTCCTGACTCCAAGCCAGAGTATAGGTGATGCTCCTGCTAGGGCTTCAGAGTATCTCAAACTCTATTATTTTAGTGATTAATTTGTGTGTGTGTGTGTGTGTGTGAGAGAGAGAGAGAGAGAGAGAGAGAGAGAGAGAGAGAGGAGAGGGGAGAGGGGAGAGGGAGAGGGGGAGGGGAGGGAGAGGGGAGGGAGAGGGGAGAGGGGGAGGAGAGGGAGAGGGGAGGGGGGAGGGGAGAGGGGGAGGGGAGAGGGGGAGGGGGAGAGGGGGGAGGGGAGGGAGAGGGGAGAGGGGGAGGAGAGGGGGAGGAGAGGGAGAGGGGAGAGGGGGAGGGGAGGGGGGAGGGGAGGGAGAGGGAGAGGGAGGGAGAGGGAGAGGGAGAGGGGAGAGGGGAGAGGGGGAGGGGAGAGGGGGAGGGGAGGGAGAGGGAGAGGGAGGGAGAGGAAGAGGGGAGGGAGAGGGAGAGGGGAGGGAGAGGAAGAGGGGAAGGAGAGGGAGAGGGGAGGGAGAGGAGAGGGAGAGGGGAGGGAGAGGGAGAGGGGGAGGGGAGGGAGAGGGGAGAGGGGGAGGGGAGGGAGAGGGTGAGGGAGAAGGAGAGGGAGAGGGGAGGGAGAGGGAGAGGGGAGGGAGAGGGAGAGGGGAGGGAGAGGGACAGGGACAGGGAGAGGGGAGGGAGAGGAGAGGGGAGGGAGAGAGAGAGGGAGAGGGAGAGGGGAGAGAGAGAGGGAGAGGGAGAGGGAGAGGGAGAGGGAGAGGGAGGGGTCTTGTTAAGTAGCCCAGGCTGGCCTCACTGAACTCCTGGTGATCTTTCTGCCTCATCCTCCTGAGTACCACTGTGCAAGACTCTCATTTTGGTTTTGAGGAGAGCAGAGCAGTAGATTTTTTAAAAAAATTAACGGCTGGTCCCTCTGGCGGTTTTGGATCCTCCCTTGTCACTTGTGCTGCGAGGCTTTTGATACCACTAGTCAGCGATTTTACAGAGTGTCTCTCCATTGCCTGATGTTTGTTCTGGTTCGGTTGAGGTCAGTGCACTTTTGGCAAAAATCCCCAGAAGTGATTCTGTGTCCTCAGGGCATCACAGCAATGGACATGCGATAGTAACGGGTTTATTAGGGTCGCTCTTGCCCTCGATAGTCCAGTTAGGGTACAACTGCAGGGTTTCCCCCACTGATTAGTGATTGGGGTTTTCTTTCTTAATTGGTCTCTCAGGAGAGATAAGTCCAGACTATGCAAATATAGTCTCTCCAGGGTGCTGTGCCTAGTGATTCAGTGACTGTGGGTGGTCTGCCTAGAGTCATTACTGTAACATGTAATGTGATTTTGTACTTCCACATCTGCTTACCTGAATTCTTCCACAACCAGGAATGCTTCCTCTTTCTACTTATTCATTTAATTGCATGTCAATTTGGACTCACGGGTATTTATTTTATTTATTAGACTGTAATGCTCTAATAATTTGTTGTGCGAATCACACCAGTTTGACCCTGGTTTGCTCCTCGGCCTCTTGACATGTTTCTTTTCTTTTTCAAGTACTTTCTTATTCCCTGGCAGCCAGAACCATCTCAGGCTCATCACACATTCTCTCCCTTTCAAGCCCTGGCATCAACCACTCCTCCCTGAACTCATCCTGTGTTGGAGCTTTGCCAACGCCATGATTTCTGTTATTACCTTCTGTAGGAAATGCTGACCACCAAGGGGACCCAGCCATGATCCACACCACCTGGAGCAGCTTCCACACAGCCTAGCCACTCCCACAGTACTTAGTATAAGCCACTCCCTTTAGTGGCTTTCGATCATTCAGCAGAAAGTTCTGGAGAGTGGCCAGAGAAAGAAGCATGAAGTAATTCCAGCTTCTGCCAGCCTGTGGAGCCTGGAACAAGGGATCAAACCTCTGTCCTCAATTTTTCTAAAAATAGCTCTTAAGGAAACAGGATCCAGGACAACACAGGCCACTGCACAGCTGAGCGCAGGGCAGGCAGTCAGAAACAGGGCATCTCGGCAGTTGCATTGGTGGACACAAGTGTGTGAGAATTTTGTCAGTGTGTATTTACCAAAATATATGTACAAATAGCTCAGACCCACTTAGGGAAGCACTCAGCTGAGGATTGTCCAGTCTGTAGCAGGCTGACTACATGTTAGAGTACTGCTCACTCTAAAGCTAAGTGTCTGAAAACAGCATCCGGTACTTTATTGTTAGACAAACATTCCAACCAGGTGAGTGAGGTTTTTTCAGATTGGTCCAAGCACTTGTCTCAGATTGCCAATACTGCATTGCTGCCCCTAGGAGATGTACTGCCGGACTCACAAAAATTCCTTAAGTGTGGCACAGTGAAGTATGAAAAATGGATATTTTACAGAAAAAGTCATAGGTTTCAAGATTCTATAAAATCATCAGATGGTCTTATACACTCTAAAGTATAAGAACATGGAGACTCGGGGTTACCTTTGGAAGCTTGTGGGAAATCAGCCTTTGGAGGTGCAGCCTCTCTGGTATCCAAGGTTCAGTCAGTAATTCATCTGTCTAATGTGATGCTAATACAGCTCTGCCGCACACTCCTTGACTAAGTGGAGATATCATAGGAAGCAGCCTGAGAAACAGATAAAGCTTCCCTTCTTCTTCCCAAACAGGCTTCACACTTTTTCTTGTGAATGCAAGGTAAGTGCTCTACCACTGAGTCACTCGTCAGCCCATTTGTTTCTCCACAGCAGCATGATCTTGAGGAACTTCTACACCTGACAGCACAGACCCAGTGTGACGGCATCATTTTTGCTTGGCCTGGTTCTTGCCTATGGGGGCTCTTACTGGCCAGCTCTTAACCTTCCATGATCATGCATACTTTCCTGAAGTTTCTTCAGAGAGGCAGGGACTCATCAAGCTTGACCTAAGGGGACTGATGGGAAAGGCCCAGAAGGGAGTGAGAGAGGCTTGTGGGGGTGGAAAAGACTTGCAAGGGGAGAGGGTGCTGCCTTTGAGGAACTAAAGAGCTGCAGGCTGTGGTGGGCAAGGGTTGAGGTGGGCTCAGTGGGTACTGCACAAGAGGCTGAGGCAAGTGAAGGCCCTCAGATGCCTTTCAAGGGAGTTGAAGCCTGAATGGGCTCAGGAACCGGCTGGCTTAGAGTGTAAGGGTGATAACACAGTGTTGGTACACGCATTACCATGTGCACGGTGTTGATAGAGGGGTGTTGCTGTTGCTCACTGCCATGGCTACTGGGCTACTGTTTCAACTGTTGCTGTCACCATGGTCACCACTGCCATTGGCTAATATTAATGTCACCTGCCTTCTGTCCATTGGCATTCTTGAGGCTGCTTTCTGGGACTGTGACTATTCTTAACACTGCTGCTGTTGGGGTGTCTGTCCTCTGATGTAATTGCCACTGGCCACCAGCTCTTCTGTTCTCTGCACTGATCTCTAGTCAAGAAACTGTAAGAGAAATCCTTTATCTGTGACCCTTCTGCATGTCTAAAGACCAGATCCTAGACACCCCTAATGCTGCTGATAATTTACAGGGAGGGTGCTTCAACCCAGAAAAGGGGAGTTTGTCTCCTGGTCTTTGGAAGCTCCACTTTGGAGGCCTAGAGTGACTAGAAGGCAGTGGCTCCATGTAAGCCTTTGTTACTTGCAGTATATTGTCCCGGGCTTAATGGAAAGCTGGTCTCAGCCCCAAGAGTTTACTTTCTCAGAAGGCAGGTACCAAGTATCTGTGTCATGCCAGGTACCACCTTAGGCCCAGTCCCTCAGAGTTTGCATCTGAGTGAGCAGAGGTGGCTCATATATCTGCACACCTGTTGTAATGTTAAGTATTTAAATGTAAACTGAAGTAATTCTTAGCTTAGACAGAGACAGTGGCCTCACATGAGCACCTGTGAGGTACCATGTGTCCCAAGAGAATGTTCTATAGGAAGATGGCCTCTATAGGCCTGCAGGAGGCTGTGATGTCCCCAGGGACAAAAGTGGTTCACTGTAAGTATCCCCCCATAACAGGGTTGTTGGGTCCAGTTTTAAGCAGACAACCCCCAAATGAACTATTCCAACCCAAAAAAATCAATCCTTATGTTTGAAATGCTCAAAATGGCTGTTTGATATTGACTGTCTCATAGGATGGAGTGGGAGCTTAACTTGAGATGTGAATGCACACCCCCACACACACCTACACACATACATATACACACAGACACACACACATACACACATATACTCATGCACACACATACACACATACATATACACTTACATGCCCGCACACATACATGCACACATGCACACACAGGCACACACATACATAAACATACATACACACATAAATGCACACATACATACATGCACACATACCTATACCCATGCACACACACACATACACACACGTACACACATACATACACATATACACACAGACAGACACACACACACATACACTCATGCACACACATACATACACATACATATACACATACATGCACACACATACATACACACATATATACACACACATGCACATACAGGCACACATGTACATAAACATACATATACACAAAAATGTACACATACATACACACGTACACATGCACACACACACACACACACACGCACATACATACACACACATCCACACATGCACACCCACACACAGTCTGCTGTTTGTAGAGGTTCAGAGCACATGGACTTAAAAAAGCCCCACATTCACAGAATGATTTATTCAATAGCATTTACAAAAGGCATCTATTGGAAGTTGGCATTGATAAGGAAGACACCATCCCTAACTTCAAATACTGAGTCCTTCTGTCTCCATTGATGTGGTAATGAAGAATCTTGTTGCTTCTACATAGATGAAGGTCTGTGAGGCAACAAAGAATGTGTCTGGGGATGAGAGAGTCTTGAGGAAGAGGGAGCCAGACCAAGAGCCAGCTCAAGTATTAGCTGAGGTGATCTAAGTGGGCATTCTGGATGGACAGCAGAAGTTCCAGCATAGAGACTAGAGCCCTGGGGCTCAGCAAGGTGGGCTGCAGGCACTGTTAGCTAAATCATGCTACAATATGGCCTGTTGTCCTGTCCTGAGCAGCCTGTTTCAAGGGACTGAAAAGCTGTAACAAACATCTAACTCATTTAGATACTTACCTGAGACTTTGGGGTTTGTAACTGAATCTCAGAGGACTTCACAGTCTGCCCTGTCAAGCCAGGCCTGATGAAGGGGCAGTGGAATACAGGCTCATTCCTGCTTTAGCCTACCCTAAGCCTTGCTCTTGCCCTCCGAGAGATCTCTACTCTAGTGTCTTTGATCTATACCCCTGACATATTTTCAGCCTCTATATGTGTCCTTATAAACGAGATGTGGCTTTCTTTTGCTTGTTTTGAAAAGTCTATGGATATTTGCTGGGCTTGTTGGTACATGTCTATAATGCAAGCACCCGAGGGCCATGGTGGAAGGATCCTGATCTTGAAGCCAGCCATAGGTATATAGTGAGACTTATGTCAAAATACAACACAAAACACCAGACATGAACAGAAAAGAAAAGGTTATAGGGAATATATTTGAAATTTACAGTAATTGTATTTATATACATTTACTTTTACAAAAAGAACATGACAAAATATTATCCATGACTGAAGTAGGATCTTGACTGTAATACTATACAGATTTTATATTTCCTTTTTTTTTCCCACAAAAAAAAGCAAGTAAAGGAGCTGGATGGCTCAGTCGTTCAGAGTACTGGCTGTTCTTGCAGAGGACATGGGTTTGGCTTCCAACACACACGATGGTTCAAGTTTTTTGTAACTTCAATCTCAGAGGATCTGATTTTCTCTCCTGTTTTCTAGAAACCAGGCATACATACATGGCATGCATATATACATGCACATAAAACACTCTGTACATTTTTTTAATCCAGTAAAGTTTGAGAACCCGGATGGCAGACAGCTTGGGCTCTCCAGCTGCTCTATGGACCTTCTGGAGACAAGACAGCACACAGAACTCCTCAGCCACTCAGAAGTTTCCTGAGGCCCCTTTCAACTACAAACGTCTATGCAGTGATGCAGGATCTCATGGGCAGCTTCTACATAAAGGGTCTTGTAAAGTCCTTGCTCTGTCATTTTTAACTAAGTGACCCTGAGCAGGTTTCCTGTTGGTTAGAGAGTAGAAATAGCTGGAGAACCAGACTGGGTGATTCAAGCTCTGAAATCCTCAGCCTGCAGTTGGCAGGAAGCAGCAAGAAATGGGAAGAGGCACTGCCTTCCTCCAGTCATGCTCTCCTCCAGATGGGATGAAAAGGAGACCAGTCTCTTTCCCTTTTCAGAGACACAGAAAACATCTCCCAGGACAAGGTCAAGAGCTCAAAACCTGCCCTCTGAATGCTCTGTGCAGTGCTAACTCCAGCTAACTAGCATACACAGTACCTCACCTACTTACTATCTTAAGTCTGCAGTACATTAACTATAGTCACATAATATGCCATCAATCTCTTGAACTCTGTGGTGTGTACATATTTCAAAGCATCTCAAACACAATATGGTCAAATTAAAATCAAACAAATTAAATCATAGTTTAAAGTGTGCTGTGTTCTTCAGTAGGAGAAACAGTTTATAAACACAGGACAGTGGAACCCCTTACTTGGCAGTTTGGGAACCAGCTTCAGCCAAGGGCAAGCGCCAGATGGGAGTTTGCCAGTTGTGAATGATGCCTCTTCCCCCCAGTTGTACGCTAGGTCAGTGTAGGCCCTTCCAGAGCTGGGAAAAACATTTTCTGAGTGCCAGAGTCACACTTAAAAATAATAGTAACCCAAACCCTTTTACCTACAAAAGAAAATGTCCCCAGAGAAGAAAGGCACCCGGAAGGAAGGTTAAGAAGAATATACAACTGACTTCATCTATGAATTTGGGTGAGGTTAGGGGACAGGAACTTGGCTTTGGTGGGAGGGTTTAAAGCTAATTGTCTTCCTATAGGGCTGAGGTAGGTTCCTACTCAGAGATCCCTTTAGTCTCCATTGGCAGCAAAGGCTTCCAATGAGACAGGCCGTCCCCATAAGTCCGAGAGGGACAGAGTTTCTGAGGGAAGAGTGACTGCAGAGAACAGGAACTCCTTTGTGGGGCTCTCAGAGATTCACCCACCCACGGACTCAGAGGAAAGAGAAGCTCTGAGGATTCTCAGGTCAGCCCGCCCACCAGCACCTATGGCTTGTCCTCACAGATCCAAGAGCATATTCCTAGAAAAAGGAAGGAAGAAAGGAGGGAGGAGGGAAAATTTTGCCTTTTTTTCAGTGGGAGGACAGAAGAGTGAGAGAATGGGGAAGGGAGGAGGGCACAGCCCTGTTTGGCTCTATTGTGACACACTGATCATCATGTCCTGTGTTTCAGGAGGACAGTTAAATATGTAGCTCCGGGGTCTTGGTGGTGTTTCTGGAAAATTACCTGAAGGAAAAAATGCTGTTTTCCAAGAAGGGAATGGACAGTGCCCACAAAACAACAGCCCCTCCTGGACTCTCATTTTCCCGTCTTGATCCATCTTCTCTCTGTTTCCAGGCTCACCCACAAGATGGAGAAGACATGCTCCAGCCAACACTTGCTGGAAGAGGCCTGATGCTAGAAAAATGGCTCCAACCTCAAAGTGAGTACATACCGAACAGGTATTGGCTGTGAGTCCACATGGCCATTATAACGATACAAAATTAGACATGATGCATAGAATGCCAGTGTGCACTGGCGGGAACAGCCTGCAAGAGGACAGTGTCTATTGATAGGATCGCCTCTGAACACCTGTCCATCTGGATCCATCTGTCCAAACACTGCTTGGTAAGCTGCTGGGGGAAGGCCAACAAGATGCTGAGGTTGCTTCTCTCTTAGGAAGGATGGAGAGAGTGCTTGCTTTCTTCTGCTTCATTTGCACACATGCTACTTGGACAATATGTATCTGCTACTCTTAGTTTTAAAGAAGGTGCTGATTTTACGGACGATGGAAGAGTGGGTCATCATCCTATCGTCTCCCATGCAGCAAGCTCAAGGTGGCCTGAAGGTTCTCGAAACCATAACTGGAATGTTTTTTACTACTTTTGATAGGATTATGTATTTTTAAATGTGTGTGTATGTGTGTGTAGGTAGGAGTATAGGTGCCCTCAATCTGCTTGAACTGGAGTTACAGGTAGGTGTGAGCCACCTAACATGGGTGTTGAATGAGGATTTTGGTTTTGTTAGATTAGAGGTTTAGACTTGTTTGTTGTTGATTAGGCTTTTAAAAATGACTTAGATATTTATATTAATTATATGTTGTTTGGCTTATGACATGCATATTGTTAGTTTTTTATTTTATTTTTGTTAATTTGTTTTGTTATGTGGTCTGTAGCTTATTTATTATTATTTTTATATTTTGATTTTTGGGTGGCCAGACTGAGTTTTTGTTTGACTTTTTTTTAAATTTAAGTTTTGATTTTTTTTTGTTTGTTTATTTTTATGGTGCCTGTGTTTTCTTGTTACCACTGAGCCTCACAGGGCTGAGGCAAAGCTGCCCACTGGAGCAAAAGAGGGGTCAAAGTGAGGAGAAGCTGCCCAGGGTAGCCGAAATGCTGCTGTTTACTTGTCAGATTCCCAAAGGTCCCTCTGCCCAGCTAGCAGAGTGTTCTGACTCACACCACATCAGCCTCCTTTTAGGATAGTAAGCTCCAGGGCACTTTGTTGCTAATTCATCATTGCATAAAGCCACAAAGAACTGGAGATAGAATTCCACCTCTTGGCACCTCAGCCACCCTTGAGAGAAGATTGAAGCAGTCAGCAAGTCCCTGGTCTCAGATAAAAGAAATACTTGAATTCTGGCTGATTTTCTTTCTTCTTGCTCTCAGAGGGTTTTATGCTCTGCCAAATGCTGGGTGATAAGAGTTTTAGTTTTGTTTTTTTTTAGATCTGTTTTCTTTCCAACTCCACCCCCGTGTAGACTTTATCTTTTCTCATTGAGAATAACATACATCCAAAATTCTGACTGTTCCATGTTCTCTTGGGGTTTTATCTGTACAAGTCAATACTTGCTCTTTTTTAAATTTCTAAATGTTTTAAATCAATATATATTAAGATTTCGGCCAGGAGACAAGAATTATTCATCTCCCCCCATCCCATTTCCTCCTATGGTGAAAAGTATAGAATATATTTCATAGAATACAATAGAATAATATTTCAGGGGATTCCAGAGCTTAACCAAGTGGCTAAAAGATCAGTATCACAGGCATCTGTTTTAGATACACATCAAAATTGGACAGAGTATTAATGCAATGAGACACATGTCCACTCAGCGGGAAGGTTAGTACCACATTCCCCTAATTATAGAAGCCCTAATGAGGAGTGGGAATATGGGGGAGGGTCTCCAAACTCAGTGTTGCTCGTATTTGGCCAGTGAGTTCTCAGCTGAGCAGCTGTTCTTCATACTTCTGAAATCAGCAGCAACCTGGCCTCTGTCAAGGATGTGACAAGCAAACACATCTTTACATATTGCCACATGTCCCCCCAGGGAACAAAATCAGCCCCAGCAGAGAGTCACTGGTTCCATCTACTCACCGTGAGTCTTCCAGTCAGGTAAAAATCAAGCGGACGAGTCAAAGAAAAGGAAAGGCCTGCTGCAGGCTACAGCAGGCAAATCTCAGCAACCTCACATAGGTGACAGGATGCCAGACACCATTGTGCCCTGTGATTCCCAGAAGGCAATGCCCTTGAAAGGCAACTCTACAGGGACAGAAGGAGCTGGGCTTGATGGCAGTAGGAGGCCCGTCTCACTAGGTGGTGAACGTGTTCAGAAATCAGACTCTAAAGATGGCCAAGCCACGTGGTGGACTTACTGTAATTTAAAATCCTGCTAGCCAGGTTTTTTTCTTTTAAGTAAGAAAAATAGGCTGACGACAGAAGAGGAGGGTCAAAACGGGGACATCCTTCATGATAAACTGTCTCTGCTAATCAAGGGTCAGATTCCTGTGTTTCTGTCAGCCCCAAAGACGGTTATAAGAAGCTCACAATATTTTTGCTGGTCAGACAGCTGCAGTCTGTTAGCACCTGATGCAACCCAACGGGCTGTTTAATTAGCCCTGGCTTGTATCTTTCTATGGAAAATAGTGTGTATGCATGGGCACTCATGTTCAACATGGCCAGGAAGGTGGCAGGCAAGCATGGGTGTGTTTTACAGCAGCCCGTATTCTTTGTTAAGATATAAATTAATTCATACCAGTGATTCAGTATCACTGGTATGACATGGTATCTGAAGAGGAAAGGGGGTGGGAAGCCATGCAGAATTTCCCATTGCCCATTCAAACCTTTGCTATAGCCGGACCTTCCCCCACCCCCCCCAACCCCCAAAAAACCCAAAACCAAATAAAGAAAGGTAGTTGTTTTCATTTTGAGGCATTGCTATTTTTCTTATCCAAGAATTTCTCTTAAAAAGTTATTCTTTTTCAGGGACTTGAGGTTTATTTGGAACTATGCTTTGTTATTGTTTGTTAATGTTTTGGAGCAAAACAATGTCACTTCTGAGGTTGGAAGACATTCACTGTGGCTTTACAATTATTTTCAGTTCAATTTGATGGCTTTGCTTTAGATAGGATAGCTTTAATTTCTTAAAACATATTCAGGGCTTTGTTCTCCCTGACAGTGGTTGTGGGGAGTCCAGGCATCCTGTAGTTGGGGCTCCTGTCTGGCCCACCTTCCCTGTCTGAGCAGCTCCCAGGCCTACAGGAGAGTGTGGCTTCTTCTGTTGTTTGTGTTGTCTTCTATTTTAGAAAAAAAAAAAAAATTACTCTTGTTGTACCCGTGTCAAGGGACCCCCAAAGACCACCAGGGAGCTGGATTCGATGTAAACACATGAGGGTCTTTATTGTTATGGACAGGTTCAAAGGGACCCAGGTTGAAATCCTTTGTTTTGGCACAGTGAAGGGTTTTCAGCACCAAGCCCAGAGGTGAGGGGTTTTAAAGAAAAGCTATGCAAGCAGGGTGCTGCATGTCTTGGCATTCCAGGATTGGCAAAGGGGTATGGGCTACAACAACCATTGGTGACCCTTTCGACGTGAACCCAAGCCCTGAATCTACTGGCTGAACTTTTGTCATGAAACTAACTTTTGAATCTATTGGCTGTCAGATGCATTCCCAAGACTCCTCAGACACCCAGACCTAGGTCCTGCCCTTAGGCACCTAAACACTCCTTTCCTGAAACAAAGCTTTGCAAGGATAAATCCATGCCTTTAGAGTCTCAGAAACTTCATGGCAGGAAACCCAGAATTAAGACTTTTTCCCAAAGAACTCTGGGCGAAATATACTGTGAATGCTTTGTACCTGGAGGGCATGTGCCCTGATAGGTGAACAGGCACTTAGAGCAGCCAGTGTGGGTGTCTGTGCTGGCTTCAGGGTGACATGCTGACCGTTCAGATCCTCTACAGAGCAGAAGTCTGGGTATTCCTAAAGGAAAAGCTGCTTCAAGGAATGCTGGGAACTGGTGCAGTGAACTCTGTTCACAGCTAGCTTCATAGCAAACAACCAGCAAAAGGCTCTTCTGAGAACTAAGGGAGATTGGGAAAAAAGGCAATGGGTGAAAACATCCAGGAAGTTGAGGCTGTCACATAGTAAGTTCATGGATGTGAGGGAAAGGTACCAAGAATATCATCAGAGGTCAGCCAGAAGGTGGAGAGGCCAGAGTGTGGTTGTTAAAATGGAGCTGATGGTGCTGGGCTTCCCTGCTCTCCTAGATATAGCCCTGAGCCTCTCCAGAGAAACTGGGGGGGGGGGGGGGGGTTGTCAGGTACAGCAGGAGAGCCATCAACCTTGAGAGACAATAGGTAAAGAGAGAATTCCTGTCAAGCACTTCTCTTGTCCCAGGCCATCCCAAGTAATGAATAAGACCCAGGCCCTGCCCTCAAAGGCATGAAGTCTCTGGAAGGGCGGGTGACCTGCACCATAGCTATGAAGTTGGCAATTCCAGACTCAGGAATTCAGCTGTTTCTGTGGTAGGAGTGATAGTTAAGGAAATATTATCCACACAGAAACGATTCAAAATGTGACTCTGTAATGAAGGGAATATAACAATTTTAAACCACAGCAATAGGAATTCTTTGACAAAAAGAAAGGGGCAGGGCCAGCCTTCCTTCCTGTGAGACCTACACTTTCCGATGTCTGCTCTCTCCACTGAGGGGAAGCCAAAGGAGCCATGCACAGGGCAACAGCAGCTTTCTCACCAACATCTCCAAAATAACCAAAGCAATATTCAGTTGTCTCTGAGAAAGGATCAGGAAAATAAAAGCATATGAACAGTCAAAGAATTTTTATTTCTCTCTGTAGAAATAACAAAATGTAACCAGCTGGTCAAGTCCATGGTATCTGAGAGCTCTAATAAAGGCAAATGAAATCAGGAAGGTGGGCATTCCACAAAGTCACTAATTAGGTGGGTTCCCGTGAAAGGGGGGTTGACAGGAACATGTGCACATGGAAGTTTCTTTTGTTTTTCATAGGGAGCCTGCAAACAGGTAAGGCAGGTATATGTGACATCCTGCTATGTGACAGTTCACATTCTATATGACAGGGTCACAGTCAGTCGGCAGTGTCCAAGAATGCTTCCTTTGCTTATATGAGGTCGACTCTCAGGATGCCCTTGATGCTTCTTCCAAGTTCCTCTCCTGTATGCTTGGCACTTGTCCCAAGAAAGGCCCAGAAAGGCCTTATGCTTACATCCTGAGTTTAGTGTATGCTCATGTAAGTCAGACTGATCAAAAAGGCTGTCTCTCTACTAGCAGACTGTACCTAGAGTGACTTAGAGGGATGACTGAGACACTGTGGACTGCCCTGTCCCCACTCTGTCAAGAAGAGGACTTCTTGGGAAGATGCAGTTTGGTTCACAGCAGATGTCCTAACACTGGTTACCCGATGAACTTCCACTGGAGAGCGTCACCACTCCAGATACGGCTCCAAGAAAAAGCACAGGTTGGAGGGACCTATGACAAGAAGGCTTCTGGAATGCTTTCTAAAGACGAAGCAGTTACAGGAAAAGTTGCCATTATCATGTTCTGGGGCAAAGTGTAGCAGACTAGAACCCCTACCTCAGATTACTTTTAGCTGTTTGTTGGCTCCAAGGTGTTCCTTGGAAGCTGGCAGCAATTAAGACTGTTACCAAATCTCTGGTCCCATCTATGCAATTGCTAATTCGACCCTAACCCAGCAGACAAGAGAGCATCAGATGATAGCTTCTTCCCAGCTCTTCTCCCCCCATGGTACTTCTTAAGAGGCATCCTGTGGATACCTCAACAGGCAGACCAGCGTTTACTGGGTTTTGGGGACACCTTCTAGTTCTTCTCCTTGGCTGCAGGGTGGAAGGCTCTAGCTGCAGGTAGGTTCCTTCCTTTGGCTGTACCTTAGCATCTAAAGCCACGCCCTCCTTGGAGCTCTGACATCAAGCCCCATTTAAAGCAGAATTCCCACTTCTGAATCCCTTTCTCTTTCCTTTGTTTCTCCTGGGAACTCCCCATCTCTCTCTTTTCTTTTTCTTTCTTTCTTTTTCCCTTCTTTGCTATCATAACTCCTGTTATCATAACCATACTCATCTGACAATAAAGCTCTTTTCTGCATAGAAACAGCTGTTAAGTCTCCTGCGATCTGCTGCTGCCTTTTGACGCTGTTCCTACCTGCATCCATAGAAATCCACTGCCAGATAACCGGGTAAATGTGAACCATACCAAGCACGCAAAAAATCCTAACACTGTCCTTGGTAAGCATCCTTTGAGTCCTCTGAGGGGATCTGTTTCCTGCTAGGAGTCTCCAATTTTTTACGGTCCATTCCTTACCAGGCAGTAAGCAATGGTGCATGGTTTGCAGGGAGCTCAGCTGGCGAGTCTGGAGCTAAGCAAGCCTAAACACACACAAACATGCACGCATGCAGCATGCACACACACACACACACCACTGTATCCACCACACACATACGGGGGGGGGGGTAGGGGGGAGGGGAGGGGAGGGGAGGGGAGGGGAGGGGAGGAGAGGGGAGGAGAGAGAGAGAGAGAGAGAGAGAGAGAGAGAGAGAGAGAGAGAGAGAGAGAGAGAGAGAGAGAGAGAGAGAGAGAGAGAGAGAGAGAGAGAGAGATTTACATATACAGCAGGGGCATCCTTTGCAGCTGGACATTGCTAGTAAGAAGTCAGCTTCTCCCCTTAGATGGTGTTGGTAAATATAATGGACTAGACCAGGGGTTCTCAACCTTCCTAATGCCTCAGTCCCTGCTCTGAGGGTACACATTTAATGCTCAAGACAACTGGCCATTATTCAGTGTCTTTCCTGCCCTCTAGAGGGGAGGTGTCTGGGGATGAGAAAATTCACAAACACAAATGCTACCTGGGAAGCTGGTTCTGGCCACATCATTGTTTCAGTAGACAGAGCATCATCCTCTCTTCTCTCATAGGGAATTCCTGTTGCAGCAGGGCTACTGTTCCTCACATGGATGGGTAGACTCTTCTGGGACTCCCCCAGGTGTTCCAGAGAACTGGATCAAACTGGACCTCAGTCAAGCCTATCTGGCCTGTGATTCCCAGGCCTATCTGGTCAACCCCAAAAGCCTTAGTCCATCTGCTGAGGAAGCACCTTCACTCTGCTGTATCTCCTGAACCTATGCCCCTCACTCCTAGGCAGGTGGAAGATGGCTGAAGGAGGCTCTGGATGCATAGATCAGGGCATTCTGTGGGAGAGGAGTGACCAGAGAGTGGTGAGGCCATTGTAGGCCACCCCATACCACACTGTCAGACAGAGCTGAATCTGTAAGCAGCCAACACCCACAGCTCAGGAGAATTCCCCTCTCTTCACACCTCTCTTCCCTCTGCCAAGGCCTTAGTATGGCTTCACACAAGGCCAAGGAGGATCCTAACCTTGGGGTCCAGGCACAAGACAAGGTCTGAGGGAAATATGTACCCTTCGGGCTTGGAGCCATGAAGGACACACCCTCTGCAAAGGAGAAAGCAGCATTTCTCTGTGAACATATACAACTTCCTGACTTTCATTTTCCATTTTCCAACATGGCTTTCAAAACATGCTCTGGGTTTCCTTAGGGTGATGCATCTCATCAGAAAGTCTGGTTCCTGTTTAGATTGCCTTAGCAGCTCCTGGGGACAAGAGCCAGGGCTGAGAGGAGAGCACATCATGCTAGAGGATTCTGAGGAGAGATAGTCAGTTGTCCTGTTTCTGACATGTTCCATGCACATGGATTTTATAATTAAGATGTGTGCTAAGTAGTAGCCCTTGTAGTTTTTTTTTTTTTAAATTTTGTTTTGTTTTAGGCTTGGCATCATGGTCCCACATAATAGTCTCAAAGGGAATTATTCTTTGAAGGACCTGTTCCAGTAAGTCCCTTACGCAGGCCTTGACACCATTTTTCACCTGGGCATGTCCAAGAACAGTCTATTCCAAACTCTTCTTGCAGTAACTCAGCCTGTAAGGCAATAGCCAACAGCTCTCACAATTATAATACTGAACTTCTCATACTTTCAGACACTTGCTAAAATAGCTCTTTTGGTGACCAGATTCTAATAATCAAACTAAAAGTTTTAGGAAAAATAACTGTGAGCTACTAACTCTTATGATCAATAGTTTGCATAAAGACCTGAAGCCAAAATAAACCCCAGCTTTCAGATGTTCAAACATGTGCTGGCAGCTCTTTTCCATGGTGGAAAGATGCAGGCTCAGTACTCAGAGCACTATCACATGTTTCCTGCAGCCCCTGAAGCAGAGCTGCAAAAACAAAGGACACTAATTTGTGATACTGGCAAAAACTGACACTGAAATAATCTCATTACTTGGCATCACCAGTCTCAAGGTCTTGAGCTGTGACAGGGAGACAAGAAAGCGAAGTGACCAGCCCTTGGGCATGAGATGGTGCCCATGTGTAACACTATCCATGCCCTTAGTCATGTTCTGGTACATCTGAGGGCCAGGGGATGCTGCTAATTGGAAGAAGGGAAAGAGGTTTCCAAGTAAGGAGTCAAGGGCACATTTCTTGTTTCTCCCTTTCTCTGGCAATAAGAGAAGCGGAACTATCCTTTGCAGTCTTGGTGATTTCTTGTTAAGTATATATATAAATACCAGAGTGTTGAAAGCACATTCTTAATAAAATTATTAATAACTCAGGGTCAGGATGGGAGGAGCCAGCTGATGTGGGATAGCAAGGGTGTGACTCTCTGTGTGTTCCCTATTTCTAAGACCAGAGGCTGGCATGCAAAGTGACAGTTGGTGACTGTAGGATATGGGCTCATATGCTTTCTAGGCCACTGACAGGTACCAATTGAGGACAGGACCTGATTGTTTATGTATTTGAGCTTGGCATATCCCAGTCATGGCACATCCTACTCCCCTGGAGATTACATATTTCTTTGAAATGCATTTTTTTTAAAAAGCACCCCCCCCAAAAAAGTATATTGAGTGCATTCATATGAGGCCCTCAACCCTATCAACCAAATTCATCTGTGGATAAATAATAGGTTTCCTGCCAAGACAGAAACAAAAAAGAATCATTCATTGCTCAATAAACTAAAAGGCCACGAGCAGGATCCCAAAGAAAAGTGCAGTTGCTGAAGTTTAAGGTTGGAACTCTGAGAGATGTGATGGACTGTTGACAGCTTTGGTAGAGCATGTGGTACAAATGATGACCTCCCTGAAACCCACTGGAGGTGTCTTGCTGGAACAAGCAGCCTTACCTAGCAAGAGGTGATGGAGCCATTGGTAAACGTGCAACATTGGCCATAGCATGAGCACTCTTGCCAGGATATACCGCCAGGTCAGGGCAAGGTCCACAGCTCTCAAGCTCACAGTCAGGCTCTCCATTCTTACTGCACAGGCCTCTCCTAATTTGCTTGCTGTTGCTGTCATAAACACCATGACAAAAAGCAACCTGAGGAGGAGAGGGTTTATGTCACCTTACAGCTTGCTGTTCAGCATCCTGCAAAGTCAGGACAGGAACTCAGGGTAGGTATCAGGAGTCAGGAACTGAAGCAGAGACAATGGAGGAATGGTGCTTGCTTACTGACCATGCGTTCAGGGCTTGTATCACCCATAGTGAGCTGGGCCCTCCCTCAATAATCAAGAAAATGCCCCACAGAATCACAGGATAATCTGATGGAGGAGTTTCCTCAAATGAGATACTTTATTCCAAGATGACCTTATCTTGTGTGAAGCTGACAAAGAATAACCAGTACAGGAGACCAAGGACTAAGTTGATCTTCTAAGAGTTCTGAAAATGAGAGATAGCTTGGCCAGGAAACAAAGTTAATCTTTAGAAAGGCAGTATTTTCTTCTTAATTAGGAAATTGGAGACTGACCTGTACATTAAGGTAAATGAGTCTGAATCCTGGGGCTGTGTTCTGAGTGGGTGGACAAGCATAATTATTCACTGTGCAAAGCTGTTTGCACACAGGGATGAGCTTCCTCAGAGATCTGTCAGTTTCTCCTCAGAGATCTGCCTAACATGGCAGAGGCACACTACCATGTAGTGCAGGAGACCCAATGCTAAAGTACCAGTGCTGGCAGCACCTGGAAAGCAGACGGACTCCTAAGTACTCACTTCCCCCATAGCCACTCAATTCTCTCCTCCTAGTCTCTCTAGTCTCCCTCAACTCCAGTCTATGTGGTGGTTCCCATCATCATTAGCATGATCTAGCTGAGGATGTCATCTTCCCTCACCTGGATGGTGGCCACAGCTGCCCTCTCATGGACCAGTCCACTCTCAACAACATCTGCGTATGAAGTGAAATCTTTTAGACTGAGTGACAGATGGCAGAGAGATGGAATGCTGTAGAGCCAAAATAATCCTGGGTTCTCTTTAATCCCATAGTAGCCATTATTACCCACCTTTATATCTGAGATCATTCTACCAGGCACATGTGTATTAAACTAATTTAGCAGACCAGTATCTTCCATCAACCTCAAAGCTAAGAATATCACTGGATAACATCTGATATCTATAGCAGTGATATCCTCCACCATACTGAAACCCGCACATCTGATGTCACTGCTAATGGGTTTGGTATATGCACTACTCTGACTTTCATTTTTTAACTATAAAAAAATCATTAATGTAACTGACTTCATGGTGGAACACATTATTCAGGACAACCTTAACCTGTTCTTGAGCTATGGACACTCTAATTTGGCTCAGAATAAACTACCTCATATTTCATTTGTCTGGGGCAAAGCTCTTTTGTTGTGTGGACACTACAGAGCCTTAAACATGTACACAGATCACATACCTGCTTATTTAGCACCATCCAATGAGTTCCCATAGTGTCCAGGGAATTAACCCTTGGCTCCTCCTGATGCTTCAGCTCAGATTAAGGCACAGATGAGCAAAGGCCAGTGAGAAGCAACAGGGTAGTGGGTCCTCTGCAATGAAAACTAACTCCCACTACAGGCTGACTGCTTTTAACCTAAAAGTGCAAAACCCATTGTGTTCTCAAATCCAACTTTGTTGAGCACTGGTATAAATTTCATACTTGATATATCTCAAGCAAAAAGCAAGTCAAAATAGATATGATGACAATAACATAAAAATTACTACAGACTCTGCATGTCACGTCTATGTGCTCAAAGTACATATGAAGTAGATGAATTTTAGATTTGTTATTGCACAAGTCCTAATTTGTCTTATAATAAAAATCTGGAGCTAGATATTGGGAAAAAGCTGAAAGATCAGAGAGACAGAGAAACAAGCCACAGCCACTTCTCGAAATCTCAGCCTGATGCCTCCAAGTCCTCAGCCAAAAGGAATGGGGGTCATGGTTGACAGGCTCAATTCTTGCCTCACCTTTCTTCCTCTGCCCAACTATCTCACTTCCTGATTCAACTTTCCTAGTGCTGCGATTAAAGATGTGTACTACCACCATCTGACTCTGTTTGGCCTCGAACTCAGAGATCCAAATGGATCTCTGCCTCCCAAGTGTTGCATTAAAGGCATGAGTCACCATTTTGACCTTCTTGGCTAAATCTGTAGGTAGCTCTGTCCTCTTATTTTCAGACAAATTTTATTAGATATGCAATGTATCACCACAGTTAAGGGGGGCCCTGTCCTTAACATAGTTCATGATGTTCATGAAAATGTTCTAATTAGTAAAGCATCCCACATCTAAACCAGTTCCAGTCCCTAGCATTTCAGGTAAGGGATTCGAGCCTATACCAGCAATGGGCAGGTCAGGCCAGGCCCTTTAGAGTCTGGTCTACAGCCCCTCATCACTGCCTGTGCTATTGTTCTCCCATTACTGCGGATGGCCTGTGGCTCCCAATACTGAGCTTTCCACACCTTCACATGTGTAGCATCAGTCTGGGCTCTCATTCTTTCACATTACAGTGACATGGTGACTTGGATGTCAGGTCCCAACTGAAGACTCAATGTTTTCAAATGTGCCCCGAAACACTCCAGTCCCCTAAAACGGGAATAGTGTTTCTACTCCTGCCTGGCACAGCTGCACTAATTCTACCCCGTTGTGAAATCATCTTTTTGTACATTGTAAAAATGTGACATTCTGATTGGTTTAATAAAACACTAAACAGCCACTAGGTAGGCAGAATTTTCAGGCACACAGGATGCTGGGAAAAAGAGGAGGGGAGTTGCCAGCCTGATGGAAAGGAAGTGGCATGGACAGTACACAGCAAAAGTAATAAAGCCATAAGACAAAAGATAGATTGATAAATATGGGTTAATTTAAGTCGAAAGAGCTAGTTAATAACAAGTCTAGGCTATTGGCTGTGCTTTTATAATTAATAATAAGTCTCCATGTTATTATTAGGGAACTGGTGGTCCCAACAAAAAGGCCCAACTACAATAACCCACTTTTGGCCGTCACTACCCCCATATTACTGTCCTAGGGCCCAGTTGTGATGAAGATAGGTGTATTGGGTCAAATAATAAGATGAATCCTGTTTCCCTTTGTGGATAGTGATGCTAAATTATAGGCTGTAATAGATCTGTGTTTGCAGAAAACTAGCTAGAGAACTATACTGGACCACGACCCACCTAATCTTACAAGCCAAAGTCTCCAGGGCTCTTCTTCACCATCTTGTACTACCTACAAGTACTTGGTTTGGTCATGAAGACAAAGTGCTTGGACTTCTAGTCTAAGCACATCACTGTCATCCTGGGGCAGGGATCTTCCAGACAAAAGCAAGATGACTGTCATATAGGAACTTACCATAAGGTTAGGTGCAGGTTCAGGTTTGAGCCTTCAGGAGTCAAATATTTCCTTTTCTAAGTTTAGAAAGTGTAGGAGTGGTGAATGTTAGCATCTGATGTGGTTACATGGTAAGAAATAGGCAGGAAGAGATATCAGGCTCAAGTGGACTGGGTTTTTGGCCAAAGAACCTGTTTTCCTGATTATTTATGTGTGTGTGTGTGTGTGTGTGTGTGTGTGTGTGTGTGTGTGTGTGTGTGTGTGTGTGTGTTTAACCTCTATATAGGCATGACAGTTCTCCTGAGACTGTGATGGGGTCTGGCTTCTGCCTTAGTGTCCCCAGAGTCTCACAACTCGTTTGGGAGACATGTTCAAGGCTTCCTATATTACCTGCCTTTCCTTTAAATTAACCCTCACCAGACTTAGGCAGGGAAAATTTTGTAGCTGGCTTTACATTGCTCCGTGAGCGAGTTTTAAGTTCCTTCTTATTAAGAACTGAAAATGGATTTGGAATGAGTTTGTGGACTATCTAGACAGTGTATTCCTGTGGTGCATTCACCAATCCCAGAGAGGCCAAATATTCAATCTTCATTCTGCAGGGAAAGTTCTGTGTCTGAATTTCTTTACACCCACAAAAGATGATGCTTTCTTTTTGGTGCTAGAGATAAAAGACAGAAGGTGAGAACTTTACTCTAAGCTACATCTCCAGCTCCAACAACTTCAAGCTATTTTCATGATCTTTTAAGTCATCAGACAGTGTTATGTGCCTTTCTTAACATGTGCTATCTACCTTCTGGAGAGAAACATGTCTTCTAAGCCAAGACCAAGTACACTGTGATCCTCACATAGATACACAGGTGACCTTCACATGTCACATAAGAATACACTGCAAGTGATGTTAGACTTGGTTGACTTTATTAATGAAAGGAATAGCTTCGGGTAATTCTACCATGGAGAACAACCACCATGGATAAACACACAATGAGAGACATGTCTTGAGCTGGAGAACTTAACAGGAGGGCAGAGTTTACACTACACACTTCCCAGATGCCAGCTTTCCTTCCTGAGTAGTGTTGATGAGGAACAGTTACTATTAAGAAACAGGATGAAGTAGTACTCTTGAGATTACTCTACCAGCATCCATCAGCTTGAAGGTACAACGACAGCAGTGCAGTTAAGGCAAAGATATTTTCTCTGCTACACAATCTCTATAGTTCTTAATGTGTTCCATCATGATTATACATGTACTCAATTAAAAGGAAAACAAACAAGTTTACAAAGTACTACTGGACACAAAAATAAACTCTATGTCACTTTTCTTTTTGGCAGCACCAGCCTGAACTTTGCAATATTTCAGAAACTTCAGGTACATTACAGTCTTCTGAGAAAGGCCCAGTACTTCAGAATTCCCGGGGCGGCTGTGGAGAAAGAACATTACTGGCAACAAAGTTAAGAGAGTTGAGAACCTACGGAAATACATGTAGCTGCTCACAGTAATACATACTTAGGCTTCACAGCCCTGCTTTGTCCTCTTTCACATCTCCTACCTACTTTTCCAGTCAGCACAGTTACGCTTCTTTTTAAAAGCAGATTGTTTTAGTTGAAAATGCCAACTTCATGGACACCTTTCTAACTACACACACAGGGTCTGTATATATGGAGAATTGGCAACCTCACTTTCCCTGGGCCCCAAAGGGCTCAAATCTGACAGGCTCTACACGCACAGTAAGATTGCTCTTCTCATTCAGGCGCTCTTTTTATGATGGCATTTAGAGAAACTGGTTGCAGCATCTTTTGAGGAAGAGGTTGAGTGTATTTTTTCATTCATATGGCTCTGTGTGCTTAAGAAAAGTGAGTCTGCATAGAAGACTGGACTGTGCACAGCTTCTTGAGATGGCTACTGCCACAAACTTCATGCTGAGGAGTTCTCAAGGCCAGAATCTGGGGTTTGACCCACTAGAAACCCTCATGGAAGACCAAATTGAAATTTTTAAATAGCTCAATGACATAAATGTCTTTCTCTTTGGTTTCTTAAACAAAAGCAACATGACTAACATTTTCAACTATGAAGAAAAATTGACAGGAGTACCAAAGAAACCCAGCCTAGAAGAAGAAAAAGAAAAAGAAATCTAATGAGGTAGCTGAAGTCAAAGATCCAGTCCACAGCCCACACCAATGAACTCAGTAAATGCTTAGACACTTTAAAACACAAAGTGCTATGGTGTTTAATAACTGTTCTCTCTTCCAATCCCTGAAGGTCCTTGCAAACCTGAGACAGGGTCCCTGAAACATGAGGCAAGCCAGAGGCTGGAGTGTATAATAGCAAAGAGGAGGCAGGCCAGACCTCTGGTGCAGGGCTACTGTGGCTTAGGCCCTCCTTGTCACGATGTTAACTCAGATTATGCTGGTTCCACACAGAGCTGGTGCCAAGTGGAACTCAGGGATATGGTTGGCTGGAAGTGGAGTACGACATAAGGCAGCAGGGGGGCTAGGGTCTGATATACCTAGTAAGTCCACAGCAATTCTCTGAAGTCCCCTCCCCTGTCCCTACATACATATTTTTTGTAGGGATTATGTCACCCTTCCTCTGGAGGGTTCTGACCCTTTCTCCTCTGCACCATCTCAGGTTCCAGCTGCTTATGCCCTGAGTTATCACTGACCACAACTACAGGCTGCTACTTGGTGAGTAGATTTTCAGAGGTTAAGTTCAAATGATTTCCATGTGGAGTTGAACAAAAATGTAGCCATCCCAATTCTGGAAGCAGGGGATTTCTAACTTTCAGCACCACAAACACTCACATGCCGAGACACATTTACACGTATACTCTTTCACAATGCATACATTTATAGGCACATAGGCACACTCTTACACACATGCATGCGTATACACACTCTTGCACGCATACAATAAATACACAGCAGCCCAGCAGGATCCCAAGCACAACAAGCTCAGGTGAGGCCAAGATTGGGTGAAAATGGGCAAAGAAAAAGGCCTTGAGCAGGGCAGGATAGGATTGCTGGGGAAGGAGCCCTGAGTGGTCCGCCTTGCTGTGACCTCCTTTTGTAGTCCTCAGAGGCTGTAGCCAGCAACACCAGGCACAGCAGCCTGCAGGCAACCCAGAAGACCCGTAGCAGGAAGGAAAACACCAGATCTTTCTGTTAGGTCTCTGTCGTGTAGTTATTGTAGGTCAAAGGAGACAGAGTTGAAAAGCTGCTCCACCGCCTGGTGCTAGGCCGGGGCTCCATGCGCCCTTGTTCTTTATATTTACCCAGAATACTTTTGGCTTCTTCTGCATCTCGCAAAGGGTTCTCTCCATATTCTTCTTTCAGCCACTGCCGATACTGGAAAAAGTTGGAAACAAATCCCAAATGTCTCTCTCCCTCTCACACACACACACAAACAAACAAATTCACAGTGACTTTCACTTCTTAAGCCATGGTGAAGCTTCCACATATAAGCATGGAAATACAAGGGCATCAGGCTATCACAGCTTTGCAGTTGACACCAATGGCAAGCAAGAGAAATAGATGTTCCTTCAACAATCTGGGCTCAAGTCTTGAAAATCTGCTGAACTACCTACCTATCTACTTAGTAGACTTGGAGCAGCTGCTAAGGAATGGATTCAAAACAAATGTGTTCTTGTGCCATCTGCCTGTAACAGCCAGAACCAATGAAAGTTCAGGGAGCAAACAAGAAGAATTAAGGTTTACAATTCAGGATCATCTTGTAGACAGGTGACCCTGCTTACTCTAGCCAAGAACCTAATACTTGAGTTAGCATAATTAGTATGGGAAATTCCCCCTTCCACTCTCACATGATTGATCATAACTTTAATAACTTAAAGGCTAAGATGAATTCAAAGTGAAAAAGAATAGGAAAGGCCAAACTAGGAAATGGTGGCGACACCCAGAGATAAAGCTGATATGGAGAACCAGGCACAAAGCATGCAGGAAGACTCTCTCAGGGATGCAGGGAAAACCTTGGACTAGATGACTTCTCTGGGCCTTTTAGTTCCAACTGTCACAATCCTCAAAGTGCAAGGGACAGCCCAGGGTGGTTGTCTACATCTGAAAAGTCCCCAGAGACCACTCACCTGGTGCACTTCATATTTCTCAAACTCTTGCAGCTGCCTTTGGAAGCCCAGGTTAGGGTTGGCACAGGACCTCCCTGCTCGAACAGTGTGGAAGGCATCTTCCCAACCGAAGTCGGTAACAGTCATGATGTATGCAATCACCAGTGTCACACTCCTGGAGACTCCAGCCAGACTGCAGAACCAAGAGAGCTACATGTTGTAAGGACAGTTTGAGAACTGAGGATCTATCACCCATCACTTCATGTACCTAAAGGACCTCCTTTAAGGAAGTCTGTCTACCTTGAGATTTTCATGAAGGCAGGCAAAAGCTTACCAAAAAATTACTCAGATACATATCAAGAACTTTGTACTACCCCAGATCTAGGGCTGAACCATTCCACAGGCACTTCAGCCTCAATTTCAACACCTTTCTATAGTATAGGCATGGATATTTCTATTTCCTTGGACAATAATGTAACTTCAGCATAGTGGGAGCTCGGGGTTCCAACCTTATGCAATACTAACACTCAAAACCTGAAGGTGCCATGGCTTTCTGAGCCACCCTATATAAAGAGCAGGTCTATGACCTTTAAAGCTCACAGGGGGCTGGGAGTGCAGCTCAATGGGAGGTCACCTGCCTAGCATGCTCAGTGTCTGGTACCCGTCTTCACATGGACTACAGAAGTCCTTTCCAGACCTTAGCTTCTAGATCTGTTCTGATCTAACCAAGCAGAGCACTATGATGGGCAGACTCAACACTCCATGCTCCAAAGCAATCAGCAGGGTGTTTGCAACAGTGTTTGGTTTGTGAGTGGTTAGTTGACTTGTACCATCAAGGAGTTCATTTTAATGCATGTGTAAGTTCAGACACAGGAGACTGCTCACTTGGAGTGTTCTATCAACTGAACATAGGGAGCTTAGACACTGTTGTTTACTGAAAAAGTTCACATATACACAAATACATTAAACAAGAAATCTTAGAATATCAGGCCTAGAATATTCTAATGACAACAATAATAAACACTCCTTTTAAGCACTAGCTCATCATCAGGGATTTTTATTTGGAAGCAAACTTTAAACAAATGTATCCTCTTAGGCTATAATTCTTGATAGGAATTCACCAGAAGTCTAGGAGACCCCAGGATTGGGGTTTCAGAATCTCTATCAACTACCTCCAATTGCACTCCCAAGGCACTTTAAAAATTTAATGGAAGATTGAAACAATTATCACTTGTATTGGTTATACTACTTGGTTTTAAAAAAGTATAGAAAAAATATTGCACATTATTTAATGTATAAACATAAATCTGTATAAATCTGTGAAACACCATTCTTAAAGCTACTGAGACTTCTCATGTCCTTGTCTGCCTGCCCTTGTGAACTACTGGCTCTAAGCTTTCGGATGTGGTTCTCTGTCTGTTGGGTTTTGACAGGACCACCACCAGCATAAGCACCAAGAACTACTACTTAACACTGCTTGTGCTGTGCTGCAAGTGTGTGTGTGTGTGGGGGGGGGGATGCTTTCATTCAGTTAAATGACTCACACTTTCAGTTAATTGATATCACCCATCATTCAAGACAGAAAGGATATATCAATCTCCACCTTAACTATGACAAGAGTCATGACTCCAGAATGTTACAAACTATTATTATCATCACCAATGGTAATATTCACATAGAACTCACCAGGTGAAAATCAGAGCATTGTACAAAACTACATTTATGGTGTTCTGACTTTCTTCTCAGTGTATTTGTATGCATGTACAGGTGATCTTTCTGACCATGGATTCCCAGTTTCAAGGCTAACTGTAAATTCCAGAATCCATGGTGTACAAAGAGAATCCACAGTATTCCAGGACTCAAAAAGGGCACAGTACTTGGTGTCACCTGTGCGCATCCTCCTAAACATTTTCATGCCTCTGTAGGTGACACCGCCACACACAACAATGCAAGTATAACTCAGCAGCTTATCCTATATTGTTTAGGAAATAGCATGCACACGTTTGCTATAGATATACATTTCCTGGTTATTTTTGAAATAATGTGTTTGGAACCAATGGATATGGAGCATTGACTTTCAGTTTATGATACAAAGTACAGCAGACTGAAGGTGTGTCCCTGTCAATAAAATATTGAATTCTAAGTCTGCTTGGATTACTTTCAAGTACTAGAGGCAAACACACACAACAAAAGTCCAAACCTGAAGGCAGAAAGGAATTATTTTGATGTTATGGAAATGTACAGTTGCTACCAGAGTTGGCAGGAGGAAGCAGGGCTTTGGAATGGCCACCATGGGGTCTGGAGTGAGTCTAATAGGACTAGATGACACATAAAACACTGTTCTAATAAAATGTCAAGCTAGGAATGACAGTGTTTTGTGCCCAGTAGTCTTGACAACAACCTCTAGAAATTCTAGCAGTGACTGAAGCAAGAACAAAAGAAAACCCAGGCAGTTTTCTTTCAGCAAAAGGAAACAAGGACCATTACAGAGCAGGGCAGTATAGTATGCATTTGAGATTCAGAATCTACAGAGTGTTCATGGGACATGAACTAATTAGCCACACAGAGAAAGTATGCTAGTCTGAACGAGAAAGGCCCTCATAGGCTCATAAATTCTTGGTCTCCAGTTGGTAGAATAGTTTGAAAAGGATTAGAAAGTATGGTCTGTTGGAGGAGGGGTCACGGAGGATGACAGTGACTCTGCCCGGGCTCTGAAGTTTCAAAAGCCCAGGCCACTGCAGTCAGCTCTCTGCCTCATGCTTGTGGATCAGGTCATGAGTTTCCAGCTACTGTTCCGGCAGCACACCTGCCTGCCTGCTGCCGCCATGCCCCTTGTCATGATGGATATGAACTCTTAAATTGCTGGAACCCTGAGCCCCAAGACAGATGCTTTATTTTATAAGTTATAATTATATATTAGTCATGGTATTTTATTACAGCATTAGAAAAGCAACTAAGATGAACAGACATCAATTAGAAAGCAAATTTACAACATTACCAAGAAAGAGTTGCACCTACCAGTGCACAAGACAGCCCTCACCCTGGAGTCGGCACTCGTGAATGAATTTAATACTTTCTTTAAAATGTCTTGTCCTATGTAGAGAAAAGGTGAGAAGTTACACTTACTATTTAACATCTCATGAAAAGAAACATTTTCTGGATTTCCTAAGAAGACTTAAGAGCAGTGCTTCTCGACCTTGCTAATGCAGACCCTTCATACAGTTCCTCATGCTGTGATGGCTCCAACCATGGCATTATTTTCATGTTACTCCATGACTGTAGTTTTGCTATATAATGTAAAAATCTATGTTTTCCAATAGTCTTAGGTGACCCTGTGAAAGGGCCTTTCAACCTCAAAGGGGTCGTGACCACAGGTTGAGAACCACTGTCTTAAAAGTCTGCCTCATGGGAGAGCCAGACCGTACTGGGACCAGGCCTATTTCAGGCACACTGAGGCTTAGAAAGCTCCCAACCATCTGAATTTTCCATAATTTATCTTCAAGTCATCCTGGAATCATGTGGTTGCTGCTGACTAACATGGAGTTCTTAACCTCTTATATTCCCTCTGCCCCTCATACTGGTTGTAAACTGTAAAGTCTCAGAGCTCAGATGAAGAAGGTATCCCTGTGTTGTGGACTTCCCAAGTCCTAGAAGATGGCTTATTTCTGGCACCAAGGAGAGTTTGAAGACACTGGCTGCAATGATCTCCCTAGAGACCTTCCTGGTCATTCTTGTCACTGTGGGGAAAGGAGAGCTTAGTTTCAACCCATTCTGCCACTCGGTGCAGGCTTAGAAACAGGACTCAGAAAGCAAGGATAATGGCTCAGAGAGATGTGGTAAAATAACAGTAAGCTTTGAAAACTGCAGTTTGCAGCGGTACTGAATGTCACAGTTCTTTCTTCTGACTCTACCCTTTTGGGTTACTTCTTTTCTGGGTACTTGTTCAGCACACAAATATTCAGGAGATCCGTGGTCAAGTTCCCCAGCAGTGTGTGTGCCTTGTACCATGTGGAGAGAGACCTGCACTGAAGCATAGGCCAATTAAAGGTTGTGAGGGTAGGTAGACTCAGAACTTTCTACCAGGTGTAGTCTACCTTCAGGTAGTTTCAAAAGCAGATACACACCCAATTTATTTCTCCATAAACACTCAGTACTGGCCATTTACCAGAGGTTATGACAAGCTGAGAGACAACCGGTAAGGAATAATTCTTCCTGCAGAATTACAGGGCAAATGAAATTCAGCTCTGAATACAGAAGAACTCAGTGGGGTTATGTTGATAAGAGGTAGCATGGTCGTTTGAATGGGAATGGCCTCATTGACTCATGTGTTGAATGCTTGGCCCATAGGGAGTGGCAGTATTGGGAGGTTGTGCCCTTGTTGGATGAAGTGTGTCACTGTAGAAGTGAGCGTTGGGAACTCATAAATGCTCAAGCTACCCCCACTATAAGTTTTCTTCCTGCTGCCTGCAGATTAAGATGTAAAGAATTCTTGGCTCTTTCTCCAGCACCAAGTCTGCCTGCATGCTGCATGCTTCTCACCATGATGATAATGGACTAAACCTCCAAAACTGTAAGCCAGCCCAATTAAATATTTTTCTCTATAAAGAGTTGCTGTGGTCATGGTGCCTCTTTACAATAACAGAAATGCAAACTAAGACAAAAATTAGTTTTGTCTGGATAGTGACTGGGGTAATGCTGTGATAGGCCAGACCATGATTTTGTTTGAAGGAATGTGAAGTTTGGGAGCTTGAATTAAAAACTGACAGTTGAAAGATTTAAGTAGGGCTTAATGGACCATACTAGAAGGAGCATGGAAGGCAGTGGTGCTGAGGGCGATTTGAACTGTGGGGGCCTGGCTCAAGAGGTTTCAGAGAATTTTAGAATGTGGCCTAGAGACTGTTCTTATGATATTTTGGCTAAGAACGTGGCTGCTTTTTGCTCTTGTCTGAAAAGTCTGCTTGAGGCTAAATGAAAAGTTTTGTATTAATTCCACTGGCAGAGGAAATCTCAAAACAGTCTAGTATAGACTCCACTGCACAGTTATTAGCTCTTACAAGATTCTAGAGATGGGCTTTGAGGACTCATATGCTCAAGCCATGTCTACTGTGAGAGTTCACTTCCTATTCTCTGCAGGTCAATATGCAGAATCTCAGCCCCTTCTTCAGCAAGCACCAAGTCTGCCTGCATGCACCAAGCTTCCTGCCACGATGATAATGGTCTAAACCTCTGAAACTGTAAACAAGCCCCAATTAAATGTTTTCCTTTGTAAGCGTTGCTGTGGTCATAGTGTCTCTCACAGCAATAGACACTCTAAAACAGGTAGGAAACATGTTTATTGAGATGAGTGTACATATAGCACACACACACACACACACACACACACACACGCCTGTTAACGACAAGAGTCACAGTGAGTGTAGATTCCAAGTACCATCCTAAGGACACTGGATTGCTATGGAAGTCTCTAGCATACACAGCATAGCATGGAGACAAGTTTTGGATAATTTCCCAGGGAAAAGACTCCTAGATGTCTAGGAAACTGGGCTCAGAAACTGCAGTGTTGTTCCCAAATGGCCAAAGGCAGGCATAAATACATCTTTGTTAAGCGTGCACACTTGGTAACACTAGTACTCAGAAGTCCAATGCATGATCGGGTGGCAAGGACAGGTGCAGGAGCATTCTACAAGCTTGTGGGGAGGGTGTCCTCAGGCATGGTGCATGTGTTCAAGGGCTGAAGCAGGAGGGCAGAACTTCTCAAGCTACAAGCCAAACCAGGTACCTGGAGTTGATCAGGATACTCCTGACACTGCTCTGACACCAAAGAGGCTAGCTACACTAATTCGATTTTAAACAGGAAAGTGCTCAGGTTCTGAGAAGAGTGCTTCTACGAGCTGTGGCCATAGAGAAAGAAAGAGAAGGCTATGTGAGAGGATTTTTGAAAAGGTCTCTCTTTCTGAGCAAAGAATGTACTATGTGTAGCTTCCAACCAGAGAGCCTAAAAAGTCATGTAAAGAGCTGTAGTAGAGGCACAGAACTCCAGGGTAAAGCACAAAATGGGAAGCCACATTCTCACAGGATACCAGAGGTTTTCTAGCAGCCCTGGGAGTACCATACTCAGGCTTCTCCATATCATCTCTTCCCAAGACACCACTAGAAACAGTCTATTCACAGCAAATGCACTATCTCATATCAGAAACTAACTTCAGGAATTAAAAAATTCCAAGCCACCTCACCCTGGCCAAAAGAATCCTGTATACCAGATGTATGCCAACTCAACACAGGCTAGAGTCTTTTTTGCAAAAGGGAACCTCAACTGAGAAAATGTCCTCACCTGGTTGGCTTGTGGGCAAACCTGTAGTGTATTTTCTTGACTAATGATTGATGTGGGAAAATCCACTTCACTCTGGATAGTGCCACTCCTGGGCAGGTGGTCTTGTGTGTTACACAAAAGCAGGCTGAGCAAACCATGAGGAACAAGCCAGCAAGCTGTGTTCTTCCATGACTTCTGAGTCAGTTTCTGCCCTGACATCCCAGGATGATGGATAATCTATAGGATGATATAAACCCTTTCTTCCTCAAGTTGCTTTTGGTCATCATGTTTTATTACAGCAGTAAAATCCCAGCCAAGGCACAGACCCAAGCTACTAGGCTACAATCTGCCTTATGGCTTATACAGCGGTGTCCATCCTCTTTGCAGCAAACAGGAACTGGACTCCAGGCCCCAGACTTGACAGGCTGTCCAGACTCTAAGGCCCTTGCAGACCAGCTGAACATTGGGGGATGGCCAGATGGCACATTCCTTTGTCTATTAGGCTGTTCGCACTGTAGTTGTTAGTAGTGTAGGAGTCTGTCCCAGATACAGGTCCTAGCTTTGGGTAGGTCCCTCTCTGGTTGGGGATCACTGGTCTATAAGCATAGAAAGGGAAAAGAGTACCAGAGCCACAAAAACAAAACAAGACAGCAATAAATAAGTGTCACCCAGATGAAGGACAACACCACAGACGGCCTCAGAACGTCCTGCAGTGAGCACAGTGGTGCAAAGCCAGCAGAGCTCCTCTGTATGTACACAGGGCTCAGAGTCTTCAGGAAGCAGTTGTTCTACAGACTCATCAAGATCTTGCTAAGAGGGCAGGCCTATTTTTCTACTGAGGCCTCCCTGGGAGCAACTTCTTAAGTCTGTTTCTCACACTCGCATGTCACAAACTCACACATTATGAGGTAGAATTTGGATTCAAGAGTCAACCTTGCCACACCTGGGCTGAGCAATACTCACACCTGTACCAAGCCCACAATAGTGTGTATGGAAGCCTTGCATGGCCTGGGGAGATGGGTCCACCCATTCCAATAGCCTTTGCCTCCTTTGGTTTGCATGTCTGCTTGTGATAGGTGCTTAATCGAGGATAACACATGAGATGCTGTTTATGGCCACTTTACTGGAGGTAAGGACTACAGAGCCCCAGGGTGGGCATCTGTAATGGGGACACCAACTGTCTCAGTTTAAAAGTACAATGATACCATGAGACTTGACTCAGACACAAAATCAGGCACAAAGCCAAGTCCAGCAGACATTCCTAGAAAGGCCTTTTACAAGAAACAGCAGAAGGTGGGCTGGTCCAATGATGCTCTGGCTTAAAACTGGGTGAGGCAGACAGAGGTGTGTGTGGGGGGTTATTTCCAGGGAAAAAAATGACATAAATCTAAGCTCTGACCATTAAACTCCCTCCTCCACAGTGGGAAATACCCACTGTCTGTCTGGGTTCTTTTATTTCAACTGCAGTTTAAAGCAGAAGCCCAAATCTGCAGCACCATCCCACCACATGCTGTTTATATGAACACCAGTTCCCTCTTTGTGCTCTTCATTTGGTTGGCAGTTAACCTTAACTTCCATACGAAGATGTGTTACAGGCCTGTCTGTAGAAGGAAACATGTCTACAGGTGTATTATACTCATACAACAGTGCCAACGACCCCAAGAGAACACCTCAGGGATGGTGGGGAGCTCTGGTGGAAAGATGTTCTTCATGTGGATTAAGTAAGGAGCTCAATGATTGCAAATTGTCCTCCTACTTCTCACTGACCAGTACCTCAACCATACCCTCTCCACTTCAAAGGCTTAAGAGTGACAGATAGGCCTTGATGAATTTCTGAGAATTAAAAAACAGATGGTGGATGGAACTTGTAAGCCATACCACTCGATACACTCATGTGGGGAGTTCTCTATGCTCTAACACCCTGAATGTAATGCCATGATCCCTAGTGTGATATGACAAAGTCCTGAGTTTAAGCACTTTGCTTACTCGAGTTGGAGCCCAGTTGGCTGCCTGGAATGGTCGTGGGTCTTATTTCATGGTCAGTGGTATCAACTGAGGTTGTGCTGACAGCAAAGGCCACAGACAAATGGTGTTTCTCCTTTCCAACTGAATCCAAGTGTGTGCAGAGAAAATCCCTGCAAAGGTAAGTAAATTATGGTCCCGTCCCCCCCTTTTTAAAGCAAAGGGATTGAGCACTGTATAATGGGATATTCTTCCTGGGGCCAAATTGGTTCAGATACCCTAGGGTCCCCTGCTCATCTCTCAGCTAGAGCTCTGAAGGCAACTCCCCAGCATTAAACACAGACAACCACACTTGTTAAGAGTAACTCCCAAGGAATGGTCATCATTAAACAAGAATTGGAGGATGTGTATACTGTACCTTTTATTTTGCTAGATATACTCATTTTAAAATGAGAGTTTAAAAAACAAACAAGAAAACAGAAAACCTCTCTTTACCGTCTAAGATGGCACCATTTCACCAGAGTAGTTTAAATAAAGAGTAAAAAGGACAGTCTGAGACCAGAGGACTCTTGCTTGAGTAGAATAATGGCTGTTGTAGCAAACAGTGATTATACCTTTCGCAGACGTCTCCATTTGTCTCTTGAGCAGGAGAGCATCACTGAGGGACACAAAGTCCCTCAAGAACCATCTGTAAGCACAGCTACAATGGCAAGAGCTTACCTACCTCTGATCTTAAAAATCTGCTCATTTATGGCAGAAGTAGAAAAAAGGCAAATGAAAAAATGTAAATGCAGACAATATCAGCTACACAGAGACAACACAGACAGAACGACAGGGTGGCAAACTAAGCAGGGTGTCCCTGATGCTCCCACAGAGCTCTGTGTAGTACTCATGCACATCTCTCCACGAGACTTCAAGAAACACACACACACATTTGGCCTCAAAGCCACAGAACACTACAGTGACTACTGTAACAATGCGATGCTATGGGCTCCAGAGGCTGTGATAATTCTCTCAGACTTCACAGAAAAGAAAAGAATTATTAACAGTGCTATCTGGTTATGAACACCAACTTAATGTGTAAAAAAACAGAATTAGCAAATGCAAGTGGATACATATCTGAGCATTTGCCTTCAAAATGCATTAGAATTCCTTACTTGAATACAGAGACTACAACCTTACTTTACAAATACTAAAGAATTAACAAAATATCCTATTTCATAATCATCTCAATACTCTAAATCTCCAAGGAGATGGGCGTTAAGTGACTTTAGAAAACTAGTAGAGAAAACAGACGCAAACAGGTTTCTAGGCCTTCATGTACTAAGCCTCAGCATTAGCCACTGACACACATGCACAGCGTGTACTTAACACCCACTCTGGCTATCTCTCACTACGACAACATCATGCAAAACATACCACACTAGGGTTGTGAGGTTATTGGGATACGGAGAACTTGAACTTTTATATTTCCTGACTTGGGCAGGCTAGGTGGCTAGGGGAACTGAGCTAAAATTTTATGTTGTTATCTCAAACCAGGTTTCTGCATTTTAAGTTCATGGAAGGTCAGATGGGGAGATTCTCTAGGATCAAGGCCAAGGCAGAAAACCAACATTTCTGTAGTTCACAGCAACTGACTATCAGGTGACTGAAGAGTCAAAGGTCATACACTTCTTACTACTAAGCAGAATCAACCCAAATTCCTGCTGGTGAGGGCTTTGCAGAGAAAGAAATATTTGATCTTTATCTTACCAGACTTGGGTAAGCATTCTAAAACTGAGTACGTCCCTAGTCCAAACTAGGAAATAAAACATTTCATCCAAAATTGAAAATCATTTTAAAAACAGGTATCAACAGTAGGCAGTACAGACTGCCAGGATTTGTTCTGCCAATGAAGAGAAGGAACAGGCATCAAAGCTAATGTGGTACGTCGGAAGATTGCCTGTTGATAAGTGTCTGGGTTACCAATAGCAAGTTAGTCAAGTTTTCTCTTGCTTTGTTTTTTTAACCCAAAATATTAAGAACATATATCTTGGGGTTGGAGAGATTGCTCAGTAGTTAGAGCACTGGCTGATCTTCTAAAAGACCTGGGTTCAATTCTCTGTGTCTTCACAGAAGCTATCAACTCTGGTTCTAGGGGGTTCAAAACCATCTTCTAGCCTCTGTGGGCACTGCGTGTATCTAGTACATTGGCATATAAACAGGCAAAATACTCATACACATAAAATTAAAAATAAATAAATCTTTTCTAAAAAAAAAAAAACCTGTTAAAAAATAAGTAAATTTCAACTTAAAAGAATAGTCATCCGTCCACATTAGTTGATGATATAGAAAGTGAAGGTTCATTGTGAACTCCTCACATTTAGAGTAGTAAACATCAGAAACCCTAAGTGAGTTAAATTGTACAAAGGAAAGCATCCCAACTGCCAACTTCAGGTGAATCATTTGATTCTATTACAGAATCACACTTCCTGTTATGGTCTCAGTGGCTCTTCCCCTAATATGTTTATTGGAACCTTAATTCCTAAGTCTGGCAGTATTGGGAGATAGGCTGAGTATAAAGTATCTGGGTCATAGGTGTAGAGCCTTCACAAGTGTCTCGAGCATTTGCCCCCATTTCACCTCCTCTACACCCCCCACCTCCACCTCCCCATGTCCCCTCCTCTGTCTTTCCTCCATAGTGTTATGAAGTAGCACAAGCCTCTCAACAGATGTGGCCACAAGATCTTGGACCTTAAGCTTCTTGAACTGTGAGGTAAAACTTAACTACCCAGCCTCATAAGTTCTGTTACAGGAACAAAAACGATGAAGACACTCAACTGCCTTCACTGGCAACACACTTAACTTACTTCAACAATTATCCCTGTAACTTTGAAGACACTGTAGTAGAAATAACTTCGTCCATACTTTTCAAAGTACCCAGAGTTCACAGGGATATGCTCATGTATATGATTTTTGCTTCTCCAAATCCTAGAGATGAACGTTTTCAGATGAGAGAATTTCAGTGAAGACTAGTTAAAATGGCTTGCCCTCAGTAGGTGGGATGGTTTTAAACGTGGGACTTCCTGACAGCTGCCTTGTTCACTTGTCTATAATGCACAAATGTCAGTATCTGTATTAGGCCGCAATTGTGGAAGCTCAAGACAGCATTCAGCTCCTAGAAAAGCTAAAATATTTTTTAAATTGTTTTTGTAAGACTAGCTTTTATTTTTTAAATTTACTTTATTTTATGTGCATCAGTGTTTTACCTGCATGCATGTCCATGTAAGGATATCAGAGCCCCTAACACTAGAATTACAAGCAGTTATGAGCTGGGAATTGAACCAGTGTCCTCTGGAAGAGCAGCCAGTGCTCTTAACCACTGAGCCATTACAGACCCTGAAAAGCTAAAATCTTACAGCTGCTCAAAGACCAGGGGCCATGAGCACTGACAGCACATACCCAGGATAGGTTCCAGGTTGATGCCTGCCAATCAGGCACTGGCACATTCAACAGCGTGGTTAAATCGTGGCTAGAGATGAGAGCAAAGCAATCATTCCAAAAATAGCCACCAAAACAAGGGCAGGAGATTGCTGCGGTCTTCGGAGAAAGGCAGCGCCTCACTTCCTTCCGCAGGGACCATGCCCTTCCAACCACTTCTGTTTCTTGACACGACTGGTAACCAAGGAAGTTCTCTAAAGCTGCTTCTCCTTCCAGGGTAGGCAGGCTACTACTTTGTTTTCCTAGTAAAGCCTTGCCGCTCCCTTTCTCAGTCTCAAGTCTCACCTCTCCATGAAACATCAGGAGTCAGGGCTGAAACAACCCTTGGTGAGCACAACTTTTTTGTAGCAACTTTCCACTTCTTCAGTGCTCTCGTGTCTAAAGCTGCTGCCTCTGCCCCGTCCAGCTAACCACTGAACTACAGACCTGTCCTGCCCCTCTTGCAATAGGTAGGTAGGTCTTATAAAGTTACAGCCTGGACCATCATATCTTTGTTTTCTGGAAGTAAACTTACGGATGCTGACATTCCAGCATCTTTAGAGAAGCTTGTCTGTTGGGACAGAGCACACAAGTAGGCTGCCTCACTGACATAGATTTGTATGTTCAATGGAAGATGAACCCTGTGGTCTTTAAGTCTGGGCACTTTTGATGAAAGGGTAACATATAGTTCCAGGAGGGCTATGGTGCTGGCCCCCAATATCAGGCCAAGATAAACAGAGAATCAGAGGCCAGGTCCAATGGAATGTGTAAAGTGATGGCGTTCCTAGCATCTCAGCCTGCAAGGGTCAAGTGCAGACCCTAGGAAACCATCACTTATCCATGTGAAGCCTAATTTGGGACCAAGGGTGCTTGTACTTAGAACGGGGTCTCCAATGCTCCATCCCATCCTAGCAAGGCTGAACCATTCATAGCATCTTCACGTGGATGCTGCCACTGAAGGGAGCAGCCATTGTGAATCCCCCTCAAATGGTTAAAATGAAAAGAAGACCTGTGAGACAGGTTAGTGGGTAAAGATACTTCTGCAGAAGCCTGAAACCTGAGTTAGATCCCTGGAACCCAGAATCAAAAAGTTGTCCTTTGACCTCCTAAGTGTACAGCATGGCACACACATACCCACACTCATGCTCACATGTTGAACACACATATACATGCATGCACGCATGCACGCACACATACACAAGATAAAGCAGAGGCATATAATTTGTAGGGAAAAAAGATGAACAGGGCTAAAATGATGTCAAAGATTTATTCAGTTATGAAAACACCACAGACTAGTCTTGGCTCAATAAGAAAGAGAAGGTCGTTTAGGCTTTAAGTCTGTATGGTTCAATGGGGGAAGCAAGCACATAAACTGCATGTGAGCAGAGATCACTTGCCATGCAGCTGGTCCAAACAGAGAAGATCTCTCAGGGTAGAAAACACACACCAGACTTCTGTGGTAGTATAAGGGCATGGATTTAAAATATCTTGGGAATTTTTATATTTTGCATGTATATTTTTACATTTAATAACCACAATTCAGATATATTGGGTTAATAAAATATTAGAATTAATGTTGCCTGTTTCTGTACTTAGGTATTGGGTATTGGTTGATCTTCAAGTAATTCCCCACTTCTTGTTTAAGACAGAGTCTCTCACTGATCTCACCATTCAGGCCAGATAATCTCTCCTGAGTTTCCAGAGATTTGCCAACACCTTCCACTTTATGTAGGCTCTGGGGATCAGAACTTGGGTCCTCAAGCTTGCAAGGCTTTACTGACTAAGACACCTTCTCCACATTTCAGGTCTTGTGTGTGAATGTATGTGCCTGTGCATGCACATGTGTACATGTATGGGGAGGCTAGTGGTTGATGACCACTGTTTTCTCTATCATCCTCCACCTCATTTTTTTTTTTTTTTTTTGAGACAAAGTCTCTCCCTGAATAGTTTGGCTAGACTCACTGAGCAATGAGCTCTGAGGATCAATTTATCTCTAGGTCCTTAACATTATAGTCAAAGATATATGTATATACCTGTGCTAGTTGTTACATGGGCGCTAGGGTCCTGAATTCTGCTCCCGGGGCTCACACAACTGCACTTTGCTGACTGAGCTACCTCCCTAGGCTTCAGGTCTTCTTAGAAAGATGGTTCACAGCAGGACTGGAAAATAGCAAGGTGCCTCCGGCCACAGTCTGCAGACTTACATCCCTCCTCAGGACAGTAGCAACTCCAGACTCTCACTGTGTTCACCTATTTCCTTCAGAGTCTTGTGTTTGCTTTTCACTTGGTTCAACAACTGCTAGAACACACACTGCACTTGTTTTTAATTTCTTCAAATAATACAGAAAAAAAAAAAAACCCCAACAACTTACAGGTTCTGAGAAGGTGAGTCTGCTGCTGGAATACACAGGTATTTAACTCCCTGTAGAAGGACACAAAAGGAAATACATATATATGTAAATAAAACTAAAAAAGATGATACACAGTGGAGGAAAGTATTAAAAGGAACCGTTTACTTAGGTCAAAAAACAAGAAAATAAAAAGGAGAAGTTTTTATTCATCTTTTGTTGCCAAGGAACTGAGGAAAAACTCTTTAATTCGGGTTCCGGATTCTTTTCTACGGGCATGTCAGTATTCATGCTTTGGTTGCAAGAAGCATATATAACAAACTTAGACAAAATCTGAGGGTTTAAGGACAGGAGTTGAGCACTTCAGTGTTAAAGTTCACATCTCATCTTAACACTTCTTTCTCATATTGTCTATGTTTCTTTTGGATCCTGAATATCCCAAAAGGAGACACTGTTAGTCAACACCTTAAAAGAGGCTGAAAACTATCATGTCATGCCATAGCTTTCTATGTCAGTTTTAGTGTCGTAAGAATTACAACTCTACTACTAGGCCTTTGGAACCTGGAAACGATGCTGCTTGCTTTGTAGAACACTAAAAGCTTGCACGATAAACTAATATATTTCCTCTCAGTTTGAGGGGAAAGAAACTACTCAAAGTAATGACTTAAAATCATGCTAAACTGGAGTTTTATAATAAGAAACAAAACTGGTTTATGTCTCTACAGAAAAGACGGACAAGTAAAGTCTACAATGTCAATCAACATAGATCTCATCCACTTTGGGCAATGGAATATGGTAAAGGATAGATGAGCCATTCATGAACTTTCTCTTCTATGTCTTGGACAGCCAGAGAAACTATTTAGTGTGAGAGATCAGCTTGATGTACAATAATGATACAGATATACTCTGTTCCCTGGGAAAGGGAGATATTAATCTGCTTTTTAGATTTCTTTCTGAAATTTTTAGTGTTGATCTGGTCACCTGAGAGGGTCACTAGAGGTGTAACTAGACAGCTACAGCACAGGCTTCTTACCTACCCACCCTGACGCTTGGGTGACGGCTCAGGACCAGGTCCTCTAGTCTGTAAGCGTACAGAGGAAGGCAAGCTCTGAACTAGTGGAAGGGACAAAGCATGGCAGCTCATGCTTCACTGGTACAGGTGAGCAGGTCCTGAGACTTTAGCATAGAACCCATTTCTCCAGTTCTTATAAGCCTCCAACTGCCTCTTAATCTGTCCCTTTTTGCTGAAACTGGCTCAGTGTGATATATTCTCAGCAAATAAATACCTGAATGGTAAAAAGTTCCTCCCTTCCCATCTGCTATTATTGGGGGTGGGAGCATTGAGAGAAAAAAACTCAAAAGTAAAAGTCAATTTTCCCTCATCACTTCTGTGCAGCTTTTCAAATTTTGGAGAAAGAATTAAATCATTAATCATGATTTGAAAGACAATCATGACTTATTACAGTTATTACATGTTTTTGTACAGCTTCTGGGTCTCGGAGAAGATGAGTTTGACCTCTGTTTATCCAAATAGGAACACTTCATCAGACAGCATACGGACCTGCCAAGAGAGGAAGGTTTGCTGGCAGGAAAGGGAGGGAGGTGGTGGGCTCGCCCTTGTCTGACTATACTTGTCAACTCACCAGCCCCTTCTGCCTGTCTCCAGGTTTCCTGGGTTCCTGAAGCTGTGCTATGCTGGGAACGCTGACCAGTTATTTTAAACATGTAGAGCTCCTGGTAGCATATTACAGCATAATTTGAAGAGTAAGATAGGAGAAAAGGAAGTACTTCTGCCAAAAAGGTCCTTTCCCTCGCCCTCCAGTGAGATGAACAAGCCTGTGCCCACCACAAACCCACTGCTTACAGCTGCTGTGGGAGTGCCCCATTCTTTTTTTTCTTTTTTAATTTTTATTTATTTATTTATTTTTTTTTGACAGTTAGGTGGTTAGGTGGTCAGGCCCGAAGCTTGTGAAATCCTTCTTCCCATATACTTCCTCCATCCTCATAGCAGGCCATACTTCCAGAGGACAGGATTTTTAAGTGTACTACTACCACCTCAACCTGGCAACTCCAGTCAGGTAAAGGACTAAACGTGCCCTCTCGGACGCACAAAAATGCCTACCTCTCCCCCATTTTGATGGGTAGCTACCACATTCTACTAGAATCCTACAGTCAGCCTAGCCTACACACTGGGAAGGTAAACAAAAATAGAGACAATGAAGACAATGGACAGAGGTTAGGCCAATAATGTTCTGCCTACTAAGAGCATATGCCCTGAACATGTTATGGGAACATGTAATTTCCCAGGTAAATGGGAATCACTGTACTTCCTTTAGGCTAGGCCAGGTAGGGGCACATTTACGTCTGTGCTACCTGATGCACAGAGGAAATTAAGATTGAACTCAAACTGGAACCTATCCAGTAATCAGGAAAATCTACCAGCCATAGATTTCAGGAGGAAGGCATTCTATCTGTGTGAGCCACAATTTAAGGAAGTAGTATGTTGTCATTCTAGGCTCTGTGTCCTAGCTGGGCAGGTGGCAGTCAGCTTCCTACTCACGCAACTTGTAAAGAGAGCGTTTGCTCTCAACTACATTTGAGTACTCTGTGCTGTTAAAGCACAACAGAGTAAAAGGCAAAGCAATATAGTGTCAAACATGGCATATATAACCACAAGAACAGTTAAATTTACGCAATGATGCCAAAGTCTGCATGCTGAGGGTAAGTCAGCTCCATAAAAATGCTGGTATGAGAAGAGTGCAGGGTACACGTGCTGTTCAGTACCACCGGGGAAGGAAGAGAGCTGGGCTTCAGGCCATGCAAAGGGTACTTTGCCTACATATGCTCTAGTGCCACTCAAACTGAACACAAACCACTTCATATGACCTACAATAAGAAATATGCAAATCCAGCCATAGAAGGAGTCAAAACTGTCAAAAAAGGCTTAGCTACTCGCCCCCAAGAGCATCTATTTATTGTGACTTAGTCATTAACAAAGCACAGATATCTTTGAGGCCACAGAACAGCTACCTAAAAAAGGTGTCAGATGCCTGCACATGTGCACAGCTTTTAACTGTTAGTTACTAATTCAGAAAGCAGCACCAAGACCCCTGTGCCACCAGAAAGCTGGGCTGACTTAAAATCACCATTGGACTAATGAGTGGAACAGATGGTCCCTCTATGATCTACACAGAGGACTGTGCTCTAGAAAGGTAGGATGCATTTACTTACATTATGGAAAGGACAGCAAGAAGGAGGTTTGAAAAAGAACTTAGAAAATGTCTCCAGCAATCTGAAAAATCTACAAGTAGTAAAAACAGTAACAGTGTTTCCAGTAGTACAGTGTTTGATATATATTTTCTGCCTCATGTTTCCCCTAATACTTTAAAGCACATAAAAATAAAATTGGTTTTCTGTTTCTTGAAATAAAATTCTTACATAATAAAGAAAAACAAAAACTGAGCACTTCCTATGGTGTTTCAGAATGGCAGGTTGGAGGAAGCCACGTAACATTTACAGAGCTATCAAATACCAAGTGACAACTTTTTAAACCACGGTTAGTTTCATGCTGCACTGAAACACAAAAATTGTTACTGACCTTCAGTTTCTCTAGGAACATAGGAAGAGCTTATTTCTTCGTCCTGTGGCCTTCTGAATGGCCTAACGTAACCCGGGAACAGCAGCAATGCTGATGAGGTGGGCACCATAATCAGGAGGCAAGAGAAGGGGCAAACACTGTATCCACAGTGGGCAATTGCACATGCTGGATAACCACACGGTACAAAAGCCAGAGAACAGGACAGGAGTAAACAAGTTAGGATGAATCTGCCCTGAGAAGCTTCCTGCTGAAATTCTTGTGTTTGGGTTTTGAAATTACGTCAATAGACAATACTGGAGAAGAAGAAAGTTCAGAAAGCATACCAGAGGCTTGGTCTGAATAAGCCAGAACTGTAGTATTCTCAAAAGTTCTCCAATTTTTCAGTTTTCTGTTTCAGCAAGTATAATAACCACTAAAAGGTGGGCTTTTGCCTTTCTTCTGACTGAAACTAAAAATTATACTTACAGTGATGGACAGGCACGTACCTGAGAAGCGGGGCCACCCTTCTCATCACAAAACCAGGAAAGGAACCAAACTCTTGCTTGTTTCAACTGTGATTTCCCAAACTACCCATATACCCAGACATAGTAAGAGTCTGCTGAGAATCCAGGTGACCTGCTTTTTAGGAGATCCAGCTGTGCACAGCCATTCTCTTTCTCACAGGGAAGCTAATGTGAAGCACTTGTGAATAGAATCCCACCTCACATTTACAGCAACATGGCTGGGCCGAGGGCATTACGTACTGTACATAGGATCTGTCTTACACATAGGAGCTACAGCCCTTCTTCTCCTATGAGTGGCCCAGTGGATATTAGAACCTGGGCAGACAGGGAGGGAGGGATGAGAAAGAGTGGCAATGGTGAAGGGGATGTCAGAGACTACAATATGGCAGGGAAGCAAAGGTGGCAGCAGCAGAGAGGATGGAGTGACATAAATTGCTGACTTGATTATTTAACATTATATACATGTGGCAAAATATGTACAAATACTATGCACCTTTGATTTTTTTTTTAAGAACACAACTAAAACCTGGTAGTATTAAAAAGTATTAGGGCAAACGGAAGAGAGTAAGTTCTGGAAGGGGCTAGAGATCTACACAATGGAAACAGTATTTTAGCTGCCAAAAATCAATTTGTAACTTTTAGAATTTAGAACCAGAGACAGGATGGGTGAACCAAGGGGCTTCCTCCTACAAACATGGAATTTTTTATTTGATAAACAAGCCTGCTTGCTAAGCACTAAGCAGGTTTTTCTGGTTCCAAGCATGCTAGTGCTAGTAAAACAAGAATAGATTAACCCTGTAAACCTACCAAGAACTAATTTCACCACAGTCCCCAACTACCAATTCTCCACTCCCAGAGAGAAAAAAAATCAAATTGAAAGCAAAAGTAAAATTGGACTGACCTCACCTGATCATAGGCTAGACCAGACTTCATGAACTGCTATAAAAGCTACAAGGCCAGCTGGGTGCCCTGGTGTTTGCTCTTGGTCTTAGTACTTGGTGGGCAGAAAGAAGCAGGACCTGAGTTCAAGGTCATTACCTAACTGGTATGAGGTAGCGTGAGCTACATGAGACCCTGTCTCAAAACAGAAACAATCAAAACTCCAAAATCACAGAAAAAAATGTATTCTACTGACTAAAACAACCCTCAGAACTGAAGGCAAGGAAATAGCTTAGTAATCTGGGACCCTACTTGGTTTGGGTTATATACACCTTCACTCTCTAGAAATGCACTGGGCAGCTTAGGCCCCTTACCTGTATGTATTATGTACACATAGCCCTCTAAAAACAAAGCACCCAGCAACACTGAATCACTAACTGCATTGAACTACATGAACACCCCCTTTTTGAACAGTATAAATTACTCCTGATATAATCAAATTTAGACAGTTTCAATTCAAGTGTATTGCCAATATAACTAGTACAAAGAATACACACAGTAAAGCAAAACTGTATGCTCAAGTAAACTCTCATGGAGAATCCTCTACTTACCATCTTCTGCTATGCAAAATTGGGCATGCATATAGTTAAAATCAGATGCACATGGGGATACGCACAGTTGAATAGCAAACCTTCTAAACTACATCCATTAGTAATCCAAGTTCTTCTTCTCTTGAGTCCATAAAAGAAAGCGCTGAACAATAATAGGGGCCCTTGAGTATTTGTACTCACGTGGCCCTGCTCTCTTGAAGTGTATTCTCATCTTTTCTACTGTTTTGATCTGAATAATTTCCTTGATACCTTTGCAAATCTGTTTAAGCACTCACTTTCAGTCCTTTGGATTAGAAGCCAAGAGCCTAGAAACACCCAACACCCATACTGACCACCAGTATCAGCACCATACTTCCATACTTGTTTCTATCATGGTAAAATAAACATACATAATGCAAACTAATACCTTACATTTCTTTTGTTCTTTGTTCTTTTCTGTTTTTTGTTTTGGCATAACTGGAGATTGAGGCAAAGCCTTGTACATTTTAGGCATATGCTCCACTACCAAATCATTACTCCTGGTCCTCCCTTTATTTTCTATTTTGAGACAGGGTCACTAAGCTGCCAAGGTTCTCCTTGAACTGAACCCTTCTACTGCAGCCTCCATAATAGCTGTAGTTACAGGCACCAGGTTTAGTTTGTTTGAAGTGGATATTCTCTATGCTACCCAGGCTGGTCTTGACCTTGTGGACTTAAGGGAATCCCCTGTCTCATCTTCTAAATTCCTATGACTACAGGGGTAGCTACTATACGGGGTAGCATGCTGACCTTTCCCAAATGAACATTTTCTTGGTTGTAAATCACAATCATCATCCATCCATAACTAGAGCTTCCTCTTCTTCTGAAATCAGATTTGGTTCACATTACATACCAAGCCCTTTCCTTTCCTACCCATTACTTCTCCAGACGACCATCCTCTCCTCTGTCTCTGTGGATCCCAGTACTTCAGCATTTCATCTAAGCCCTAAGGTAAGTAAAACTGAAAAACTGGATTCTTGGAGGCCACAGACCCAAGAGATGACAGCTGCCAACTTGAAACTTCCATGAGATGCACATTCTAGGTGAGATCACTCTAGTCTCCTTCGTAAGGCCTCTCCTTGCAAGGGTGTCTATTCCAGAGAGGCAATGGAGACTGGTACCTCTATCACGCCAGGAATGTATGCAAGCCAAATTCAGTGCCTGGTCCAAGACTTTTGATTGATGTCTTTCTTCAATCTAAGAATTTACACATAGCACATAACAGTGGAAAAAACTACAGTGTAATAAAGGGGAAGGTATAAGTCAAGATTACATCCCCAGAAAGAATAATCTAAAAACATTCTAAGTGTTCTTTGACAAGGAATTAAAAGTCAGTATAGAAAATAAAGAATTCTAGATTTGTGGTCACTTCCCTTTTAAATTTCTAGTATCATGGCAAAATGTCATTGAAATATTAAAGAAAATTAGCACAGAAGAGAAACATGGCCTTGTAGTAATGCATGCTTTAAGTCTAGATTCAGAACTGAAAAGACATTTTCTGAAAGTACTCGTCCGCTGATTCTTTCTGTGTGCTAAATTTAGGCAATATACTACAAATAACAACTTCCAAGAACACTGTGGTCCTTGGTGGGGTTTTGGGGGGGGGGGTGCGAAGGTCAGAGTGAAGAGGTAAGATTTAGCCTTGGGCTTGATTTTATGAGCCAAAATGCAAATAAGAAGCCTCTACACCTGCTGCTGCTTTCAGGTTAGTCAAAAAACAACATACATTTGGCTTGTCAGAGTGACAGAAGAGGACTCTGATGTTTATTTTTGTTCAAGGTACTTCAAAGAAAGACCAAAGTGGCCCCAGTACAAGGGGTTTCCTCTGGTCCACATGGGATGGATTATAGGAAGGCAATGAGGGAGATCTGGGCTGCCCCACCTCCCCATCTCTTCTTGATTTGCTTCAGTGTGAGGGTTAGTTGATGTATCAGCTGTAATTGGGGCCAGTTTAACATGTGCTCCCAAACCCAGGCATCCTGCAGTGTGCCTTCCTGAAGAGCAGTGCCATCCAATCACATCAAAAAGTGATTGTGAATGAAAGTGCCGCTTAGAAATCAATAGAAGAACATGAAGAAAAAACATTCTTTCTGTAAAAGATAGATTTTTATCTGACCATGTTTGCCTAAGAAATACACAGTAGCACCTCTGAATCTGCAAAGCAAAGAAGCTCCAACTTCAAGTCCTGTAGTATCCATAGCCCCAGCCTATGGCAATCTGCTCTCTCATGGCCAATGGACTTCATATGAACCCCAGGCTCCTCCCCTGAACTCTGTGCTTTACAATCTCTGGGATTCCTTCTCTGTAGGCTCTTCCCAATGGCCTTTCCTCAGAGGAAATTCAATACAATACAGCACCTCTTTGCAACTTCTCTCAGCAAGCTGACTTTAGCTCTGTGTTCTGAATGTTTCCAAGACCCCAGAATGCAGATACCTTAGCCCAGCACATCAGCCTTGGGTTGCTTTATCCCAAACTCTTACAGTGGTTGCTATTTACTCAGTCTCCCAGTTCTTGCTCCTTGGAAATCAGAAACAAATGCCTTTAAGTGAAAAAAAGGATGCTTTGAAAGCTAAAGACATCTTTAGAATTTTAAACCTGCACATCTTAAAGGCACAGTCCCTAAGCTGGCTACGAAACTTGGAGCTGGATTCAGAATCAATGGTTCCATGCAGCTACACTAGTGCCTTCATCTTAGAAGGGCTGGACTTCAACTTTCACTGCCTGATGCTAATTACTGGTCTCAGCAGGACATATGGCAAACCTGCTTATTAAGAATAAAAAATTTAGGCAGCCATTATAATGACACTTCATGGATCTAGCTTCTCTGATATTCCAATGAAACAAAATCTCACAGAAATGTCCTGTTTCTCTGGTTCTTATAATCTTCCTAATCCTTTTTTGCTATGTTCCCTGAGCTGCAGGTACAAACGTGTTGTATATATATCAGTTGGGCTTACCACATGGTCATGCATTCTCTACATTGTGATGGGCCATGGTTCTCTGTAATGGTCACTATTTGTTGCTATGGCTTCCTGGAGAAGATATGAACACGGATGACACCAATAGACAGATAGCATGGGAGGGGGAAGTCTCATGGGGCATCAACTCTATACAAAGAACTATAAGCAACTAAGGAATGCTGAGAGGAGGAGAAAGGTTTCTCCAGGTTATCCAAGACGAAGTGTATATATACATACACACACTGACTCAACAGACTGGACTCATATATTAAGGAATATGAATGCACACATATGGGTACATATATATGTGTGTGTATATATAAAACACAGCAATTAAAGAAACAGACACTATGAATTTTAAAAAGAGGATTATAGAAGAAAAGGAAGAAGAAAAGGAGAAAATTATGTAATTATATTTTAATTTAAAAAATGGAAAATTGAAACAGGTTTTAAGTATAAGGCCAAGCCATTCACACATTCTCAGAAGCCATTAAACTGAAATAACACGGCTCAAGCTTCATACCAGCTGGCCTCTGGAATCATGCCATGCCCACTGTAACAGAGACTCCTCACAGGCACTGGACAGTGAAAGCAAGGAGGGCAAACTGAGGCCTGTGTTTGCCTAGCATAGACAAACCTGTTCCTTATATCCAATATATGGTTCCATGCTCATAGCAGAGAAGCTTTAACAGAACCTCCAAACCCCAAATCCTTACTCTCGTGTCCTTGTCAGATAAAAGTGTGCTGAGCCCTAGTCTACGCAGACCCTTTTTGTACGTCCATTCAGATGACATGGCACTCATTTCTTTTCCAGTGTCATGGTATCTGACTCAGCATACTCCTGTTTTAGAACTGCACTCTTCTTAAGCAATAGCTGCATGCTGTTCTCTTCCTTACTCTGCTATTAAGTGAGAGGAGGGGGTTTATAAATGAGGAAATAAGATCAAAATGTGAACCACCCCAAGTACGATGCCAGTAGACAGTAGGTGCTCACGCTTGGCTCACACCAGGTGTGTGATGAGTGGCTCTCACTTGAGGATGGTCCTACCTATCTGCTCAGCTCTCAGCAGCCAGCACCACACAGACTAGTCAGTGAACCAGTAGCTATGTCTCTAGGAACTTCACTCTCTCAGTGGGACATGGATGTCCCTTAAGCCTGTGTGTTCTAGAGGGCACAGGGCACAGTACTAGTGCCCATTCTCAGATGCCACAACTAATGAGTTCTTGAAGTGCTTCATCATGAAGGATGTGCAGTCAATGGAGGTCTGGGTTACTGGATGTGTCAGTACCTCTGGTTTCAGGCCTGGATGTGTTCAGTGCTATCAAAGCCCTTTAAAAACAGTATCCATGACACACCAGTCTGGCTCTCTGTTCCTTCTCTGGGTCACACCTTAGACATGTTTCAGGAGGTAAAACATTGATTCAGAACTGGGTGTTGCTCTTAAGGGCTTGCCAATTCCTTGAAGGTAGGGTTCAGGCTCCCAAAAGAGGAGGCCAAATGTAGCACATGTTTGAATCCCATGAGCGAGTAGGAAGGATTCAGGAGCTGGGAAGTTAGGGAGAAGGAAGGTGAGGGTAGCTCCGTCATTCCTCCTCTATCCTCCTCCACATAGTAGCAGCATCCTGCTGCTTGTGCTCAGATGTGACTGCTGTCTTGGTTGTCATGCTACAACATGGTAGGTGAGCTGGAAGCTAACCTCCTCTCTTAGCTTAGGCACCAGGGTCCTAAGGCCTCTCTTTAATGGGACAGTGCTTTACGCTCCTCCCCTTCCACTGTGAGCAATTTGATAGGCTATTTTGATTTTGACAGCTGTATGCACTAGCACTGGACACAGAAGGAAGCCCCCAGGCCATCTTGGGCAGAGCTCACTTTTGGGAAGCCCCAGGACAAAGAGCACTGTGGACACTTAGGAGGCAGAGGGTCACCAGGGTCTCAGAATGACCAGTTAGAGACACCAGTTGTAGCATCATTGTTCATGCAGAATCAGGAAGAACAATTTTCATCAGGAGAGGCAGGGAATCTCACAAAACTAAAGAGAGGTTCAGGAGACCTACTCATACTGTGTTAGCCATCAGACATTTTTCTTGAGGGTAAAATTCAAACCACAATGCAAGTTCAATAAAGTTTATCATCTTTAGTACATAACTGCCTTTCTCTGGGACCTCAGAGATGCCTCCTTAGAAAAAGAACTCTAATTAGAGAAATTAGGTTGTATCTGCCACATCATGCTAACCACTTCCCAAGATTGGGAGTCTCAATGTCTGGGCTTGGTTCTATTCATCCAAGCTACCTCAGGCCTGAATTCCCATAGAAGGCAGCTGGTTCTCATATGCCCCTCCCACCCCACCCCATCTGGGCACTGGCTGTGGTTCTTACCAAAGGAACCAAGGGCACTGTAGCTCATCTCACTTTAACTGCAAGAAAGTCCAGGGGAGGAAAAAGAAGTTCTAAGTCAGACTCAGTGGTGCAGTCCTATAAACCAGCCACTTGCAAGGCTGACTGACAAATGATCACAAGTTCAAGGCCTGACTGGGCTAGAATAAATCCAAGTCTAGTATGGGTCACTCAATGAGACTGTGCCTGAAAGGGGATTGGATATGTAACTTAGTGGGGGAGTTCTTGCCTAATTTGTAGAAGTCCTGGGTTAAATCCCCACTAAGACAAAAGAAAAAAGATGGGAAAAAGGAATGAAGGCAAGAGAAATAAAGAGAAAGGTTTTAAGATACTGGGAACACTGTGAGCCGAGCTCTGTGAACCACTTAGTTTGGCTTTCTGTAACTTTGACTCTGAACTGTTTCTTTTCCCATCAAAGAAGTCAAGAGGTGGCCAACAATCTTCTCGGTCTGTGATCAAGGCTAGAAACTGGAATCTGCTGTGGTTGTGGTGACAACTGAAAGGGGATGAGCAATGTCTCAATGCACATCCAGGGGGTAAAAGCCATCCTCCCCTGTGGTGATATACTGTACATTTAATAAAAAGTCTGGAATATCAGAGGACAAGCCACTCACAGAGACAAACTGTGACGGTCAGGGAGTAGTGACCCACACCTTTAATCCTATCACTCAGAAGACAGAGATCCTCTGGATCTCTGAGTTCAAGGCCTAACAAAGCCTTTAATTCTAGCACACACCTTTAATTCTGGCACTAAGAAAGATGATCCAGGAATTGAAATAGTTGGGTAACAGAAAGAAAGAAAGAAAGAAAGAAGGGAGGGAGGGAGGAAGGAAAGAAAGAGAGAGCGAGAGAAAGAAGGAAAAAAAGAGAGAGAAAGAAAGAGAGAAAGAGAGAAAGAAAGGAAGGAAGGAAGGAAAAGAAAGAAGGAGAAGGTAGAATTTCTTCCCTTTGCCTGCTAGCCCAGTCAGTCTGAGGACTGGTGGAGACAGGACCTATCCCGTTTGGCCTGAGGAGTTGGCTGGATGGGAATTGCTTGTGGTTTGTTCCCTGTCTCTCTGGTATTTCAGCTTCTCCCCAGTATCTGGCTCCGGGGTTTATTATATAACAAACAGAATTTGTGCAATACTCCTCAGCACACCCAAGTCCCCAGAACATCTCAGGGATTCAGGCGACAGGGAGGAGAGCACATTTCAAAAGCATTCTGGATACAGCTTGTTTGTCTGGTCTGCACTGTGGAACCAGCTAGGCATTGTTGCTTCACATTCAGAATTTTAAAGATTGCATCACTTCCTTGCAGGTGTGGGTAGACACTGACCCACCTGTGCCACTACCTAGCAATGAATTATTAAGAGAACCTGAAAACAGCAGATTTGCTTAAACTAATTTTAAATAACCTAGGTCCACTTAAACAACCATCTTTCCTATGGTGAAGAATAATAATGGTGCTCATGGTAACCTTGAGCCCTGATTTAGCTCTTTATCACTGAACTGTTTCCATTTGTCATTCAAACTTCTGAATCTACTCTGAGGACTCCTCCTGACCCTTGGGATAGACACTGGTCTTCTCACCACAGTGCTCAGGATGCCCAGTACTGTCCCAACCCAGGACCAAAGACATACTTTCCCTCTGTAGATGCTATATGGTTACTTCCACCAAACTCAGCCAGTTTTCCCCTTTAAACACCTTAATAGATATCACATGTTCCTTAAATCCTGCCCCATTTATTTTGTATGTAACACAACTCTTCTCTTTTGGTTGCCTGTAATAGCCACATGTATAAGGGTCTGTAACACTCTTAGCCTGAAGTAAAACAAAATGTAAACCCTATACCTTGTCTAGGGTCAGAATATCCTGTGGAGCACCTTCAGAGAACCCCAAAAACAGAATGGAGGTAAACTAGAATGAATGACATACATAGAGCTACCTCACCGTGTGAATTTGGTGACTGATGACATCCTCTGCTATGCTTCAAACACTATAACATAACAAACATGATTTCTTAGTCATCCTGTCTTTGTGTTTGCTTATATGGTCTTATTCAGAACCAATGAAGTGGCTACATATTCTACAGAGAAGATGCTCAAATATTTGTTTCCAACTTATACCCTCTCTGGAATAATGGATGGACCTGCATTTCTAACAACTTTGGATGATAGCAGAAGCATATCACCCAGAGCTCTGGGATGTGCACATCCATCAGGCCCGAAGTGTTTGCCCTAGGAAACTATTTTATAAGCTACCCTACCACCTCTCTTGCCCCATCCCATAACTAAACACGAGATAATTCCTTCCCACTCTACCTGAAAAATAGCTTTTTAGTTTTTGAAATTGTTTCTGAGGTGGCTACAAGTTAATGGTTGTTATGACTTTGTAATGGGTTACTCCTGTTCTTCGTGTAGCTGACCTCTTTGTTTTATACATATCATCTGTACATCTAATAAGACTTAGTCCCACCTTCCCTCTTTTGGATCATTTGTTTCAGGATCTTTCCCCATTCTTTTGTTTTCAACATTGCTGTATGATTATGTGGATGAGTCTCAGATGCAATCTGATCTGTTACTTCTAGAAAACAAATATGGTTCCCTAGTGTTCCAGGTCAAAGCCTTATTTCTAACTAGGAATAAGGCAAGAACCAAGGGTCTTCACGATATGTGTTTCTTCATTTCATGCGATTTCTGCACTACTGAAAAAGCAGTCTGCCTGAGTCACTTGACTTGGTACACAAATCTTGAGTGAGTCTTTAATTCCCACATGACTCTTAAGTCTGATGAACAACTGATTGTCTCTGAGGTGGCTCTTCCAGCCTGGCCACTCTTAAATCTGTTCTGCTGAGCCTTTCATTTGGGCCAGGGCACACCCTGCCTCTGCATGCCATGTCATTACATGCACCATTCTTTACTAGGAATCACACCCAAACTAGACCATACTCACCATCACCATCTAGCAAACTGATAATCCTTTAGAACCAGATAAAACTGTCACCCTTTGGTTAGTTCAACTATGCCAACTGCTGTATCCTGGGTGTCTTGGGGCCTCTTACATCTGGTACACACTTGCAACTCTGTACCACTGTGAAGATTTATGTGTCCATATCAATGTAGGACCCCTTGTATCTCTCTCTGAACTCTCTATACAAGGTAGGCTGGTAAGCAGGAGAACCAGAGAAGTCTAAAGAGGGACAAGGTGCTTGCAGAGAGCCTGGCTACCCTGCCAGCAGACAGACATGGAGCTCCTTCATTCTGGAGGTTTAAAAAAATGCCATGTCCCCCCAAGAATCAGTCTGGTATTAGGGGGCTCCAGCTTTCTTCTGCCCCATGCAGCCTATCATACTAATGTTCCATTTGTAAGTAAGCCACTAGCAGAGAATCAGCAGGCAGATAGGAGTCCATCTTTTCTGTACTTGGCTGCCCCCACACAAGAAACTCAGACAGCTGGATTCAAGAAAGAGCAATTACTAGACAGTTTTCGATCCTTACAGTAATTATTTCTATTTGAGTCATATCTATTCAAGTCTGGGGTTGACTTCAAACAAATTTGCTTTAACACACGAAAGACACTGCAATCTCTGAACAGAACAGGGATCACTGATTTTTAGATGACATCTCGAAATTCTCCTAGAGAAGTGAGAACCAGCTAAGGGTGCTAGAAACAACCATTAATCAGAAAACAATCCTAGGGCAAACAGTGGCTTGTTTCCAAAGGACTGAGCTTCACAACCAGCTGGGTATTTTGATGTTTGCACAATGCATATAAGAAACAAAATCATCCAGGTTGGTGGAGACTGTAGCCATCTAAACAGGAACCCTAGCCAGTTCTTTAAGCTGCAGCACTAGGTAAATCTGTGAATCCTAAAAGAAGAGCATAATGCATTCTGATGTCCAGTCAATCCAGTAAGAACATGTTATTTTGGCATTTAAAATAAAGTCTTTATCTTTGCAGTTATGTCCTGAGTTAGCTTCTGCCTTTGAAGATTGAGACAACTTGAAGTGGATGATGTACTTTCTTTGTATCTGCTGACCACAGACCACAAAGGATGCTTGATGCCATATATCACAGTAGTCCATGGCACAATGATTAAAAAAAAAAAAAAAATGCAGAATCTTTTCAGCTAAGCCTGAATATGCATATGCAATCTACCTGTTGTTATCTCAAGCACTAAGAGCATGGCTCAGTAACCTTTCTTTCCTATCACAGATTGCCTAAGACCACCTAAATATCAGATATTTACATTATGATTCATAGCAGTAACAAAACTACAGGTATGATGTAGCAACAAAATAATTTTATGTTTGGGGTCACCACAAAATGAGGAATTGCATTATAGGGTCACAGCATTAGGAAGGCTGAGAACCACTGCTCTTATTAGAACAATTAAATTAAGGAGTAAGAGAACATAAAACAATATTCCATTTTGGGGAGCTGGTATGATCCTTTCAAGACATTTACAATTTTATATATATAACAGAAATATACTGCTAACTTTGGATTTTACATGAGTGAGATCATATTGTAGATACTTGCTGCTATTTGTTTCTGTTTCTTAGTGCACTTTCTTTAAATACACAGATATCTCTTTTGGAATTGCTTCAAGTACTTTTGCATATGCATGGGTTGAGACTGGCTCCACTGCTATGCCATTACGAACAGTATCCATGAACTTCAGTGTACCCAAATATCTGCATACCTCTGTGTGTTTGAAAATAAATGGTTTTGGGAATCTATTCTTTTTGGGCTAGGAAACATGTGGCTTACAGTTTCCACCACTTGGGATAAGCCTGAGCACTCACATATACTCTGCCTGGTAGGTCTCTGTGTCTTAAGCACAGAGGAGGCAGATGGTCATCACACAAGAGAGACAGGAGGAGGTGATACCTGAGCATATGCCTGGGCAGCTACCCCTTCGAATCCAGAATATGAAGTTCTGCCCTGAATGTAACCTCAGTTATTATATTATATCTTTACTGAAAGCTCCACAAAGTCTGAGGCCATCTCCTTCAACCTGTGCTAAGCTTCTGTGGATTGACTACTATGCAGATGCATGATCTTTTTATAGGTTCCATCTTTCCCTACCAACCACAGGCAGCTGAGGGACCATTTAGAAGTCAATCAGACAGTCGCTGAACCTTCTGTGGTAATTCTACAATAGAGGCCTTAGCAGCACCACAAAACCAGGTACGATGTATTCTATTACTTTCTGGCAAGTGAGGAAGTGTCATAGTAGCCCATGAGAGGGGGAGGCTGTAGCACACTAATTAGAGCCTCTGGCAACCACAAATTCTGGACATGAGGAAATCACTGTTGCCACAGCTCTGCTTTCCTATACCAATGAGCCACATATGATCAAAAACATGGTTTTTCCACTTTGGGATGGGGTTTAAAATGTACAGTTCTTTGGCAAGCATCTACACCCTTGTGGACCATACTAAACTGTACACCATTGGAACCAAAGAAAGCTGCCACAAAGGCTATTACATGGACCAAAAAGACTTTGAACATCAAACAAATGTTGTCACAGACAGAAAAATTTCATGTCCCAACCAAGAACACACAATGTAGACACTGCAGAAATGGAAAGAAGTCTAAGATGAGGATCTTATGGGAAAGGAAAGGAGATGAAGACAGACAAGTACTATACGATCTCTTTCTCATACTGAGAAGTGAGCATGTACAACAGTGACTGCTGAAGGCTGGGAAAGGAGGCTTGATTGCATCAGTGTTTGCTACATTCATGCATTGTCATTGTGAATACACCGGGAAGAAGAGGAGCAACAAAGGCATTCTCCTTCAACTTTAAACACCATTTAACACTGGTTCTGGTTTGCTTCGTATTTCAGAAGCCAACAAAACAGTTTCTTACGAGAAATCCCAAGGACTATGGGGCCAAAGGACTCCTCCTATCAGCCTTGGAGTCTAGCCCCATGGTCAAAGAACAGAACTGTGTGTGCAGATGCAGCACCTCATCCTGGTTAGTATGTCTTCATAAGGAGACATGTGAATGTAGATAGCAGTAGGGACATGCAAATGACAGCATGTGTAAGAATAAACACAAGTATCTTTGGTGCGAAAGGAAATAAAAACAAACCATTAAGAATAAACCTGGGTAGACATGGCGGCACATGCCTGTAATCCCTGCACTTGGGAAACTGAAGCAGAATAGGGAATTTAAGACAGCCTAGGTAGGATTCACAGTGAGAACCTATCACACAGTGAATGAATGAATGAATTAATTAATGCCCATCTATGAAAACAAGATAGTTATTATTTAACTCATATATAGGAAGGGTTCAAAATATAAAACTCAAGATTAAAACCAAAAATTTTCAAACCAATTTCCAGCTCACACAATATAACATACATATTGTCCCTATTGAGTTCATCAGCACAAAATTAAATCTTTGATGTGAAGAAGCTGTGTGAGGGAAGGAGAACACTTGTAAAGCATTTCTATTAATAGTGAAAAGTAGTTGTTTCCTGCAGGTGCTCTGTCAAATACATAGAACGAAAAATGAAACAAACTCTGAAATTTTTACATCAGAAAGACAGGGTTCTGTTTCTTTTCTCAGGGGAAGGGAGAACCTATCATTACTCAATATTATTTCCTCAGCACCTACAAACAATATTTAATTTCTGTCACCTCCTCAGCGCTGAAACAATCTCAGGTTCTGAAGACACAACCTCATGCTAGTCTCTCAAGTAAGGAAACACTACTTTTGTGTGCGCATGCTTGCATGTATTTGTCTATATGCTGGTGCACATGTCTGAGCACATAAGAGGAGGCCAAAGGACAGCCTCAGGTGTTCCTCAGGTGATGTCTCTCTTTAGCCTGGAGCTTGCCGACAAGACTAGGCTAGCTGGTCAGTGCACTCTAGGGAAGTGTTTGTCCCTTCAGTGCTGGCATTACACAAGGCACCACCATATACTTACTTCTTTCTGTAAACACTTCATTACTGCAAACACATACTATCCCTGCAACCCAATAAGGAATTATAAGAGTAAGCAATTCCCAGACACTGCTCAAGCACAGAGTCAGAGGAAGAATTTTTATACCCTAAAACCACATATCTAGATTTCCTTATTTGAAATTCATCTATGTGTTCATGGCTTCTACCTATAAATGAACATGTACTTAGTAACATGTACTTCAATGACTGGCACCAAAGTGTAGTCCTAAATAACTGTGTCCAGGACAAAGACCCTTGAAGATCTCAGAGTCTAAACCTCATTGGGGCCCATTTTCTGACAGGTGGAGTCACCCAGACAAGTTATGTCATAAAAAGTAAGATAGTGCATACTGCTTGCTAGGCTTGGAAGTTTTGGAGGATCAGAAAGATCACAGTGAAGTGTCTGGACCGTGAAGAGAGCTTCCATTCTGGTTCTCTCTACCAGCTTTATTCTGCCATAATACCATAAACAGATCATACAAATGCCTAGTCATGGATTAAGGTCATTCAAATGCATGCTCTGTGATTTATGGATGGAAGACACAACTCACTCTTGGGTCTTCAGGTCTACTGTTCTTATCTGATTTGTCCCCACCTAGAGTCACAGCTCTTTACTTACTAGGCTGTACTGACTGATTACTTAGAAAATAGTCAGAATATAATCTTGTCTGTGCAGTAAAGATTCTGCCAAGGCACTTTCACTAACTTCAGTGTCTGTCCCTAGCCTGGCACATCCTAGATGCTCAAGGTGCAAATATGCTACTGACTCCAGCCTCCATAGATAAGAGCTAACCTGGAAAGGAGTAAGACTTTGACCAAAAATTAAAATAAAACAAAAAGGAAAGTTTGCTAAATAGAAAGGACAAAAGAACACAAGAGGGTGTGGAATATTATCAAAGTATATTACAATCAGGCATGAAAATATCACAATGAAGTCTATTAGTTTGTACAATTAATACATGTTAAAAAAATAAAGCTGTGCTGGTACTGGGAAATAGGCACATTCAGACATTGTTAGTGAGAGCTTAATAGGTACACCCCTTCCTTAATATGAAAATATCTCTAAACACTGCCACTAGAACCATTGGCCATACACCAAGGAATAAGACTGGGAGCATGCTGGGGGGAACCAAGTCTCTGGCCTAGAACAGAAGAACTAGCTTCTCATCAAACTCCCTAAACCAGGCAAGGGGCCCTGATGACTTCTGGCTTTTTATTTGTACAATGATGGAGTCAAAAAAACAAAAATCATCTTTAGGAACCAGTTTGGCTGGGGGTGTGGCTGAGTGCATGAATTTCATTCCCAGTAATACACACATATGGGGGAGGGGCAGTAGGAACAGGAAGGGCTCTTTAGAATCCCAAAGGGATTTGGGGTTACCCTAGTGAGTAAGGTCCCTAAGGTTATGTGCTGCTTTATTTTTGTGTTTGAATGTGTATGTTTGTGCATGTATGTGTATGTGCAAGTAGAGGCGGGAGACTAATGTTACGTGTCTCAATAACTCCTCACCTTATTGTTTGAGATCGGTTCCTAGTGAACCCGGAGCTCATGGGCTCAGCTAAATTGGCTGGTACTGGGGATCCAAATTCAAGTCTTCATGCTTGCTAAGCAAGTACTTTGCTGCCTAGGCCATCTCCTCAGCCTGTATCATGAAGTTTTTGAGGGTCTTCATTATGCTCTGAGCCTGACCTGGCTCCTAAATGGTTTTAGGGTTACCTCTTCAGAGAAAGGGCTAAAGTAGCAATGAAGGACCATTAAGGGAAAACTTTTGGTAAAGAGAATAGAATCTCTGGCCTGGGTAGAAACCCAACAATCTAGTTGGTCCTGGCCAATTCCCTGGCAAGGGACCATACCTAGGAAAGTAGGCTTACCTTAGAAACAGGCAGAAGATCTGTTTTTAATGAGACCCTTCCTTTCTAGAATTCCTGTCCGTAGCACAGTAGTTTACAGGGTCACAGCTGGACAGCTCTGTGCATCTCCTTGAATTACTTAGGAAGGCCAAGTTCTCCTTGTCTTCTTTCCTTGTGTTCAAAGCTTTCCCTGACACTGGGCTTCCTTCTCTAAAGCTGTGGATGCTTGTCTGCCTTGTGTCTGACTTCCATTCCAGCATAATTGTGTGACTTTTTCTTTTACTTCAGTTACTGAGATTTGTAGCTTGCCTGCACTGGGTTGTTCTTACGTTTCAATAAGCAAAAGTGTCTTCATTCTGGAAGACCTACTCAGGAACTCTTCTGAGGGGCATAACTGGAGTTCCAGGCTTATCTTATTACATACATGAGAGGTCACACAAACCTTGTCTCATCAGAAACACCTGCTTCTTCTTGATGACCATAAATATGGCTGATTTTGAAGTTCTCAGAAGATGCAGTCTCGTCTTTCTTCTCTTACCCTTTCCTTTACCCTCAGGTGGGCTTCTCAGCCAATGTAACCCTGTACACAATTCCACCCCTTATCTTCATTCTTGCCCCATTTCCTTTCAAAGGGCCAGTTGAACACAGAGCTGAGGAAGACCACACACCAAAAACTTCCCAGCCTCTTCTGCAGATCGGTTAGGCATGGATTCTGGAACCCAATTTGGAATTTTAGAGAGAAGATGGCTAAACACAGTTCTTAAACCTCTGAAATTCTAGTAACTTAATTACTGTATAGACACCATGCCACATAACTCGCCACACACACAGCTGCAGAGGCTATTAAACAGCTTTATAGGAACATATTAAGAGATCACCCATGATATAAACAATGAATGCAATAAGATGGGCAATGTTAAACTATGTCATGCTATAAAATTGTAGTGTAACCATTAGTAAACATGAAATCCCACAGGAGCCTGTCTTATCATGCTGAGGTTATAATAGTATCCAATGGCTATGACAGAATGTGCTGTGAGACTATGCTCTTGTACACTGTATGTATCTGTCACTCCTACTGGTTTAATAAAATGCCGATTGGTCAAGTAGCCAGACAGGAAGTAGAGGCAGAGCAAGCAAACTAGAAGAATTCTGGGAAGCAGAAGAGGAGAGATACAGACAACAGTGAGTTGCAGAGGAAATAGAATGATAACACTGCACTGAACAAGAAGATGCCAGGCCATATGGCTAAGTATAAATAAGAAATGTGGGTTAACTTAAAATGTAAGAGTTAGCTAATAATAAGCCTGAGCCATAGATCAAACAGTTTTTAATTAATATAAACCTTTGTGTGATTATTTGGGACTACAGGTCCAGACCTAGGATCTAGACAGGGCCAGAAACTTCTTACTATAAGAATATTCTGAGTATTGTGAAGGCACAGGCTGTTAAACTGTGGGTGTAAGATGATGATGATGCTTTGGGAAGACAATAAAAACCAAAAAAGGAGCACACTGGCTTCCTTATCTTCCTTCACTTCCCTCTTCTCCTTGTAAAGGCAAAATCTGTTCTTATAGACAAATACACAAAATGCAAATGGACAGGCAGTGTGTTAAGAATGGAGGCCCACAGTCTGCCTGGAGTTCTGAGGCTCCATGCCAACAGTGTCTTCTTTATCCTAGGTTATGATCCCACCTGTTTTACTTTCCAGTCCAGCCATAGTTTCTGTGTGTAGAAGGGGGTGGATTTTGACAGAAACAGAAAGGCTGGAGTTGTCTCATTTCTAACACTTCAAGACCTTGTATGGAAATGATTAAGAGCAGTGTTCACATGACAATGTGTTTCATTAAAATGAATATACAATAGCAAAGCAGACCTGGTGGGTGAGGGTGGGAAGGACAGCTATGCAATTTATTAAAATAAGGAAACCTCAAGCTTCATCTTGTGATTTAGGAGGAAGTCAGCCATGACTACTTTGAAGTTTAGCTTGTCTATATTTTAAACACAAACTATCATTAGCAAATTAAAAATAGAATAACTATTTTCAAAGTAACTGTGAGCTTCTGACTGGGAAGATGGAGTGGGAGGGATTGGGCAGCAGTGATTAGCTTCTCTGCTTTAGACTTGTTTGCACTGAGAACCTGGTGACCCAGAGGCCGAGGAAAAGGAACAATAGATGTCACCTTTTCTTACATGACAGGACTTCAATGAAAACAGTTTAAACCAGAATTCTTTCTTTCAGAATAAGCACCCCTCCCTTCCCAAAACCCCACCCTAAAATAGAAAAAAATGTATCACAACCACACAGGCATTGTTTTCTCAAACGAGGCTAACCTGTGTTAGAGCAGAAACAGAAATAGGTTTTGTCCTGAGCAACAGTTCAAACCGTCCGTCAGGGTAAAATTAAAGATGTTTTTGGAATTAGTGTGCAAGCAGACACACCCTGTGTACCCCTAAACCCCAAACCAACAACTCTATTGATGGTATCCACTCAGATCATCCCTGGGAAAATGCTAGGGATGGTTTTCCTCCCTTTGTCCTTTACTCCTTAACACAAATGGTATTGAAACTTTTGTGGAAAGCATCAAAAAATGAGCAAACTTGAATTTATTAGCATCATACTAAGACAGAAAAAATTTTGAAAACAGCAATCAGTCTTACTTACTTAGCTGTTTTTCCTGTAGTTCCAGCAATGAAACCTAGATCTTTATGCGAGCTAGACTACACTACCACCAAGACACCCTCAGCCTGAATTTTATTTACTTTATTTTTTGACATAAGGTATCATTCTATAGCCTAATCCAGGCTGGATTTCACTTTGTAGCCCACGCTGGTCTCAAACTCAAAGCCATCTTCTTTCCTGAGTGTTGGGAGCATAGGTACGAACCACCACAAATTATGTGTTAAATATCCTTCATATTCAAAGCGAAATAAAACATCAATTTAGTTTCTGGCATTTAGAAAAAAACCAAGCAAACAATGCAACAGGAGTACAATAAGGATGCCTTCTCTATCAGGCCATGGGATGTCCTCAAGTGGGCATGGGAATAAATTTAACTCGAGTACAAAAGTAATCCAGTCAGTGACCATAGGTACATACTGGTGTAAGAATATGGCTGCTCTCACTAATGTCATGTACACTTCTACAGAGCATAAACACACACAGACACATAGTTCTTACCTCCATCATGGGCCTGGCACTGTCGTGCACAGAAAGAATGTGTGTCACCTTGTTCCTGCTCAATTGTTCTAAATCTCTTGCATCTGCCATCAAAGAAAAGAGATGGACATCTTAATAGTCTCTATAAGTTAATCACTCTCTTTAAGTCTAGACAGAAAACAGGACAAGAATTGCAGATTTTTTCTTGACACTTCATAACTGACCATATCCAGAATATTATAGACTGGTGAATTTAGGACTACTGCTTTTATGTATTTTGCCTTAATTTATTTCAGACTAATACAATTTTTGAGCTCAAATGTCGTACTCAGATTTTAAAAATACTGTAATTGGAAAGCTGTTAAAAGAAGGAAATGTAAGATGTTATAGGACAGTACACATGTATATTTTTACATGAGACACATATAAAGCTTGCTTTAAAAATATACTAAAAATGATGACTTAAGTTGAAAGTAAAATCCAAGGATCCACTTGCTGTAGGAGACAGAAGAGCACACTGGACAGTTCTTAACCTGCTAGAAAAATGGTTTAGAATATCTATATCCCATTATAGCAAAACAAACAAACAAACAAAAATCCAGAATGGTTTTCTAGAAATTCCACACAGAATTACCAACTGGCTATTAAGTTATCTTCATAACAAACTGGGACACCTTCTCATGCTTCCAGCTGTAGGAGGAAGACTAATGTGGGGAAACTGTGAGTTAGAAATCTTGGTTAATCTACAAAACAGTCCAGCAAGAAAGAAAAAGGCCCACTCTTCTGAGCCCTTGGCCTAGGCCAAGTTCCTCAAGGGATACAAGAGAAGAACCAAAAACAAGTATATGATGATGATGGTCCTCAAGAATATCTGATGACATGGGAAAGTGCCCAGGGCCTGCTGGGTAAGGGGCAAATGGATGCACCAAATTTAAGGACACCTCAAGCTTAGCTTTTACAAACATGTACAACCAGAAATGCACATAGTGGAGAATACAGTAAACACACTAGGATGTAGAATAATGAGAGACTGTCTCTTCTCTATAATGCATGTGCATCTAAGGGTTTATCATTCTCAATCTCTCTAGGTAGCACATCAGAAAGAATAATTCTGGGTTCCTGTATAGCTCTATGTCTACAGTCAAACAAGGTCATTCACATCACCAACAAGCCCCGGGAGAGAGCAAAAACTAAAAAAATCTTCTAAATAACTGGCAATGTCAGGAAAAAGGTCTTTAAATGTAATATTAAAATGTTTGTTTTTAATTTGAAGATTATCTTCATTGACTCAACCACCCTCAGCTTCAAATTCCAGTGTGCAAAGCAGCTTTCCACTTCACCAGTGATCTCAACCACAGCCCAGAACCACTATCATAAGCTCAAGTAACAGCTCAGAATCACATCGGCCTAGAGAATGTCATGTAGAATGCCTTCCAAAGGCTCGTTTGTTAATGGCTTGATCCTCAGTTCAGTGCTACTGGAAGGTGGTGGATCCTTCAAGGGTGATTTTTTAATCATACAGGCCATGGCACATAACTCATGGAAAGAAGAAAGAGGACACTACTCTCTTTCTCTCTTCTTCCTTTTCCTCACATTCCCAACATGATATGCTGCCACAATTCCAAGAGCAATGGATCAGCTGACTATGGACTGAAATCTCTTCAGCATAAAGCAGAGTAAACCTTTCTTCTTTTTAAATGGATTACTCTGGGTATTTGCTCCAGGAGCAAAACGCTGACCAACACAAACAGAAGGAATAACTGTCTAGGGAAGGGCTGACTCGATGGCCTAGAGGATAAAAGCACATGCATTGAAGTCCTGACTGCCTGACTTTAATCCCTGGAGCCTGTGGAAAGTTGATCTCCGACCCCCACACAAACACAGAGGCATGAATGTACACACACACACACCACACTACACCACACATGCACACACTACACCCCCACACACACACCATACCACACTCCACACCACACACACACTACACCACACACACACCACACCACACACTCCACACCACACACATACACACACATCCTTCTCAAATATATTAATAATAAGTAAGTTTAAAAAAAAAAAAAAAGAAGAAGGAATGGTTCAGGAACCCAGTCACCCACCCACACATTCACATCAAGGTATGAGCTCCCATTTTCCTCTTGCTTAGACATGCATATGAAGCTGGAGCCTCTGAGGCCCACAGACCAGGGATGGAAAGCTTGATGGAGCAGGTTAATGACACTGCTGCTTCTCAGGGCTCCTCTGGAGTCCAAATCAACCAAGATAAGAAAGAAAGAAAGAGGGGGGGAGAGGGAGAGAAGGAGGGAGGGAACTATTGGCAGATATATCTTGTAGAAAATAAAGGGTTTCACTCTGACATCTGAACTCCCCACTCCTGTCCTGTGCTTCATCTCCCATAGCTTTACTAATCCCCCTCCACTTTTATCTCATTTCCATATGAGATACTTGTCTTTCTGAGTCTGGCTAGTTTGCTAAACATGAGGACCTCCCACTTCAACAAGATTTAAATTCTAGCAACCTTTGTTTGACCTCACACAAAGTTGCCTTCCTATAATCATAAGAAATGGATCTACAGGTTCAACCAAAATTGAATCAAAGATGTTTGAAAAACTCCCATTTGGACTGAACATATACAGCATTTGCTCTTGTCATTGTTCCCTAAACAATACAGGAAACTCTCACACTGTGTTAAGTAGCCATCTAGAGACAGTTTACATACAAGGAAGATAATGGGGGTTCTTTTTGTTTTAAGAAATAGACTTAATTACAGTATTCAAGAGTTATTGAGCTAAAAGGCACAGACCATAGCCACAACAGGACTATAGACCCAGACATGATCCTCAGCAGCAGCTGGGTCTGAATGTCACCATTGCTCCAGGTGGCAGTGCACGCCATTTAGGAGAGCACAGGTCCCAGCAGCAGTGTGGCCCTTGGACACTAACATGGCCCCAGATCTTGAGTGTTCATATGGCCTTTGATGCCCAGGAGCCTTGGACATCATCACAGACCTTGACTGCAGTAGAGCCGTGGACCCAAACATGGACCTCAGCTACTGGATATTACCATGGCACTGGGAAGCAATGCAGGCCACTGAGATCTGCATTTATCATGGCCCTTGTACACTAACCTAGACGCAGGTAGATGACCTGACACTGGGCATCTCATGGCTCTCGGCAACAGGAATCACAAACAGCAATCCATACCCTCGCCCATGGACCCAGACATGGCCCTTGGTAGCAGCTTGGGCTTGGTTGACACCATGGGCTCTAGTTGGCAGCACAGGCCACCCAGATCTGTACGCCCCTGTTGCACCATGTCCTCTAGACTCCAACAAGGTCACAGGTTGCAGTTTAGATTCTGGGCCTCTATGTTGGTCCTACTGGCAACCTGAGCAAAAAGCTTCAACAAAGACTTCAGCTGAAAATGGTCCACAGACCCTGACATGGCTGTAGGCAACAGCTCGGCCCAGTCAACATCTAATTCCAGGTGGTAATCCCAACCACTCTAGCACGGTCCCTGGACAACAACAAGGATGGGCTGTGGCCCAGATCCCAGGCTTCATGTGGACTTTGGTGGCAACATGAGCCCAGACTTCAACACAGACCACAGCAGTGAGTGTGTGGTAGGATCACAGTCCAGACATGGTCCTCAGCAGAAGCCTGGGTCTGATTGTCACCATGGCCCCAGGTGGCAGCAAAAGTCATCCAGATTGGCATGGCCCCAGTAGCAGCATGGCCCCAGGTTATGGCCCAGACCACTGAAATCAACATGGCTCTCAATGACAATAGGAGCCACAGATATTAACACAGACCCAAGCTGCTGTAGGACCAGGGACCAAGACAAGGACCTAGGCAACAACCTGACCTGGACTTTACCATGGTCAAACAGATCTCCCCATCAGCCTGCTCCTCTCTGCCTTTACCACGGCCACAGGTAACAAGCAGGCCTTCAACATCAGCCCACTTCTCACCAATTTTATGTCCTCAGTTCTGTCTCTTTCCACAGGACATGAACCATTCTGCTTCTCTTTCGCTCCCATTTTTCTACCAAATATCTGCTTATCAAATGGGGGACATGGATGCTTTCCCACCAGCCAGGAACTTGAGGACCCCACTGGCCTGTGGCTGTCTGGTCCCTGTCTACAGCTGGGGTTCTATGAGGGAGGGTGCTGCATCACTTCAAATAAAGGACTTTGTTTTGCTTTTTGGTTTCTCTGAGGGTCTCTGGAGCCAGCCCCTAGCAGATACTGATGGGCAACATACTTAATGGACTGTTATTTTGCCTTATTGTACTGTAATTCACTACAGTGTCTCAGCCTTTTGGCTATGGTCAAGTAAAAGATACCATAAGACTCACCCTTTTAAGAGGATACACACGTCAGTGGTTTTTAGTACTTTTAGAGTTGTGCAACTATGACCATAATTAACTTAAAATCTTTCATAACCCATGAAATACATTTTATATCAGCTTTTGCCATTTTAAATTGTGGTTGGTGATAAAACTGTGAATCTGTAAATAAAGATACCACATGTAACCCAACAGGCTGCTGGGCCCCTGAAGGCAGGGAAGCAAGGCTTGGCCAGTGCTGCTGCCTCACCTGCTTTCTTTCTGCTGCATCAAAGTATGCCAGCACGGTTGCATTTCTTTGGGATTAGTCTCTCTCGTGAAGCTCAGCCATAGACTCCAGCATGCACAAAATCCTTCATCAGTTTTGTTGGATGATGACAGTGGACCATTGTTACTTACTGACCTCAAATCACTGAGCATTCTAAATGGAAATCCACAACCACAATCCCTACCACAGTGGCACGTGTGCACAGTAGCTCACTAGCCATAAAATCCTCTAAGTTTGAAATCAGATCTTCCTGGGCTCCTTCAAAAAAGGTATCACCTGGGCAGTGTCAGGCATGTCTCAAACCAGAGGTCACATATGCCCAACCCACTGAGCTCTGCAGGGCTAGGGGCTCAGAGTTTCAATCTGGGAAGAGGAGATTCTGTAAATGGATGGTGGGGATAGATTCACAATCATGTGAAAAAACTTTGATCTTTTGACCTCTACACAAAGATGACCACAATGGTACATTTTGTGATGTGTAGTGTATATTTACCAACATTGAAAACAAAACAGACAAACAAAAACAGCAGAGCTACCACTCACCTTTGAAGTTGCCAATGTACAGGCCAGGCAGGATCTGAAGAGAAACACAGGCATGAGTGTCATAAGATGCCAGGTAGACACCCTGCTGCCTAAAGAGGTAAGGCTCTTACAAGGATTCCCAGTCAAGCCCAGGATCCCTCATCCATCATAACCAATTTCTAGTACCCCCCTGGGCACAGCTACTAAGGAAATTTACTCCAAGGGTTGGACAATAACCTTTTAACTGCCCTCAGCTCTCTGAACTTAGGGCCAGGCTGGCACGGTGCTTTGGGCGTTTAGAGAACATCACCCTTCTCTTCACTGCACTTCCCTCACTGCTCAAGATCTTTGTACACAGTGTCCACTGCCAAGTGCTACTAACAGGAACAGTGTCCTGTGACTCCGTTCAGTGATGCTCCAGCAGGGCTGCTTCTCTGCTGAACTAGAAAATTCTCCATGCTCTTATTAAAGACTTCAAGATGCTATATAGAGAAGGTATTTTTCACAAACACTTGATGATTTTCAAAGTACCAAACAGATCTATGTCAGCCTTTGCAAAGACAGTGACATCCGATTTTAAAATGCTCTGGAAAGTATTCAGGGACCTCCCGCCACACTTTCCATTTGCCCTTGGCTTGCTGGTTCTGCACATATGTAGATGGTACAGTCACACTGTCCTCCTGTCCCCGCCTCCTCAGTGCCAGCCTCTCAAGGTCCTACTTTTAAAAAGCAGAGTGGAACAGGTCCCTTAGCATTCCTGTAGTAAAACAACATGATAATGCATGTTCACCTTGGAGATGGACCAAGCTGAGGTTCCCTGGAAGACTTTTGTCTCCCACTTCATCTCCCATTCCTCGGGGTCTCCCATCTTTATTAGGATGTGAAATTAAATATAAAAGGACACATTCAGAACATATCTTTTTTGGCTGAGTTACACATCCCATCGATACTGAACCAACAAATGACCACAGTCCATCACAACTCAAACACAGGGAAATAGAGAGGTTTACAGTCAACACTGAAAAGAAAGCTATACATACATGCTTGAGATAGAAGCAACATCGCAGACCTAACTGTATAGTATAGTACAGGAATGAGACCCAGGTGAACACCAAGGATCTGTAAAATGGTAGGCTATGACTGCAGTAGTGGACTCAGTCTGCATGACCTTGCAGCTGTATTAACAGGTACACCACAGTCACCTTCTGGGACATGGATGAGATTGGAGAAGATACCCTCAGTATGGGGTTGAGGATTAAGATATGGAGGAGCTTAACTGTGATAGGCCTTTCTGTCAGGGTACAAGATTTACATTATTTGCTGAAAGCTATATGAAGTTAAGCAGGTCATGAAGAGGCTGGTACAACAAACAAAAATTTTGGATTTTGGAATTCTTTTGTTCAATCAACATGAAATCACTTATTCATAAGTATGTATGTACACATACACACTCACACACACACACACTCACACACACACATATAATACTAAGTGGACTGAGGAGATTATATTTACATATTAAGGTGTGTCTGTGCACACACACACACATACTTACACACACACGTGCACACACACACGTTAACAATAACAACTGAAGGCCATGTTTTTGAGAAAGGATAAGGGAGGAGTTGGAAGGAGGGAAGAAACAAGGGGAAATTGACATAATTATAGTTTAACTTTTAAAATATTAAAAGAAAAACTATCAACCTTAAAAAATTAAAATAGAGAATCAAAAAAAAAAATCCAGGGTCAATCTAATCTATGAACATGGAACCACATATACCAAGGACTACATTTTTTTCTTGCTCTGATTGTTTCTGCCATACGTAGACAAGTAAATATTTCTTCAATAAATAAACAAACAAAAACACCAATAAGGTGCGAAGAAGCAAAGCAAGGAAAGAAGGGGCATAAAAATAACAGTTGGCAAAGTCTGAAGCAGCTTAGCCAGTGATCAAAGGCTGTCCCTGTGCCTTGGGTGGGTTCCATGCAGAAGACAATGACAGTAGCATCTGCAGTGCTAAGCCAGCTGAAAGACCAGGAGCCCAGAGAGAGGGCACTAGAGCAGATAAAGAAGCTGCTTACTGAACATAGTGAAAGATGGAGATTTGACATGCCTTTTCAAAACTGTAAGGAGACAAGCCATGTGCCAGTCATCTTTTAACTTTGTTTTCTAGGCAGACAGTGAGTTAGATTTCCATGGGCTCAACAAGTAAGTCCCCACCCATTTCTGTAGTTGATTCTGGCTCTCTCCCACAGAGAATTACAAAACAAAATCAAGGAAGGCTGGTTTCCAACAGATTAAAAAGTACCTGATCCAACTTCTCAAGTAGTCAGCTTCAGAAGTTAAACATGACACTCTTAAGTCTGACTCGCCTACTTGGCTCATACTGTTATGGTTGGTAACCTTTGGGTACAAAGAAAGAGAGAAGGAAGTCAATCGACTTCCCAGCAGAAAGGTGGCTTGTAGAGGAGCCTGCAGAGCAGTGTTCTTCAGGACAACACAGGAGACCAGTGTGAACACAAACCGAGTAACAACCAACATCACTACCTTTGGCAGCAAAGACAGGTCAGAAAAAAAGTCTATCACGTGCCTTGGGGATGTTTTACTCCTCTAGGAGAGTAAGAACAGAATTGGCTTGATCATCTTCGTCCTTTGGAGCATCAGTCTATCTCTACTAGGGGGCTACCATTTCATCAGGGGTTCCTTATAGAGAGCTCTCTTCTGGTCACAAACTCATCATACTCTCCCTTTGTCTTGCCTATTTTAGTTACCATAGTTATCAGGACCCAGAACCTTACTTTTGGACTGAACTTGAAGAACCAGGTATGTATCTGATCTATTTCTGTTGATACAGCAAAGCACCAAAGTTTGAACAGTGTACATTTCTTAGTATTTTAGGGTACCACAAAAATCTGAGAACTCTATATAAAAAGATGTAAGAAAGAAACTCTTGATCAAACAGCTAGCACAAAGCAGTATTTCTAGTGGGTGTGGCATCTGTATTCTTCTAAGGTCAAAAGGACCTCTGGGTTTCAAACCCAAGGACACTTGAAAAACATCTGGTGGATTCTGTGAATAGTAAAATATCACGAACTTCTCAATGTTCTTTGGCCACAGATTCATGCAGTAATAAAGACATATTTAAGTGTGCCCTGTATATTCTTGCAATACTACCTTAAGCATCTGTTCTATGAAATGTGAAGTAAAAATGTAATGCTAAGGCAGAAAAGAGTAGGCACTATAGTACATGCCTCTGATCCCAGCTACCTGGGCCTGAGCCAAAACAGCAAGGTCCTGAGTGACAATCAATCAAAAAGGATTGGAGCTACAGCTCAGTGATAGAGCACTTGCCTAGGATATATAAAGTCCTAAACTCAATCCCCAGTACAAGAGATTTTTAAAAAATGAGTAAAGACAAGATTCAGGGGGTATAGGAAAGACATTATTGGTTATGGTTATGTGTATCTGACCACCAGCCCCAAAGATGTTTACTTTCTAAACTAGTATCCTCTATGACTAGAACCAATGCCCGGGGGAGTGTCTTCTTGTTTAGTATTTTTTTTACCCCACTCCAGGGACTAGCTGGGCCTTGGCAGCAGTAGACACAACTTAAATGGTGAATGGATGGATGCAGGAATAACAAACACAGTTAAGGTACCTGCTGACAACCAAAGCTGTTTAGCAGGACAAAGATGTGAGACTTCCAGCCCCTTCCCACAGGAAAATAGTACTTCCCAAAGGGCTAAGTCCACTTCTACTACCTGGTTCCAGGGCAAATGAGCCTCAGGTTTCTAAGACAAAGAACACTAGGCCAGAGGCTGGCAACTGGCAACAAGTTTGCCCCCAGGAGAAACATCAAACTCTGGAGATCTGGGGCTGCACCAGCTTAGGGGAGGATCCTAATGCCTTCCACTGGATAAAGGCCTGGAAAGTCATTTATCTTCCTACAATTCACAAAGGCTTGCAGGGCAAACTGATAGCAAGCCCGATGTAAACTAGGTCTAGGCTGTTGCTGAGCAGCTTTTCTCTACACTGAGGCACATATTTCCTTTGAATGATAATCCTTTCTTCATTCCTTTATCTTCTCCCAGAGAAATAATCATTTGAAAACAGATGTCAGTAATAATATCCAAGCCTGATGCATCCCTGCACTTAGCAGTGGAGAAATCCAAGAACACTAACCACAGAGTTCATGTACTCAGTTTGTAAAACATCAACCTAAAACTCTCTTTTGCTTCTCCTAAGAATGTGAGTAGTAACTGGAGAGGCATTTTGTCCTACCCATTTTAGAGAAAATGGAAACTGGATTATGCTAACCACTGAAGGTCTTTTAGTTTTAAGTAGCTATGAATTCAGGGAGAGAAAAATCAGGCTTTTTGACATCCTTGCCCTCTTAGCAACAGAGGGTTTCTCATGCAAAATACCAATTGTAACCACGGCAAGCTGAACAGTATTGGCAGTTACTGGTGGACAAGATCCAGAGGGTCCTCACTTCCTGACCTACAATGGCACAGCTTCTGCCCACTTGTCATTATCTTAGGCTGATCAAGCTAAAGGCAGAAGGATGTGGGGGCAGCTCTCTGTGATATAATGTTAATACAGAGAGCAGTTTTTTGTTTTAACTTGTTTTTAATGATGTGCTGTAGTATTTAAGACAAATAAGAGACAGTGAGGGCAGAGGTCTATGTATAGGTCCTCCCTCTTTAAAAAAAAAAAAAAGTGCTGGTACAAACTATTGAGAAAACTTTGAGTCAACCGGCGTTCAGAGTCCACAGGAAAAAAAGACATGCACAGTCAACAGTGAGCTTTAGTTCCGATATTACCAGAAACATTTATTAGGCTGGTCCCTCAGTCATACCTCTGCTCTTTGGTTGTGAGACAGACCAAATGGCTCTGAGCTCAGGCTCTGGCACTTATCAGGTGGGTAGCTTGGCCAGTTCCTTGTGTGTACATGTGTGTCTATCTGTGTGCATGAAGATATATGTATATGTGTATGGGGGTGAAAACATGTGTGCATATGGAGAGCAGATGTGACTTATTTTAATCATTAATTACTCTATACCTAGCTTTTGAGACAGGTTCTCAATTTAGCTAACCTTGCTGACCAGCAAACCCCAGAGATCTTGCTGCCTCAACTTCTCCAGGACTGGGATGCTAAGCACATGCTGCCATGCCTGGCTTTTGGCACAGGTGCTGAGAATCAGATTGGGATCCTCATGCTTGTGCAGTAAGGCCTTTACCAACTGAGTTTCTCTCCTGCCCCTGCTTCCTTAGGCTTTGGTGCCTCACGTAAAAAGCAGGCATGGAATAAGTGGTATTATTTCATCTATTGGTGAAGAATAAGCAAATTACTCCAAAACAACAAAGTACTACTAAAAGGCCCAGGCATCACAGACTCACTGGCAACGACTCAGGCCAGCTCAGGACGTCTAATTGGGATGCACACAGAAAGTATTAATAAAAGAAGTTGGAGCTGCCTGCCTTTAATGCCTCCTTTACCACTGTCAAGCATGGGGAAGAGTGTGGCCTTGTTTTACAATGAATCTTAATCTGTGGTGGTCTTGGGGCTGGGTACTTTTAGAGATTTTAGGATTTGCGTGAGGCAAACTGGCCAAAAGAAAGAGACTACTCTCCTGTAATCCATGGGAGTTGGGATCCAAAGCCAACCCTACCACCTCTTGCATCAGGGTGTAATTGTCTTATCTAGGCTCCCCAAATCTTTGTTTCCATCAGCACAGAGGAAAACAGCTTCCTTAGAGCAAGTAAGGAACAGGTAGAAAAGATGTAGGTTCAAAAAGGATGGTCCCACTGCTTGCTCTCGGCTGCTACTTTCTCTCATCTTTCACCGGACAGAAAACAGGTCATTTCACGTTCATCTTTGGAATAACAGAGAGGAAACTGAAACAAAAATCTACCATGAGGGTAAAAACTAGTTCCTCAAAGAGTCAGAGTGATGTTTACATTGTTTAGTCCATAACTCTGTGGTGATGTATTATTTATTTAATAAAATCAGTCTGAAATATCAGGGAACAGAATCACTCACAGTCAAGTCTTGTATTCCCATCACTCAGGAGACAGAGATCTTTCTCGATCTCTGTGAGTTCAAGGCCTAACAGCCAAGCAGTGGTATCTCACACCTTTGATCCTAACTCTAGGATTATGATACAGAGTAGAAGCAGAAGTGAACCAGCTGGGCAGGAAGAGACATAAGGCAGGAGGGGGCAGAAATTCAGAAAAACTCTGTCTCCAGAGTGATGGGATTAAAGGTGTGGGTCACCACTCTCTGACCTTCATAGTTTGGTTGTGGGTGAGTCTCTTCTCTGATATTCTAGGCTGACTTTATTAAATATACATCACCACATAATTCTTTGCCAAAGATGATTGATTTGTATGTGGTAAGAAATTCTGCCCCAAGAACCACAGATAAACACCTTCTAAATGGATTCTTAAATTCTAAGGCATCACCCATTTTATTTACATTCTTAGAATCACGTCTTCAACATTAGCGCCTTGTGCTGATTCTGTAAATAAACTGTTCTTTTTTCCTTTTACCAGCTGGGGAAAAGGGGTAACCTGCTTAAAGTTGGACTGCAATACCCGAAAGAACTCTGGTTAAAGCTCTCGGTCACCAACATCCAACAGTTTAGTCAGCCACTGCCTTTACTTGTTATTCAGGTAAATCACCAGATGAGAATTTGAAACTCTGCAGGGAAAAAGTACTGCATGAGTAATTTTACTTATTGGTTCCATGTTAAAATGCTTTAAATATGCTCAGTTTTAATAATGTTCTTAAGCTGATCGTCACCTGTTCTAAAAAAATTGACTAGAAAAATTTAAATGATATATCTGGTTGATGTTATATTTCTACTGGACAAGCAGTGACCTACACTGAGAAGGCTGTGAAGAACTTCTGTCATTTGTACTGGCTTCCTCCCTCTGTCCCCAAAAGCACTACACCTGGCCCATCTTCAGTACACAGTCAGTATGTGTTGACCCACCGAAGCACGCAAATCTCTGTCCATACAGTTTTCCACTTCTACACTGGAAATTGTTCCTGCACAAGATAGTTATGATAATAACTAGCCAAGAAATCTATTACTTTGGAAGTTAAATAGAACAATGTGGACATGAATACTATCACTTTTGCTGAGCAGGATTAAATTAATATTCCATAGCGATCACTTGCATACCTAAAGCTATCCTTTCAATTATAAAACACTAGAAGCCAAAGGCTGAAATGGGCAGTGAACATTGGAACAAACTAGAAATATCAAAGGAAGTTCAAGGCACAACCACTGTCAGAGGGAAAGCAAAAAGAGCCCCCAACCTCATGGTCTAATTTTAAAAGCAGAAGGATCATAGTGCTGATGGATCCATGCACTAATGGGAATATAATCCAAGCACATATCCGAGAGAGGAGGAGTTTATTTCAAGTTTGATCTCTGGCAAAAGAAATTTTAAGTGAATTAAATCCTAGTCACTGAAATACTTCAGTGAGATACTGGTTCACACCAAGCAAAAGCCCGGAGGCTGAGCAACGGATCAAGGAGCATTCCCCTGTCTTAGACCACTGCCTCAAAATTAATTCCCACGAAAATAACTAAACCACCGCAGTGCCCCTCACCCCAAGGCAGGGATAAATGTGAAGGCGTGAAGACGAAGGGAGGGAGAGAACAAGCCATACTACCAGTGCCCATAAACGTGACAGGGAATGTACGTGGGGATGGGGTGGGGGTTGGGGTGGGACACAAGGCCCCAAGCTCACCAAACCCAAGAATAATATTTAAAATACTTGGACATAAGTACTTGTCTTAATCCTAAGCGTCTAAAAGCATAGTTAAGATTTCCCTTTAAACCAGCAAATTCCTTAATCTTAAAGCTGAAGCTAATATACCCCAGAGGTCTGTTCCGGCCAGAACATCCTCGGCCACGGTGGGGGATGGGGGTGAAGAAACGAGCCCAGAGGGTTTGCACCACAACAGGGTCAAGAGATTTTCTAAAAGGCCTAAGTGCGCACAAAAACCAGCCAACAGGTTGCCCCGCGGAAGCTCCACAACCGAGGGCCAACCAGCTCTAGACACCAAAAGTCAGGTCAGTTCTAGGGTTTCCGTGAACTTCCCCAGCAGAGGCTTATCTGTGCACGCGCACACAAATCTGGGGAAGAGAAGAGGAAATTACAGAAACCGCCCATCTGGCCGGGTTCACCAATGCTGTGGGTGGCAGGCGTCAAGGGGCCCCGGTCTCAAGGGAAGGGGGGACAGACCACATCCAGCACCGGTCCTAGCTCTCAAAGGGCAGACTGCGCGGGCCGGGCCCGGACGTTACCTGGCTCATCCCACTCCCCATGGCCGCGCCGCACTCGCCGCTCCGCGCTCGCGGGACGACAGGGCGAGCGGACGGGCGAGCGGGCGGGGCGGGGGGAGGCGGCGCCAGGGCGGCGCTCGCAGCGCGCTCGCCCGAAGACACGGCATGGCCGCCCGCACTGCGCACGTCGGGGAGAGCCGGCCCTCACCCCCTGCGGCCGGACGCCCAGCGCGCAGGCGCGCCGAAGCCTGCCGTTCGCGCAGGCGCGCCGGGGTGGGGACGATCGCGTTCACGAGTCCCCGAAGGCTTTTTCCCCTGAGCCTCTCTCATGCCAATTACGGGCAGTCTCAGGCCATGACTCCCAGGGTGAATCAGGTGCTAAACAGAGCCTGGGCTTGGGGCTCCCCTGTCTGGGTTTTCTGAGCCAACAGTTTTAGGCGGGGGGATTCCTGTGGCCCTGCCCCACCCAACCCAGAGCGAGAAGGAGCACGCTCTGGGAAAGGTGGGCCAAGTGACTCACCCCGGTCTAGGAGGGGAAGGCGGCTGCAGACTCAGTGGTCCGTAGGGTCTCCTTCAGGGGAGTGTTTAGATGACTGCTCCCAGAAAGCTGCATCCCCACCCCCACGTACCTGCATTGCTGTCTTGTCTAGGTTAGGTTGCATTCTAGCATGTAATAAAATGATTTGAGGGCCATCTAAATTTTAAATTTCCTTTTTACGGGAAAAGAAATTCATTCAGCAGGAGCCGCAGTTCTCAACCTGGGGGATGGGGAGAATCGAAGGACCCTTGCACAAGGATCGCCTAGGACTATCAGAAAATACAAATATTAAGATTCATAACTAGCAAAATTACAGTTGTGAAGAAGCAAGGAAAATAATTTTATGATGGGGGGGGGTCACTACAACATGAGGAACTGTATTAAAAGGCTTGCAGCATTAGGAAGGTTGAGAATCACTGAGCTAAACGTTTCTCGTTTTCATTTTGTGTTCTTGACAATGCCCTGCACTCAGTAGATACTTAAAAGGGACTTGTTGAATGAAGACTTGCCATGTTTCAAGCTAATGTGACAGGTCCGATTCGGTTAGCCCTGTATCGTTTGCCCATCTGTCTACCTGGAATCAGCCTTGGAGGCTGCTCTACTCTTTCTTGGGCTTTCCAGGATTGATTTTGCCCAGGGTTCTATGCTACTGACATCTCAGTCTCCAGTCTTTGCACAGCTTCTTTGGAGGTTTCAGTAGGAATGTCATCTTATAGAATCTTTTTTTTTGACTAAAACCACCCAACTTACAAGAAATACTCCAGGTGGCTATAAGATCAGTGCATCTTATTTTTTTTTTATAGTACTTAGGATTAGAAATTATACTTAATTGTTTACTATTGACATATCTCATAAGATAGCAACCTCCTGAAAAGGGCTTTTCTGTTTTATTCACTACTTAGCCATATGGCTTGGGACAGTAACTAGCACAAAATAGACTAAACATTTGTTAAATGGATTAATGGATTATCGGCTGAGAAACCAAACAAAAAACAAAACAAATAAAAACAACAAAAACCCCCAAGAAATGGGGGAGGGTGCTGTTGAATTGACTCAGCTGGTAAAGGTTCCTGCTACCAAGCCAGGTGATCTGAGTTCAGTGACTGGAAAGAAAGAACCAAGCTATGTAAGTTGTTCTCTGACCACACCTGTAAGTGAACACACACACTCACACAGTCACACTTACCCCCCCACTCCCCCCACCCCCACACACACAATACACACTCTCACCTACCCCTCACACTTAAACACATGCACACACTCACACCCACATGTACACTTACACAAACACACACACACACATGTACACATACCACACAAACACACACACGTGCACACACACACTCACACGTGTACACACACCACATACATATACACACACAAACACACACATATACACACTCCACAAACACACCACACATGTACACATACCACACAAACACACACACCACACATGTACATACACATACATAAACACACACATACACATACACCACATAAACACACACTAAATAAACATGCAAAATGCATTTTTAAAGTTTTTAAGGAGTGCTAAAAATTTGTGGGAAGAGCGTGTTGACTCTGTCTAGTGTGGAATAATGCTGTAAATATTTTTTTTTTTACCTCTATTTATTTAATAAAACTCAGGTCTGCCAGAAGGCAAGCAGGAAGTAGAGGCAGGGCAACCAGATTAGGAGAATTCTGGGAGAGGAAAAGTAGAGAGCAGACACCAGCCAGACACAGAGGAAGTAAGACAAGAACCCTGCACTGAGAAAAATGTACTGAGCCCCATGGCTAAACATGGATAAGAGCCATGGGTTAGTTTAAGAGTAAGAGTTAGCAAGTAATAAGCCTGAGTCACCGGCCAAATGGTTTATAGTTAATATAAGCCTTTGTGTGATTATTTGAGACTAAATGGCTGCAGGACTGGTGGGACACAACAGAGAAACTTCCAGCTACAGTCTAGTGTCATTTTTCACTTTACATACTCTTGTTCTGGGCAATAAAAGGCATTGTGTCTCTCAGTGTGACTTGCATTGTTTCTGCCCGCCTGCTGAGACTGTCGCCTGCTTCTGCCTCATGTTCCTGTCCTGTCACTCTCATGTCCTTCCTCCTGGTCACTGGGGCAGCCCACCCCTTCTTTTTGCACCATCCTTTCACTATGCCCTCCTTCCTCTACTAAGGGTATCGCATGACCACCTTCTATTCCCAACCCTTAGGAATATCTCGGGAAAGATGATGTACTTTCTCAGCATTTTCTTCTTTAAAATAGACCCACTAAAGTATGAGTTATAGAGACAACCAGGCAATTTCTTATTCTCCTTCATGTTCCTTAAGTCACTGTTTCCAAGCCAGCTTCTCAAAGCACAATTAGTTCATAAGTTGGTACACACACATAAATGACAAATGCATAATGTGCTTCTTCCGCCATCTATGTGAAATATTTGTGTGCCGATGCTTCTATTATTATTGTTGTTATTAATATTACTATAATTATAGCTTAGATCATTGGGATATTTTGTAATATAATAAAAACATTTTTTTTTTCTCCTCAGTCTAGGAGAATCAGACAGTGGTAACTCACACCTTTAATCCCAGCACAGGGAGTATCCCTAGAGTGGTGACATACACCCTTAATCCAAACTTAGTTTGAGGTCATCTTAGTTTACAGAAGGAATTCCAGGCTCCCAGACAGGCAGTGGTGGGGCCACGCCTTAACTGAGAGTAGAGAGTATTTAAGGCAGGAGTAGAAAGACAGTCAGAAAAAGCCAGGAGGAGCCAGGCTGAGGAATCTGGAAGACAGCTGGGTAAGATCTGACTGTGGTGTTTTCTCTCTAATATCTCTGACTTTCCCAGAGATCTGGCCCTGAGTTTCCTTTATTTGTGAAACACTTGGCATCCAACTTTGGGGCACAAATTCCTCCCCTCCCTACCCACAAAACCCGCACTTGCCAGCTAGAACAACATGTGGCTGGAGAAATAATTACTGGGGGGCTAGGCTTTCTGTTCCAAGTTAGCCTCCAGCCTTAGGCAGACCAGCCACACGTGTTTCTGTTTCACACTCATCTGGGTAAGTCTTTCAGACAGTGGCCTCTTTCTCCTGGTGGGTTGTTTCTTGTTTCTTTTTGGACCCTCCTTGGGTTGCTATCTCACTAGGTAGCTGCCCCACTTCACAATCAATTGAATCATCAACAGACAATAATCGGTGAGTAAATCAATTGTTTTAAAAAGAGGGAATTTGTTTAAAGCAATGGAAGGTAATTGATCATACTGTAATCTTTCACTAGACGATTTGGTATTAAAACCAGTTAAGGAAAACATAGATAAGATAGATGGAAATATCATAAAGTTTGTCATACTATTTACTATGAATATTTATTGTTTGATATCACAGAAAAAGTTGACTAATGTAAATCCAAAGAAAAAGGTCTTTAAAAAGCCTGTCGAGAGAGAACACAAAGATGCTCAAATTCAGAGGAATATGAAGAACCAATTTCAGCAATGTCATCTAAAATTAGACAAAAACAGGCAACATTAATATACCCAGTAACCTTTAAAAAAACAAATAATGATAGAGCTGATACAGAAGCTCACTGGGCTCCAATACAAATGTTAGAATTATGGAGAGTAAAAGAAGCAATTGTAACAAATGTTGAATAGTTGGTCATGCTGTAACCAGGTGGCCCCTAAAGATTGGTTAGATATGGTTACAGCTGTGCTAGAGGCAGGACCACTTACTTATACAATGGAAATCGTGGTGGAGGGAGGAGGCTAAAACAATAGAACAAAGAAGCAGGGCCAGAGGCATAGAAGTCTCCCAAGACCAACATCTTGGGGAGGGAGATTTTGCTGATATTGAAAGGCAGTATTTATATAATGAACATACTCTGGATTTATGTTGTATGACAGCTTTAAATGCCTGGGATCGGATTGAAGAAATAGGAAAGAAAACTGAATCATTCACAAAAGTAATTCAAAGCCCAGAAGAAACTTTTACAGACTTTTTGCACAGATTAACTGCGACAGTAAATAGAATGGCAACAGACTCAGAAGCCAAGTAAATAATGATTGAATCACTGGCTTTTGAGAATGCCAATGCACAATGTAGAAAAATACTTAGGCCTTTAGAAGCAAGGTCAGCACCTTTGGAGTATTGCATTCCTGAGACAATTAATATGGAGTCTTATGACAGTGATGATAACTGGGTAAGAGAGCTTATTTCTAGAGGTATAAGAAAAAGTCAAAATGTTAAATGTTGCAATTGTGGAGGGCAAGATACATAAAAGATTGTAAACAAGGCATTCCCAGAAACAGTGCTTTTGTTAGGAATATTCCCAGGATAACACCCCTCCTTTCTGGAGTACGAAGAAGGTGTGGAAAATGGAGACATTGGATGAATGAGGGCAAGGTAACTTTCTGCCCTTAGGAGATGCCCCAAGGGGCTTTCAAAAGCCCCCATATCAAATCCAACCCAGTCTTACCCTGCCATTGTGGAGGAAGCAACTTCCCAGAACAATTTAAAAAAGTAAAACGTATTTTAAAAAGATATACTACACAGAATGATAGAAAATCTACAGAAAAAGAAAAAAATTCAGGAAAAATTCTGAGGTGAATATTTTGGCAAGCTTCTATCAACGAACAAAGGCCAAAATTAAAAGTACAAATAAATGATGTTATTATTGAAGGCTTATTGGACACAGGCATGGATGTATCAATAATTTTGCCAGAGTCATGACAGACAAGTTGGCCCCTTCAGGGGATAAATGTTCATTTTTTGGGTATTAGGTTGCTATCCCAGGTAAAACAGAGTACAAGATGGCTTGAGTGTATAGGACCAGAAGGACAGAGAGGAATAGTAAAGCCATATGTGGCTGACATTGCTATAACTTTATGGGGAAGAGATTTACTACAACAGTGGAACACATAGATTAATATTCCTCCAAACACAGGAAAAAACCCCATAAACTAGCACATGGTTCTGGAAGAAACATTAGAAAGTATTATGAGAAACAGTCACAGACCATTCACGTTATAGAGAAACAAGGCAAAACAGCTGCTGATCTTTCAAAAACACCCACAGCACTACCTCTAAAATGGCTAACAGAGAAGCCTATATGGGTTCATCAATGCCCTCAAATAAAAGAGTAATCACAGGCCTTAGAGCAGCTGGTACATGAGCAGTTAAATGCTCAGCATATAGAAGAATCAACCAGTCCTTGGAATTCTCCTGTATTTGTTATTAAAAAGAAATCTGGAAAGTGGAGAATGGTAACAGATCTAAGGGCGATAAACAAGGTGATCCAGCCAATGGGCTCTCTACAGTCTGGGATTTCTTTGTCTTCTCTGTTACCTAAATAATGGGCTATTATAGTTATTGATTTAAAAGACTGTTTCTTTACAATATCTTTACAAGAACAAGACAAAGAAAAATTTGCCTTTACAGTGCCCACTTATAATAATTCCCAGCCTGTAAAGAGATACCAGTGGAGGGTCCTCCCCCAAGGAATGGTGAATAGCTCTATTCTGTACCAGTATTTTGTGCAAAAGCCAGTGGAACAAATAAAATTCCCACAATCTATAATTTATCATTACATAGTTGACATCTTGCTGGCTGATTCAAATACTGATACCTTAGAAAAAATTTTTGAAGAAGTGAAAAGAATTTTGCCTGCTTGGTGATTACAGATTGTCCCAGAAAAAATACAAAGAGGGGATTCCATTAATTATTTAGGCTACAAAGTAGGCCAACAAAAAATTAGACCTCAAAAGGTACAAATCAGGAGATACAGCTTGAAGACAATGATTTTCAAAGACTACTAGAGACATTGCCAACTTACAACCCACTATTGGAATTAAAAATGATGAACTGCATAATTTTTTCAAAATCTTAAATGATGACAAGGACTTAAATAGTCTGAGAGAATTGTCACCTGACACTGAGAGAAAGAATTGGCTTTGGTGGAAAAGAAATTACAGGAGGCACATGTGGATCATGTGGATCCAGACCTTAATTGCATTCTAGTTATCTTGCCCTCTAAGCATTCTCCTACAGAAATTTTAATGCAAAGGGAAAATGTTATATTGGAATGGATATCTCTTCCAGATAAACCGAGTAAGAAATTAAAGACATATGTGGAAAAGATTTCTGAACTTATTTTTAAAGAAAAATTAAGACTTGGTCAATTGACAGGAATGGACCTAGCAGAAATTGTTGTACCTTTAACTAACAAAGAAATTGACCGATTATGGGTAGAAAGTGAACTTTGGCAAAGAGCCTGCAGTAATTTTTTGGGAGATATTAATAACAAATATCCTCAAAGCAAAAGAATTGAATTTCTAAAGAAAACTAATTGGATTCTCCCTCGAATTGTATGAGATAAACCAATTTCTGGAGCCCCTACATTTTGTACTGATGCAAACAAATCAGGAAAGGCAGGTTACAAATAGAAACATATAAGCAAAGGGCTAAAAGCCTTTATAATTCTGTTCAAAAGTCAGAATTATATTCTATTTTGATGGTATTAATGGATTTTAACGAACTTCTTAACATAATCACTGACTCTCAGTATGCAGAAAGAGTTGTTCTACACATTGAAATGGCTGATTTTATTAGTGATGAATCAGAATTAACTTTATTATTTATTCAGTTACAAGAAATAATCAGGACTAAAAATCATCCCTTCTATATAACACACATTCAATCCCATACTGGTCTTCCAGGTCCTTTAGCACAAGGTAATGATGAAATCGATAAATTATTAATAGCAAATGTACTAAAGGCCTCAGAATTTCATAAAAAGCATCACATCAATAGCAAAGCATTAAAAAAATTTCTCTATCACTTGGCAAGAAGCCAAAGAAATTGTAAAAAGGTGTCCCACCTGTTCTTTCTATAACCAAACTCCATTGCCAGCAGGAAGTAATCCTAAAGATATACGTAGAAATAAAATCTGGCATATGGATATATTTCATTTTACAGAATTTGGGAAATTAAGATATGTCCATCATACAATAGATACGTTTTCAGGATTTCAATGGCCAACTGCTTTGAGTTCAGAAAAGGCTGATTCTGTAATCACACTTTACTAGAAGTTATGGCCATCATGGGAATACCTGTACAAATTAAGACTGACAATGCTCTGGCATATGTCTCTAGTAAAATGAAACAATTTTTTGTTTATTATAATATAAAGCATATTACAGGAATACCACACAATTATAGAGCAAGCAGTCATAGAGAGATCAAATCGAACTCTAAAGGATATGCTAAATAAACAGAAAGGAATAACAAAGACCCCCAGAGATAGACTACATAATACTTTATTAACTTTGAATTTTCTCAAGGCTAATGAGAAAGGAACAACAGCTGCTGAAAGGCATTGGACTATAGAAAAAACAGCTCAACTAAATCAGCCTGTTTACTTCAAAGATATACTAACTTATGAATGGAGGCCAGGATATCTGCTACGGTGAAGAAGGGGTTTGGTTTTTGTTTCCACAGGTGAAGAAAAGTTATGGGTACCATCAAAATTAATAAAGACTCCATTTGAAGCAGAGAAACTTCATGATACTAAGAATTAATAGCTTATCCACCCATATTACAATTCTTTAAGTTGTAAGAAAAAACAAAGGGTCGGGGCAGGTTTCTGGTTTTGTCTTTACAGAAAACTGGAAATACCCATCTTCAAGAAGTGAAAAGACCTTGGACATCTAGATATCTAAAGCAAAAGGGATGCTATCCAGAAAAATTTACAAGCAATAGAATATCATAACTATTGGTACCAGTATACTTCATAGGGTAAAATCTCATTGCTTAACCTCTACAAATTATTTTTGTAAGTAGAAAGCCCAGTTTAATTATAATTTAAAGCTGGCTTTAGGGTTGGAGTGTGGCTCTCTCCTTCTCTAAACTCAAGCATACTTGTTAAAGGAAAATAAAAGATCTCTGTATCATATCAGAAGATCCACCTGATATGGGATAGAAGAATAACAAAAAATAAGGGACTATTCTATTGTTACTAATCCTATGCTGAATAAATAGTTATATATTTAGTTTCCTGTACATTGTGTTGGGTTTTAGTCTCTTATCAGTTTTCTGCAGTGATTCAGGTCAAGGCCTAATTACGAACTTGAAGTATCCAAAAGGAAGATGGGGCGCCAGAATGATAGTTTCACATGAACTCTGACAAAGCCACTAGGCTGACAAACACCAACAGAAGATCAGATTTGGACTACAAACTGCTCAGGACAGTTTCAAGGCAGCTCACTGAGGTGAACTAGCTTCACAGACTACTATCACCAGAACTTGAGACAAGCGTGCTCTTTCCTGTTATGCAAAGACTGGACAACAAATGACAGAGCTACTTATTTTAGGACTTGACATTTAACAAAACTTTTCTTTTTAGGATCCCCAAAAGATGCCACCATGGCCCCCAGACAGCAGGAAGTAAATTTAAGAACTCAGCGCCCACATTCCCAAGTGGTGGGGTGGGTTGTTTTTGATTATTCAATGGGTTATGGATGATTGTCATTGTTTAGGTTAATTGATTAAAAATTGTTAATAGTTATGGTTAGAAAAAAGTTAAACAAGAATGATTATATTCAAGATTTCTGTTTTAAAAAAATAGAAAGAAAAAGGGGATACAGATATATAGGATATAAGGATAGATTACTGAATCTTCTTTTAAAAGGTTTTACTAGCTTTAAATATTTTACATTGGATTAGATTTTTGTATATTGTATACAAATTGTGTATACTGAGATTAATTGTGTTACTGTACAAATATGTCTATGCTTGTTCAAGGTATTGTACTTATTCAGTTCATCTAACAATGTAATACAAGTTGTTAGTTCATGAAAGTTTTTATTACCAACTAACTAGAATATGAAGTAATGTAAGTTAGTAGTTAGATATTACATTCAAACATAGTCATGTTAGATATGTTTTCAAGATCAAACAAATATATTTTAGATGAGCAGGTCTTCTTTAAAAATTTCAGAGATCCATAGAATATGGCATTCAAAATGTTTCAAGAACTTAGACTTTTCTGGACAGTAAGACAGGTCTGCTCTTGGCAGCACCAATCTACTTCAAGAGAAAAATGGGCATTGAAGAAACTCCATATGGAGTCTACTTTCTTTCTGGCAACAGTTAGCCATTGGATAAAAACCTGTTCTTGTATTGACTGCTTGACAGTATGCTGTTTAAACTGGACATGTAGGTTCCATAGGAAAGTGACCTCTGAACTTTGACAGAACAAGCTGAGATGGTCCTTCAGGTTCCTGCTTTTCAGTGCAAGCTGTCAGATATTCTTCAGGACACAAGGAGAAGAGACTAATGAACTATACCAGAATGGGGAGAGCAGATTTCCTGCTTCACTGAAATGAAAAGAGACTCTGGGCCTGTAGGCTGAAGATGGATACCCCAACTTTATAAAAGAACTTTGGGTGACTGTCCAGGCAAATAGATGTTATCTTTGTCATTTCTAGATTTTGGAAGTTGCTTGCACTTCCTGTTTACTTGGGTAAATATTACTTCCTTTTTGGGTTTCTGAGGTAGTTGAAAATGAGATAAAAAAGAAACTTTGAAGTTAAAGTGTGTAAGTTCAAGAGACATCAAAATAATAGTTTTTAGTTAGTAATATAAGTTAGAAAGAAAGTGAATTAGGTATAATCCTTTGGACTCATCAAAATAGGATAATTAATGAAATTTTCTTTGAATTGTCAGTTGTTAATGGACTTGACATTACTCATTTATTGTTTGTATATATTGTATATAATTATTATACCTATTGTATATGGTTTTCCTTATGTTAGCTATAACCTTTTTTTTAAAAAAATTGACACAAAAGGGGATATGTGGGCATATTTTGTAATATAATACAAACATTTCAGAGATATGAGGGATCTACCCACAGTAAGTCTAGGAAGATCAGACAGTGGTAACTCATACCTTTAATCCCAGCACAGGGAATATCCTGGGAGTGGTGACCTACGCCCTTAATCCAATCTGAGTTCGAGGTCATTTTAGTTAACAGAAGGAGCTCCAGGCCCCCAGGCAGGCAGTAGTGGGACCACACCTTAACTGAGCGAAGAGAGTGTTTAAGGCAGGAGTAGAAAGACAGACAGTCAGAAGAAGCCAGGAGAAGCCAGAATGAGGAAGCTGGAAGACAGCTGGATAAGATCTGACTGTGGTGTTTGTTCTCTCTAATATCTCTAACTTTCCCAGAGATCTGGCCCTGAATTTCCTTTATTCGTGCAACAGATCATGAGCTCACAGTTCCTCATACTCATCTGCCTTGGCTCCTTATAGAACACTCACATGCCCAGAAGTAATCTCAAATTTCACTTTTGAGAAGAAGAGGAAAAGATGATTGCCATCAGAAGTCAAACCAGTGTGGTTCTTTTTGTGTGTGAGAGCCCCCTAACCAGAGTTCCTGTCTCTTCACCTCTGTGTCTCCTACTTCAATCTAGAACCTAGACTCTCCTCCCTCCATCATAGCATGATAAGTATCTGATTTTCAATTTTGGCAGCTCTATGAGTTTTTCTCTCTGTAGCTTCTGATTGTGAAAAGATGAGAAAATCGAAACAAACCCAGTGCATTTCGTATCCAACGTAGAGTGTGTTTGTTTGCTTATGTTTTCACTCATTCATAAAAATGTTAAAGCCCAGAAGCCACGTAAGAAGATTTCCACTCCATACACAACCTTTTTTCGTACCATTTCTCCAGCCTCAGCATTGCCGACATCACTGATGAGTAAAGTATTCGTGGTGCAATAAATGTCTTGTGACCAGCCCATACTTCCATGTGGATTACAATAGCAATTATTTGTCCTGACATAAAAATCCATGAGCAAAGGTTCAAGAGGACAAGTCAGTTCATTAGGTATCTTAGTGATAATTTCAGAGAATTCAGAGAAGCCTCTACTAAAGTGAGTAGTTGTGCAATGTGCCTTGGCCAAGGCACTGAGAGGCAAAGAAAGGAAGACACTGGTTATTGTGGAAACAAGAAACACAGCTGAGCCCCAGACTTCAGAAGCAAAAGCACAGATTGTTTTCTCTGTTTCTGCAGCTCTGTCTGGAGGCAAGATGTTCAGATGACCACTTGAGGCCTCTGATCCTACATGATAACCTCGCCACAGAGTTGGCCTCTGGATGAGGTCATCCCTTAGATGGCCAATTGTTCCCAGCCCCCGGTCAGCCTTCTGAATATAGTTTCCTTCTTTCTGACAAGAGCCTTACAGAGCTCAGATCTCAGAACTTCAAGATTGTGCAGTGTGATTCAGAGAGGGACAAGAGGCCTGGTTCCCAGGTGACTGGGTGGCACAGTGAGAGGATCTTAGACTTTACAGAGATGCTGGTAAGCTTTCATCTGAGAGAAAATAAAGCCCATTGACCTGTAAGGACCAGGAACATTGGCAAGACCTAGAAGGAATGAAATTGTGAGCAGATTATAAATCAATACTCTGCAAAGACAGAACACTAGTTCCTAACAGTGGGTAGAAAATAATGCTTTTTAACACACATGTTTATACCGTCTATATGCCTAGTACTGTCAGCACAACCAACCATTGCCAAAACTATAGTCTCTTGAAGGCAGAATCCACATGTTTGTTTACTTATTTATTTGTTTGGGTGTTGATAATTGAAACCAGGGTCTCAAACGTATTTTACCACTAAGTCATACTGCCATCACCAGAAAAGTTGTTCTTGAACTTGGCACCCAGCACACAGAATAGTTCCTAATCTGAGAAATCTTATGTTCGACAAGGTAAAGGAACACAGCCAGGACGCTGTCAAATTTCTGTCTTAGATACTTTTCCATTGCTGTGATAAGACACCATGACTAACACAACTTATAAAAGAAAGTGTTTAGTTTGGGGCTCACAATTCCAGGTTAGAGGCTATGACCATCATGGTAGGCTGGGAGCAAGGTGGCAGGCAAGAAGGCGTGGTATGGGAGTAGCAACTGGAAGCTTACATCTTGATTCACAAGTAGAAGGCAGAGCAGGCTAAGTAGTATAGCCTGATCTTCTTAAGCCCCAAAGCCCACCCTCAGTGACACGCCTCCTTTAACAAGGCCACACCTCCTTCTTGAACAGTTCCACCAATGCAAGACCAAGTATTTAAACATATGAGCCCATGGGGACCTTTCTTGTTCAAACCTTCAGTCTGGGGAAATTTCTAAGCATAGGCAGAATACTGTCAAATTGTCCCAGGCACGAGTTTCACTAATCATTCATGCATTTATACACCAAACACTTGGTCAAACCTGAAGTTACCTGTCTTCCTCTTTTGCTCCACGCCTTCCCTTTCCTTTCCCTTTTACTTTCCCTTTGTCTGAGTTATGGTCTTGCTGTGTAGCCCAAGCTAATCTGCAAGCTTCTTTACAGCCAAGGCTCTCTTCAAACCCATAACTTTCCTGCCTCTGCCTTCCAAGTGCTGAAAGAATTTCTCAGAAGTAGAAGACGCTGGACTCTTGTCTTTTCCCCCCTAAAGCAGTTTCAATTTCCATAAAGCCAGAGTGGTGCTCTATGATCTAGTTAGTAGTGACCAGACTCCTGTAGACTGCCATTTTAGAAGGATACAATGTGACTCTAACAGGAGGAAAGGGGAGGGGTAGAAGGAGAAGGAAAAGGGGGGAGACTAACTGGGGGGGGGTGCTTTTCTACACTTCTGGGCTCCACTCTTTGGTGTGCTGCTGATATCAGTGTCAGAGCCCATGGTTTTCTGGAGGTCCATTCCTTTCTAGTCTGTTGTCTGAGATTTGGTAAGAAACTTGGCCTGGCCTAGTCACTTCCACTTTGGATATTGTTTGTGGTTATTTTCTCTGCAGGAAATAGTTTGACTCAAGTCCTTCTCTGTGCCTGCCAAGAAAGGTTCTGCAACAATGAACTTGTTTCTTTAAAATATATAATGTGTAAACAAAACCTTTTTAAGGCTGGTAACTCTATGCCCAGACGACTAGCAATATCTGAACCACTGATGTCCTCTTAGCCCCTGTAAAATATTTAACTTTATCTTGGTATTTCACAGGACAGAACTGACTCAAGATCCAACCTGAGCCTTGCTTTACTACCCACCTGCTCCTCTGCCATAACTCCAACTCACTTGGGCTGAAGACACATTCAGGAGGCTTACTAACTCTGCCTCTCTTCAGTACACTAGGCATAGTCTCTAGACATTCATCAAACATTATTCAAACTGACATAGAATCTGCAGTGCTGGGTAAGAGTGAGTTATCCCCACATGTTCCTGGTCAGAGGGCTCCATCCATTGGCACTTACTGCATCTGCACAGGCAGCCAATTCACAGTGAAGAGACTCACTTCTGCTTCTTCACATGCCTACAGGGGCCAGAGGCTAGCTCAGAAGTACAGGCATCAAGGGATGCCTTGGCTCAGAGTGATTCTGGGCAGTGGTTCTGGCTGCCTTAGCCATCTTGCACCTGTCTACTGGATACAGTTTTGGAACTCCTCCAAAAAGAAGGGCTTGAGCTTTGTTTTGCTCATTTAAAAAACCATTTGCTCTACACAAAACCAAAATTGAACTGGAAATGAAGGCACGTACAGCCTGGATGGGGCCGGAGGGAGGAGGGGCTTTCCTGAGAGAATGGAATGTCCCAAGTAAAATTTCACTCACTGTGATGGGGAAGTCCATGTAGCATGTTGTTATTGAACATTCTTTCTTGGGTTTTACCTATGTTATTAGTTATCATTGTTTTGACTAGTAACACATCACTGAAGTCCTCCAAGTTTGAGTAACTAGTCACACAGTGAACATTCAGGAGGATGGTGGGCCATGATCCGTTATCCACTATGCTACATTTAGATTATTTTTTAACAGACCACTGCTTAACTTCAAGGACAGGGCTCAAAAGACACAGTCTCACCCAGAATGACCACCCATCCCCAGTTATTCATGTTTCCTGGAAAAGGACTTCCCATCACTAAAGTGCTGGTTGCTCTGGGTTTCATAGCTTTGTCACACCCCAGTAACCTTTCTCCAGATACCAACTAGCACAAGAAAAGCTGTTGCACAGAGAATTAAGCTAGCCTGGCCTGAGGTATATTTGAGTCACACAAGATTATTCTTGGTTTTTTCTGATTCCTTCAAGAGGACCTGGAAGACTATGGCAGAGCATGCCCTACTTGGATTATATATCTTGTGTCACTGAATAAACTAGAATATTCATGTTTGCTTTAGTAATTGTGATATATTGTATATTTAATAGAAATAGTCTGAAATATAAGAAGACAGAGCCACCCACAGAGCCAAGACTTGAAGGTCAGGGAGTGGTGACCTATGCCTTTAATCCCATCACTCTGGAGGCAGACATCTGTCTAGATCTCTGTGAATTTAAGGCCTAACAGCCAGGCAGTGATGGCACATACCTTTCATCCTAGCCCTAGGAAAGGTGAACCAGGAAGTGAGATGGCTGGGCAGAGATGGAGGAAGGAAGAGTTCAGTTCTTCCTGCCATTTCCCTTTTTGGCTGAGGACAGAGAGGTTTGGAGTCCTAGGATTCATGGATACAGGCCTAAGGAATTGGCTGTGTGAGAAGCGGCTGCGGTTTGTTTCTCTCTCTGATATTTCAGCTTTTCCCCAATATCTGGCTCTGAGTTTTTATTATAAAACCAAATAAAATTTATGCAATAAGTAATAGCCTAAACTCTTCTACTTCCCTCAAAAATACAAGAGACAATGTCTTTCCTCTTACATGATACTAAAGGGTCTCTGATGGTACTGATTTTTCTAAAATAGAGGTGCATTCTATTTCTAAAGTGACGTGAAATCTCTGACTATTTAGACAGGAAACCTGTGACTTCGAGTAGCAGTTCCCCATCCTGCTTTTCAAGAGGTTGAAGGTAAGCCTGATGGCAGAGAGGGATGCATGTATAGAGTAGGTGGCAGGAACATGGCCTGGTACATTGTTTAGATGACATGCTGCATCTTTTCCCATCACAGTGATTTTACAAATAAGCATAACGTGAGATGGACTCTTGCTGTTTTACCACGTCCATAACTAAGCAAACAGCTCCGTGTTATTCTCCTCATACTATGGCAGGCAGATGTTTCTTGTTACAAGCGGAAGTTTAGTTTTCTTTGATTGATACAAGCTCCAGCACTTGAAGGCCAATGGAGGCGCTGATTTCAAAGCCTGCAGTTGTGCATCTAAGCTCCATAAAAACAACAGAAGCAATTGTCGTGGTGGGCAGAGCTAATATTCTAAACAGGACACCTGTCGTCTATTTAGTTCTTAAATGTAGCAGTTCCACATAAGTAGATTAATAATCCTGTACCACTCTTTATATTTCTTTAAAATTATATATATATATGTAATGTGTGTGTTATATATGGATATTTATGCATAAATAAATGTGAGCTTTTGTTTGAAAGATTACTCTCTATCCTTTTAAACTTAGTAATATTTCTTGATGTTTGGTTTATCAGCTACAAAGAGGAATGATTTAGCTCTTCGATTTGGTACGAGGTGTCTGTCATGTGAGATGACTTATTTGTTCTGGCTTGACATTTTCCTAATTTTCAAACTGAAAACCCAATGTCCCAGGAACAACTTTGATCAGCTGGTTCCCTTATAGCTCTGTTGGGTTTTGATGAAGTGGGGATTATCTTTAAATGAGAAACTTGCCTTTTCATGTCCATATAATCTCACCTGTAAAATGTAGGAGAAATTGTCTGCCTACAATCACTGCACAGCACAGGCAACACTGGCCTGGAACATGCACTGAGGAACCCATCTGATTTCTGGAAAGGAAAAGCTGCCTGGCTTCAGAAAGTCAGAATTAGTACTTGTTGATGGAGAGAAATGTATTTTGGTCTCTGTCAAAGTAAGCTAACAATCATGGCTGCTTCCATGTGAAAATTTTCTTTAGAAAGCATCACAGAATCAACATGAGAAAGCCCAGGAGCCTGATGATGTCAGGTTGAGATTACAGTACTTAAAAGGACAGCTTGAAAAGGAGACTAAGAGCCTCCTACGGGCTTTCAGAGTGCTGCGGTGTGGTGGGTTAACACATAAATGCCTCAAACATCTTTACCGAAATAACTCTGTTGTCTGCTGCCTACAGCTCACTCACTGACTTGGTATCAGATGTCCCAGGCATGATCCCTGATGTCGTCAAGCACTAAGAGTCCTTTATAGTCAGTCAGTCATTCAAACAATATTTAACAAGATCCTGCTATGTTCTGGGCTTTGTGTCAGAATCTGGAGATATAAAAATAAAAACAAAACTTCTCCCATGCTTGTCCATTAATAAGTCTAATGAAGGCAAGACATATACACAATTAATTTCTATACAGTCTGATATATCTTGAGTTGGCCAAGCTTTAAGGCTGTCTCTATGGCCCTGGTTTTTTTGTTTTTTTTTTTGTTTTTTTTTTTCTGCGCAGGAAATTTTCAAGCAAACACTCCTATATGTGTTTCAAGTTCAACACCTTTGGTGACTTATGCTCAGAGACATAAGATTGACACAGCCTTGTGTTGTGTTCTGGAGACCTTTGTTCGTAAATGATCTTTTCCAAAGGGTACTCTAATGAAGGGAGTGAGGCAGGTGTCTCATGCCTGGAATAAGAGCTCTATAGGATGTGTTCTTGCTTAGAAGTTGAAGCCGATTTTGTGGGCTCCCATCCTCAACCATTTGCCTTCCTTTTCAGAGAATTCTTTGAGGTACACTGATAAGAAAAACAGTTGTACTTTAGAAAGGTCACAAATTTAGACAGTAAAAGCCGCTTATTTCTACAGGTGCAAGTTGATAGTTCACAACCTTTTGGAGAGAAACCTTTTATCCTACATTTGTGGAAGAAAAACCAGCCTTAGGACAATGATAAAGAATATTGAGCTGAATCACCAATTTTACTTTTGCAGATGTTAACAGAAATCAAATTGTAGAGCTAGAAGATCCTTCCAGATCATCACATTCTAGTCTAAAACAGTTGGCTACTGAAGTATGAAGTAACTTTTTTTTCAGCCCACACAAAATAAGTTGAAATAGAAATGTTTGCTGTCCCCAGTTCTCACTTCATCACAAGCCACTCCTCAGAAATTCTTCAACATCCAGTTTATGGCAAGCGAAGGGTCAGTGTCTGACACACTGTAGAGTCCTTCAGCCTCTAAACTCAGCTGCTGCAGTTCTGCCAGTGAGGGTGAGAGTGCCAGGCTTTCGTGAAGAGGTGAGCCTTAGTCAATGAGGACATCATTCCATGTATATTGATTACCTACATACAGCAGATATGACTTGACCTAAAGATACAACTGTAAACATCATGGTTTTTATTTCTAAAGCAACTTTAGTGTCACAAGGAACACAGGGGAGAAGTAAGTTGTATCCTAAGTGTTGGAAGAGAGTGGGAACGGCATGCTATAGCATCCAGGCAGGAAAGTGAGCCCACCCAGAGAGGCTGCAGAACTTTAGAGGGGATTTACTTAATGGTTGGTGGGCCAGGCTTGATAGAACCTAAGCAGCCAAGGACAAACCAGCCATGCCTGAAAGAATAGATAGGTTATTGGTTGTTCTAGTCCATGGGGAGAAGAGAAAGAACAGATAGGTTAGAATGAATGGGTTGGAGCCCAGTAGAAGCTGGAGTTGAAGCATGTTATATTAAGCTGCTGTATGCCTTTGGGTTCATGTGTTGAAATTCTAAACTAGTACCTAAGAATTTGCTCACAGTTGAGATTGAATTCCGATTCAAAGGTTTCATCTAGGTAATTAAGGTAAAACAAGGTCTTTGGGGTAGGTCTTGTTACAACATGGTGTTTTCCTCTCTGCATCTTCAAGGTCTCATAGCTTTGTACTTTGAACTTCCAGATCCTTTATAGTTACCATTTTAATTCCTAACAATCTCATGCAATTGCTATTTTTCTCCTACTAATAAATAGGAAAATTGAGATCTAGGAAGCCAAGCAAGTAACCAAGGCAGCATTCACACACAGGCCTGTCTGCCTAAAAGCTACCAATGTCATAGCCCGTGAGGGCTGGTCACTAACTAGGTAAGGAAGCTTGAAAAAAGACAGTCCCTAAAGGAGGAGTAACATCTCTAAAAAAAATGTCACTAGCAAGAGAGACTGTGTGCCTTTGGGGCCTGAGTGTGGAGTATCAAGCATGGAAGCAAGAAAGGGGTGGAAGGGAGGCCTGGACACATCCTCAGTGTTTTCAACTCCATTCCAGAAACCTTGAGAAGAGTATAGGATGAACACTTGGAGACCATAGTAGGACACTGGTTTCGAACAGAGAGTAATCAGTGAGAAAACCAGTACAGAAAGCCATGTAAAGAGTCATGATGGCCTTCAATCAAGATGGACAGCAGGGATGGAGTAAAGGTGGGGGCTGAAAAAGATGAGATAGGGGATTCACTAGGTGTGGAAACTAACTGGAAGTAGGAAATGAAAATGAGAAGGAACCAATGGTGAGTCTGGGTTTGCTCAAGGAAACTGCATGGATAGAGGCCCCCTGCCCAAAGACAGAAAGCAGGTTCTCTTGAAAAAACAGTGACTGCTTCTGGGTTAACTCCAAGTGAAAAGTGTAGACAAGCAAATAATGACGTCAAATCCAATGGCAACTTTTTTTGTTGAGCCGCTTATAGTAAAATCACTGTATTTTGCATGCCCCCCAAAGCGATTATTTCTTCCTTTAGGTGTGAGCAATGAGTACACGCCACTATGGATTGGTTACAACATGCTGTTTTCCTCATTTTCAAACATGGCTAACATTCTAAACTTTATACAGTACTGACATAGTGCTGGGAAATAAGCAGGTATGAGAAAAAGGTGAACGTGATGGCCAACAAGAAAGAGGTAATGATGGCATCCCAACATTAACACAGGGTGGCAAAGAGGATGCAATACTGAATGAGGAATCTGTGTAGACACAGCACTTCTCAGCGTCCCCAACTGAGCCCCGATGTGGTAAGACCTGCAAAGTCCCCAAGTACCGCTGTAGGGCATATCATCGTGTCACACAAGAGGCTTCCTCCTTGCCTAATAATTGAGCATTGTAAGCGTAAATCAATACTAAATACTGAGGAAAAAAACCACATGATGCCATACTTTGAAAAGATAACTTGATGATATCCATGGATGATGAATGAATGACATAAATATGGGTTTATAATATTTTAACTTTGAATAATCCATCTTATCATCCATCTCAGTTTGGATGTGTTCTGATGTAGCCATCAGACAGTCCTTGGGAGACACAGCCTCTTAGAGATGACTCCTAATCCTCCCCAAAATTCCCTCACAGTAACATTTGTGTGGTTATAATATTGGTTAAAAATGTCCTTAATAAATAGTTATAGAATAATACATATTTTCATATTATATGAGACAAACCTATTACAAGACCAATTTAAAAAGATTATCATGCACAAACTTCAAGTTCTAATTTTATATCATCATTAAAATTTCTATTTATAGAAACATAAATCTAAATAGTTCTAACTTAAAGATGATACCTCAATTATAAGGAGGTCATATCCCAATAAACCTACCATAAATAGGAAATATAAGAATTCAAGAATGCATTTGACATATTATTCTTAGAAGGTCCTTTTTTTCTTTTTGGACAGCATATTTCTGTGCACTTCGTGTCTCTAATAGGTTCAAGAGAAGATATAATTATATAATTCACTTAGCTTTTACTTTTAAAAGGTTTTATTGTATTTATTCATTGACTTGTGCTTGTGTGTCTTGAACAGGTGCATGCATGTCACAGCATTCATGTAGATAGAAGAGGATAGCTTGTAGGAGTCTGTTCTCTTTTTTCTGTCATATTGGTCCTGAGGATTGAACTCTGGTCATCAGGCTTGGCAGCAAGTTCCTTTAGCCATTGAGCCACCTCACCAACTCACTGTTTACATTTTAGAGTGAGAATAATAACCTTTGCTTTCTATAGTTCCTGACTTGCCCTGGTTCAACTTGATTTTTTTTTTCCATCATGATGCAATAGTAACGGGTATTAGATAGAAAATAAACCTCAGATTTTGAATCTGAGTCTTTTATTTTGACTATAGACGTGCAATACAATCCTCTCCTTGTCCTGGTTGGTAGCAGAAGCCACAACTCCCAGTCAGTCCCAGGAATATGAAGAATGACAACCAAATGATAACACCCTGGCTGCTAAGTTAACAAAACCACTATGTTAGCTGTATTAAGTATTTTCAACATGTGAAAGTTCTGAAGTAAATGTATCTAAATAAATGGGTATACAGCATGAATACCGTGGTATGATTTATTTTTTACATGATACTCATGACTAATACAATGTGATGTAGCAGCAGTTTCTCCAAATGATTTTGGAATATGTTTACTAAATCAATGTTTCCATCACAGCTTCTTTGATGAGAGCTATAGTTAATGTAACAATAAAAAGACTGCATATTGATGGATCTACCAAATCTATGTATTTCTAAGGTTTTCCACCGACAACAACTGAAAAGTAGTAAAGTTTACTGTTTTCTTTTTATCCCAATGAAAACAACTCTCTTCTGGGGGCTTCCGAGTTGTGAGTCAATATCAGGGGAACACCAGTCTGGCAGAGAGACACTGGAACGGTGTTTTCATTGACTTCTATTTGTGCGCCACTCACTGTCTTCAAAGTATATTTTTATGGGAGTATTGAGTTCTGATTTTGGTGAGTTTTTTTAATATTAATTTTTATAAATTTCAGAGTATTAAATAGAATAGCAATATTAATGGTTTTACCAGGCATAAAAACACTTTTTTTTTTTAAAAAAGGCAAGATCTTGATAAGTATCTAGGGATAGGCTTGAATTTGTAATCCTGAGCAAGCCTTGCAAGTGCTAGAAGGGTATCATCTCAAGTCCTTCCAGCAACCCCATGTGGGGTGTGTGTGTGTGTATGTGTGTGAAAGAAACAGACCATATGGAAGAATTTAGAAAGTCATTATGCATATTAAGAAAAAGTGTAATGTCAGAACAGATCACCATGACCTTAAGTTCAGAGCTCAAGCTGATTCCTGAGGGCCATACTAATTTCACATGTGTGCTTTTCAATAACAGAAATAAACCCAAGGCATACAAAGGAACAGAAAAATATACTCTGTTCATAAAAAAATAATTGAACAAACTAAAAGAAGGGAAAAAATAGACAAAAGTCATCCCTGAAGAAAGCCTAGTGGTAGCGTCACTAGACAAAGAGATTAAAGATACTCAGTGAAGTAAAGATATGGGCGTGAGAAGGAACAAAGTGTTAATGCCAGTAAAGACATGTGTAGCATTAAGATGACAAAAGTTCTGGAGTTGATTAGTCACACACACACACACACACACACACACACAGGGTCCAAAGCAAATGTGGACTTGAAGGTAGAACAAGTGTGGTTACTGAGTCAGGAATTAAAAGAGAAGCACTGGAGAGGATGAGAAGAGCCTGATGGCGGGTGGGCACCTCTATGCAGAGCAGCATGCACATCATTGCAGCCACAGAAGGAAAAGATGGAAGAGCTACTTAGAGTATCAGGTGTAGCACGAATCCTAATTGATCTTAATAAAATCCCGGAGCCAGATATCGGGGTAAATGCTGAAAGATCAGAGAAGGGAACAAGCCACAGCCACTCACCTCAACTCCTCAGCTAAAAGGGGGAGATCCTGTCTCTACAAATCCTCAGACTGAAAAGGACTCCTATCTCCTTCCTCATATTCCATTCTCTGCTCAGCCATATCACTTCCTGTCTCAACTTCCCTAGTGCTGAGATTAAAGGTGTGTGCCACCACTGCCTGGCCTCTGTGGTTAACTCATGTCTAGCCCTTCCCTCTGAGGGTCAGACAAACTTTATTAGAGAATACATCACAATCAATAACTAAGATGCTCCCAAATATAAGATAGATGTGACTACATAAGCCCGGGAAGCTCAAAATAAATCCAATTAGGATGAATTCAAAGAAACCTGTGACAAACTATTAAAAGTCAAATGAAAGAAAACGTGGGAAACTGTAGAAGTCACTGATCACATAGAAGAGCTCTTCAATAAGGATGTCTGTGGATGTTTCTTTCAAAATCTTGCATAGCATAAGACACTGATATTCAAACTACTGGGAAAGAAGGAAGATTTTGACCGAGAAGTCTGCATTTGACAAAACTATTCTTAAAGAACTGAAGGAGAGACAAAGGCTTTGCTGAGGAATAAAAGTCAGGATTTCAATTACTATGTGTTCCTGGCAGGAAATGCTAAGTGAAGTCTTTTAAGAAATTTGAAAGAAAGTTAGGCAGAACTCAGGGCCATTGGAAGAAATAAATCTCTCTGCCAGAACTCACTGACATGGAAAATTGTAAAAAAAACAAGTATAAGTTAATTCTGCTTTTGTAACTCCCTAGTTAATTTTCTGTTCAACTCAATAGAAAAGTGCACATTTTGTGGACTTGTTCTTGAATATGCGCAATTTGTAATATCAGTAATTTAAAGGCAAAGCCAGAGTTATATAGAAACAGAAATTTTGTATGCTTTTGAGCTTACACAGGTGTAAATCCAAATCCAACTGTTAGAAACCTGAGTCACTGATATAACTATATATTTATGTACAAAATAAAAACAAAAATACCAAATAGCCAAAAGGAAGGCATGAAACAAACCCAAAAAGCTTCATAGTAAAAAAAAAAAGCTAACATAAGCCTCTGCTTAGAAAATTCTTTAATGTAATGGACTTATCTCTTGAATGCCAAGACAGACAGTAGCAGAATTTTAAGTACAATCTAATTATATGCTTATCTACACTTTAGATTCAAATAATCAAAAAATACTGATAATAAAATAATGAAACATATGTTCCCTGTAAGTAACAACCAAAGAGATGCAGAGGAATTGACGCATGCAAAACAGACTGAAAAGATTATGAGACAAAAGGAGAATTTCATATTAATAATAGTTTGTATGTGACATCAATTTTAAACATTTCCTGAATTTCCAAATATGTGATGCAAGCGTGAGCTCCTAGGAGGGAGAAATGATAGTTCTAGAGCAATAACACAAAGTAGGACATTCAGACAGAAGGCTCAAACACCACAGTGAATCCACTAGATCCAACAGCCGACATATAAAATATTTCACCTCACAACAATAGAGTACATATTTTCCTCAAAGGCATATGTGATATTTTCTAAGATAGGCTGTATTTTATAGCACTAAAATTATTTCTGCATATTTAAAAATGTTTGTATCAGACTCATTGTCTCCTCTGGGCACACCAGAGGCTAGAAATCAACAAACGGGGTGCTGGCAGCACAGCTCAATGGTACCATTCTGGCCTAGATTATGAGAGGCCCTGGTTTCACCTCAGGCTCAGTTCCCACTTTATCAAAAACAAAACAAAAGCTGGACACTTCAAAAATATCTGGAAAAAATAAACTGCACACTCTGAAAAAAACCCCCAGTGAATCAGGGAAGAAATAGCAAGAACAAATAGAATATAACATTCAAGATGCAGAGAAAAGCCTGCTGGAAGGGAAATTAAAGCCATAAATGCTTACATTAAGAAAGATCGCAGATCAACAACCTAAATTTATACTTTAAGGAACTAGTAAAAGAAGAACAAACTAACCCCAAAGCCAGGAAGGAAATAATAGAAATTACAGTAGAGATAAACAAAATAGAGAAGAGAGAAACAATAGAGAAAGTCAGGGAAGCTGAAAGTTGACTTTTCAAAAATGATCAACAAATACCAATAAAACGTTAACTAGGTTGGCTGAGAAGAAAAGAACGGACTCCGATTACTAAAGTCAGAACTGACATCAGGGTCAGTCACTATCGCCATTTCTGCAGAAAGATAAAAGATTATGAAGGAGAACCATGAGCAAGGCATCAAGTTAGATAACCTGGATGAATGGACAATCACCTCCAGACACAAAGCCTTCCAGGAATGAGCCATGAAGAAACTATAACTTGTGATAAGAGTGAACCAAATACCTCCCATTGAAAAAAACCTAGGGTGGCTTCATTGACATATTTGAGCAAGTATTTAAAGGAACATCAGGAAACATCCTCTAACTCATCAAGCACATTAGGAAGAGGTTCTAATTCATTTCAAGATGCTACTATGTTATGAATTCCGAGGCCAGACAACAATACTATAAGAAATCTATATAATATCTATTATGAAGACAGATACAAGTAGCCTCAGCAAAGTTCTACCCAAACAAATTTAAATGCACTGTTAATGGATTACACACCATGACCAAATAGGATCTAACAGAGTTAGAACCACCACACAAACAGCAGTAGCCGAAAGTCAACATACACAGGCTGGAGAGATTGATTGCTCATTGGTTAAGAGTACTTGCTGCTCTTCCAGAGAGCCTGGATTTGGTTCCCAGAACCCACATAGTGGATCACAAGCATCCATAACTCCGGTTCCAGGGGATTCAATACCTTCCTTTTTTCTCCTTGGGCAGCAGACATGCATGTGGAACACTCACATAAAAGTAAATATTTTTGGAAAGTAAACATACAAAAATTATACAGTGAAATAAACCATATAAAATTAAATCAAATGAACAACTTCAGATAATATTGGAATGCATAAAATAACCAAGAATATGAAGGACTTGTAAAAAAAAAAAACCTATCAAACACTCCATATATTTATATATATGGGGCAGAGACCATGGGAAAATTCTGCTTACTCAATTGCTCAGCCTACTTCATTATATAACCCAGGACCATCTTCCCAGGGATGGTACCACTCCCAGTTGGCTGGGCCCTCCCAAATCAGTCATCAATCAATAAAATTTCTACAGACTTCCCTAAAGGCAATCTGATGGAGGCACTTTCTCAGTTGAGGCCCATCTCAGATAACTCAAGCTGTGTCATGTTGACAATAAAGCAAAACACACAAGCGAACAAAAAACCAACAAGGACATAGACATATGCACTCATGGAGTAGAACAGAGAGATCCGAAATAAGGTCTCATAGGAGTACAGAAATTAGAACATAGTTAATATTGTCAACTCGAAAAGATCTCGGAGACAAACATCTGGCATGTCTATGAGGAAGTCTTATAATTGGGTTAATTGGGAAGACCCACCCTATGGGAAGACCCACCCTAAATGTGTGTGGTACCATTCTGTGGGCTGTGGTACCAGACTGAATGCAAAGGAGCAAGCAAGTTGAACACCAGCATTCAAGCCACTTTGCCTCCAGAATGGAGACCCAATGTGACCAAGGTACTTCACTTTTCTGCTGTAATGCCTTTCCATCATGTGGACTGTGGTGCCTGGATATTGATGTTGTAATAAGTATTAGAACCTATGGATTATAGTGCTGACTTGGAGGAACTGGGTTACCTGGGGGGCCTTGGAGCCTACATCTCTGCCATATTTCTTATCTGATTTCTGTTTATTGATTCACCCAGATGTGAGCCTCAAATATTGACACCATAGCTCAGAACTACTACAGCCTCTCTATTTTTCTTATCATGGTGGAATACACTTTCAAACTGTGACCAAAAGTAAGTCCATTCTCTGCCTTACATTGCTTATCAGACATCTGACTTTAGCAATGAAATAAGTAACTAATACAATGATATGCTTCCAAGATGTAAAACCTACCATTGGTCCATCACTACTAAATGAATGTCATACTTCATTTAGACTTAATTAGTTTTCCATAAATTTCTTTTCTGTTCCAGATCATATGAACAATACCTTCATCACCTTTATCTGTCTTTTCTGTGAGAAAATTTCAGACTTTGTTTTGATAACCTTGACAATGGGGAGACCTATTGGTCAGGTAGTTTGTACAATGTTCCTCAGTTGGGTTTCTCTGATATTTACTTGTGGTTATATTGGGTTTACAGAATTTAAGAGAACCTAAGGTCAAAGTGTCATTCTCATTGGGAGTACTTTCTTTCAACATGACTCATCACTGATGATGTTGCCCTTGACAATTGGACAGATAAGTGCTTTCCAGTTTCCCCACAGTAATATTGTCCCTTGTCTTTCCTAAATGCTACTTTTTGGAGGCAAGTCATGGACCAAAGCCCACACTCACCAGAGGAGCAGAAGTAGAAAGAAAGGAACATTCATGTCTACTGGAAGCCAAAGCATCTATGAAGATATTGAGACTTTGTTTATGGTAACCTTGATAATTGGGAGACATACTTATCAGATATTTGTAGACTGATCCTTGGTTTGGGTTTCTCCTCTATTTACTTTGATTATATTGGGTTCACAGATGAATTTTTCTAGTCTTTTGGTATTAAACATTTGATTATATTTTCTTTTTGTCTTTTTTCTTTCTCCCTCTCCTTCCCTTATCCCCTCTCTTTCTTTCGTTGAAGAGTAATAAGAAATCACAACAGCCTGGAGTGTAGTCATTTCTGCTTAGTCTCACCCCTTTCAGAGTCAAGATATACACAAGTATCTATCTATACTCATTTCTATACATATCCATGTGTTCTTAGCGGAACATAAGTTCACACTGATATCTCCAACTGACATCCACATTACATACTTTACACTAACTAGTCTACAGGGCTATGTTACTTTAAGTTCCCCAATATTAGTTTCATGCATTTGACTTTACATTTTTAATTGTAAGATGTCATCCAAACAGCACCATGAGCATCAGCTTTTTTTCAGAGGTTTCCCCAATGCCCCCTACAGAATGCTCACTAGTAAGTCTATTTTAGAAGGCTATTCCTCAGTATAATAGTAACATAAATATAGGTATAACTGCCATACAATAACCTATAGATACATTAAAGGAACAAATTTCCGTTTTGACATATGTCTATACCTATGTGTGTGTGTGTGTAAGTATGTGTACATTCATGAAGCCATCTCTTCAGCCCTGAAAGTAAATAAATATATACAATATCTTCAACTTTTCTCATGGCACTTCTTTTTAAAGATTTATTTTAGTGGGATTCAAGTGTTAGCTGACAAAGCTTGGAGGCATGTCTCTGGAATTCCAGGAGCCTGTAAGGGGCGTGGCCAGACCCCATTAAGAAGCCGCCCAGACACTGAACCTATGTTCTTGGAGGGTGGATCTCCTGTCGTGGGATAGTTCCTATCTCCAAGAATTGTCTTAAGGTTCAATTTGTATCATGAGTGTTCATATACTCCCCAATAAATATTCATCCTTTATGTGATATATTGTAAGTGAGTACTACTGCAATAATTTATTTTATTTTTAATCAGGTGTATTCCTGTGCAGAAATGGGTATATGTACATATAAGTATATGTGCCCACAGTGTCAAGAAGAGGTTATTGGATCCCATGAAGCTGGACCTACAAGTGATTATGAACTGCGTAACATGGATTCTGGCAACAGAACTCGGATCTTCTACAAGCACAGTCAGTATTTGCTTAGTCACAGAGCCACTTTTTTTCAACCTCAGAATGATGAATGCATTTTATTTTCTTAATATATTTATTTTACTTTCTTAATTACTTGTATTATTTTTATTAGTATATTTGTTTTATTTTATGTGGATGAGGGTTTTGCTTGCATCTATGTTGTCATGTGTGTTCCTGGTGCCAATGGAGGTCAGAAGAGAACATTTGATGTTCTGGAACTGGAGACACAGATGGTTTTAAACTGCCATGTGCGTGCTAGGAACTGAACCTGGAGTCCTCTTTAAGAGCAGCAAATGCTCTTAACTGATGAGTCATTTCTCCAGTCCAGTATGCTATTCTTTAAACTCTTCATTTTTGCTGCATCCTGTCCAATTCCCATCCCCGGGTGACTACTGAGAGATCATACAAAGTAACAATTTAAAAACAACAGAGAAATAAGCTAAGAAGATGATCAGAGTGCTTACAGAGAAGAAAAACATTTAATCTATAATTTCATAATAAGCAATCTTCAAGAATATTGGAACAGATGGAAAATTTAATAGTAACCTTTGTGTTTGCTCAAACATGAGTTATAGGAATGAAAACTGAATTATAAATGTACATATAAAAGATATAAGGAGTAAACTCATAAATAAAAGTAAGAAATATTCAAGAGTTGTTGACTTCAATATCCTATTAAAATGATAGATATGCCAATCAGACAGAAGTTAACTTTTCAAACAGAGGGCTTGAATGGCATAATAAGCCAATTAAGTCCAAGACTCATACAAATACAGAATATGCTTTCTCCTCAAGTATACATGGAACACTCTCCAATATAGACCATGTCTACTCCAACGACAGTAGGATGAAGCTAGAAACCAGAACAGAATGGAATAATGGGAAAAAAAAAATCACAAGTGTGTGAAAATTAACCAACTACTTTTAAATTTCAGCAGAGTAAAGGAAGACATCAGAAAGCAATGGGAAAATTATCAGAAGTCGTTGAAAACAGAAAGAGCACAGGAAATTTAAGAACACAGCGAAGACAGAGCTTACAGGCAAATCTACAGCTCCAAGTGCCTGTCAAAATATCAATGAACAAAGAACCTTTACATCTTGAGGATAGAGACCACGAGAAGAGAAAACCAAATTTTTGTCTGCAAAGCTAGAAGGAGGAAGGAAGTAGCAGAGATTAGATGATAAGTGAAACTGAGAACAGAAAAATAGAGTCAATAAACTCTACAGTTTGTTGACTTTTCAGCAACAGAAAAAGGAAAAATATAAAACATAAATGATGGAAGTCAGAAACCAGAGTAGAGAAATTAGTACCAGTTTTACAGTAATGAAATATTATTCACGAATACTAGGAACAGGGTGTGGCCACAAATCAGATAAGCTAATTAAGTGAAATGGACACATTCCTAGAAAACAAATTATCCAAACTGACATACGAAGAAATAGAGAATTGCTCCAAATTTGTCACCAGAGATTGACTCAACAATGAAAATCTCTCAGTAAAGTATCCAAGACCACGTAGCTTCACTGGTAAATTCCATTATATGCTTAAGAAGAATCAATATTAGTTCTTTACAAACTCCTCCAAAAGAAGAAGGAAGGGAAGAAGAAACAGAGGATAAGGAGGAAGAGGAGGAGACAACCAAGGAGAAATAAGCCCATCTTAACTTGCTGTAAGAATCCACTATTACCTAGATATCAAAGCTAAGAAAACACAAGATAATTACAAATATCTTTTTAAAGTATGGATGCAACAATATCAATATAACGCTAACAAATTAAATCATGTGACATTTTAGCATAATTACACATTAAATCAGAATTACCCAACAAGGGCAAAGGTGGTTGAGAAAATACTTAATCACTGTATTAAATTTATTAAGTTAGTAGAACATCAAGGAGGTGGTAGAGGGGAAGAGCCGTGCAGGGGGATAGGGACGCCATGATGAGATGTGTGCACGAAAATCCCACAATTAGACCATGACTTTGTATGCCCACTAAAACTAACAGGACATAGGAAAAAGAACATACGATCATCCCATTTGATGCAGAGGGGAATTTGGTTAAATTCGACGTTGTTTCAAGATGAAAAATAACTATCAAGCTAGAGTTTGCATAGAACTTCTATAACATATGTTATGTATAGAAAATGCAGATGACGTCAAGTTCATGGTGCAAGACTGAAAAGCTTTCCCTTCTATATTTGCCACTTTCCCTTCAAGACAAGGATGTCTGCTCACACCTCTGTACTCAGCATAATAAGTTCAAGTCAGAGAAATCAGACAAGGGAAAGGGAAGAAAAACCTCCTGCATTGGCAGGAGACACATACAGTTAATGTTCTGAAGAATCTGCTAGAGCACATGTTTTCTTTTTGACGATTATTTCAGCTACTGTGGCCCATTTGACATTCTCTCTCTGATTTTGAAGTATTGGCTTTCCCATGTGCTCTGTGGAGGCATAACTGGAATTTATAAAATCAATACGCAAAAATGAGGTATGCTTCTACATTCCAGCAACGAACAATCAAAACCACCACATTTTAAGAAACAATTCAGGTTATAAACATATCATTACAATAAAATTGCCCTCCAATAAATGTAACCAAAAAAATAAAAGACTTGCATGAAAACTACAAACATTTTTTGGGGGGGAAAAATACAAAGATATTTTGCGCTCATTATTAGAAAATATAATATTGCTAAGATGTTAATACCTATCCAAGTTCATCTCATTCCTTACGGTATTCTAACAGCCTCCACTAAGAACAGGGGAAGCTTGATACTGAAACATATACAGAATTTCAGGTGGCCCAGAGTATACAAAATAATCTTGAAAAAAAAAACCAATTTTAACTTTAAAAAAGAAACTTTTTAAAAAATCTCTTGGCTTAAGGAGCTTCAAGTCTACTGTGTCATGGGCTCAGGCCAAAGAGCCATAGTAACTCATGGCAAGGACCAAAATAGAGAGAGCTTGGCTGGAAAGCAAAAGTGGGTATCACCTTCAAAGGCTCATCAGCACAACCGCCCCCTGCCAGTCGCAGTACCAGTCACATATCCTGTATCAATGGTCCTATGATTTTCAAAAACAGCACTGCCACCCGAGGATCAAACGTTCCAACCTATGAGCCTATGAGAGACATTTTACTTTCAAACCGTAGCAGAGGACTCATACTTCCTACATAAAATTTCCATCAATGATGGAAAGCAAAGCAAGCATGTACTAACATAGGGATAAACATATGGATTTATAGAATAGAAAAGTAAGGATCCCAAATTAAATCCACTGTCTAAGGCCAAATGCTTTGATATAGGTGCACATTTCATTCAACGGGAGGAAAATACTTTTTTTCCCCACAAATCATGCTAGGGCAATGAATGATAGCAAGGGAAGGGAGGGAGACTCTGACTTGTGTGCATCCAAACTACCTGTGACAGATGGATGAACTGAATGAAGAGCCCCAACCACTGAACTCTTAGAAACACTAAGGTTTTTATGGAATTGAAAATAGATGATGTGACAGATACCTGTAGAAGTTACACCACCAAAAGTATTCCCTAAGGTACATTGTGGACTTTGAGTGATTATGATGTTGCATTAAGCCCATAAACTGTGCACCACCTGAGGAAGGATTTTGATAATGGTGGATTCTGGGAACATATGGAAAATCTTTTAGCTTCCTCTAAATTATTCTGTGGAGCCAAAACTTAGATGGAGGAGGAGGAAACAGTGAGCTGGAGAATTGCCCAGTGTTTAAGAATTTTACTGTTCTTGCAGAAGACCTTACTTCAATCCCTAATACTAGTTGGCAGCTCACAATTGTCTGTAACTCCAGTTCCAAGGCATCTGACACTTTCTTTTGGACACCTTGAACCTTAAGTGTTTGCCCAAGACACGTAATATGCACACATACATGTAGGCAAAACACGTACACACATAAAATATAGATAAATAAATCTTTTAAAATATTGAATAACATAAAAATAAGTCTTGAAATAAAAACTTCTAAAACTCAATCATTTATTTTTGTCAGAAAGACAAATATAAAAATTCCAATGAGTTTAAAAATAGAAGGCAAAGAAGATATAGAAATGGACAATAAGCCTATGAATCATTCACATCAACACTACTAACCACTAGAGACATAATAATCAAAGCTGTAATAAACAATTTATGATAAAGACATAGATAACCTGGGATCCTTGTACCTTACTGATGAGAATTTAAAATGCCACAACTACAGTGGAGAAGGGTGATGTTCCTGAAAAATTAAATGTATACTACAGTTTGGTAATTTGGTTTCTAGACATGGACCACAAAGACTTGAAAACATTGAATGGGATACTCAGATCCCAGTGTTTATTATAAGCCATGTAATAAACCCCAAGCCCATCAATGCATAAACAGACAAAAGTAGTCTAGCAATACAATGGAATGTTATTCAGTCTTTCGAGTGAATTTTTATAATTCTACAATCTGGATGAATCTTGAGAGTTTTCTAAACAAATAAAGCCCCTTATAAGTTTAAACTTGTCAGTGAGTGGTGCCTAGAGTGTAAATATTAGTAGGATTGGAAATTAGGATTGTGGTTTCTGGAAACTGGAATATGGGGGGGGGTGTTAGTAGGTACAGGATTTTAGTTCAAGAAGGTGGAAAAGCCTGGTATTGGATGATGGGGACAGCAGTGTGTGACTCTGTGAGTATAGCCAATGCTGCTAACTTTTACTCCTACCAGTGCTTATGACAATGTATTTTATATCTTGATTATTTTACAGAAATAGACATTTAAATCTGGGGTTGGAAAATTTCCCCAGCAGTAAAGAGCACTTATTCTTCCCGATGACATAGGTTCGATTCCCAGTACTCATATGGCAGCTTATGACCATCTGTATCTAGTCCCAGAAGATTTGGTGCTCTTGTCTGACCTCTGCAGACACTAAGCATGTTCATGCGACATATACATACATGCAGGCAAAACACTCATAGCCATAAAATAATAAAATATATAAATCTAAACATTTTCCCCTCAAATATGGACATGGTGGAACACTTCTATAATCCAAGCAGTCAAGACAAGATGAATGTAATTTCTAAGACAGCTTGATTTAGACTGATAAAATGATACGGTCTCAAAAGACAAGCAGGCAAACAAGCAATATTTAAAAATCCTTTTCTACTGACTTTTGGCTACCTGATTAAAACAAAGCAAAAATATGAATTCAATGTTATTTTTCATCACTAAAAAAGTAGTTACTTTGTGGTTGTGTTATATTTCCTGCATTAGAATAAAAATGTCTGAAGCCAAATGTGCTAGGTAAGACATGCCTGTAATCCCAGCCCCAAGGAGGCAGAGGCACAATCACTCATATAGTGGAAAAGGTGGCAGGGGGCAGGGGCTTCTACACAGCCTGGACAAGTTACTTATATAAAAGTACTCTGCGGTGCCAACATCTTATCTGCATCTCTTGCTTTCTCTACACCCATTATCCCTTGTACCAGGTTTCTCATTATCCTCCAAGTGGCTGTAGCAGACTTGCTGACATTCTGGTTTATGCGGAAGCTAACAATAGATCCGATGGTCCCCACCACAATTCTCACTAGAATGTGGGCTCAGTTTTATTCAGTCTTCCTTACAAAAATCCTAGAATAACACACAGTACACTGAAAATGTTGAGAGATTTTTTTTGTGTGTTGTTTTGTTTTGTTATTAGACAAGGTCACATGTAATCCAGATTGGTCTCCTACTGGTAGATCACAGCTGAGTATTGACCCTGAGTTCTGGACCTCCCATCTCTGCCTTTTCTGAATGCTTGGGTTACAGGGATGCACATGGTTTTACCCACTGCTGGTGATTAAAGCCATGACCTTGTGTATAATGGTCAAGCACCTTGCCAACCGAGCTGTCTTTACTTTTCCCCACCAGTACCCCATTGAGAGAATTCTCACTTATGTAAATATATTATTTCTGATTTTCTTTTCTTTTTCTTGTATGTTTTTACTTGCTTGATGTTTGAGAATTTCGCACATACATGTTTTGATCAAGTCCACCTTCCACTTCCTCCCTGTCTAACTAGACATTTTCACATTTGGACAAGAAACATACAAACACCACAAATCAAGAGAGCTCCTAGTGCCTACAGCTGGCAAAGGGAAAGAAGTAGAGAGAGAAGCTGCGTGTTTATAGTGGCCCTTGGCCCCATTCAGCACTGCTAGTGCCCACCCTGGTCTGGTGGCATAGTACCTATTCAGGTGGGATTAAGTGACTTTCACAAACCTACATTGAATACTTCTTGGATTTCAGATTTTAGTGCCTGGGACAGAGCCTAAGTAGTCAAATCAGGTCTGAGCTTTGGCCTTGTTCCAACGTTCTACAGGACCTGGAACCTTCCTGACCCTCCTGATCCTGCTTCAGCCAGGAAAAGAAGCTTGTAATTTTGTGAAGCTGTAAAAGGAAAATTTGTCTTTTCCACTGCCCCCTTAGCATCTGGCTAATTCTGCTGCTCATTAAGGGTCAGGGCTGCCATGAAAGGTCGCTGTTCAGCTTCCGATTTGCTGTCACTACCCTCTCCTCTGTCTCCACCACCCTCCTCTCTCTAGTCATTTTTTTAAACAGGAAGCACCTGTCCTCCCCCTCCACGGTGTATGTAAGACCCAGAAGCCAGGTGCTGTCCTTGCTGTGGGAGGCCGCATCTGTCTTGCCTGTGAAGAGTGGTTTTGGGTGAATTCCCTTAAGAGCTTTTGGACCCTGTATCCAAGTCAACAGTTTGATTCATTGTATCTGATTTCTGCATTTGTTTTTTAAAAATTTCTTTATAAAACCTTTACAGGAAGAGGAGATGAATTTGCATTCACAAAAACCATACCACAAAAGTAGATTTTATGCTCCTTAAGAATGGGAAACATTTCAAAGTAAACAAATAGAAAATCAGTCTATATCCTTCTGTAATGAGCTATCCTGTCGCTGGAATCAGGTATGTCAGGTTTGGTTTTAGAGAAGAAAGAGATTTGTACCAATTCTTTCCAACGTTGGGATCTGTAGGAGCCTAATTGATGGCTGGAACTATGTAAGAGGTAAGAGTGATGAGTTCTTAAGTAGTAGTGAAGGTGTAACATTTCTGCAGGTAAGCCCAAGCTTTCCCACAAAAGCATGGGTTTTCCTACCTCACCTTGGGCAATGCCACAGCATCCTTATTTTAGTTCATTTCTGAGACTGGGTAAATTACAAGAAAAAGAGCTCCATTGTGCTCATGGTTCTGGAGGTTCAGAATGTGTGCCTGCTTGGTTTCCAGTGAGGGCCTCATGCTGCTATCACTCACCACGGAAGCACAAATGGACAGGTACAAAGAGGAGTTATTTGTAACAATCCACCCTTGAGATAACTATTTTGTTCCTGCAAGGATTGATCCAGTCATATGAAAATGGCATTTATCATTCTTAAAAAAGGACTTAATGACCTCTCACAGGCCTCACCTTCTGCCTCACTGCCACATTGGCAACCAGATTCTACTTGGGTTTTGGTAGTGACAAACCACCTCCAAAACTAATCCAAAGCTATTTCTAGAATTGATAATTGATAGACCTTACGGGAGTTTTCTGACCAGAGAAGACTTTCCTGAATTGAGGCTTCCAGTGAGTGTCTTGTTTCTGAGACTAAGATGCAGGAAGAAGATTAGCTGTGGATTCAGGTTTCTACACGTTAAACAGGTGACAAGCTATGAGGGAATGGATATGAACGTCCTGCACAGTCTACTAACAGACTATCTTCCCCATGGAAGAGGGTGTCAGGAGCAGATAAACCACATGAGGAGACATGCCATTTCCAGAAAACTTGTGAGAAAACTGTGCTGCGTGCCTGGCAAGCTCAGAGCCAGGAACAAGAAAGAGCAGGCACCAGAGGCTGATGGGAAGCCAGGAGAGCAGTGTTATGCCACTTGCTCACACAGTTTCCCTTCTGCTGAAGCTTAACTTACCTTCAATGAAGCACACACAGTGCTTAAGGATACAGATTTCTTGTGTGTACACCTCTGACCAACTAGAAAAGCAATTTTAAGACCATTCATAAAGGACTTGTTTACCCTTATGCTCAAAGGAAGAATCTCTTGAGTTCCATCCCAGAGCCCATTCTCCAAACCCATAGATATGTTTCTTATTTTTTCAGAAATAATTTTATATCAACAACACTTAGCTCTATTTCAATATTCTTTGCTAGAATTTAACTTACAAGTTATTAACTTTTAATTTACTTAATCATTAAATCATGTCCACTTTATCAGTTTTAGAAATACCGTTGCATTTCTAATGACTGAATAACCAGTTGTCTAAGTGTGAATAATTCTGTATCTTGGGAAACATATTCTTTGAGAGAAAGGCTGTTTGTGTGAAACACTGGAAGCCTCTTCATAGGAAAAAAAAAATTGGAAGTTTCCTTTTCCCCATGATGATGAAATCAGAATTGGAACTATCTCATCATGGGGAGATTTCTTATAATTAGTCAACCAAAAGCAGTCAGAGGAAGATCAAGTTAATTTTTAAAAGGGAACTGTTTCAGGAAGTATAATTTTTTTCTAGAATACTTTCAGTGCTTTAGAGGAAAAAAAAGTGTTGATTTTATTAATAGGTGTGCTACAGTAACATGGTGGAATTTTGGTGAGGAAAATTTTTCCAAAAGGTTTTATCCACAAGGAATTTTGTTTTATTTATTTTATTTAAAAAACATGAATATAAGTAAAAACCCCATATACTAAAATTACAGAGATCCAAAGTTCACACAACTCAATGATCTTCTCTGCACTGTAGAAATATACATTTGGGAAGGATTCTGTGGAGCTCCACATTAGGATTACACTTTCAGATTCAAATATATTTTATGGACTTATCCACTTGTCAGTTTTTTTTGGAAGATGATTACCTTAAATTTTAAAGAAGGTAGCATTACAGACTTCTTCCCTTTAGAAAGCATCATAAGACATGAACAAAATGAAATATATATATTTCAGTTTGTATGTATATATCAGTTTGTATCTTATAATACTAAAAATATATTTATAGTATCTTATAATAATCAGTTTGTATCATATTAAATATAATTTGACACTAAATATGATACATTTATAAGATTGTGGTACAAACACTTCTGTAAATATCTGTTAAGTGTGAACAATTTAGCATAGCATGTCATGGATCTCTTCACGCTGTGTCTCCTCATGCTGCCTGCTGTCCACACAAACATCATCCACCTGTCATTCTATCAGACGCCCACTGAGGAGCCAGACTATGCATGCCATTCATTTTCAACATAGCACTCATTAGCCAGACCCGAGGGCAGTAAGAGCTACAAGCACAAATCAGGTCAAAACATCATCTGGGAAGAACAATGTAGATAAGACCAACAGACAATTTGAGGTGTGAACACCAGGCCCAGATGCAGATTGGAGCAGAACCAGCACCTGAGTGACTAAACCATGAATGATCCGAATACAAACTTGCTTTGGGTCCAGCTCTAGGCTCCGAAAAAATGAGAGCCCTTGGGCACTGTATACATGTAACATCAGTGACAACTGGAGATTGATATTCACCAGAGCAGGAAGTTGGGGGTTCCCCTGCCTCCAGCTGATAGTTGACGAGCCTCTTGTAAAATGAGGAAGGGCTCTTTGAAGGATTAGGCTCATTTGAGCTCTTAAATGCCACCATTTTCCATGAGATACTTTCAGACTTTAAGGTTGTTACCACAAGGAAGCATACTCAAAGGCACCATTATTGTAGGGTTTATCTATCCCTTACTGATATCAATATTTTTAAAGGGATGTGAGAATCTGTAACCCTAAAAGTCACTAAAAAGTCAGAAACAATGTCATCCCCGTTGTCCATTTCCTCTTGTCCTCTCCTCCTGAGAAAATGCAGGCTCACTGCAGGAGGGTGCCTTTGTCTATTGCACACTGCTAACATGTTGGTGGGGTTAGTGTTTAGTGCCAAGTTTCACTGCTTTCTAGGAACCTCATTTCAAAATCTGGGTGACTTATGCTCTGTACGTAACATCCTTTTAGTTTCTTTTTAAAGCCAAAAGGTAGGGTTTGCTAGGTGAATCTCTCTTTTCCCAATAATTTCGCTTTTAGTTAGTTATCTTCATTTGCATATTCACTCAGAATGCATGTAATGAGTGTTCATGAAGGACCCAGCTATTGAAGTAAAGCAACGTTAAGCATGAGAGACAGAGTTGGAGGCCAGGTCTTCCAGAGGCAGGAGTCTCTCCCATTCCTGTTTGAGTACATGCACAAGAGGCCACCTCAACGTCCACTTTAGCTTGCTTTAGTAGTCTGGAATAGGACCAAGGTAGAGGGGACTGGCACACGATTGGTCATTTACCCTTCTTAGGAATTCAGACTAGAGAATGAGAGATTTGTCCTTCTTATATAAAACGTTCCTGTTAAAGCTATTTTCCTATCAGGTAGCAATTGAGTAGAAGTAAAGAACAAAGAAAGCTGGCAAGGAGAAAGGAGCCAGCTGGGGTGAAGTAGTTTCTTCCCCCTCTCCTTCCTCCTCCTCCCCTCTCCTTCCTCCTCCTCCCCTCTCCTTCCTCCTCCTCCCCTCTCCTTCCTCCTCCTCCCCTCTTCTTCCTCCTCCTTATTCTCTTCTCTGGTGATACAGTCCCAAAGGCCAGTGAGATGGGTGAGATAAATTTCTGGTTTGGCTCAACACTCCAGCTGAGGTGTGGAACTGTGCTGAGTCCCTCTGGGACTGTCGCTGATGACTTTGATGAGCTATTTAGCGTCCCTGCATCTCACACATCCTTACGTTGGCTAAAGTTAGCTCCGGTACAGGCCTTTGGTTCACAATCAAAGCATATCCTTGTCCACACACAGGAAAGTACATCATGAATAGGATGGGAAAGTACACCGAACTATTTCACACTATGGTGAGACATAGGTAGGAACTCTCTGGGGTGGATGTTGACCCTGTGACCACATTGGTGATGGAGGAACTGTGGGACCTTGGAGAGGTTCTTCACCACTCTTTCCCTAGGTTCCTCATCTAGAAGGACCTTTAGAATAACTTTTAAGTAGTTAGTCCCTAGAAGAGGAACTTGAAGCCCAGAGACGTGAAGACTATCTGGAAGGTCACACAGCTAGTTCACATAAGAACTGAAAGTATACTCAGCATATCTGATTTACCATTGTACTTTATCCTAGCCTGGGGTACCTGCTGCCTAATAATCAGTACTCACAGTCACCCAGAACCAGAGTGTTCCTACTCAGCTTCGCTTTCTTCTACAGCTTCTTAATTTGGCTGCAACTCAGGACATCTCATGTGCTACCTCCAACTGGGCCCTGACAGATGCAGATGCTGTTCAGAAATAGCACTCAGAGAGTCACGAAGGTCTCAATGTGAAGTTACCAGGGCAATCCATAGAAATTCCAATTGGCTTTATTAACTGAGATTAATAAAGCTAACTTTTATTATTAATATTAATAATAAATAACTCTCTAACTTTTCTAGTCATATGGATAAATGTAGAACGAGCCATCCTCCCCAAACTGGTGAGCAAAAGCATTCACTGAAATGCAGTGGCTATAAGGTGTACCCCGGCAGGACGTGGGAGGGACTTAAAGTCAACCAGTCAATCAACTTTCTAATCAAAAGATGCACAGTGAAAGGTTTGTTTTGTTGTTGTTGTCAATTTTGTTTGTTTGTTTCTTGTTTTTGTTTTTAGCTGAGGATGAGGCTCGGTGATGGAGTCCTTGCCTAGTGTACACAAAGCCCTGGGTTTGATTCTCACTACTGAGGAGAAAATAAACCAGTATGTATGGTGTTTATACCTGCAGCACTAGGCTAAGGAGCAAGGCTTGGAAGTTTGAGGTCAGCATAGGCTATGTAATGAGACTATGTCTCAAAAACAACAAAGTAGCAAAACTGCAAAGCTCAAACAAAGGAAACATGTGATGCTGAACTAAGGAACCAGGTAATATTTACCATTTTAAATGTTGGATGAGGGGAGGCAGGTATTAAGAGAGAAAGGCCAGTAAACTAGAATTTAGTTATTGTATCCCTGGCTTTTGTGTTGGTGGGAGGGTTTATGGGTCCTTTTTATGTTGTTAGAAATAAGTAAAGGAGAACATTTAATTTTTTAAAAAGTAGGCCATGTATGGACACAGTGTGAAAATCAGTTATGGACCAGAGATAATGAATAATTCAATTCTGTGCAACTTAAGCATCTAGATAAAAAGAGCAAAGCAAAGGGAAGAGACTTGTGGTGTCAATGTAATATCTATCATTTCTCTCAAGCTATCAATCATTTCATGGCATTCCAAATCTTCTGGGGTTTTGTTAATATGTTACATGTTGAGATAGTCACTTTGCCACAGGTAAAAATGAACTGTCCTTAATTTGCTTCATATCTGAGCTAAGCTACTGATGCGAATCCATGAGTTGCAGCCTTGATTTATAGAGTGTGACAATACTTGACTTACCATTCTAAACCTAGACTCTCTGCTGAACCTGGGCTTCCTGTGTGTGGCTTACAGCACCAGACAGAAATGCTCAAATTGCTTTAGTTTCAGTTGTGAAATAATTAAAAACAAGCTTTTCAGGTCCTTCAATGTTCTTATTGGTATAAGGAGTTATGTGTCTAAGATAGAGGTGATTACAAACAGCAACAAATCTGCATAGAGTTGTGCATGTAAGAGCTGGCTGATGTCTACTGTGTGGGGAAATGAGAGCCCACATTTCATAATCTACCCTGGAGACCTCAGCTTGATTAGAAATACTAATGTGGACAAGGCAAATCTGGTAAGAAATTAACATTTGGGGGCTCCAGGTAAAGGAGATATGGGGATTGTAGGTACCAGTTTGGAAGCTTTTGTATAAGTCTGAAATCATTTTGGTATAACAGGTTTATAAGTAAATAACTGAGGTGACTGTTATGACAAGCATTGTCATTCTGTGGGAGCAAACTGGGCAGTTCAGTTGAGAGGGTTAGATTTTCTTCTCACCTCAGTTTGAATACAAGTTAGTGTGTTGGTGGTGGTGAATTTTTTAAAGGTCCATTGGGGAAAACGATATATCCACTGTGGTGGTTTGAATGACATGTCCCCAGTAGTCTGGGGGCATCCAAATACTTGGTCCCTAGTTAGTAATGATACTTAGGAAGTGTGACATTGTTGGAAAAGGCATGCCAGTGGAGACTGGAGGCAAGATTTGAGAGTTCATTCCCTGCTTTGTTCTTGCAGTTCAAGGTGTGAGCCATGACTTTGGCTTCGGCATCCAGGCCTGCTGGTTGCTGCCATGCTTATCTCCCCCCAGAACTGCAAACCCAACTGAACACTTCCTTTCATAAGGTCCTTGCTCATGAGGTTTCACCACAGAAGTATATAAGTAACTAGTGAGTCTCCTTTCAATAACAAAATTGAGGCCTCTTTTGCAAGAATTAAAAGCGTGAATTACCTTCTAAATCAATTCACATACTCTGAAATGAAAAGTTATGCAATTAACTTTGTTCTCTGTGAAAGTAGGTCTCTTCAACATATGAAACATTGTATTCAAAAAGAGAGGAAAGAAACTTTCAATTAACTTTCAGGAAAGAAGTAGCATTTCTCTTATGAACAATTATAATGAGGAAGGAAGTGCGGAACTTCATATTCTCAATTCTGCCGAAGTTATGAATCATCACAGCTTTGCTCACAATTACATTATATTTTAGAAGTGCTTTCCAGTGTTCTCCTGGGGCCAGGCCAATTGGTAAAATTTGATGCTCCTAATCCCACGAGACCTTGCAAAGTGGACTCATATCTCGGCAGAATAATCTCTCTTTTTCTCTCACTTCCGTTTCTTCATAGTGAAACTTTAGGGAAGATTCAAGGGGTTGGTTATGTGAAAGGAAGCCATAGCAATGTAACCTAAATAGACCTGTTATATGGAACGTTTTTGCTTTTCCATTTTTCATTGTCCAGCAGATGAGCCTAATTAATAAAGAAAATCAGTGAATGACATGGAGAAGAGAAATTCAAATAAGCTTTTTTTATTTTAGCACATGTGCCAGATATAGACAACCCAACACCAATGGAAGAAAGAGAAATCTGAAGGCTGAGTAAATTACAAAAAGAAAACCCTTACCCAAGAGAAGTTCAGATTCAGATGGCTTCACTATCGAATTCCTAGTATTTAAAATGGGCCGAAACGCATAAACTCTCAAAACTCTTTGAGAAAAGGGAACATTAGGGGGTGACTTCCCAACTCATTCCAGGAAGCCAATGAATGTTACAGACATTAACACCAGGCCATATCACCACAAGAAAGAAAAACACAAACCCATATCTATTGTGAATACAGACACAGATGTCCTCAGTGAAGTGCTGAGTTGAATAGCATAAAAAAAGGTATTCATTTGAAAGCACCATGGGCAACTGAGTAAAGGAGAGAGAGGTGTCCTCCCCAGAGAGGACCATACCAATTGTTTGTCCACTGCAAAACAGTCAAACCAGAAAACATACATATAACATACAGACAAGTACATTGTATGAAATATATATAAGCCATTGAATCCATATAATGTCCAAAATATGTATATACAAATACATATATGCATGCATAACAACTAGTGAGAAAAGAGGCCATAAATTTGAAGGACAGTAGGGAGGAACATATGGGAGGCTTTGGAAGGAGGAAGAAAAATCCAAAGAAGGGAAATATATACAAGCTACCATCAAAAATAACAGGTAATAACAATCATTGGTCATTAATATCCCTTAATATTAAAGAACTCAACTCACCTATAAAAAGACACACCTTAATACGATGGATACAAAAACAGAAGCCATTCTTCTGCTGCATACAAGAAACACACCTCAATTTCAAAGATAGACACAGGCTCAGAATAAAGCGTTGGGAAAAGGCTTTCCAATCAAATGGTCCTAAGAAACAAGCTGGTGTAGCCATCCTAATATCTAACAAAATAGACTTCAAACTAAAATGAATCGAAAGAGACCAGACCTGACATTACTTATTCATCTCAGGAAAAATCCAGTAAGATGAAGTCTCAATTCTGAATATTTATGTTCCAAACACAAGGTCACCTGTTGCACAAATAAATGAAACTCAGGGATAGATCTCTGAGAAAGTTGGAGATATTAGAGAGAGTAAACACCACAGTTAGATCTTACCCAGCTGTCTTCCAGCTTCCTCAGCCTGGCTTCTCTCGGCTTCTTCTAGCTTCTGTCTTTCTATGCCCTCCTTAAATACTCTCTTGGTAAATTAAGGCATGGCCCCACCATGGCCTGCCTGGGATCCTGGAACTCCTTCTGTAAACTAAAATGACCTCAAACTCAGTTTGGATTAAGGGTAGAGGTCACTACTCCTGGGATACTCCCTGTGCTGGGATTAAAGGTGTGAATCACCACTCTCTGATCCTCCTAGACTGTCTGTGGTTAGATCCCTCTTATATCTCCGAAACTTTTGGAACTTTTTGTTAAATCCCCACAGTCACCTACATACATAAAAGAAAAACTACTATAGCTTAAACCTCACAACAAACCCCACACACTAATACAGGGAGACTTCAATACCCCACTTTCACCCTTGAATAGGTCAATCAGACAGAAACTCAACAGAGAAATAAGGAATTTAACAGATGTTATGACCCAAATGGTCTTAGTAGATATATACAGAACCTTCCATCCAAACAAAAAGGAATATACATATTTCTTAGCACCCATGAAATTTTCTCTAAAATACTCAGTCATAAAGCAAATATTAATAGATAAAAATTGGGAATAACTCCTCATATCAGACCACCATGGTCTGAAGCTAGTTAAACTAAAATCTAGTACAACAACAACAAAAAACACAGGTAGCCTACAAACTCACAGAAACTGAACATATTTCAATTGAACAACTTCTGAGTCAAGGAAGAAATTAAGAAAGAAATCAAAGACTTACTTGAATTTAGTGAAAATGAAACCACAACATACTCAAACTTATGGGACAGAATGGAGGCAGTGCTAAGAGGAAAACTCATAGCGTTATAAGCCTATAAATAAAACCTAGAGAAATCTCATACAGGAGACCTAATAGCACAGCTTGAAGACTTTAGAACAATTAGAAGTAAACTCACCTAAAAGGAGTAGATAGCAGCAAATAATCAAACTTTGGGCTGAAATCAACACAATAGGAATAAAGAACAAAAAGAATAATACAAAGAATCAATGAATCAAAGAGTTGGTTCTTAGAGAAAGTCAACAAGATAGATAAACCCCTACCCAAACTAACCAAGAAGCAGAGAGAGAGAATCCAAATTAACAGAATCAGAAATGAAAAGGGGAACATAACAACAGACACTCAGGAAATCCAGAGAATTATCAGGTCATACTTTGAAAAATCTATACTCCACTAAAATGGAAAACCTAAAAGAAATGAACAGCTTTCTGGACACGTATCACTTCACAAAATTAAATCAAGATCAAATTAAAGACCTAAACAGACCTATAATCCCAAAGGAAATGAAGGCTGTTATTAAAAGTCACCCAAGTAAAAAAAGCCTGGGACCAGACAGATTCAGTGCAGAATTCTACCAGATATTCAAAGAAGAACTAATACCAATACTCCTCAGACTGTTCCATAAAGCAGAAACTGAAGGAACATTGCTGAACTCTTTATGAGGTCACAATCACCCTGATTCCCAAGCCACTCAAAGATGCAACAAAGAAAGTGAATTACAGACTAATCTCCCTCATGAACATTGATGCGAAAATATTAAATAAAATGCTGGCAAACTGAATCCAACAACATATCAAAAAAAATCATCCACCACAATCAAGTAGGCTTCATCCCAGAGATGCAAGGATAGTTCAAGATACGAAAAACTGTGAATGTCACCCACCATATAAACAAACTGAAAGGATCATTTCATTAGATGCTGAAAAAGCCTTTGACAAAATCCAACACTCCATGATAAAAGTCCTAGAGAGATCAGAAACTCAGGGAAAATACCTAACTATAATAAAGGTGATATACAGCAAGCCAACAGCCGACATCAAACTAAATGGAGAAACACTCTAAGCAATCCTACTAAAATCAGGAACAAGACAAGGCTGTCCTCTCTCTCCTTATCTGTTCAATATAGTTCTCAAAGTGTTAGCTAAAGCAATAAGAGAACAAAATGAGATTAAGGTGATATAAATTGGAAAGGAATAAGTCAAACTATCTCTATTTGCAGATGATATGATCGTATACATAAGTGACCCACAAAATTCTACCAGAGAACTCCTACAGCTGATAAACACCTTCAGCAATGTAGCAGGGTACAAGACTAACTCAAAAAATCAATAGCCTTCCTATACATCAAGGATAAAAGGGTTGAAAAAGAAATCAGAGAAATATCACTCTTTACAATAGCTGCAAATACCATTCATTATCTTGAGGTAACTCTGACCAAAGAAATAACAGACCTGTTTGACAAAAACTGTACATCACTGAAGAAGGAAATTGAAGAGAATATCAGAAGATGGAAAGATCTCTCATGCTCCTTGATAGGTAGGATCAACATAGTAAAAATGGCAATTTTACAAATGCAATCTACAGATTCAATGCAATTCCCATCAAAATCTTAACACATTTTTTTACAGACCTTGAAAGAACAATCAACTTCATATGGAGTTTCACAGGAAACCCATGATTGCCAAAACAATCTTGCTCAATAAAAGAACTTCAGGTGGAATCACCATCCATGACTTCAAGTTATACTATAGAGATACAGTAATAAAAACAGCCTGGTACTGGCATAAAAACAGACTTGTGGATCAATGGAATCAAATCAAAGACTACCTGAAGGTCTGGAGGGCTCACTGAATCGAGAACAGCCACCGTAGAACCATGGGGGGAAAGGAGCTAGGCCCTCCAAGGGTAGGCAACTGTTGATTGGCAGGGGCAGTATATGGAGCCTCGAGGTGTGTGTTCCTGTGCATGGGCTGGCACCTTGGAGCCCATTCCCTGCAGAGGAACACCTAACCCACTCTTGACTTTGGGATGAGGAAATTGGACTTGCCTGGAATGAATGTGCCGAGCTGAACTGACCCACTTAGGACTTCTTGCCCTTTGAGGGGAGGAGATGGGTGGATGCAGAAGAGGGGGGACTGAAGGCTGACTGGGAGGAGGGAAGGGAGGGGAAGCAGGGAGATACATAGATAAAAAATGACATATTTTTTATAAAAAATAAAAATGTAATACCCCCAAAATAATATGAACAGATATAATCTTGAAAGTAAAAAAAAATTTCAATTAAAAAATCAGTTTATTTTTTCACAAGAAAATAGAATGTCAATTTAAGAGGAATTTTTGATGGAATACAAAATTATTTTGCTATTGAAAAAAAATCAGTTAATGGATTGGGATGGAATAGGATGACAAAACTCTGGGTCTTTCCAGAAATAGGGCATTTTTACAAAATTTAATACATTTTCCCAATAACTCCTCCTCCCCCACCAAAGAAACTAAGCAAGGGAGGGAACTTTTTATAATACTCCAATACAGAGTATCTGTAGGATCAGAATAAAACAAGACAAGAATGTTCCACCTCACAGTAGATTTAAAAAAGAAAAAGAAAAGACGTAAAAGCCATCAAATGGAGAACAACTATCTATTTGTAGATGATGTGGTCTGATGTGTAGAATCACGATTAACAAGTTAGTCACACAGTACACAATCAATACACAAAAATAGATCTGCTTTATATACTACTAGTGGGCAACCCAAACTAAAATTACGATGAAATTCCAATTATAGTATTGTTAAAAAGAACAATAGCCATAAGGAAACCACAAGGTATTTAGACTGAAATATAAGATTCAAATGATCACTAAAGAGTGAGCAAAGATTTTAATCGTTGGCGAGCCACCCCGTTATCACAGAGTGGAGCACTTAGTAGTCGCTATGAAGATGATAACAAAGATCAATCTTACCTGCAGATTAAAAACAATGTATTTTAGAGCTCCGCTGTATATTTCATAAAAATTGAAAAGATGATATCAAAAAAATTAGAAAATTCAAAAGATCTAGAAAATCCAGAGATTTTTGAAAAATAAGTTTGGGAGACTCACATATTCTGATTTTAAAGCCTGTCACAAAGTTACGGTAAGCAATGTAGTGTGTACTAGCATACTGCTAAGGATGTAAATATAGAAAAGAATGGGGATCTCACAAATAAACTCTCATTTGTGGTCAACTGATTTTGAAATGGTTTCCAAGATGATTCTGGGAGAAAAATCTTTAATAAGAAATCTGGAATAATTGACTGCCAAGTGTAAATAAATGAAATTGGACTTCCTTTTTATGTACCAATTAACTTATGTCACGCGCACCCTCGCCCGCAAGGACGAGGCGACATCAGGCTCTTCTTTCAGTGGTTTATTCAGGTCCTTGAAACTTCTGCCTCTGCTTCCACTACTGCCTCTCCCACTGGGGAAAACCCGCTCCCAGCTATATACCCTCTGGACTGCTAGTCACGGGGCGCCACGTGGGCCATGCCAATAGATCCAGGTGCACGGAAGCAAGCCACACCTGGAAGCAAGCCACGAGCTTAGCCTTAGCCAAATAATGAGTTGTTTATCTCAGAGAGCTCTCAGGTAGAAGGCAGAAGCCAGCACCATCTTTAAGGTGTGGCCACGCAGCTCTCTACAGTTCCCCCTTTTTGTTTTTATAAAGGAATTAGCAGGTAAGCGCAGAGGTCTACTCTCTGTTGTGCAAGGAACATTATCCCAAGACTCCTTTTGGGGCGTCCCCCTAGGGATTATGGGACTCCTTCGACACCCTTTTTTCACAGAGTTGGGACATTAGAGTGAGAAACCCACATGCAAGCAGACATGCTCTCCTTGAGCCCTCCAAAACATAGTTGAGGTGCTCAACTGCAGTGCACTAGCCTCACAACCTGCAAAAAACCTTAATCTTTTAAGGCAGCAAGCCAAACATAGGGGTACTGTCCAGTCTCTACAGCTACAAAGGCTTGGACAATCATGGCCGCATCCCGGCACTGTCTGGTCCTAATGCGGCAAAGGCACCACAAGCAAACCCCAGAGACCAGCACCATCAGGCCAGCTATAGCTCCTAGACCCGCCCACTCCTTCAGATAATCCATGGCAACAGCGGACCAGGTAGCCAATCCCTCAGCTATGGTAAAGAGAGCCAGAGAAAGTCTCTCCTTTGGGGAATTTGGGCGTAGTTATCCATTACTACTTCCTGCTGATTAAGGGGCGTTGAAAATCTCATGGATTGTTGAGACTGGATCATAATCTGCAGCCATGAAGCTGATCTGGCCATCTCTTCCCATCAGAGGTTTTTTCCCAGGGGGTCTTGGTTGATGAAACCATATTTGCCTGGAAGCAATCCACAGGTTCTCATCTTCTGTGGAAACAAAAGCAGAACTCTTCCGAAGCAATAAATCCTTATACACAAATTTTGAAATCAAAATACCTTTAAGATATATATTCTTGTTTAACTTAGTAGCCTTAGCATTTGTAATCCATTATCTTTCTGCAGTTAGCTCATTAACAGTTAAAAAATTAGAAGAAAACACAATAACAACCAAAATCCAGATTTTGTGTCTATTTTCCATCTTTACGTGGCTTATTATATTTTTATTATTCTATTTCTCTTTTTAAAGACTTTTTCTAACCTCTTTCTTTTCTCTCTGAAGCCTATGTACCTTTTACATGCATTGTAACCCGTTTACAGGTTTTTCTTTTCATCTGAATCTGTTTTATTGTGAATCCTTAATCATCTTCTAACCGTAAGAGCTTTCAAAATACACTCTCTAAAAAGAAGCATAGTTTTTGCAAATTAGGCTGAATCACTAAGTTCTCTTAGAGGGACCCCGTCTCTGTTCCTGGCCAGCAAACAGAGCACGCCCAAGAAAATGCTGCTAATAAGACGCCCATAGAAAAATCCTTTTCTCTTTCACTTTTAAACTCGCTTGTCAGCGAGTCTTATCCCCGCTTTTGTCACGGATCCTCATCCCACCTGAGGACTCTTTCCCGCTTTTATCGCGGGTCCTCAACTTGCCTGAGGACTCTCTGGTGCACCCTCTGACCACTGAAAGTTCTGGGCCTTTGTTGACCATACGGCGTTCTCCCCATACAGGTCGCCACTTGTCTTGTTCTCCCCATACAGGCCACCACTTGTCGCGCACCCTCGCCCACAAGGACGAGGCGACATCAGGCTCTTCTTTCAGTGGTTTATTCAGGTCCTTGAAACTTCTGCCTCTGCTTCCACTACTGCCTCTCCCACTGGGGAAAACCCACTCCCAGCTATATACCCTCTGGACTGCTAGTCATGGGGCACCAGGTGGGCCATGCCAATAGATCCAGGTGCACGGAAGCAAGCCACACCTGGAAGCAAGCCACGAGCTTAGCCTTAGCCAAATGAGGAGTTGTTTATCTCAGAGAGCTCTCAGGTGGAAGGCAGAAGCCAGCACCATCTTTAAGGTGCGGCCACACGGCTCTCTACAAACTTATAGTCATACACATTGTCATGAGATAAAACTATACAATCTTAGGAGGAATAAAAGGAGTATTTTATATTTTATTTATTTATTTTCTGTGCATAAATATATGTCTATACACCACAGATCTGTCTGATGCCTACAGATGCCAGAAGAGGGCACTGGATCCCCTGAAATTGGAGTTATGGATAGCTGGGAGCCACTACCTGGGAGCTGAAAATCAGACCTGTGTCCTCTGCAAGAGCAGTAAATGCTCTTAACCACTGAGCCCTTTTCCAGCTCCAGAAGGACTATCTATCTCTAGATGGATGGATGGATGTCTGGATGGATGGATGGGTAGAGACATATACACATGTTAGGTAAGATTCATAAACATAAATGACAGAAAAGCAAAATTAATTATGTTTGGTCAGAACTGAAAGATCAATTGGCCCCAGACTGGCCACAGACTCATAGTTCTCTTGACAACCTTGTGGGTGCTGGGACTGTAGGTGTGTGACCATGCCTGACTAAAATTAAGAGGTTGTTCTACAAAGTCCTCATCCATTGTGAATACAGACACAAAAGTCTGCAACAAATTAGTAAGTGCGATGTCACAAAAAAGTGTTGTCAAGAGGAATTTCCTAAGGAATATGAAATTATTTTGCAATTGAAAAAAATCAAGAAAGTGGAAAAAGCTACAGAATGAGATTTCAAAATGTTTATAAACCCAAGGTTTCAATGTGACTTGCATTCAGAATAAATATAAAAATTTTTATATGTAATAAAATATATTATTCAATTCAATATTTAAGAGAGAAACCATTTTAATGATAAAACCCCAAAACAGGCAAATAATATCTTTAGACATTTCCCTCCAAATAATATGCAACTAGCTGATAAGAATATGGAAAAATCTCGAGTCATTAAGAGAAATTGAAACGACCAATGACATACTACTTCAAACCTTTTAGGATAGCTGTAAACAACAGGACAAGTAATGACAAGCATTAGGAAGCACGTAGAAATATTGGACACTCTTGGTTTACTGTGGCAATGTAAAATGGCAAAATCTACTTTGACAATAGGTGGGTAGAATCTCACAATATCAAGCAATATTCTCAGATGACTTAAAACTTCATGGGTACAACTGCGTTTTGACAAAGATGCCAAAAAAAAAAAATACATCAGAGAAAAGATAGCAACTTTAAAGAATGATGTTGAGAAGAATGGATATCTTACCTTGCGCACTGATCAATTTTAAGTTGATATATTAGACTGGAAGCTCTGAAAACTTTTAGAAGAATGAGTATGGGGTATCCTTTGGGATAAGGCCTAGATTACTGAAGCTCTTAAACATCATCACTAATGTTTCTTTGTCCGTGAGATGATGCAGATGCTCACAACTGGTCCAAGTGTCCATGGAGTGCTCAGCCAGAAATGGGACATCTACATCATACCCCTCCCCAAGGTTCAGGGAACTTTATGGAAGTGGGGAGCAGTAAAGATTCTAAGAGCCAAGAGTCATGGAGGATCAGTACAAAGCAGTATCTTCTAGACATAACAAGACCCTGCATTCTAACCCAAATTACCTGTGGTTGTTTACCCAATGCTGCACAAGATAAAGCCTGTCAACAGTCTATGATGGAGTAGAAAGGAGCTTACTCCTGATTGCAGAGCTGTGAGTAGCTGATGATTGGTGAGGAAGTGTCAGTTTTCTTTATGGGTGTGGCTCCTGGTAGGCGAACCACTCTTTAGTGGAAGGTTACAGACCTATGAGTACATGGACAGCACAGATTCAGAGTTAGTAGGCTATGCTTTTAAAAATGGACATAAAGTTGGAGGTGGTAGGGGCTTGGTGTGGACCAGGCAGGAGTGGATATTAGGGGGTGGTGTGAATATGATCAAAATACAATGTATGGAGTTCTCAAAGAATCAATAAAATACTTTAGATTAAAAGAGATATTCTTAGGCATGTCTGAAAGAAATGAAAATATGTTCATATAAAACATACATGAACGTTAATGGCATCTTTCATAATAGAACAGAGGCTTACCCAAATGTACATCAACTGATGAATAGATAAAATGTGACACACTCACATGATAGAATACTATTCAGTTATAAAAATGAAGGTCTAATATATACTAAACATGGTGAGCTCAGAAGACTTTGCGCTGAGGAGAGGAAATCATATATAAAAGGCCATACACTATATAAAACATGTACTGGAGATGTTCAGAATAAACAAATACACAGACACAGAAGACAAATGACTGATTGTCAGTGACTGGGAAGGAGAGAAATTTGGAGCTGAAGAGTAATAGATATGAAATTTAATGAGGGGTAAAAAAGTAGTCTAAATTGGGAAGTGATGATAGCTATACAGTAGTTGGGTAGGATAACCACTGACTTTCATGTTTTCAAATGGTGATTTATGGTATGCAAACAATACCTCAAAATTATTGTATAAAATGTCTTTGTGCTTTCTGCTTTGTTTTCTCTATTGTACTGGACCTTAAATGTGTATTTCTTGAGTTTTTCCAAGTTCCACAAAGACTACTCCATTAAGGAGCTTTTCCTCTTCCGCCTCCTCCTCCTTTTCCTTCCTCAAGCTTTCACTCCTAATAATTGGAGAAAATCTTAAGTTCCTCTATACTCAATAGTAAACTTTACAAACCATGTACCTGCTAAGCAGAACTTGCTTCTTGTTCCTTGATAGGCCCTAATGGGCTGATAGGCTTTCAAGGACCAGAATGTATGCCTGAATGTCACACACATGTCAGAGTGACATTCAAAGGTGTGAATGTGAAGATGACTCAGCTGGGAACAGCAGCATGAGTGTCATCCAGTGTCATCATGGGTGGCACCTAAGCTGTAGATGTGGGAGAGCGTGGGTTGCTATGTGGTTGGGAGTGGGGTATGTGAAATGTAAGACAGCCAAGTCAGAATCTCTGGAATCCCATAGAAGAATCACAGGCATATTTTGTCCTCTTTTCCATTTTGGAAGAAAGATTATTTAGATTTTTAAAAGAAAAGGGAAAGAAATTTCTCCCTTGAAATTATTTTTATTCAAAACCGGGAGCAAAGCAGGATGAAGTAAGATAGGATTTCAAGACACATCTCAACCATCTCGTATTTATTCAGAATCATGAATGAGACATGTAAGACCTCTCAGAATGAAAAACTGACCAAGGTGGTCTCCTAAGGGGCTGACTGCATTTCAGACCAACAGTTGGGCTTATGTTCTTCCAGTTCCAGAGCTTATAAATGCCAAGAACACTGCATCATTTCCCCTCATGACATTTGAAAAAAAACCCTCAAAAAAAAAAAAAAAAAAAAAGAGGGCTTAAAGAAACAGAAAAAAAGCACAAGGTCAATATGGCTTCTGCACATTGCCAAGCAACCCAGAGAACTCTAATCATTTAGGTTTTGCTCAGCGTAAATGTGTATATGATTTTGAATATATGCATATGTATTTAGCACATAGGCATGATATATATAGTCTAAATTGAATTATATATAATAAATTGAATTATTTGAATTTGCTGTTATTTATGTTTTAATTTAGAAAATATTAAGCTCATACGCCTCAACTAAAAAGTTCTGCACAATCTAAAAGTTTGCATAGGGTGAGTATGAAAATTTAGCAACTCTACACAAGTACTCAAGAAGTTATATTTCCACACTTCTCACAGTGAAGTTGCTCATGGTATAACACTTGTCCTGTTTGGTATACTTCCCTGCTGTCAGATCATCTCAGCCTGTCCCAGGCATGTGATCTCAAGGGATTTATCACCATCTCAGTTAGTGACAAGGCTCTGAGGGAGGGAAGGGTTGTGAGTCATAAGAAAATGTGTTAAATAAGTATTTCTTTTACATCAATTTTAAAAGGGGTAAAAGCAAGTCACATATGGTGACAAGGTACACACACCTGTAATTCCAGCCTTCGTGGGGCTGAGACAGAAGAATCATGTATTTGAGGCCAGCTGTAGTGAAACTCCCATCTAAACATTATCTATAAAATAAAACTCTCATATAAATATTACAAGGGAAACAATTGTATTTTAATATTAAATCTATTATTTGACAATGTCACACAACTATGTAACACATTCTTGTAGTCAGATGTTTTCTGTCCTGTCTGGATAGCCCCACAGCCACTTAGGAAATAACTGACTCTACTGGCCTAGCATTATAGCAAATAAATAGTAAAGTTCAGGCTTATTACTAACTAGCTCTTTTGCTTAAATTAACCCATCAATATTATCTATGTTTAGCCACGTGGCTTGGTACCCTTGCTTCAGTTCAGAATTCTTATCATGCTTCCTCTGTGTCTGGCTATCATCTTTGAGACTCTGCCTTTCCTCTTCCAGGAATTCTCTTACTCTTGTTCACCCTCCTCTATTTCCTGTCTAGCTACTGACCAATCAGTATTTTATTAAACCAATACAAGTAACAAATCTTTACAATATTCAAGAGCAATTTCCCACATTCTGATTACTTACTCCATTTTCTCTTATTTCCCTCCTGCCATCACCCCCCATACACACACACACACACACACACACACACACACACACACACAGACAAACACACACACACACATACACAACACACGCACACAGACAAACACACACACACACACACACACACACACACACACACACACACACACACACACACACAAGTCCTGTTCTCCCATTTTGTGTCTTTTTGTTTTGTTTTGTGATCCACTGGATTTAACTACGGAAAATCCACATGACCATAGTTGTGGAAGTATCCACTGGAGAACTGTGAGATCACCAGCAGGTACATGGTTGAAGACAATGAACCTGTTCTCATGCAGGTGCAGTGCTAGCAACCAGAGCTGCCGTGAATGTTATGACTATAACATCCATGCTATGTCCAGATGATTGGGAGAAAAAGCTGTAGAATTCTATCTTCTGGATACATACATGTGTGTTTGTGGTGTGTGTGTGTGTGTGTGTGTGTGTGTGTGTGTGTGTACCAGTGACCTTTCTTGTCTAGCAGGTTGGAATGACATGCAAGGTCTACATTTAGGTGAAGTGCTATATAAGCTTTCTAACTTAGCAGCTTGCCTAACAACTTCTGACACTATACACATTAGTCATCAGGGAGGGAGAGAGATTTTTATTTCATTCCCTTTGAAAAGGAAAAGTAGCTATTAGAATCAATTCGATGAAGACCTCCAAGAATTTTTATGTATGGATGGAGGGAATTAGGAACTATAAAGTGATTTTACAAACTTTTGAAATTGGTCTTTCACAAGATAATGTTGTATACAAGTGCAAGGAAATTCTCTAAGGCTTTGGGAAGGATTCTGACAAGGGTTGATAAAAGGGCTATACTCAAGGGCTAAGGGACTATCAAAAGGGCCATATTTATAAGGCAAGAACACAGAAAATTGTATTCAGTTGAAATTGAAATCATGAGAGGTATCGAATAAACTTTTTAGTTTAATGGAAAATAGCATGGGAGTCATAAAAATAATCCACAGAGTCTGTCATACAAGCCAAGAAGTAGTTTTGTGTCTGTCTGTCTATCTGGTTGGCATGACAGGCTGTCAACGATTGACTAAAAAGTTACAAAAGCACCCTTAACATTGCTAATATCAGTTCATCCTGAGGCTTTGCTTAGAAATTTTAGTTACTACTTCCTTCTGCAAAAACATCAGTTCTCTGTATTGGCCCAGTCTGATCCTCCCCCTAGCAATGCAGAGAAAGTACAGCATACTTCCACTCTTCCTCTCAGAAGATCAGAGGCAAGGCCCCAGAGTGGTCAAGAACTAATCTTGATCTGAGTTCTCCAGGCACCAGACAACCAGACAAATACAGTGGCTCCTTCTCTTGGTACTTCCACTGTAAGGATGCTCTGGTTCAATCTAGTGAAATGTGAGTCTAGGGCCTAGAAATACTAAAGCACTTGGGATTCTCATGTCCGTCTTCACTATTACCCACAATGATGATCACAGGTCTTACCCACACAGCTTTCCTTCTTACTGAAGGAAAATTTACTCCTAAAATAAAAACATTCACACATACCTTTCATTTAATTAAAATTTTTAATTTTAATGAGCATATTTGTTCTAGATACTTTTTAGTTGCCATGATAAAACATTGACCAAAACCATGTTGAGTAGGAAAAGGTTTATTTTAGCTTAGGAACCTGAAAGCAGGCACTGAGCTCCAGAGAAGTGTTGCTTACTGGCTTGCTTTCCATGGCTTGCTCAACCTGCTCTGTTACAGAATCCAGGACTACCTGCTCAGGGATGGAACCACCCACAGTAGGCTGGGCCTTCAGCATAAATTATTAAACAAGAAAATGATCCCAAACACACCCACAGACCAATCTGATGAAGGCAATTTCTTGTTTATGTTCCCTCTTCTCAGGTGACTCCATTTGAGTAGGAAGCTAACTAGGAAAATTAAAGAAACTCTAGTCAGCCCAAGCATGGCAGGCAGGGCTCTGGAAGACTTTGTCCTTCTCCTCATCTGCCTTGCCTTGTTAGAAACTATTGGATTACATTCCTAAAGCTAACCACCAAGATCTGTTAACTTATTTGGCCACTTGCTCCTCCTGAGGCTGACTACCAAAGTCAGCTAGTAGGGTATTAAAGTCCAGCAACAGCCTCCTTTGGCTCACCTAATTGATATTCCCAATTAAAATAGAACATCTCCTTTTGCTTTTGTGAACCGCCATTTGCCTATGGGTCTCATCTGTCTCCTCTCTGTCTGAGAGGGTCCTTTGTCTCCCTCTGGGACAAATATCACTGACCCCTCTCCCTTGTTCCTTTCCACCTGGTCCTTAATCGTCTGTCTCCTGTCTTCACCTTTTATTGCTCTGTCCTTTGTTTCTGTGGGGCAAATAAATCTCCTTTGCATTGAAAACTTGGTTTTGGGCCTCTGGAACCAATGCTGACCTCTTTAAAAACATCATGATAAAAATAGAAAAATATCTAAAAGTTAATAGTACCTCTGACAATACAGAAAGTTTATTTTTAAAAATTCTAATTTTGTAGTGGCATACACGTTTAACCCTGGAATTCAAGAGGCAGAGACAGAAAGATTTCTATGTGTTTGAGGTCAGCCTGGTCTACATATTAAGTCCAAGGTTATCCAGGGCTACACAGTAACTCAAAAACAAACAAATATTAATATATGGAAAATATAGTTCAAACATTTTCATGAAAACAATGTGCTTAAATCGCCTATAATCTGGAGAAAGTATTATTTACATTTTAATTTGGATTCTTAATTTTTCTATTTACTTATAAAGTAAGTATTTACAAAGAGATTCAATAAAATATTATCTCATGCATTTATCAACATATTATTGATATTTTTCATGTGGTAAAATATGGTTTACAATAAACTCAAGTAGCTGCATAATTTCTCTGGTATTTAGAAAAGCTGTAAGATACTTTACAACTTTTTATGTGGTATTAAATTTTAATTGTATACTATTTAAGCATTTTAAGGTACATAATAATGTTAAAATGAAGATGATAATGATGATTATTATTATTATTATTATTATTTCTTTCCAATAGGGCTAATAGATGTTCAAGCATTAAGATTTTTTTGTTTACTATCAAAGTGTCCATCACAAGGAGTGTACCATCCAAAGCCATCCTATTAGAAATGGGGATGGGATGGGCAGGGACACACTGCAGCATGTTCACAGAGGCAGCTAGGATGTGTGTTCCCTAAATACTATGTTCAGAAGAAATAGTATTTGTATTTTGTCCTATGCTGAAACCCAAGCTGGGGGTTGTATTGTGTCTCAAAACTTTTCTGGAGGAGATGCAACACACAAGTCATCTCACCCCTGATAGGAAACTCAGACACCAAAAAAGTCCAACTTGGTGAACCAATTAACTTTATTGGGGTTATTTACAGGAATACTGGGGGGGGGGATTTACTCACAGGAACAGAAATGACTCAAAGACAACTGTGTTACCAAAGCCCACCCCAACATGGGTAAACCTGGGAGCCTGGAGTACACTGCGTAGCACGCCGTCAGCCAACAGACTGAGGAGTGAGTCTGGTCTTAGCCCTCTTCCAAGCAGCTTGGCTGATCTCTGGTCTTCTGTCAGTCTTGTTTGTAAATGGTCTTTTCTCAGCATACTCTCAGCTTTTATGACTTACCCTGGCACAGACAGACTGAGTGAATCTATTCAACTTCAGGGACTTCCAGAAGCCCTTTTGAGTTGTTTACCTGCTGCTTCCCTGCAGGGTGGGATGTTTTAATATCAGAGGACACTGTTTCACAATAGGTTGAAATGTTGTATCTAGAAGCATAAAAAATAATGCAGAAGTCAAAGAAACCAGTAACCTTCTAGATGCTTCTAGAAGCACTGCAGTGTTGATTTGCTACCTTGAACAGTTATTCCTGAAGACAGGGTAGTCCAATGATAATAGGAATAGGGACATATTAGCTAAGGGTCAAAGGAAATTGCCAAGTAAGAAGCATAAAAATGGTGTGTATGGGATGACAGGCCAGCACTGCCTTGGGCTTTGTGTGGGTGCTCTCAGGGCACCACTGGCAAACAGGCTTCTTGTGCCTGATCAGAGCCGATAGCTCTTGTTGTCTCCCGAGTATGTGCCATTCTGGCCTTTAATGGCCCATCCTACTAAAACCCTATGTTTATAGAGGAAATAGGGAAAAACCTGTTTTCCTGCACTATAGACGCTGCCACCTGCTGAGTGCTAGCCTCTTGGGAGACTCGAGACCTTGGGTGTGCCTGATGAGGGGGCAGGGTGTGAAAGAGAGTTAAGGTGAAGTGGGAGACAAAAAGGGGCACGAGGAGACACACAGGCAGAAGCGGGAGAAGAGGCAGAAGCTGGGGACAAGCATGGGTTAGAGTCAGTGTGAGTGGAAGGGGCAGAAGGAATCCAGCATGGCGGGAAGCTAGAGGGGAAAAGGCTAGGCGAGATGCAGTGGCAGGAGAGAAGCATGGCTAAGGGACAGACAGGTCTAAGATGTAAGATGTACTGAATAAAGCTCAGGTCTCTCAGTGTCAGAGAGAGCCTGAATGATGGAACCTAAATGACTCCTGAGTGTAGACTTATTTAATCTTGACGCTCCTTGCCTGGGACAAAACTTGGACCACAAAGAAACCGGACGCGGTAAGTGGAGGTCATAACCGAGATCCCACTCGGTAAGCTCTGAAATGAGCATGGCGCTTGGGTGAGAGCACAGTCTTGGAAGGGGGAGTGGGCATGAAGACGGACCTGAGTGGGTGTGACTATGCCAAGAGGAGAAAAGCCATCTAGACAGAAGCCAGTGCCAACCTCAGGAAAGCCAGACAGTGAACTTTCTGTTCATATGGCTTCCAGGGTGGTGACAAAGTTTTCACGTGACTATGACAGTTCTTTTTACTGTACTGTTTTCTCCTTTCTACCATGGATTGGATTTCCTACCATCCCAGTTTCCCAGGACCTGGTGAAAGCGTGCCATGGTGGCAAAAATCTGGATTGGTGAGGTTGGCCCTGTGGTTATCCTTTAACACTCTGGTTTTCTAACCTGGCTTGGTAGACCCCACCCCTCTCTTGCCCAATGAGATTTATAAATAATTTGACCTCTCATTCGCCTTTCTCCCTAGTAGGAAGTTCTATCTGTAAAGTGACTAACCACCTCTTCACACTTGTCAGTGTGTGGGTGGGTGCCCTGTCCTGGTCAGTTTATACAGGGTAAGTTTCCTTTCTGCCATTTGAGGTCAGGAGAATAAAAATAAACTGAGAAATGAGGCTCAGGGTCCCAGAGAAAGAGAGAGATAGCATCCAGGAGACAAAGGGAGTCAGAGAACATGCCTGAGAGAGACAGAGAGAGAGAGACAAAGAGCTAGAGAGAGGACACTGAGAGGGGAGGGAGCATTGGAGGAAAACCAACTCATTCTAGGAAAGTTTCTATCCTCTTTCCTTTCTTTTAATCTTTCTTTTCGAATGGAAAGATACTTGGGTTCACTTATCACAGGTTTATAAGTGGGGGGAGGGCTATCATTTTCAGACTTAGCTGCATTCACTGTGGGTGTGGATAGCTTGCCCAGCTTCCAAGCTTCTCATCTTCCTGCTCCTTCTACCCAGGCACCATCCACTGCAAAGGTTTAGGTCCACAGAAACAGGAAGGGGCAGGGGAAAATAGACTGAAGTGCTTTGGACCAAAGAACACTGTCCAGACGCTTAGCCTCTGTGTGTGTCAGCAGAGAGACCATCTCGAGTTTTCTCCCTTCCATAGCTACTGGTCCCATTGGCATTGGACTTCCAAGGAACCCTACAGTTAATAACAGGCATTTTCTTTTCAAAAATTCTTAACTGGTATACAAAATAATGAGTTTTCTTATAGCATTCACGAATGCTTATCACCCCTGTGCTAATATTCAAAAGCCCAGGACGTGATCCTTCCCCTCTTCTCTCCACCTTGCTGGCTCATTGCTCTCCACACACATATATGTCAAGACTCCATGCATGGCAGGTGTAATGTTTGTCTTTCTGAGTTGGGATTAATTTGTTCGAATGATTATTTCCAGTTCCATACCTTTTCTTTTCTAATGGCATAATTTTATTCTTTATAATTGAGAAGCTGAAGCCATGATTGTCTCACAAAGCATGAACTTTAAAACCAAAATGATGGGACCGAAAGTTCCTCACTTGGCTTTTTTTTTTTTTTTTTTTTTTTTTAGCATTTTTGTGCTGTTATTATTGGCATCAATACAACACCTTTGTCTAACTCCATCTGCACTTTTCTTGGTCGCCTTTTTAATCACTGGGACGGAAATACGAGAAATGTCTATTGTGGCCCTGGGGTTCAGTTCATGATTGCTTGGGGCTGTTACCTTTGTGACGACACAGAACATACATATCAGGGAGTATGCAAGAGAAGAAACAGACAGAGGAGGAGGGAAAGAGGGGAAGAGGAGGAGGGGGAAGAGGAAGAAGCACTGGATTCCCATAGTCTCCTCTGAGGACGTCTCTGGTGACTTAAGACTTCCTACTAGGACCCTTCTAAAGTTTCTACCACCTTCCAATGGCACTGCCTTTCATGTATCTTTGGGGAAAGTTCGGGATCAAGATATCACTCTTTCCCTGGGTTGGACTCCTCTTGATGTACACAGCGGCACTGTGGTGGTTCTATGGAATAAGAACTGCTCTGGCCACTGCCTTTATAAGGCCAAAGCAGGAAGAGAGCTGCCCTCAGCTCCCTCCTCTCCCCACCCACCCTGTGTACTCTTTGCTGGAACGGCAGTGCCTGGGCCCCGCATCAGACTTCTTCAGTCATCCGAGCTTAGTGCAGAGAGGGAAGTAGCATGCCTGGTTCTTTTGGAATAAAATAACCTCGGTCCTTTCTGAGGGTTTTGTACATGGTTCAAACTTTATGGGCCCCTGCCTTTGTTCCCTACAGCTGTCTTAATAAAATCACCACAAACATGGGACCGTAAAGCCAAAGCCACATTCATTCTCCAGCCTTACAGTTTGGGAGATTCGAAACTTGAAAATAAGATGTTGAAAATTCCCCACTCTCTCCCACTTTCTGATCGTGGCTGGCACACCTTGGTGTTTCTTGCCTAACTGATGTGTCACTCATGCTTCTACCTTGGTTACTATGTGGCCTTTCTCTGAGCATCTGGGTCCTCTACTCACCGGAGGGAGCATCAGTCACTGTCCTATTCCAGCATGACCTCATTTGAACTTTACCAATTACAATGGCAATGAACTCGTTTCCAAATAAGGTCAGGTATTAGAGTTTGGAATGTCAATGTGTCATTTTAGGGGGCGGGATTCAGCTCCTAATAATATACTCTCCATGAAATGGAGCTCATGATCTGCCCTTTTTAGGTCAAAAGCGGTTAAGGTCAGAAGCCATCCTAGGTGTGCAGTGCATGGAAGCCGTTATCACTACTGATATGCATAGAGCAGGTCAGGCACAAGACATGAGGCCTGCAGGGAGCCTCAGGGTCTCCAAAAGGCTTCTGTAGGCCCCACCTTGAAAAAGATCTTTTCTCAAAGGAAGCTGGTGTGTTTATTATCTGGGAGACTGGAGGCCTCTTGACATTTAGAGCAACACCTTTCCATATATGAAAGACAGAGAGGATGGAATTCTAGTTCAGTAACGACACACTTGAGCCTTTACTGGAGCATGGCCATTAATTCACCGGGTATCTCTGACCAACTCCACACCTCTGAAAATACAAAAGGTGTTAACAAATGATCTCTCTGGAGCCCCTGGTAGCAGCTTGACTCTGGATTATAAATTTCTCATATTCCCATGTTGCTCTCATTAAAAAAAAAAAAAAAATGACCTCAGGAATCTTTCCTGTTCATTCAACAGAGGTGCTTTTCCACATCATAACTTGATTTTTTTCATACCCATTGTTCTTTTGAAATATAAAATTGATGCGTGTAGATCATGTAAGTTTTGGAAAATTATGAAAAATAAATTTAAAATCACATAAAGTCAGTAGGATTTCAGAATTATTGCCATTTGACAGTGAGTGAATATTCTCACCATGATAACCTTTAGCATGACTTCAGCCATACTCAAAGGGCACCAAGGAGCCACAATTGCAGATCAAAACCAAAGAGGGAAGCATGGGCAGGGTGTCATGGAGAACGTGTGTGGCGGATACCATTGGCCTACCCATCTGTCAGTTCTGACCCTGCCTCTGATCTAGCCAGAAGCTCTGAAACGGTTCATCCCTTTCTTTCCTCCTGTGTGAGCACAAGTCTGATCACTGACGTGACCAAAGAAATGAATCAAGCATATCTCACAATAATTTCTGTCATTTTCCTAAAAGAAACAGAGAATATAGCATCACCTTTTCCTATTTCTTCTTCCCCATGCCTATAATACCTGGAGTGACAACAGACTGCCCCTCTACTGTGTGTTATAAAAAAGTGTTGTAGCTAAACTGTGTCCCCATACAACTCATATGTTGGAGTGTTGATGTCTGTACCTTATGATAGAATTATATTTAGAAATGGAGTCTTACGAAAGGTAATTAATTTAAAATGCATATATTATGTTGGACCCTAATCCAGTCTGGCTGATGTAAGAAGAAATTAGGAAGTGAAGAAAGACTCATGGAGAACACAGTTTGAAGGTAGCCACTATGAATCAAGAAAGAGGCCTCAGAAGTCACCATCCCTGCTGGCTCTGGGATTTGGACTGCAGTTCTCAGTCCTGCTGAGAAATGTTTAGCTGATTTCTTACATTTATTTATATTTTCTTGTAGCAGCCCTCGCTAATGAGTGGAAGTGCTTGATTACTTAAGTTGTTAATAGCTGTGTCCTGTTGCTTTGAATTAAAAGCATACTGAGTAATTTCCAATTCTTTAGAAGTGTGTGCGTGTGCGTGCACGAGTGCATGTGTGTGTGTGTGTGTGTGTGTGTGTGTGTGTGTGTGTGTGTGTGTGTGTGGTGTGTGCGCACATGTACCATGGCTCTGGTGTAGAAGTCAGAGGACACCCACACCCCCCCCCACACACATGTGGCATATGCATGCATATCTTCATTGGAATTGTGAATAGGATTTAAGATCCATGTAAGATTTTTAAATTATCTCATGTTAAAATGAACAAAATAGTACAGATTTTTGGTTTTGACTCTGCAATCACTAGGCTTCCCTCTCCAGTGTCAACAAAGCTTTTTCACAGAAAATTTCTCAAAGATCTTCACAAGAAAACTTCAAAGTATTATAGTGAAAGGAATACTACCTTAATTAAACCCAAAAGTCAGTTATCACTACCTCTGAGTAAGTAAGATGCAAACTTAATAGGTATACTACAGTCTAGGCATCTCAAGAGTCAAATATTATAGAACTTGACACTTGTTAACCATAAACAGATGTGTAACTACCGGTCTTCCACTGTCTTCATCTTTTGTATTCTGGGGGACCACGGGAAAGATGAGGACTGACAGCTTGGCCACGGTACTGCAGACCAAAGTCCATCTGCAGCTGCCAGACACATCACAGGACTGTCTTAAGCCGTCCTTAGCTTTGGAGATCATCACCTCTTAAAAGCTGTGCCCTATAGTAAAATGAATCATAGGTTCTGAAAAAACACAGAGGACTTCAAAAATAATTACGCTGGATCTGAAGGTCAGTCAGATAATTTAAGTCAAAACGCCAAAGCATTATGACTAGTAACAAAACAGTGGCAACTAATATATGGGTAAACTCAGTATCTGTGAGGTTTACCGCATAGCCATCGTACAATTGGCAACAAGAGAAGCCTATACATGACTGAGGGTGTAAAGAAAGAAGTCACTCTGTGGGTGGATTGTGTGTGTGTGTGTGTGTGTGTGTGTGTGTGTGTGTGTGTGTGTGTGTGTGTGTGTGTGCATGTGTAAAGGTATACATGTGTATGCAAATGCACATAGAGGTCATAAACCCTGATATGGTTCTTCGGGGGCCAACTACATTTTTTCATGTTGTAGGCAATCTGTCATTCAAAGTATGGATGACCTAGTCTCAAGGGATTCATCTGCTTTGCCTCCCCAGCCCTGGGATCATAAGTTTATGCTACTATTTCCAGAGTTTCTTATGTGGGTTCTGGAGAATGAACTCGGGTCCTCATGTTTGCTAGAGCAGCACTGCACTGGCTGAAATAACTTTCTAGCCAACTGTAGCATTATTTCCAAGGCCAAAACAGATGACGGGAGGGACTCACCATCTATAAGTAGGAGAGAAGCTAGACAAACAGTGTGCAGTATTAAGTGGAATGTGTAGATATTCTGTGGGAGAAGGTCTGTAAATCAGATCATTAAGTTAAAAAAATTAAGACTTTTAATCAAGTGTGTGTGTGTGTGTGTGTGTGTGTGTGTGTGTGTGTGTGTGTGTGTGTATGTACTTTGAAGGATTTCCTTCATCTTTCAGTATTGTAAAAGAGGTTAAGGAGGTGCTATCTAAAGGGAATGGAGTTTAACTTGGGATTCAAGATGTCCTTTGTCTGGATTAACAAACACTCAGCATCTTATCAACTGCTCACTTCTGGAGCTACTAATTTTGACGGTGGTCCTGACAGGCTGTGAGAAGTCCACAAGTTTCAGTTCTCATGGCTTGAAGCACATAGCGCTGAAGGGTCAGCCTTATGTACCACACATGGTGAAGGGTTTCAATTTGACTTTAGAGAGTTTTTAAACCTGAGGGACAACGTCAAACACACACATACACAGGTGAGTTTCATTGTCAAAACCATTGAAACTGGTTTGGACCCACATACCCCTCCCACAGGCTACCAGAGCCCCTGTCCACATTTAAATATCATGGGAGGGGTACAGTCTTACAACTTGGTCTCCTGGTTTCTGTGGCAGAATCGTGTAACTTCCACTTGCTCTTCTTCCAAAATGCTCACCACCAAAAGAAGCACCCCCTACTTGGGGCCCATTTCTGGAGTTCACTGAGAACTTCACACACTGAGCGAGAAGGAAACCACTCTTTTGAAAAAATGTTTATGTTTAAAGGGTACATTGTTTTTAATAATATTCTGGATTATATCAAGAACTAAAGAAGCTTTCCATCAGAGATTTTAAAAAATGGTTAATAGACTACCAAAAAATACCATGTGATTTGAGTTCTGGGTAAACAAAAACAAAAGACACAGGCTTTGATTTTATTTTTTAAATAAAAGTTTACCTCAAAAAGTTTGGCGTAGTTAAGCTAGAATATGGCATGACGACGGGTGAGCATGATCTCACACCATGTTTGTTGCAAAGCACATTGAGTTTAAAATATTTACAAGCTATGGTTCGCTGTTTCTGTTCGGTTGGCATCTTTCTTGTTTTCTTGATCCTTTCTGCCATTGCCTGGATGCCCTCTTCCCTTTCCTGCCCTTCTGTCACTGCTCAGATCTTTGACCGTGGATCCCAACCATCTTTCTTCCAGGAGAACCTGGTTATGTTTAGGTATCACTAGCTGAAACAAAACACAAGTTATTCTTCATGATTTGGTCTAGGGAAGAATGTATAATTCTGTGCTAATGAATAAGATATAAAAGGAAGTTCAGTAGGAGTGACTCAAAAATAATCTCCTCCCTGATAAGGGATATGGGTACCAGAGGAGAAAGGCCAGATCAGAGCCACTGACTTCCACATTAACCACGACACAGAGTCAGTTCTCACTAGCATCATGAAGTCTGATGTCTGACTTTCTCAAGACTTCTTAAGTAAATAGAATGTCCCTATATATTAAGACATGTTTTTATGTTACGCCTAACCAAAATTTTTAGAGTCATCTTAATGTATTCCCGGATTTAAAAACAAATGGGAAAATGTGCTAAGTAGAAAAAGTTAGAGTAAGTCATAGTAAACATGATTATATAGCAATTACCCCAAACATTGGTTACAGCAAGGATTGAGCAGCATCTCTCTAGGGAGGCTCAGAGGCTCATTTCAGCCAGGAAGTGGAGGTCCTGCTGGGTCTGTGAGAGAAGCTTGTTGCTGTGGGAGGGAAGCTGAGGCTGGGATACAGGTTTTGTGATTTTTATTCTCTCAGTGCCAAAGCATGAGGACGTGTGTGTGTCAGAATACTCAATATTTACACTTCTCTACAGTGAAGAATCTCACTGACTATGGTTTCTAGCTCTTGGCAGAAAGCTCCTAGCTCCCAAGGAGTGTGAGTGCCTTGGAACTTTATGACTGACCCTGATTGCTAATCAGACAATCCAATGGGGTTGGTCATGCTGGGAAGACCACATATATACTTATAGTTTGGGGCCCTTGAGCCTGACTGCTGTACTTGTGGTGAAGTATTTTGAAAACCAGTTCAACCACATGACCAATGGTTCAACCAGTCATGACTGTTAATGAACTACTGTAAAAGCTCTAGACAAGAAGACTTGGCAGAATCCACTGGTCACCATGACAATGCAGTATCCACTTAAGCACACACATCTTAAGACACATCTTAAGCACACAAGGTGCTTCAAGGCTAGAGCCAAGGTACCTGGGATATGGAATCTCAAACTCTGGGACTTAAACTGCAGCCCAAGTCCATAGATTGACTGCTGCTTCAAACAAACAAACACAGCAAACAAAAATGTCATATTTATCCACAATAGACACTAAGGATTGAAGTGAAGAAATCTGAGAGAAAAATTAGAAACCCAGTACCAATCATCCCACATGTAACCCTTGAAAGTAGTTCACTGTTACCCTACGAGGCCTCATTACAATGCATGATATCACAGCCAAGGTGCAAACATTCCTCCCATGGGCCAAATTTATGTTTTTAGAGTAAATAATTACAACTGTCATCCAATGATAAACCTCGGGGGCAAGGTTCATTTTAATAATGATTTTTCTCGGAGATGCTTCTCTTTTTGTGAGCCAGGCTACAGTGAGTGAAGGGTCTGGGTCAAGTATCCTCTTAGGAGCTCTTTCTGTGACTCTAGTTCTGACTCGGACCAAGCTCTGAGTACCACAGCCCTGAGTTGTCTTCACCCTAAAATTCCTTCAGAGGAAGTTATGTCCTGTTTACGGAGCTTTGCAATGAGTCACAAAGGCTGAGGTACCTGATGAACTTTTTTCTCTCACATCTCTGCTTTCTCTTCCCTCTCACTCTACCCCAAGTTACTTTGCTAGGGAAGCTGGATTCTCTGGGGTTGACAGTGCTTGGACAGGGCACTCAGCATCATGATAGTAGGTCTGGGGGGGGGGCATCACAGGGACAGGAAAAATGAAAAGGGCTGGGTCCTCTCACCAGCAGATGCTCTGGATCCCAGAAAAGTAGATGAATACCTTCTCCTGAATAGGTGTCATCGTTCCTATCTGAGTGAACAGGCACTGCCCTCAGGTATTTTTGGACAGGACCTAAAAGAGTAATATGTGGATTATATTTTTTGCCTACATTAAAAAATAATAATAAGATACAATGATGGAGATATGAAAGGAAGAAGTCAAAGATTAGTGGGCTGGTTAAGGTATATAGGGCTCTCCCTTCCTATATGGGTACATTCCAAGATACTTAGTGGATGCCCGAAGCCACAAGTGGCATGGAACCCTATATATACTGTTACAAAAGTTTAATTTACAAATCAGATAAAGCCAGAGGGTGATAGTAAGAGTCATGAAATAGGAAGAAAATAATAATATACTATAGCAAAACTTATTTGATTGTTTACTTCTAGAATTTTTCATTTAATATCCATAGATCATGGTTAAGATAAGGCAAATGAATCTTTTAAGCCAAAACTGCAGGTAAATTATGATGAGTAAAATAAAAATGTATGAAAATTCCATAGGAACCCTATTTTTATGTATTATTAACATACGCGAAAAAATTTAAAGGAAACCTAAAGTATACTATTTCAAAGATTCTTGGATTAAGGTGTGATCATCTTCAGCCTGTGTCTTCCTATTTCTTCTTCATCTTGGTCTCCTAATCTCCACTGTGGAGAGGGCAATACTGACCAATAACATTGATACACAAGCTGGCATTACGAGCAGCTATGGACACCATACAGCACTTGGTACAAAGCAAGCAGCCACATAATATTTGAAACAATCTAACACTCAGTTGAAAAAAATATGCAAAACATTGTATGAAACACCACACACTCTAAGGAGTTTCAGAGCTAGGGGTTCAGTATTCTTATTGCCTGTTCAGGATGTTCAGGATGACACACTTTCAAGCCCTGGAAATCAGTGCCACTCAATCAATGTCATTTAGTGGCTCTCTTAAGTTCCACCAGGTGGTCAGCAGAACTAGGGGACAAAGATCAACCAACAGCAGGGGGATTTCCATGTTACTTTTCTTCGAGAACCAGTCTTTTCTGGGCCTCTGAGACATAGGGAAGGTAGCCAGTAGCCAGCCCTCAGTACTATTGGCCACTCTGCCACCTCCTGGGTACATGAGGGAGGCAGCAATCTGCTGTCCCTGACATCAAGGGCTGAATCAGGCTTGTGATATGACTCAGCTCTCCCTCCCTGAGCCCATTTTCTCGAAAGGCATTGTCAAGATGTTCACATGCGAGACGACGACGGTGAAAAAGCTGAGTGATTTCTGGAAACAGCTCCCCTTTGAGATGGCGCCATTTCTTAGAGTCAACAATTTTAAACCTGGGTCACAGATACAAGCCACCAGCCATACTTTTTGAATGCCAGGCACTGTGGAGCCACTAGAGAGTGTATCTAACTAGCCCTGTGCAACAATCTGGAGTTGGGCTGCCTTTGGTGTCCCTTCTAAGTAGAGCACTTGAGTTAGGAAGGGCTCGAAGCCTTTATGCGCTTGGATTCCAGAGGATCTGTCCTCGGTAGCTTCTGTCTGGTGTGTACATAATTGTCTCTTTGCCTTGTTTATCTCTTAGGTTGAGACATGATCACATTTGAGCCGTTTTCTGTCCTATGGAGAGATGAAGATCCCGTAACTTGCCAAGGACCCATTGCTTTTGCATGATAACACATGGGGCAGATTTTCCAGAGAGTGTTTTTCACTCTGCATCACATGGCCTCACATCTACTTCCAGGGTACCCGCTGGGCATCTTGAGAGCATCCAGCAAATGCCTATGTGTTGCACTGTACTTAAAAAGCACACCAACTCTTGCTTCATCTCTTTCTCTGGCCTCTCTGATCCTCTCCTTCCTCTTCTGAGCATGGAATGATACTTTCATCATCCTTAGAAACATATCAACACAGGTTATCCATAGAGTCCAATTCAGAACCTGAAATGCAGTCAAACGCTACCTCAGGTCATCAACTGGCTAGCTGTGTACAGAGAAAAGCACCTTCTCCTCTTCCCAGCATCCAGCCTCAGCAGCAGGAGGGCTTCCAAAACCACTAGACTGGATTGTGGCTAAAGTGTTATTCTCCTGTTTGAAAGTAGAGGGTGGATGAACTCATGTGTTTAAGAGAAAGTGTGTGCCTCAACTAGGAACTTGGCTCCTATACTCTTCCTCCAGAAACTCCTAAGAAAGCTTTTCATTACAAATTACTCACAACTAACTGTCAAACTGGTGTGAGTAATAAAGTATAATCATCACTTCTCACAAGAAGACTGGGGGTTTAGAAAGGGTCAAATAGAATATACTGTGTTGTAGTATCATGCTTGACTCTTGAGACACTAGTATCCTCTAAATAGAAACCTTCCACATGTTACATCCACTCAAGACAGAATACATTGAATTTACTTAGAAATGAAAGAATCTTCTCTAAGCTTCTCCAAGTTCTTGCCTCATGACTCAGTGGTTAAGGTAGTCTATGGGTGATGGCAAGTGGTATGACTGTAAAGGCTTTAGTCCAGTGGTTCTTATATTTATGGTTGTGAGCATGGCTTTTTAAGCCACTGATACATCTGACCAGCCAAGCCCAGTGGTTTTTAACTCCGGATGTCTATTAGAATTGTATGTTTAGCTTCTAAAAATGATAGAGACACACCTACAGGGATTCAGTCTTTAAAGAAGAACAGGCACATTCGGTAGTTAGGGAAAAATTTACACTGAAATGGATGTTGGCAAAGTAATATCACGGTGGCCAAGACATATACAGAGAGATTCATTTACCACCAGAATGGATTTGATAAAGGGGTTCTATGACAAGAAGACTGTGAACCCCTCCACCTGCTCTATAATTTTTTCCGTGTTATTCCAGTGCAAGTGTCCAATGTAAATCTGTTTCTGCAGCAATTCCAAGAACAAGATGTGAACACTACTAAGTCAGCAAAAAAGTAAGCGTCCCAGGGTCCATATTCTGAGAGATCTTGCCTGTTTATTCCAAGAATGTTGAGGGAGGGCACCAAGAGTCTGATTGGTCGGATCAGGGGTGTTAATTTGGGCTGCAGCAACCTATTATCATGAGTTCCTTGGATTTAGTCTGGAGAGATCTCTGTTCTTTGATTTTTGTAAGAACAGTTTTACTGATAGCTATGCTTAGGAAATATGTTCCTTCTCAGCCAGTCTGAAAAATTCAGAAGGAGACAGGATGTTAAAGTGGCCAAAAGCTTTTGATTTTAGTTCCTTATTGGTCAGTAAGTTCCCATGCAACCTGAACAGCCTATCAGGAGCTAGGTATTATTTACCCGCCGAGTACAAATCTGGACATGTCTAGATGTAATCTATCATCAAGGGGAAGTGATACATACATGATCAGGCATGAACAGGTCCTAAAAACACAAGTAACTATATGAATGCCCATGGCCTCTGCTCCTGCTACAATGCTGCCTGTCTTCAAGCATGCGCCCATGGGGTCTCTCATTTTCTTTCTGTTGCTATGAACAAGCACCATCACCAATAAGCAAGCTGGGGTTTTATCTTACACTTTCAGGTAGCAGTTTATCACTCAGAGAAGTCAGGGCAGGAACTAAAGGCAGAAACCAAGAAGGGGGAAGGCTGTGTTGAACTGACAGCTGATCACTGTGAGCAGTTGACTGAGAATACTAGGAGATTGGACTGGTGTGGCTTATAGAAGGTTCCACACACAGCACAGGCACTGCCCAGAAGTAGATAGCTTGGGGGGGGGGGCAAGTCTGAAGTAGGTTTGTGAAGGGCAACCTTTTCGGTGGGCAGAACTGCCTTGAGGCAGTGTGAATCATCTTGTATTTTTCTTGGAAAGCAAAAAGGCCAATATATGTGAGTTTATATTGGTCCATGTGCTATAATGGATTTGTCTGAGTGGTTGAGGATCCAAAGGAGCAGGATTTAAAAATTGGTGAGAAAGACACTTGGGGAACAAACATATAGAGAGATTTCTCCAAATAGGCAAAAGTTGTATAGATACTCGTACCCCTTGCAAATGCTCATTAAAAAGCGGCGTCACAGAGGAGGATTTCAATAATCAAATAGATAAGATGACCCCCTCTGTGGGTTTCTTCTGGGATCTGGGTGGCTTGCTCTGCTGTAAAGAGGCAGTAGAAGGCAGAGTAGGAAGACACTGGTGTCTTTCCCTGAGTCCTCAAAGAAACGTTTTAACATCCTTCCAAGGCAGTTCTCTCTTTGTAACAGCTGTAAGTTTATGAGAGACAAAGACAAGTGTATCATAATTCCAGTGTGCTTTATACTAAAATGCTTTTCTGAAACCTTTCGTCAAAAGTAACCCACATCTCGTCTTTGAAGAAAATTCATAAAAGAAAAGGTTACTTTTCAAAGCGAATACTATCAGGGAGGTTGACCTGTTGGCTGTGACAGGATGGGAAGAAAGGGGACTTCCCATGTAAGGCTTTCTTAGAACTTTTATTCCCAGGACCACACAAAGGCATGGAAATTCAAATGTGAGGTTTGAGACAAAGACATTAAGGTAGGCAATTATACAGTTGGATATATCATTCTGACATTTTCCACCCAGAACCAAGAGGATATTGACTATTAATATGGGCTGAGAGAATCTCAAAAACACATGCCTCCTTGGTCAGTGTACGTTTTGTTATGGAGAGTAAATAAACCTAGCTGAGGTTTGCATGTTTAACAGAGTTATTCCATTTAAAAAGAAAGGCAGAGCTTTTGTTCTAAATGTCTGCTCTAACTGCAATGAAGACATTCATTGAGTTACTTAGGCTTTAGAACTAGTTAATTTTGCTCTGTGATTCTTTTATTTCTTTCATAATACAATTTGTAAAATAACAAAATTCTCCAGTTTTCAAACTTAAAACTGGAGTGTTTCCTTTTTGGCCATGAGAAAACACCCTTGAACAGTGATGGTTTCTTCCTCAAGAGGCCAGGTTTCTCACTTGGGCTTTGCTCTCTTTGTGGAAAATGTAGAGACACAGATGAGCAGTTTCTAAGAAGCCTAAGTGAAATCTTCATATTTGTCCCCATATGTCAAAATGACATGCATTCTGTTTTGTTTTGTTTTGTTTTGTTCTCATTAGTAATCTTGTAAACAGAAAAATAAAATATTCACTTCTTTTGGCAGAATAGCTTTTAGTTCAGGAAATTACAAACACTTGACAGCTTTAAGTTTTGGGGGAAAATATGCTCTTTTTTTCTTTTTGTCAGAACATGTGTTCTATTCTCCACACCACTGTTTACAATTATAACTAAAACTGAGCAAATTGATCCAGCAAGAGCTGTCACAACTACCTACTGACTGTGTGGCCCTTTCTCCAATGGTTCCTAATCACCATTGAGCATCCCTGTCCTTTAAAACAGGAGAAGATTCATCTCTACTTGGCCATAGATATCATCTTTTAAAAACATATTTTTAATTAAGATATAATTTTATCACATTTCCTTCCCTTTTCCCCTTCAGCTCCTCCTGGGTCCCCTCCTTCTAATTCTTCTCAGACTACCTCCTCCCTCTCTCTCCAATTTATGGCTTTTTTTTCTTTCCTTATTATTGTTACACACCTACATAGATATGTGTACAGATATGTAAATATAACTCACTAAGTCCATAATTTCTATACACTATAAAGCAGTCATTCTTGAAACCATGTGCATAAATGACTATCTTCTTGTGGAAGCCAAAGATGGGAGTACTCTAGGAATGTTCACTAAAGTAGATGCAAATTAGTTTTCTGGGTCTTTGACAATTCTGCTGCATTTTAAAAAAATAAACATTAGTTCTCTGGGCAGGCATAGTGGCACACACCTGCAATCCCAGAACCTGGGAAATATTTAATAGAAAGCTCAGTGTGTAGATCTGGTCTACCTAGTGAGTTCCAGGTCAGCCTGTATCAAGGAAGAACCTATCACAGAAAACCAAACCAAAACCAAGCAAAACAAACACATTCACACAAAAACCAGCAGTATCTTTCTCTTGATGAGTGATCCTGGGCCATACTTTGGACATTTTAAAATGCAGTCACTTAAGGTTGTTTATTCTCTTTCTTCCTTCGGTATCACTCTGCCTGTCTTCACTGGTCAACTTTGGTTTCACACAGTGAGCTAAGTGGTGCTTGGGGGCCGTTTACTGGAAACTAGATTCTTTAACTAGAATGCTTGAAGTTGCATGTGGCACTGTGGAAGGCAGGCAAAGACACACGCAGCACTACAGGAAAAACACATTTTCACAGCTCTCACTTTTATACATAGCTGTATTTTTTGAAACCAACAACAATTGTCTTATTTCCCTGGTGATTACCAGATTTATCCAAAGCCAGTCTTCTGTTAGCATCTCATTATATCGCTCAAGGAACACAAAATTTGAGGCAGAATGAAGTCTAACTTTAATTCATTTCTTCAGAGCCCATGAGCCTAAGCTGTGAGGACTTCAACCCCTCTAGTGAAATGAGGCAATGGAGTCTCAGAGACACAGGCTTGCATTGAAACAGAAGCAAGATTGTTCCAATTCAAGTCAACCATGATGAAGGCACAGAAAGCTGAATGTCCCAGTAGCTAACTGGAGGCAGGCTATAAATGTCTAGTTCTTTTTTTTTTTTTTTTGAACATTCTTCTCTGAATTAAATTATATCTTACATGTATATGAAATGTCAAATATGACAGTATTGTGGTTATACAAGAGAATATCCTTATGATTAAGAAGAGTAATAATCAGGAAATCAGTATAGTGATTTCTCAGAAAATTGGGAATCAGTCTGCCTCAAGACACAATGATACCACTCTTGGGCATATACCCAAAGGATGTTCAATCATACCACAAGGACACTTGCTCAACTATGTTCATAGAAACATCATTTCTAATATCTAGAACCTGGAAACAACCTAGATGCCTTTCAAACAAAGAATAGATAAAGAAATTGTAATACATTTACACATTGGAGTATTACTCAGCTATAAAATCAATGACATCATGAACTTTGTAGGCAAATAGTTGAAACTAGAAAATATAATCCTGTGTGAGGTAACCCCGACTCAGAAAGACAAACATGGTATGCACTCACTCACAGGCGGATACTGGATGTAAAACAAAGGATAACCAGACTACATCCCACAGCTCCAGAGGAGCTAACTAAGAAGGAGGATCCTAAGAGGGATGAATGGATCACCCTGGGAAGGGAAATAGAGAAGACCTCCAGAGTAAGGCGTGAGGACGGAGGGGGCAATAGAGGAGAGGGGATGGAGGATGAGACCTTGAAGGAACGAGAAGGGGTGGAGAGGGAGAGTCATGAAAGAGATATCTTGATAGAGGAAGACACTACAGGGTTAGGGAGAAACCTGGTGCTAGGGAAGTTCCCAGGAACCCACAAGTATAACCCCAGCTTAGACAACTAGCAATAATGGAGAGGGAGCCTGAGCTGTCCTGTAATCAGATTGGTGAATACCCTGTCATTATAGAGCCTTCATCCAGTAACTGATAGAAGCAGTTGCAGAGATCCACGGCCAAGCACCAGGCTCTGGAAGTCCAGTTGAAGACAGGGGGAAAGGATGATATGAGCATGGGGGTGGAGAAAGTTAAGATCATGATGGGAAAATCTACAGAGCCGACTGAACCAAGCTCAAGGAAACTCATGAACTTCACACTAGTAGCTGTGGAGGCTGCATGGGACCAGACCTGGCTCTCTGCATGTGTGTACCCTGAACTGTTTGAGGGGCCCAGGGCAGTAGGATCCGTTTATCCCGTTTGCATGAGATGACTTTTTGGAGCCTGTTACCTGGGGTAGGATGTCTTGCTCAGCTTTGATACAGGGGGGAAGGTCCTGCCGAAGCTGAATGTGCCTGGCTTTGGTAGCCCTCCATAGGAGGCCTTACCCTTTGTGGGGAAAGGCTGAGAGATGGGGCATGGAGTGGGGTGGGGGAAGCAGGAGAGAGGAGAGAGGGATCTATGGTTGGTGTGTAAAATGAATTTTAAAAATCTTAAGAGGAGGAGGGAGCAATAGCAATCTGTAGTGTGGGATGTATGACACATTTTTTCTTTTTCTCTTTCTTTCTTTCCTCTTAAAAAAAATTGTGCATTGGTGTTTTGCCTGCATGAATGTCTGTGTGAGGGTGTCAGATCTTGGAATTGCAGAGAGCTGTGAGCTTCCATGCGGGTGCTGGGAATTGAACTCAGGTCCTCTAGAAGAGGAGTCAGTGCTCTTAACCCCTGAGCCATCTCTGCAGCCCATATAACACGACTTCTGCAGCTTGGTTTCAAATGGTTCTAAGACAGACAGAAGCAGACAGGAAGCACAGATACAGCAGATATTCATGAGTGATCGATCTAATTTGGCAGGGAGACAGGTATCCCTCATAGCATATCAGTCTATGCTGTTAGAAAGAAACTTTTATCTAAAAATAAGTCATGCTTGCAGTCTTCTTAAATGTAAACTTCTAATCTTGACATTTAAGACTCATTTCAAATAAAATTTTTCTAAATTTAAAAAATGCAATACTCTTCATCTACCCCAATGACTTACCAGTTTAAATTTCCTTTATTCAAAGGGATTCTAGATCCCAAAGGGACTTAGGGAAATTTTATAGTCATTTAAATACATAGTCTACTTTCAAATGAGTAATGTTACAAATGAAGTCCTGAGTTTCCTACCATGGTTGTGATATATCACTTCAGGAGACTGCTCTAAATCAGTTTACTCTATTTCCCTGTTCACAAATTGTTTATTTTGATGTTGTGAGACTGGGTTTCTCTGTGTAACCCTGCCTGGAACTAGCTCTGTAGGCCAGGCTAGCCTCAAACTTAGAAAGATCCATTTTTGTCTACCTCCTGAGTGTTGAGATAAAAGGCATGAACCACACCACCCAGGCTCATGAATTACTTTTAAAAGGCTCAAATTCCAGGTATGTACACTGATTCATTTCGCATCTCAGGTTGGCAAGAAGTGGGTGAGAACTTTTAAATTAACATATATTTATACTTATATGTGACGTGATAATTTTAAATATAAACACCAAAAGGGTTATTTCACATGTCCCTCCATATCTCTGGCAGTTGCTTTTCCATAATAGTAGGGAAAGCTGAGTTAACCAAATCTTCAAGATTGCACCCAATTCTCTTAGGTTTTAGATGTATTTATTTTTATTCTGTGTGTATTAGGTGTTTTATCTGTCTGTAGGTCTGTGCACCATATTCATTCAATGCCTACATTGAGTGTGGCAGAAGAGTGTGGCAGATCCCTCAAAACTGGACTTTACAGGAAGCCATAAGTTGCTGTGTGGCTGTTTAAAGTCAAAACTAGGTCTTCTCTAAGAGCATCAAACACTGCATTCAGTTCTAATATTCTATTTTACCCTAATAAGCAGCAAAGGTCTCTGTTTCTTCCATCCTGGTCATTTCTTCTAGAATAAACCAATAACAATGTACCAGATGCCACAGTAAGAAAGCTCCTCAAATTCTTAAAGTTAATATGACACATTAACTCTGCCTCTGATGTCAACAGACCTATATCAAATTACAGGTCTATAGGTTGAGAAGAAGACACACTTTCTACTCTGGACACTTCTGTTTCTCTTTCTGTGTGTGATATGTATACATGTTCATGTGGAGACATGCAAATGTGGGTGCCTATGCATGTGGATGCCAGACATCTACACTGGATGTCTTTCTTGGTTGCTCTTCATCTTGTTTTCTGAGACAGAGTCTCATGTTTGATCTTTATGTTATTGATTGGCTTGGGTAGCTGACCAATGAGCTCCAGGGATCTGCCTGCTTCTTTTCCTGCAGCCCCGGGGTTACAGATGCATGTTGGCATTCCTGGATTTTATGTGAGTCCTGAGGGTCTGAACTCATGTTCTTATGCTTGAGTGACTGAACTGAAACATCTGAACCATCATCACCTTAACCTTGCCATTAAATTTTTATAGATTATCAGAAGGGGCAGATTCTGAATGTTCACTTTACCATGCATGCTGGGGCCCACGGGGCCTTTCCTTGTAAGAGTAAATTCCTTGACCTAAAGTAGCATGCATACTCTGGTGTGGGAATGTCTTTCTGTATGCTGTGAATATCAATCTTTAAATAAAGGAGCTGTTTTGGCCCATGACAGGCACCATAGAAAAAGTAGGTGGGGAATCAGAATAGGGAATAAAGGAAAGGCGGAGTCAGAGACAGACTGAGCCAGCAGCCCAAGAAGAAGCATGTAAGGAACACAGGTGAGCCACGGGCCACGTGGCAGGAAGAATTAATGGAAATGGGTTGAATTAAGATGAAAGAGCTAGCTAGCAATGTGCCTCAGCCATAGGCCAAACAGCATGAAGTTAATTTAAGTGTCTGAGTCATTTTGGGGGCCTGAGCCGTGGCGGGCAGCTAAGCAGTCTGGGGCTGCAGGTCTGTGGGTCTGGACCTCTGGCTTCCTGGGACCAAGAAACCTCTTTACAACAATATTCACTGTGTATGATGCTCTTAGTAGAAGCCTCATTGCAGTTACCTTAGCACCAGTAATGCCATTCAATCTGCACGTAGAAAGGAAAATCCTTCACCATTTCTCCTCTGTACCCAAAACATGGTGCCTGACAGATGAGTGCAAGGGCAGCTCTAATCTTTCTTTCTACATCCCTCTTTTCCAGGAGATAAGAAGGCATGGGATGGGTACTATCCCCTGAGTGGGATGGAAAGAGGAAGAAGAGGAAGTCCATCAGGAGACTTGGACTCTGGTCTAATTTTGGTCATTCTGAGCATAAGATGGTTCTTGCTTTAATTTATTAATTCATTCCTCCTCCAAAGGCTAGAATTAAACCACAGGCAAATTTCTTTTGAGTCAACAAACCCCCAAGGAGAGAAAAAAAAAGAGTCTTTGAGTCTGACAGGTCTGCATTCAAGACTTTTTCCCCTCACTTGAAATATGGCTGCTGTGAGTTTTACCAGCTTATATTAGGCTATTAAGCTGCATGGATGGTGGCCACTGACCCATGGTGGTCTCCCTCCAGTCTCCAGGGACTTGAATGCAGGTGGTTATAGGATTTAGAGCTTTGTTTCCAGGAATTTGTACCTGCTGCAACAGCCCACAGGAGGGCAGGGACTTGAGGGGGTTTCCTATAACCAAAAGATGGGGGCCACATTTATATGGAATTAGAAAACCCTCTTCTTCCCTCTCATCATCATAAATATGAAACTATGAAGCTATTTTAGCTCTTCAGAGAGTTAATCTCAAGAACCCTAGGGATTTAGTAGTATCATTCTTATTTGGCCTCATGGATGAGTGACCTGGGCTAAGGGGATTAGTGAAGGACTTCAGTAGAACCTAAGGTTGAACTTCAGCATGCAGGCCCAGTCTTTTGAGGACATCATAGTGTATGCAACACAGACACCCACATCCTCTACCCCCTGCAGGCCTATTATGAAGTTGGCAGATTCTGAGAATTCTCCATCATCCACTAAGCTGTATCCACCAGGAACCTGCTCTGTTGCCACCCTAGCTTTTGGGGACTCCTCTGGCAAGGCCTCAAAGGGCATCCTTTTTAGTTGCATACTTTCCAGAGACTCTTACTGTTTTCTTTAACTAAACCCACTATTCTCTGTATAGTTTTTCTGTGCTCGACATGGCACTAGACTGTAAGAAAGATAGGAATACTCTCTGGCCATGGGGTTTTCAACTTATCTGTAAGAGAAGCTAACCTTAACCTTACAACACATGGAAAATGTCTTCAAGTCCTTCAAGGGACAAAGGCTGTTAAGATTATCACAGTAATTAATGTGATGGTTTCTAGAATGAAAAACACTCTTAAAAGACCTAACAATAAATGATTTTAGGCTTGTGAATTCTAATACTTAAAACAGCCTTTCAGAGGAGATTTTTATGTATAATAGATAAGAAAATTGAATTACAAAATCAAATAATTTGATCACATACATATAGCTGGAAATAGGCAGATCTGAAATCCAAACATGTCTGCTTATATTTATAGTCATCTCAATTTCCATTGCTCCAATCACCATTCATCCTTGAATTCTGTCCTCATCTGCTAAGTAGAGGGTCTAGATACAGGCTTAAAGTCTTAAGCCCATTATTCCCTCTGGTACAGATCTGTCCAGAGAGACCCACAAAGGTCCTGGTTACACTCTGCCTCTGCTATGATGTCCTGAAGATGATAAAAAAAAAAAAAAAAAAAAAAAAAAAAAAAAAAAAAAAAAAAAAAAAAAAAAAACCAAGGAAGAAAAACACTTTGAAGACACTAAGTGTTGGGGCTCCCAGAGGTTTGGGGAGATTTGAGGCTTGTGTGGGAAGGGACATCTGGTTTGGAATGCTGGTGGATAGGTAAGTACCTGCTGTAGGTACATGCCAAGTCACATTTCTGAGCAGTGTCAGGTTGGAGCTGCAGTGCTGCATAGAGGGCATGGTAGAGTCGGGGAGAGACTAGAAGTCTTGACAGGTGCTGTCAGCACAAGCTGCTGGCTGAACCCAGCGGTGAGGACAAGAATGGTGGATAATGACAGTGGTGCAGTGAACACTAGAACAAGGCTAAACCAAGAGAGTGGAGAGAGCAGAGAAGCTGTTCTGAGGGACATTGCAAAGGTGGAAACCATACGACTTCATTGGTTGGTCATCGAGAGAGAAGTTGGTGGGCAAATACAGCATAACTGAGTTTCACAGACATGGCAATGCCAAAAAAAAAAAAAATGGTATCAACATGGGGTGAAATACAGTAGGCTGAAGATCAGTTGTCTAAAGTAAAAGGAAATAAGCCTGTGCTAAGGTTTCCCACAGCACAGTATAGGTGTGGGGAGAGAATGTCAAATTCATGAACATTGAGTGTCAAGCTCAGGAAAGAGAAGAACAGAGAGAACACAAGTGTGCCCTAGGACACAGGCTCTCCAGTACGGTGCTCAGCAAGCAGGGAGAACGATTACCTGGCATACAGTGCTTATTTTAACAATACTGTTTCTGTCACTAGAAGAAAACATTTCCAAAAATCGTGAGGTGTTGATCTGAAAGAAATATAAGAACTCCAGGAAATTTGGGTGGTATTTTTGGCAGTGGTTTGCTTGTTTTAAACATTTGCTACCTTTTAAATCATACCAGATAGGCACTGAATTATTCTATTAACTGAATTAATCTATTAACTACAGTATTGATCCTAAGCCCAAACTACATGGCTAGGAATGCACCGTCCAATAGTTAAGAATTTGGACTTTCTAGGTGAATGACCTCTACAATAATAACTTTAAAACTCTGGAAAATAAATTGAGGAAGATTCTAGAAGGTGGAAGGATCACCCATGCTCATGGATTGATAGAATTAATAATGATAAAATGACCATTCTACCCAAAACAATTTTGTAGAATTCAAATGCAGATTCAGATTCAATGCAATCCCAATCGAAATTCCCATGACATTGTTTACAAATTACGATAAAAATTCTAAAATTCAGATGAAACAAGAAAAGACCCCAAAGCAATCTGGAGCAAAAAGAATGCCAGAGGTATTACTGTTTTAGATTTTATGCTACATCACAGAGCTATAATAATAAAAAACAACATGGTCTCTATTGCTGTGAAGAAACACTATGATCATGGTAATTCTTAAAAAGAAAAGATTTAACTGAGGCTTGCACTTTCAGAGATTCAGTCCATTATTATCATGGCTGGGAGCATGGCAGTGTGCAGGCAGACATGGTGTTGGAGAGGTAGCTGAGATTCCTACCATTTGCAAGCAACAGAAAAATGGTCTGAGACACTGGGTGGTATCCTAAGTATAGGAAACCTCAAAGCCTACCCCCACAGTGTTACACTTCCTCTAACAAGGCCACACCCACTCCAACAAGGCCACTAATAGTGACAATCCCTATGAAATTATGGGAGCCAATTACATCCAAACTATCTCAGTCCCAGAATAATAATAATAAAGACTTGTAAATCAATGGAACTAGCTAGAAGACCTAAACGTGAGGGCATGTATTTACAACCATCTCATTTGACAGAAACGCCAAAATTACACACTGGAGGAAGACAATATCTACAACAAATAGTTCTGAGAAAACTGGATGTCACATTCAAAAGAATTAAATTATATCTGTATCTTTCTTTTCTTTATTTAAACTTTACACAATGTATCCTGATCATGTTTTTCTTCACCCATTTCCTTCTCCACTTCCCTCACACCCAACTACACTCCTCTGTGTGTGTGTCCATTCCCTTTTCCCTCTCTCTCTATTTCTCTCTCTGTCTCTCTTTTGGTTTTGCAAGACAGAGTTTCTCTGTGGCAGCCCTCACTAGCCTCAACCTAACAGATATCTGTCTGTTTCTGTTAGTGCTGGGATTAAAAGTGTGCACAACTAACACCCAGTTCTCTTTCTATTTGGAAAATAAACATGCAAATAAAACAAACCAATAAGAATTTAAAAACCTGTTTTAAAATAAAAAAAACAATGAAAAAGCACAAGAAACACATAGAAACCCACAAAACATAAAAACATAATTATATTATAAAAGCAAAATATCGGTAAGATAAAAATGCCCAGATAAGACATTATAAGGCAAAAAAACCCCACCCATCATTGAGTTTGTTTTGTGTTAGCTCTCTAATACTAGGCATGGAGCCTACCAGTGGTGATATATTCTATATTTTTTTAAAAAAAAAAAAGTCTGGAGTGTCAGAGGACAGGGCCACCCACAGAGTCAAGCCATGAAGGTCAGAGAATTTGGACCTAATCCTTTAATCCCATCACTCAGAAAACAGAGATCTTCTGGATCTCAGTGAGTTCAAGGCCTAACAGAGCCAGGAGGTGGTGGCACACACCTTTAATCTTAGCTCAAGAAAAGTTGAATCAGGAAATGAGACAGCTGGACAGAAATAGAGGAGGGTGGAGTTTAGCTTTGCCTGGCACTTCCCTTTTTTTGGCTAAGGACAGAGAGACTGGTGGTCTGAGGATTCCTGGAAAGAGGTCTGAGGAGTTGGCTGGGTAAGAAGTGCCTGTGGTTTGCTTCTCTCGCTTTGATATTTCAGCTTTTCCCTAGTACCTGGCTCCAGGTTTTTATTATAATACCAAGTAACATTCATGCAATACCAACCCTTGGGTATAATTTATATATTCAGCAAGACCCACTGGAGAAAGCTAATTTTTCCTTTGCAATTAGTTTTTAATTGGAGATGGCTTCTCAGAAAGATATAGGAGCTTTTTGTCCATCCCCTCCATCAATGCTGGGAACTGTTCAGGCTTCGTGCATGCTGTCACAGGCACTTGAGTTCATATATGTGTGTCACTGTGTGTTCTGTTGTGTCTGGAAAATGCTGTTTCCTTGGTGCCATTCATTCTGCTCTGGCTCTTACAATCTTTTAGCATCTTCTTGTTCATAGCTCTGTGACCCTGAGGGGAGGGGTTTGATGAAGACTCTCCATTTAGGACTAAATGTCCCCAAGTCTCTCACATTGTCTATTTATAGGTTTCTGTATTAGTTTCCATTACTGCAAGAGGAAGTTTCTCTGATAGTGTCTGAGACTCTCTCTCTTTCTCTTAGAAAGAGATACATCTCTTTCTCTCCCTCTCTCCCTCTCTCCCTCCCTCCCTTTCTCCCTCTCCCTCTCTCTCTCTCTCTCTCTCTCTCTCTCTCTCTCTCTCTCTCTCTCTCTCTCTCTCTGTGTGTGTGTGTGTGTGTGTGTGTGTGTGTAGCAGAATGTCATAGGAGTCATTTTATTTCTACATTCCTTTAACAGAACAATAACATCTGGTTTCTCCCTAGGCTTATGACCTATCTATTCTCAGGTTCTTGGACACCGGAGCAGTGTCAGACACGGGTTCCATCTTATGAAGTGGACCTTAACTTAAACCACATACAGTTTAGTTATTCCCACAACAGGTACGCCACTATTGCACCAGTATATCATGCAGGCAGTCACAGTGTTTGAGGCTCAGCCTTTCTTCTCTGATAGCATGCAGAGTACCTTCTAGTACCACGGACTCCAGTTAGAAGGATGAAGGCTCTAGTTAGGCATCAGCTCAACCTCTCTGTGTTCAATGAGATACGTAAGTGTTGTCCTCAACACTAGGGACTTACCGTCAGGTTTTGGAGAGAAACTAATAGCTTTTGCAACAGTCTGAGTTGTTTGGGGGGTTTCCACCAGGCCCCTTTGGCCAACAACTCAATTAGATGTAACCCATTCCTGGCACTAGATGTTTCACTTGGTGATGAAAGATGTCTAGCTGGAGTATTGTCTCCCCTGTTATTTGGTTACTCTATTTTGATTTCTTTCAGATATGATTACATCTTAAGAAGCTTCTACAATAGTAGGTCTCCATATGGCTCCTCAAATGGCCTTTAGTGTTAGATGTTCTTCCCCATATTCTGTCTCTTACCCCCTTTCTCTCCCTGTCCCTATTTAATCCTTCTGTTCAGGGCCTCCTGTCTCTCCATAACTGTATATACTATTCCCTTTTCTTGGAAGATTGTCCCTCCTCCATTCCTTACCTAAACTCTGTGATTATATGATCTGAAGCATGCCTATTAACATATAAGAGAATATATACCAAGAGCATATATTTCATCCTACACTAAAACTAACTTTAAGGGCATTTAAGACATTGATGTGAACCAGAAATTCTGAAATTACTTCATGAAAACATAGGCAGTGCCCAGGAATAGGTTTAGGAAAGGACTTTTTGAATAGATCTCCATTTCTTCAGGAGTTAAGACCAATAATTGACAAATGAAAGTTTATAAAACTTGTATCCTTCTGAACAGCAAATGAAACAATTACTGTAGTGAAATGGAAGCCTACAGCATAGGAAAGTCATTGCCAGATATATGCCTGATAGAAGATTAATACCCCAAATATGTGGAGAAACCCAATCCAAGGGACCAAGAAAACAAACGAAACAATTAAAAAATGAACTATGGATCTGAATAAAGAGTTCTCAAAAGAATAAATAAAAATGGCTAGTAAATATCTTTAAAAGTGTTCACACTTACAAGGTAATAAAATGTAAATTAAATCTACTATATGACCCAGCTATACTAGTCCTTGGCTTATAACCAAAAGATGCCACATCCCACTCCACTGACTTTCTTGGCCATGTTCATTGGCATTCTGTTCATAACAGCTAGGAAATGGAAAGAATCCAAATGTCCTTACACTAAAGAACAGATAATGAAAATGTGGTATATGTACACACTGGAACTCTATTCAGCTGTAAGGAAAAATTTGAAGATAATCAGATGAAATCATAAAATATACTTAATGGGGTAGTCCATTAAGTCCAGAAAAACAAATGCCGCATAGTATCTCTTATTTGTTGGTCCCAACTCTGACTTATGTGAATCTATAACCTGGAACAACCACAAAATCTAGAAAAGAAAAGTAACAATTAGGGGGTGGGGGTGGGAGAGAAGGAGCTCCAGTTTGGGAGACTCCGGGACACAAGGAGGAATTGTTGTGGGGGGCTTGACCTAAGAGGGAGGGGGACTTGTTGAGGGGGCTTGACCTAAGAGGGAAGAAGGGTCATAAATAGTCTTAGTCATTGTTCTATAGGCATAAAAAGACACCGTGACCTAGGCACCCCCAAAAAGAAAGTGTTTAGTGGGGGCTTGCTTACAGTTTCACAGGCTTTCCTCATCACTGTGGCAGAGATGACGGCACATGACCTTGGAGTATCAGCTGAGAGTTACATCCTGATTTACAGGCTGTAGAAAGAGACCAGGTTTGGCTTGGTGTGAGCTTTTTAAACCTCAATGTCCACTTCCTGGTGGCCAAGCATTCAAATGTATGAGATGATGGGGGAGGCATTCTTATTCAAACTGAGCAGGGGCAAGAGGAGAACAATTGTTAACCCTAAGTTTGTTTGAAGATAGCCATAAGAAAACACAATAATTTCTAAACTTACTTTAAAGCATGCATACATTGTGTATATATCAAATCCATGTGTACACTTACATACACACACATACACATATAATAGAGTTACGTGACACAGAGTCATAATTCTTTCTCCAAGAGTCATGGACATCTAACCACCACAACAAACAAGTACCAGGTATAGGAAACTTCCTTTCAATTTCTTGGTAAGAGGAGTCTAAAAGACTCCCCAAATAATAATAGACTATGCTATTACCCTTAGTTGTCTCCCAGAACTTTTGTCTATTGCTGAAGATGCCCTCCACTTTGGACAGCAGGCTTGGAGGAACTGAGCTGGAAATCTACCTGAGGGCTCACTCCCATAGTATGAGAAGGTGCAAACTGCCAAGGAAGAAAAACAACCAGGAGTCCTACCTAGCTGTAATGTCTCTGAACCACATCAATTACAGTCCTAGCAAGATATCTTCAATGGTGCAAAGTGACATTTCTATCTTGTGGGTAACCAACAGCTGTCTAATTGGACTTGAGGCCCACTCAACAGGCAGGTATTTGTGCCTGGTACCTACCGAGCTACTGGTGGTCAGAAGATGCATAGATCCAGGAGGAGAAACAAGGACTGCAATTTTCCTAAACTAATATAATTTTGGTTTTCTAAATAGTTCCTGGGCTATGATGATGATGCTATCGCCTAACAAGGTAATAGATGTTTAGTAGGTACTTTACACCTAGGAGATGTGCGATAACTACTGCTCTTAACTTTTATTGTTGTTCAGCCCTTGGATCATGGGAACCCATTGCATAGGAAGGCTGTCATGAGATCACAGGCATTTCTGTGAGTCAGTACAGGAGCCATATACCAGCCTGTGACTCTGGACAGAAGGGCATAGGAATGTCCTGAAACTCATAAAGGGCTAGTAAGCAAAGGCCCTTTTCCACAGTGGATGATGATCATTATTTCTGTGGTTTAGATGTTCCTTTCCAAATCCATGTGTGAAAGGTTTGGCACCCAGCTCTATTGGGGAATGGTAGAACCTTCATGGTGCATCATAAGCCTACTGAAAGGAAGTCAAGACACTGGAGGCATGTCCTTGGAGGGAGATCTAGCACCTTCCTCTCTGCTTCCCAGATGCCACTAGATGAACAAACCTCTCCTCCACCACTCCCTCCTCCATAATGCACTGTGAAACCAAAGGCCCAAATGTAAGGGAACCAAGTGGTCACAGGCCAAAACCTCTGAGCAAGAACAAGCCTTTTCATTCATTATGTTTATCATCTCTGGTATTTTGCTACAGCGCTGAGGAGCTGGCTGACACATCACTTTCTATTCTCATCACTGAGTTGCCTTCTCAGTTCACTGTGTTCTCTTTCTAGTGGGGAAACAACCATCAGAGAGACCACAGGGTGTGCTGAACATGCAGTCACAGGCTAAGAAGGCAAAGTCAAGCCAGGAGGCTGCTTTCCGGGTCTTCCATCTTTCAAATAGCCTTGATTAATATGGATACCTCTGCTTGACCTGTCTTCTTTGCCTGACCCGTGCCTCTCCCGTTGTAAGAGTTGGCATCTGAGAACTTCCCACATATCAGCTCTGCATAGCTCTATAAAACACAGCCTCATTTAATCGTCCTGGCATCACTTAAGAGGGAAATGCTATTTTCAATCACACACACACACACACACACACACACACACACACACACACACACGCACGCACGCACGCACGCGTGCATGTACACATGTATATAAAGAGGAAGAGAGACAAAAAGAGGGAAAAGGAGAGAGGGAGAGAACTTGGTATTTAGACCTAACACTATTTATTGCCTAAGGGCACATCACTGTTGTTTATAAGTAACTTGAACCCTTAAAATTTTTGAAGATCAGTTTTCTTCCCTTCTGAGCCTTTCAAGACCCTCCCCAAGGCCTGCAGCATCTCTTTTGCACATCCATCTGGTTATTCTATTTTTTTTCTGCCCTGGCCACCAGACTGTCTCTCCCTTCCTTGGCCTGTTGACTCCCCCAAGTTGCCCCCCCCCTCCCCGTGAGAGCCCAGCAAGTTTTCCCTTTGCTCCTTCAGCACAATTGAAACAGGTTCCACATTGCTAATCATGTCTTAACTGTGGAGGACACAGAAGAAAAGATTGGAAGAGGACATGGCCTTTCCTTGGGTCTTAAGTTCTACTGCCTGGTCCTGCCATTGGTATCCCTGTGCTCTTTCCCCAGTGTCTGGCCCAGAGCAGAATCCCTCCCCATCACTCTTTCCCAATACTACTTGAGAGCTGCAGAGGTAACCACTGTGCCCACAATAGCATTGAGGGTGACCTTTGCGTTATTAGCAAAAGAGGGAATGTCTTGTCAGAGATGCCAAAGCTTAGGGTTCTCTGCTACTCAGGGCATTTTCCCAGGGACCATGGAAGATGCTGGATTTTGACCCATTTGACAGATAATATTGAACTGCTTATTTCATTAGAAAAAGCTACATTGCTAGGCAGTGGTGGTGCATGACTATAATTCCAGCACTCTAAAGACAAAGACAGATGGATTTCTGTAAGTTTGAAGCCAGTCTGGTCTACAGAGCAAGTTCCAAGACAGCCAGAGCTACACAGAGAGACCTTGCCTTAAAACAATAGTATTATGGGCCCATTAACAAGTATGACAGCCTCCAAAGTGTTATTTCAGACTTAAGGCCTCAGAGAAGTTGAGCAGCCTATGTGCTAGAAAGACAGGATTCTTGCCTATGCTGGTTTTTTTTTTTTTTTTCTATTCTAGAAGCAGCTTCTCATCATTGAAAACACCTTAATTCAAACAGGTATTAGTGGATAATCTGAGCAAGAGCATCAAACAGTTAAAGAAATGTGTGCTTAAATCCCTTCACCATTTGCTTGTTTTAAGACAGGCCTCATGATGCTCTTGTGGCTGGACTCTCAGTGATTTTCTTGCCTTGGCCTCCTGAACCTCTGTAGTGCATACAGGTCCACTGCTACCACTGTGCTTAGCTTACATCATTAATTCTCAGCTTGTAGGTTGTGACCCCATCAGTGGTCAAACGAACCGTCGCATATCAGATATTTACATTACAATTCATTACAGTAGCAAAATTCCATCTGTGAAGTAGCAATGAAATATAAATGGTTGGGGGTCAGCACAACATGAGGATTGTATTAAGACCAAGGCCTCCATTATTTGGAATACACTTTCCTTCTGCCCTACCCCAGAAATCACTGTGAAATTTCATGATTGGCTTAACATGGATGAAATAAAAGCAAAATCACTTCAGATCTGTAATTATCAAAAACAAAAAAAAAAAAAGGAAGGGAGAGAGTACTGTTGAGATGGAATGGGGGAAGACATGCAGTGAGGATGGAGATGGGATCGGGAAGGCAGAATGATGAATACAGTAAAGCAAGTGTTAGGCTTATGTCATAACACTGTCTCTATTTTCACTTCCTGAAGAAACATGGAAAAGCCTTAGGTGAGTTCAAAGTGAGCTCTGCTTTTTCTACTATGAATTCTGAAGAATGGGTGCATGTGATTCCATTGCCAACAACTGCAGCTCTGCTCTCCCTCCCAGCAAGGACAAAAGCTAGTAAGTAAGAAAGGAAAATGGAATATCAAAAAGGATTTTCAAGTCTCCCTAAGTTGTTAAGGGCCAAAGCCATTCATGATAGCAGGGGAACCTCTGGGACTCTGGCAAGAAAGAAAGCTGGGTTGAGTAGAGCCTGGAACCAGGGCCAAGCTAGAGTGTCTAGTCAAGAGAGAAGTGAGTCTGGGCTGGAAAGACGCTCAGCAATTAAGAGCACTTTACACTCTTGCAATGGACCTGGCTTCAGCTCCCAGCACCCACATAGAAGCCTTCAACCATCTGTAGCTTCAGTTCCAAGAGATCTGACATTTTTTTCTGGCAGTCGCAAGCACCAGCTGCACGCACTCTGTGCACAGATATGCATGTAGGGAAATATTTACATACAATAAAAAATCTTTAAAAATTAAAGTATTTCAAACAAAAAGGAGGAAGTAAGTGAGTGAGTCTGATGGGGGAGGGAAGGGTGGAGTCTTCACAGGAGGGTGACATAGTCCCAGAGATGGGTAGTGGGAAAGAGGAAGGACATGTGTGAGGTATCCTCTGACTGATCACTGGGGTGGAAAGGAGAGTGTTCATGTCCTAAATTATGTTGCAAAACACCTCACATTTTGGGTAAAGGTTTTGAGCTGTAGGATTCACGCATCTGTATGTTTTTATACGTGGATATACATGGAAGAACGGATCAGGACAGAAAGAAAATTAGGACCACAGTGGGGAGGGGTCTGTCAGAGCAGTCACTGGGAAAGCCCCATCTTCTGGGAGACCCACAGATACCTCAGGGAGACAGGCTTCCATAGTGACAAAGAATAAAAGATAAAAACTATCAAGCCAGCTTCACGGGATTTCAGTCAGAGCTTGGCCCATCCAAACATACATAAAGACATGCTATATGCCACTATTACTCAGATGAAGCCATGAGACAGAGGCCTCCCCCTCCCCCCACCAACAGAAGTCAGTTAGAAACAGGGGCTCTCAGGGAGTAACTGATACTTTCATTATTTATGGCTTGGTTTCCTGGTATGTACTATCTTTTTTCCTTTCTTCTTCTTCAAACTGATCTTAATATTTTTTGAAGATCAATGTGTCATGTAGCTATTTACACCGTGGTCAATTTGGTGATTTCCTCTCCACAAAGGGAGGCTCCCTTGGGTTTTTTCTTTTTCTTTCTTTTTTTCCTATGATCTCGGAAGTCTCTCCCAAGTGATCCAGGGGCTCCACCGATGAGCAAGGCAAAGGAACCACTTCCCTTCACCAGGCCTGGGCACCCATCCCTCTGGACACATTCCTTCTTACAACTGGAAACTATCTATTAAATCATAGCCCCTGTCCCCAACACTGGCCCCCAATCCTAAAGCATTCTGAGAACTATTCATTTAGACTTTATACTGGGCCACACAGGAGAACAGAGCTATAGTTAGTCAAGGCTCTGTTCTCAAAATTCAAAGGAAAGCATCATTGTTGAGCTGTTTATTATACTCATTGACCAGTCTTGGAAACACATTGTCTTTCTGTCCAGGACAAGGACCAAGACTAACAACTGGTAGAAAGGAGAAAATGCCCTGAGCAGCTCCCCAAGGCCCTGCTACTGGGGACCTGTACTTCCCCGGTCCATATCAGAATGAAGTCTGCTGGGTTCTGTGATGGGTCTCCACCAGGCTACAGCAAAATGAAGTCTCCCCAGAAAAGAGGGAGCCTCCAAGTTTTCTTTCTTATAACTCAGCTCTTCTGTTTTCATCTTGGAGGGGAGGGTGAGGGACTCTCAGAAGAATTCACACACCCTGGCTGCTTTGAAACAGGACAAGTAACTAGGGCCTGCAGAAGCATGGGGGACATCGGAGATGCAGAAGGGGCAATCCCTCTGCATAGGGAACATTCAGCAAGTGACACTGTCCAGCTGGTGACATTTAACTAGCCAAAGACAGATGGGAAGTCATCAGCTGCATGGATCCCAGTTGCTTTCCCATGATTACGCTTGCTTACTTTTCTGATCAGTAATTAAGCAACCATTCATCACTCTTCTAGTATGCCTGTGGTTTTAAGAAATTTTAGATGCCTGAGATGGAGTCTAGAACAGGCAAAGGCACTTCTTTGCCTGCCCTCCAACCCCAGTGCAGAGGTTCAAATCATGACCTCTTATATTTGGGTGAAACCTCTACCACTGGGTTTCTCCCCAACCCCTGACTCTTCACTGTGAAAACTGGATAATAGAGTCAGTTTAGTATATAATGGAAAACACTCCTGAGATGGGGAAGAAGGGAGACACTAGTGAGCTGAGGCTCTCCTACTTTCTACCTCCTCCCTGATAGGATAATAGATGTTGCCACCACACCCAGAATTACCTTCCCTAGTGCCTATAAAATAGGAAGCAAGCTACGCACCTCTTTCTGGAGGGGCCATGAGGAACACAACGTGATCATGAAAAGCTACAAACCGGGCGTGAAATAACTTCATGTGCCCAGGATTGGCTCTCAGACCACAGGGTCTGTTTGAGGCATGGCTTGAAAAGGCACCCAACTTCTCTTTTCTGGAAATTTTCTCCCACTTGGCTTCTCCTGCCCACCTCATGCACAGTGTGGCTGGATTTTTTTGCCTACTGCTCTGCCTACCAAGGAGGCATCATTCCATGCTACTTCCTTGTGCTGTCATTAATTTTGTAGTGATTTTTCTGATACAGCTGTGTCATCTGTGAATGGCTGAGGGATATTTCTCAAAATATCTTTTTTTTAAACTTTTATTTCTTGACAAATAGTCTTAAATGTTTTTGTATCTGAGAGCTTTGAGGCACTTCAAGAAGCAAAATTGAGGGCCCATTGGAATTTTTGAAAAATATAAAAGGGACCTCAATGACTTGTTGCTTCAAACAAAAGCAGCTGGAAAAACAAAAAACAAAAAACACCCAAACAAATAAAACCTCATGAAAATAACCCAGTCATGTCCTTATTTCTTTAAGTGACAAGCAGGGCGCCTTGTTCTCTTGTGTTCTAGCCCAGAATGATGCCTGGTAACAGCTATTGGCTCCAAGTAAGTACTATTTAAACAATCCCAAAATTTTGTGTGAGTGTGAGCATCGAGGACACTCCTTTGGAGTTTGTCCTTTTGGCAGAGAATGGCTGGTTGGGTAAGGAACTGCCCTTACCTTGATTGCTGACAGTACACACATGATGTCTAAACTGAATGAACAAGTTGATGGATGGAGACTGATGAAACCTGCCTGGACAGGATAAGACAGTCCCTCCAAATTTGCCCTGCTTGTGAGAAGATCTGTCAGATACCATAGGCCTGTAGCCAATATGATAGATGTTCCAACGACACACAAAACCAGAGGTGATTGTCCAGGTAGCTGTGTTGCTGTCCTCTCCCAAATTTTGGAAGCCACTACTTCCATGTACTTCTGACTTTCAGGTGATACATTTTCCTTCTCAAGTCTTGAAGGGGTTGAAGAATAGGTATTTAAGGTTACTACCCTATTATCCCTTAGAAGGAACATTCAGGTGTTGAATTTTCACTTTCCCAGATGAACCTTTTGAAGTAATTTATACACCCTACCATCTACCAATATTCTAGAAATATATGATGTACTTTATATATGTTAGGTTTTGGTTGTAATTTGTACTTTATCCTCTCCTAGATACTACCTCATAATAATTCCTATTGTACATAGTCTTAGTTTAGAACCTTCTTAGTTAGACAAAATGGGGAGATGTGGTGGGATTCAGGTGTCAGCTGATAAGGTCTGAAGATGCTTATCCAGGGTCCCGGGTTCCTGGAGGGCACTGCTGAGACCCTGGGAATTCTGTTGTTCCTGGTTCCTGGCTGCTGGAGAGACCAATTTGGAATCCATCATCCATCACTTGGATACTCCAGTCCCTGTTCAGGTGCCACTATAAGCTGTTACCTGTATTGTGAGTGTTGATTTATAGTTTAATAAATATTAATCTTGAACTGGTGCCTTGTAAGTAAAACTCCACCTACAATTTCCCTCTTAAGTTATATTTATTATATACTTAACAGAATGGCTAAAATTTAAAACACAGAAAATAGCAAAAGCGAGTAAATGTACCAAATGACTAAAACAAACAATAGTGATATTGTTTGGGATGTAATTGCAGGACATGTTTGGGAAACTGATGCTGTCTATTACTTAGGAAAAAAATATAAATGAGTAACAGCTAATGTTTAGAAACCACTTAGATAATAGTATAGTAAAATAAAGGAGGTAGATATGCTTTATTCAGATAACAGACTACTATATAACAATGAGATTTTATATATAAAACACATGTAACATACAAACAAAACTCAAAAATATAGGGACTGGAGAGATGGTTCAGTGGTTAAAAGTACTTGCTGCTCTTGCAGAGGAACAAGGTTTGATTCCCAGCAACAATATAGTGGCTCACAAACATCTGTAACTCCAGTTCCAGGGGACCTGGCCCTCTTTGGACCTCTGTGGGCTCCAAGCACAGACATAATGCACAGACTTTACATGTAGGTGAAGCTCTCCTACACATAAAATAAGTAAATATACAAAACCTCAAAAATATAATATAGAGTGAAACAAGTTAGTCATTAAACATTTTCTTTGTGTTTCAATTTACATACAGACCAAACACAGGCAGAACAAATCTATTTTGGTAAAATTTAGAATAGTGGTTGTCCTTATTATTCGGCCTGGGAGAAGGCATACATTTTAGGATGCAGTGATGCTGTGTCTTCATCTGATACAGGGGCAAGTTCTTTTGATAAAACTTCCACTCTGTGCCAGCCTCTGGACTGCGTTTTTCAGGCAGGTGTCATCAACTATCAAGAGCTTCTTTTATCTACAGAAAACTCATGTTCTAATTTTTAAGGACTGATCTTGAATTACACAATAGTGATTTGTCACTCTATAGTGTAGCTCCAACAGCAAGCACCAATAAAAGCAAACGTTGCATTTGTCTGGTCCAGAGATGAATGCTTAATGGCATCCCTAGACACATGTTAAGTCTCACCTTTATGTTCAGCCTTGTGGCTTTGGAGCCAAGCCTTTGGGAACCACTTGGAAGCAGACTTGGGGCTACCCTCCCTCCTTCTCAGGCACCTGCATCAATGCTTCAGGCCCAGATCCTTCTTGCATCAGACATCCCCTATCTCAGTTGGAAGCACCACCAATTGAGTATCTCTGATCACTAGCATACAGAAATCTGTTCCCATGAAGCACTATAAACAAAGCACACCAGAAGCCCCTTGAGGGAAGACTGTCTTTGTGTAGAATTTCCTTGAAAGGGGCTACAGTTTGGAATGAGAATTTCTCATACTGGGATTATTGAGTGGCTTCTAAAAGTAGGTATGGGAAAAAAAAAAAAACACCTCAGGGCACATGCTATATAATTTGTTTTTTAAATCTGTGATTTCACATATAATTGCCTTGGGGTTGAGAAAATCCAGAAAGATGGGCAAGAATCCCCTGCTGGAATCACTGAAAGCCAGGTAGAAAAGATGCAGGAGAGAAAGCAGACATCTGTGGCACAAACCACATCTCCTTAACACATGACTTCCCAAACAGTCCCCAGGGAAATGAAAGTTTCCCCTAGTATGCAAGTTAAGGAATAAGGGAAATTTTGTCTTAGTTTTGAAACACAGAGTAATCCAAACTGATATTTAAGTCACAGTACCAGACAAATTCCTCATACTCAGAATTTAGATTCCGTAGAAATTCTAGGACTTCCCTTCCTATTTAAACGGGAGTCTTCTGCTCCCACACTCTGACATGCTTAGGAGGAGACAACACTTTTAAACAGATTTCTTTTCACTCCATGCTCGGGGAGTTGTACTGGCTGGTGAAGCCACACAGTGAAAGAAATCACTGAAATTAAAGGGAATTGAACATAGATGAGATGTCTGAGCAGGTGCCAAGTGCTCTGTGGGGGACGGGGCTCAGCAAGACAGCTCTCACACCAGTGGAGAGAAGGGAGCTTATCTGGGAGCAAAGAAGAGTGACCATGTCCTCCAGTCGGACACAGATGCACCTCAAATGCCGTGTCCCAAAGACACGGTAGTTTCATGAAGAGTTATAGTAACAAGACAGATAAAATCATAAATCGGGACACTCTTGAAATACATCATTGAAAACATCTGTAAGGCACTGCATCACAGCTGTGAAATCTCTGCTGTAGGCCTCAGATACTACCTATGACCCTCTTAGCTCTGGGTCAGTGGAAGCGAGGGGTTGGCTTGTACACTTTAAAAGGACATACCCAACAACCACAAGAATATTAGACCACACTAGAAAATGGGCAATACACGACTATTTGGAGAGCTGACATAACTCCAACAATTTGGCTCTGAACCTGAAACCTCTAATACTCCACATCCTTGAACTTCTAATTGAACTGCTAGGCAGCCAATCAGAATTGTTTAACATGGGTGTGGACTTTCTCTAATCAGAATGAAAGTTTCTATAAAGAACTTGCACTTTCAATTAAATTTTCTACAAGGTTGATTAAATGGTTAGAACTTGAGTGATTATAGAGATATTGGAATGTTGCAGATCCAGAAACTAATTGCAATTTATCTTGAGCTATCTTTTGCTTCACACATTAATTCTTTGCCTATTTCTTAAATAAAACTAACAAGATAAAATAAGACTAACAGATGAAACATTTTGGGATGCCTCAATTTACCAAAACCCAAGAATCACTCATCAAAAGGCTTGAAGTTTTAGCATGCCCACTTCTGAGACCTGTAGCTGAAGCCCTTCCACACACACTTAGCTGGAACCCACCTTGGGAATGTTTCCACTAACGTAACTGAAAACAACCTTGACTTATAACTTTCTTTCTTCTATTATTATAAGAACGTAACCCAAATTCCATGTTGGTATATGGGTAAGTAGCCTAAATCTGTGTTCAGCTTTCTCTTTGCTGTGTTTTTGCATTGGCACCGGGAACTTTAGTTAACTAAAGGTCAGGGAAGAAAAAGAAGAGTAAAAGGAAAGAGAGAAGAAAGAAGGAGGAAGGAGAAGAAGAGAACAAGATGGGGAGGAGGGGGAGGAGGAGGGGGAGGAGGGAGAAGAGGGGAGGAGGGTAGGAGGGGAGGAGGGGGAGGAGGGGGAGGAGGGGGAGGAGGGGAGGAGGGGAGGAGGGGGAGGAGGATGCTGATCTTGGCAGACTAGATGGATCCCAAGAAGGGTTTAGAGATAAAATGAGGCCTGAAGAGTTTCTGGGTTATCTTGATAGAGAGGTTCCTGAACTTCTCAACTGCAGATCTATTAGAAGACTGAGTTCTCGGCTTCAGAGTCATATGAAGACACAGCTTCTCAGCCACAAGTGACATTTGGGGGCTAGGAGGATCACTACCTTAGAGCTGTCTGTGCATTTATAAGGAATCTATCAGCACCTCAGTTTCTACTACCATGGGGTACTAGCAAAAAGTCCCTATCCAATGTAATAGCCAAAAATGTGTTCAGATATTTTCACATATATGTTGAAAAGGAGAAAAAAAAGTTTATCTCAAGGGGAGAGTCATGAGGCCTCCCTCTCCACTTGGCTTCCAGTCAGCTCTTTGATAAGTGACAACTAGAGTACCTAAGACCTTATGTTCCTGGGAACAGTGCATGCTGACAAAAATCAAGGCACAGCTGGTGGCATCTGGTGGCCATCGGCTCAATAGCAGCAGCACTAAAAACCTGATTATATGTCCTGGACAGTAAGAGGTACATTTAGTTGGGTCCAAATATAACCAATCAGTAGAAAGCCATGAGCACCAAGACAAAGAAAGAATTTGGATTTTTTTTTTTTCCTGCTCAATAGTACATTACTGATGTACATTTCTGAAAGATTAGCTTGACTGTGGCATATCCAGTCAAGGAGCAAGGAACAATAGACTTCCTGACCTACTTTAGACTGTGGGTAGCTTCCTGAGTCAGGAATCTCACATGACTGCCATAATTGTGTGAAACAACTCGTCTTCCCAGAGAAGGATCCTGAAGCTTATATCAGACCCTCCAAATGTTGAGGGTTACCGGGCAAGAAGATGCTGATGTGTGAACTAAGTGTGACATAAGTAAGCCAGAAAGTCACAGGACCACAAAAGCATTCTGGAGGTGGCATTGCAGCTGTATCTGTTAATGGTATTGGCAGTCAACATGTGTGTGTGTGGGGGGGGCTGCAGGGGGGCGGTAGTGAGAGAGGAAAGCGCTCATCTGAGAGTTACTGGGAGAGAAGGCTCTCATCATAGCTATGACTTTTAGTAACAAACCACACATGGTGAAGGAAGTCCGGGAGGTGGGTGACTTACAGATCCAAACCAGGAAGTCAGGAAGCAGCTCTGGTTGTGGTTGGAGGGAGAAAAAAGGAAGGGCGTTCTGGATAGGAGGATGATTGCTTTTGGATTTCAACGTGTTGAGTTGGAGGTACTGAGACAATAGTAGAAAAAAATTATCATGATCCTGAAGAGAATTACAAATATAGAAGTGATGTGTGCAGAAGCCTGGAGAGAGATGGGCAGACAGGAAGAGGGTCTGTTTTTTCAGCTGACATGGCAGCACCACGAGGCAGCCCTTCTACAGCTTTGATTTTGTCATAAACTTTCTTATATAAGTTTTTGTACTTCAGAGACATATAAATTCCTTGATATCTGTATCCTGGAAAATTGGAGGATCCTGAAGGGCTTGTCCAGTATTATTATTGGTGAGCAACTTTGGGGGTTTTACAGGGAATTTTACAGGAGAATTCAGGGAAGCATTCTTTATTTAGCTCTTCCATTATGAAGAACAAACCATAGTCCCAAGACTGGTGTTTGGGGTTGTGAGAAAAAACCCAGGCTTATTATTTCAACAAAGCACCCCAAATGGAGCTAACAAGAAAGCCTTATTTCTTTTTAATTTTTTTTGAGATTATAAAATAATTATATCATCTTCCCTCCTCTTTACTTCATCTAAGCCCTCCCATGCCCCTCTTTTCACTCTCTTTCAAATTCATGGCTTCTTCCTTCAATAACTGTTTTTATGTGCCTATACTCTTAAGTATGTAGATACATACAACTTCTCAGTCAAATATTATGTTATTCATATGTGTGTTTTCAGCATTAACCATTTTGTATTGGATAACCACCCACCAGTGTGCTCTTGGCTGGGGAAGACTATTATCCTAACTATCCACCCCATACATCTATCTACCTATTCTTCCATTCACCCATTGTTCAACTTATTCCTCCAACCCATTCACACCTATATACATACTCCTATCAATTCATGTTTTGCCCTTTGTACATTTTTTAATCTCATAAACACGAAGAAAGCAGATATGATCTAGATCCACTCTCTTGGAGTCAAACTTCTGTGCAGATCAAGAAAGTGAGATCAAGAGTAGGATCCTGTCACTGGATCAAAATATGCTTCAGGACTATGTGGAAGACTAGAACTGGTCTAATACAACCTCAAAAGCTTCATGTTTTGAGAGGTTAACTGTATTTGAGTGCCTCTGACCTTGACTTAAAGTTTTCCCTACCCCATAGACCTCTGATCTAGAAGGAAGTCATATGATAGTTTCCTATAATGAATTTACCAGTGTAAATGCCCACCTGCACTTGAGACATGGTTCTTCTAAGTGATAATAGACTTGAAAGATGGAATTCAAGACACCTTTGTTAATTACTACTTATGTGGTTTTGGGTTTTCTTAAGTAAGAAAGCAATAGATATAGATTGGGGTGTGGCAAGGCACTGTCATTCTGGAAAACACGTGTTGGCACCAAAAGAAAAGACAAGTTCTCTTGATGTCAGAAAGGGTTTGCACCTCCACATAGCAGTAGGTGACTCATGAAGTATAAGCTTTCTGTTTTCTTTTCAAAAGTCTCAAGATCTGTGACTTTCCAGCACACTTCTCTGAGGTTTTTCTATGTAGAAGGGCCAACATTCTTCATTCTATGGCCACTCTCAGGAGATACACAAGCTGAGCCACCAAGCTAGGTTCTGGAGTTTCACTGAGAAACCCCAAATTTGTGTTGCATCCCCTGCCTTACAACTCTTTCCAATATTAGACTTCATAGGATGGCCTACAGATTCACAATTAGAAGGAGCCTTTTAGTGACAAAGAAATACGTTAGCTAATGTGAAGTGATACACAGATGTTTATATATACAGAATAAATAGAATCCGTTTACATCAACAGAATAAATACTACAAAAACACACCAAAATGTTAAGAGTCATTATACTTTCTTCTGGAAGCTCCATAGTTTATGCTCACCATTATGACTGACACATTAGACGTTATGATTACTGCCAGGCACTAAGTATTGTAGGAATTCGTTTTTATACGTGACAGAGGGCTGAGGGTATAGCTCAATAGTAGAACAATAGCCTGGTCTAGGTTGAGGTTCTGAGCACCGCAAAAAGAAAATGAATATACAACTATCCTATACTATTTTGTTGTCAAGGCTTTTGTTCATGAACCCATGTTAAAAGTCGATTGACTCTACTTGACAGAATCTCAAGTAGAGATCCATTTGTCTCCCTTGATACAAATACCACCTAGTCTTAGTTACTATACTGATAATTCTAAAATCAGATTTTTACCACCTCCAAATCTCCTCATTCGTTTATTTATATTCTCTGAGAACTTTTCAAATACTATATACTTGCAGATGCTATGACCCTTCCTTCCTTGTATCTATCTCACTGTGCACTGACCTGGTCCTTAGCAGCATTTTCTGTAATTCCCATCATCCTCTCTTTCTTAGATAATGTGAGGGTTACTCACAGCTCTAGGAGCAGCTATCTGCCTTAGACAGTCCTTGTTCTTACCATCCCCACCTTACTGCGCCCCCCCACTCCCGCAAGCCCATCAGTCTTATTGAATAAAACAGCATAATGAACAGACTGTTACCCAAGATGTCCAGGTCACTTGTGATCCCAGGGGCTCTGGATGGAGCCTGTCCAGGATGTCCCATAAGCATGTGCAGCACAGCAAAGCAGTTTACTTAGCTAGGAATCTTGTGTACACTAATATTTTGTTTTTTACACAAAGTCAACATAATAGAATTCTGCTGAGTTTCATCCCATAATTTGCTTTGAAACCTCGAATATATCCTCTTATCCAGCAATGAACTGTTCTGAAGAGAATTATCATTCCTCTGAGTCCTGGTTCTTAATTAATAAAGAGCTAAAAAGAAAAGAAAAAAATACCTTAAGAAGTAAATAACAAACACCCCGTATGTCTTCACGATTTCAAGAAGAAACCATAGCTCTACAATGAGCTGCTTTATCTATTTCAGGTGCCACAGGACAAGACACATAGAACCAGATCTCAGAAAGTGTCAAGAAAGCCCATGTGTCCAGAACAAAAGATGATTCGAAGCCTGATGATTCACATTGCAGATCAACCTGAGGGGCTGGGGAGATTTTCTCAGCCTCATTAGCATGCTGGGGAGCTTAAAAGTCAGATGAGAGAAGGGAAACAGAGGAGAAGGAAAGGAAACCCCAGCAGATGTGCATTAGGGAAGTAACTGGCTGAAACCTGCAAGGTGCAGCTCTTACATGTTCAGGGATCTGGAAGACTGCTTGCCTGTTCTAGGGAATTGACTCTGTGTAGGAGTTCTTCCTCGGGGGAATGCCCCAAGGTCTGAATCTAAAATTCACAAGGTAGAAATCACAACACAGTCAAATCTTTCTCCTACCAGGGATCTCGGACAACAGTTTGATCTGGGAATTGTGCTCAGAAGTAATTATAACTTAACTCAAGTAGCAGGAGCAGCATTCATAAATAATTTACTTTGTCCTAGGACAGCTAAGCATAATACGTATGTTAATTCATTTAGTTTTACAATAAACATCTTTAAGATGTGGGTACAAAACTAACATTCCCATTTTATGGCTGGAAAACAAAGGCCCAGAGTTATTGCTGCTGCTGCTGGTATCTGTTCCAGACAGCCTCTCATAGTCTCTTCCAATTATTCCTAGTTCAACACCTAGTCTTCGAATTAAGTTTTGAAAACTTGAAAAAGCAAGCCCAGGGGCTTATTAAAAGGTGTATGGATAATACAAATGTGATATATACACACCATGGAATTTAACTCAGGTATAAAGAAAAGTGAAATGAAGACATTTCTAGGAAAGTGGGTCAATTGAGAGAGGATATGGCCAAACCTAGAAAAATAAAAACATGACCTCTCTGATTATGCAAACCACAGCTTGCAACGTGTATCTGTATGCATTTAAACCGATACACATGACGTGTAGCCTAAAAGCTAGAAAGGAGACAAAGAGAGGCTAAAAAGAGGTGTCAAAGAAGGGGAGACACCAAAGGGACATGTGGCATGTAGGTGGAAAGGAGAGGAGAGCGTAAGTGAGGAGGGAGAGGCACGAGCCGGGGAAGGAAATTAATTAAATCAAGTTCCACAATGATATTTAATGTTATACTTGTGTGTGTGTGTGTGTGTGTGTGTGTGTGTGTGTTTAAATCCTGACATGATTTCCTAGAATTCTGATATCTTCCATTGAAAAAGAGCAGATCACACATGCACACGCACATGCACACGCACACCACTTCTCCCCAAGAGACAGGTAGCACAGACATTACTCAATCAACATTATGACCTCAAGCACAGGTTTGTCTGCATCATGAGTTTTGGGGCCTTGTCTTTGCCGTTTTCTCTAGGTATGCTCCCTCCTCTCCAGGCCCTGCTCTCCTGTAAGTCCAGCTGCAGATCCATGTTCACTCTGCAACTCGCTTCTCAGCTTCCTAAGCTGACATTTGAGCGGATGAGATTCACACTGAATCTCACAAGTCACTTGTTGCAAGCAGAAACTGAGCTCTGAAGTTAAAAGAAAGTCAGCATAAGGACATTTTTAAAAATCATAATACGGGATACAAATCGAAAACCCACGTCAAAAACTGTTCATTGAATCCATACTGTAAGTAGACATCATAGCCACCACCCCAGGAGGGAAGATGGGCACTGTGGGAGAGAAGATATTTCAGAGTTTTGTTAGGATTTGCAATGTACAGGTACCTTGGTGTGAAGATGCTGCATGTGAGTAGGCCACGAGGAGCAGCTTAGATGAACTGTACATTTCTTACCAAGCTGAGTCTAGGACACACCAAGAAAGGTCCATGCTTGGTTTAATCTATCACTGTGTTGCTGACATTGTCTTGACAGTGTTTAGATGGAATTCCCTCCTTTCCACCTTTGCTGAATACCCCCCCCCCCCCCAACACACACTGTATCTCTGGTCTGTCTTGCCTTTGAAACAGAACTGTGCTGGTCTTTAAGTAAGTGGCTTGTTCTGTTGGAATGAAACTCCCGCTTTTGCCAGCTCTGTTCCTAACACAGACTCAGATCTTTTAAAATGAAAGATAGTTCTCTCTCTCTCTCTCTCTCTCTCTCTCTCTCTCTCTCTCTCTCTCTCTCTGTCTCTCTCTCTGTCTCTCTGTCTCTCTCTCTGTCTCTCTCTCTCTCTCTCTCTCTCTCTCTCTCTCTCTCTCTCTCTCTCTCTCTCTCTCTCTCTCTCTCTCTCTCCATTATCTGTCAGCTTGACATAGGCCAGAGTTATGAGAGATTCTCAGTTGGGGATTCTGTCAATCAGATTGGCCTATTAACAAAATGGGGGCATTTAATTGTTAATTGATGCAGGAACACCAATCCTAATCTGCATTGTGCCATGGAGGGGAGGCTGTCCTGAGCTGGATAAGGATGTTACCTGAGCAAGAGCTGCTATCACTCCCTGGGGGACCAGCCTCCAGCAGCACAGAGCTCAAAGGGAGTCCATGAGAGGTTTTTGTTTTATTGTTGTTGTTTTAATCTGCGCGCACGCACACACACACACACACACACACACACACACACACACACACACACACACACACACACACACACACGCACACACTCTCTCTCTTGGTGGTTTCTTAGATCTTTTCTTTATTCTTTTTTTTTTTGTATTCTGATTCTGCATTCTGTATTCTCTTTTCTTATCTCTGAAATGTCCCTTCTTCCTCTTTATGTTTTCTGACTCTCTGATGTCCCCCTCTGAATTCTCCCATTCTTGGTGTTTTCTTATAACTTTCTTATTCCTGACATTTTCCTTTTAACTCACTGTAACTTTCTCTTTATTCTTTCTTGTATAGCTTATGCACCACAGCAAAATCTTTCAGGCAATATAAAAATTACAGTGTGAATATTCTGCTTTTCAAGTGAATGATTCCAATGAATACAAGCAAAAACCAGCATCTTTACCATATCTTTTACATGATTGGACATTTTACATATTACAGGTGAAAAACCAATTATCCCAAGAACCCACATGCACTCATACCCAAGCAACTAGTTATAGATTAACAGTGTGTAAGCAAGCAGCAATATATATATATATATTTAACTGGCAGGCTTTTGCAGTTACAAAGAAAGGACCAATCACCTTATTACTTATCTCAAAAGGTAATCTTACAAGAAACCTTAAAAGATTCACAAATATAAATTTTTGTATATAAAAAAAGAATCAGTGAGCCCTACTTCAAATCTTTAGGGTACACATCCACTCATCAATAGTCTCATATCATCAGGAGGTTGAGGGTAGAAATGGGTATAAAGAATTAATCCTCGCCTTTGTCATCAACCAACCCTAGCAAGAGAAGCATGTCAGCTAGTAAAAATTGGGCTGCCTTGTATTTGTTCCCTGACATTAAAGAGTTCTGCATTCGCTCTGTGCCTTTTAAAAATATGAGATTTTCTTATTGGCTTTTTCACCTCAAGGCAATTTGACAGAAACATTTTAATCTAACTTTGAGTTATTTTCAAAGCTTTGTTTGAGCTATGAGGCACTCTCAAACCTGTGAACATATCTGCCAACATTAAGGTTAAAAGAATTTGAGGTAGCTGGGCTGTTGTTGCTCAGTTGTTTTTCTTAATCATTAACCTAAGCCACAATCTATGCAGCTTCTCAATAGAAACTCATGTATTAGCTGTGTGGCATTTCCTTGTTTATACTTTTATAATCAAATTTCTATTTACACTAACACTATTACTATCAACTAAATAGTACAGGTTAAGAAAACTAAAATCATCTTCATAATAATCCAAATAATCTACAGGTAAAAATGCCCAGTAGAACAGGATGCTTCTATGAGACAAACACACTATATTGCAGGCACATAAGGCCAGAAGTCAGAGGAAGATGGCAGGGGCAAACATGTAAAGATACAACTGAAACAGAAGACATTCTGGAGTCTGTGGTCTCAGGTCCTTATCCATCTGAGATTCAGGGATTTTCCTCCTGGTGGGCTGACACCTGACCCTTCAATTGCCACCTGCTGCTCCACTGATATGGCTTCCAGCAAACCAGAGGGAACAAGCCAGTAAGCAACATTTCTCAGTGGTTTCTACTTCAAAGCCCAGCCTTGAATTCCTGCTCTGGCTTCCCCCTGTGATGCCCTGTAACCTGTAAGCAGAAATAGGCCCTATCTTCTCCTAGAGATTGCTTTGAGTAGGTGTTTTATCGCAGCAACAGAGCAGATAAGACAACAGCCTTTATTTTTCCTTCCTGCCATGTACTGAGACAACCAACAGGCTCTTGAGAGCTTTTCTACCTCATCTCAGAGTCCAGGGCTTCCAGCACAACCCGAAAGAGACCAGAGCACTGCTTTCTTCTGGGAATTTGAAAATGCCTTTCCACTTGGCTTATTTTTAATTTGCAAGGTAGTGTCTGCACCTCTGGCCTGTACACACAGAAATGCTTCCTGAGAGCCGCTGTGAAGACAATCTAGCCATATCGGACATTGACCTCAAAGTCATCCTTGGCCAGTGGCCTTCCGTGGTTGCTAATAGGAATCAAGAAGCCCATTGGCTTGGATTATCTTGAGCTACGTCTGCATAGGACCTTCAGTACAGACATAGTTAGATCTGTGCCTTCAGGGAAGCCGACTGAAGTACCTTGGATTATCCCTTGGTCAGGGTAGAGATGCCAGCAAGTTACCAGAAGCCCACACACCTGGCCCCCAGTGTGCTGGCCTTTAGATTCATGACAAAATAAAGTTTCAGTTGCCTAAAGCTACTCACTCTGTGGTAATTTATTGAAGCAGCTGTGACAAACTAATACTGTAGCCATAGAAGGATGGTAATTCCAGAGAGCTCCTGGCATTAGAGAGCTTCCCAAGCTGGAGACAGCAAGTGCTGTGTGGGGTGGGAACTGTTAGAAGGCCTTGGGGCTGAGACCATCATTCCCAGGTATGGAGCCGCAGCTGAGCAAGGAAGGAAATGTATAGAAAACAATCAAAAACTGGGTAGAAGACTCAGTGGGCAAGAGAGCTTGCTACCACATGTATGAGGGTCTGAATTCGTATCCTCAGTAATCACGTGAAAAGCTAGACTGGCTTTACGTACCTTGGCATCCCTGGACTGATGTGGTAAGACAGAGAATTGCTGGGGCTTGCTGGCCCCGTGTGCTCCATGTTCAGTGAGAGACTCCGGCTTCAAGAAAATAAGGTGGTTAGTGACAGCATATGACGCTCCCTTCTAATTGACACAGGTGCTCATCATGAGTGCACCCACCAGTGTGAATAATACACACAGGAGAGAGAGAGAGAGAGAGAGAGAGAGAGAGAGAGAGAGAGAGAGAGAGAGAGAGAGAGAGAGAGAGAGAGAGAGAGGAGATATCTAGGAAGCCGGTCACAGAGGTCAAAGCAAGTCAATGAGAAGCAGACTGTGACCCATCTGACAGCTCCAGCTAAACAGAAGACCACTCTGCTTCTCCGCAGCAGGCGGAAGCCCCCCAGAGGCAGGGATTGCCTGTCACCTTCACAGGACTTAGTGAAAGCCCAAGAAATAGTCCAGAGAGGAAAAGGCCCTTGCTGCCAAGTCTGGTGACCTAAACTCGATCTTTGGAGGGCAGAGGGACAGAACTGATCCCCCCAAGTTGTCCTCTGCCCTTTGCAAATCCTCTACAGTGCACTACCCTAGTAAATGAAGTATAAGCACATCATTGTAAAAAGTAGTCAGTGAGCTGTTTGTAATGCGAGCCCTTGCCACAGAGGCAGCCTGAGTGTCTGTAGAAGCTGAATTTAAATGCAGCCCCTGAGCCTAAAGAACAAGATGACTTCTTCATTTTTTCCCTTTACTCTTACAAGCTTTCTGACAGTCAACCACACCTTGCATCTGGGTCATCAAAGCTATGGAGCATGAAGGATTTTCTGTGATGCATTCATATTTTTAGTCATCTGAGGAGTCACGCTTCTATCAGCCTGGGAACTAGCCCTACATGGAAGCTAAGGACAGTTCAGTATCATCTGCCACACAGTTCCTCCATTTCAGATGACCGCCTTCTGAGTCACATCAAGGGAGACGGAAAGAAAGAACTGAGTCTGGAGTACCAAGAACTCGGAGGAAAGCCTCAAAACAGCAACCAACACGAACCAGAACTCAAATGTGGGCAGGATGTTGCCCAGAAGGGCCGACTGATCAGTTTTTAAAGGGCAGAAATTATTGCCTAAAATCAAGACCTGTCCGTAGATACATGTCCCATGTGTACATCAAATAAGAGAAATAAAGTGCTTGGGAAGAAATAAAACTCTTAATTGTGGAAGCATTTACAATTTATATGCAGTAGTTTGGGAGTTGGCTACAACTCTGATCCAGATAAAAATGTGTTCCAATGAAGTGGGGACAGGGCACAAAGCGCAGCATTCTGTGTCCCCTCCCGCAGCCCTCTGGCTCCCTCCAGAGGACACTGGGCCAGTGAAGACAAATTTCACACAGATCTGACTGGTCTATTTTTGTGTCACCTGTTGGAGCTGGGAGGAAGAGACATCAGATTTCATGTGATGACATTCTCAACTTGGGTCCTTTCTCTGACAGGAAATCCCTCTCGAATTTCCCTGTGTGGTTTATCTTCCTCTATGTGTGGTGATGATAGAGTGTTGCTATGGTGATCATAGAGAGTTGCTATGTTGACTGGACCGTGAACTAACTCCTTGCTCCTTGTTGTTTCAGCAAACACAGTAAATGTTCAACAAATAAATATTTATTGACTTAATAATAAATAAAATGTTGTTAAATTAAGGCTCCTGGAAACTCATCGAATAAAGGACTGACACTTGTTACATTGCTTTCCTTCAGCTCGGTCTTTTGCCTCTAATAGAGAGAACAGATGTTTGAGGTGAGTATTAGCTTTTTTGATAGGTGTAATTTAAGAGACTTAAGGCAGGAGATTTCCTGGGAGAAGAAAATTGTTAACATGACAATTAATGTTTTAATCTATGTTATAAAAAATATAAGCATCCTTGGTCATAGATAACCACAGAGTCCTGAGAGGATAATTCTTGATATGTGACTTGTTAGGACAGCCCAGGAGTGACTCAGGGTAGGCAAGGGTGAAAGGGAAAGTTGGGTAAATAGAGGGGGTCTTCAAAACAGTTAGAGATACATGCTGGGAATACATGTTTGCTAAGCTGAGCTGCAATGGGCCGGGGAGGGGGTGTGATCCAGAGGCTTTTCCTTCCTAACTCCTCTATAATAAAATGTTCCCAGAAAGGACATGATTGATCTAAGTCACATGGTGCCAGGACCAGAACCCACCAACCTGTCCTTGTCTTTATAATCTTTGTCTCTAAATCATGCCTTCCAGTTGAGGGGCACCAACGAAGGACTCTGGTGTTGTAGGAACCATCCCTCTTAACCATGGGCTATTAGAAAATGACATCTACAGTGGCCACTGGAGAAGAGGAATTGGCAAGAGGCATCAGAAACCCAAGATGCAGAACTACACAGTTCTTCAGAAGACAGGAGCATTTCAAGGATGTATCTTTGTGTACCTTGTATTCAAATCTAGGTTTTCATTCAGAGTCCAAGCAATGTTCACAAGTGAGCAAGGTGCAGAGCCCCACTTTGTGTCTAGTCAGCTTGATGATTTCTATAGAAAGGTTGACTTTCACAGGCTTCATTTTCCTCTTTGAGACAGTATATCCCAGAAATATGAGCTGGAGTGTGACAGCTCATTTTATTCCAATTTTTATTACCAGGAGCAGGGTCATTTCCCACTTTGGGCCTTACTTTCATCAGCTATAAAAGGAAATCAATCAAATTACCCCCCAACACACACACAGAACTTCTATAATGCTAAAACAAGTTGACATACATACGGAGCCTGCAAAAGTGTGTGACACACAGTTATTAACACACCTCAGCTGTTATGTGTCTTTGTTGGCCACAGTGGGGTAACATGATGGTTCCAAGTGATTCATGGTGTTGTGGTGAGCACAAATGTATTTGTAAGAACTCTGAGACTTGGAGCATGGAGGGCTGACCATTTCAATGAAAACCAGTCACCCTGAAGAAGCTTGCTCTGCAGGTTCTCAATATAACATTGTAGTTTGATTACCACTGTTTTAACAGTTAGGCGATATCATTGCAAAAGGTCAGTCCATCCTTCAATCTGCATGCTTGAAGAGCTTTATGTTTAGATATCACTGCTCTTCCCACATAGACATTGAGGGACATCTGCCAGTTGGTCCAGCACATGCTCTCTCTGGAACTAGACATAAAAACACAGTATACAAACTTGATTCTTTATACCTCTGTCTGTAATCTGGTGGGGGAAAGAGATTCAAAAAAACTTCAAATTAGTTTCTACATTAAGATTAAAGGTGGTCTGTTATTTGATTTCACCCTTCTTTCAAACTAGCAAGCCAGCCAGCTACTGCGTTGTGAATAGAGTCTAGCGATCAGAAATCAAGATGTTGTTAGAGGTAGCACAGAAGCAGTCACCCCCAGCAGGCTTGTGTTCATTATCCCTGTTACGCTTCCCACAGATGTGCAGTATGGTCAGACTGATGCTGGGCATGCAAAAGAATGTGGAACATGGGAGATCCCCTGCCTTTACACCAACCAGTCAATCACAAGTGTTCTTTGTCTAGAGGGCTTGGGGAAAGGTTGAACTGCTTCATCAGCTCTCGGGATTAGAAACTGCATCTTCAAAAATGGACTAGCAAAAGAAGCCAACCAGTCAAATTCAGAAGGCTGCCCCAAGGAGGACTCTCACTTCCAGTAAAGATCGCACTGATGGATCACAGTGACAGCTTTTGGTTGTTAGTCTATCTTTTTTCAGAAGAGCCAGGCCAGGCCTATACCTAGCAAAGAAGAGACACTGATGTGGGCAGGGCAGTTAGCTTCTAGATATGCCCCCTTCTAGCAGTGTTCTCTTCTAGGTATATGAGACTTCTAGAATCCCAAGGAGCCTTCTACCTAAAACTGAAGACATCTGGCCCCTGCATTCTGTGGAGGTGACATCTAAGGCCAGCCCTGTTTCTTATAAATGTATATGGCCTCTTTTTAAAGAAAGCATCAAGCCAAAGCATGTTTATTATAGTGTCCATAGCCCTAACCGGGGGGTTCACTAGAAGGTCTATGCTTGTTCAGCAAGGGGTCCATGGGATTGGTTGGGATGAATCAGCAAACTTTTTCATCAAGTTCTCTATTTCTAAAGTCTGAGGTTCTTACCCACCGTGGTGCACATTACTGTACTGTTATCGCTGTTAATGTCTGGTATGTCTAAGATAAATATGTGTTTCAAGTCTACATGAATAACAGATGATTAACCCCAGTGTGGATCAGGGAACTCCGTGTGGAACAGATTCACAGAATCCCAGAAGGAAAGAAAGTTGACTCCTGCCTTTGTGTCCTTGTGAACTCTTTTTAAAACTCAATGAGAGTTTCATATATTTATATAATGAATTTTAGTCAGTTTTCCACCATCCTCTTTTTCACCCCCCCATACTAGAATCTCTTTTTTCCACAAATTCTATCTCTGATACTTTCATGTCTCTTTTGTGTGTGTGTGGCTCACTGAGTTCAATTAAAGCTTCTTTCCCAAGAATGGGTGGGAGGTGATTTTCTTGAGCAAAGGCCACTTGTCACCGGATACACCACTGAAGAAAAAGACACCTTTCCTCCAGCAACTGTCAATTGCCAATAGTCCCTCAGAGGTGAGGGAGGGGCCTCAGGGTCACTCCTTTTCTATGATGAAAGGTTAAACAGTTCAAGTTTGGGGCTGGTTCTATATAGATATCCACAACTGCAGGGATCTCAGTGCAGTGGCTGTGCCATGTCTGCAAGACAGCTTCTTGTGGCACATCACCCAACTGTCTGGTTCTTGTATCCTTTCCTTTTCCAAAATGGTCCCCGAACATTCAGGAAAGGGACAGGTTTCTCGCTGGACCTTCTTAACCAGGAATGGAAAATCCTGTGCTTTTCAACCTCCATGTTTCCCTTTGCAACTTAACTTTTTGTTCCAGAAAAGGCTGGTCCAAAGCTGGCTTCCTCTGTGCCCTCATTCGAATACTTGGCCAAGGAGCAAGAGGAAACTAGACCCAGATTTAGGGTTGGACATGGAGGGGGTGTCAGAGGAAGAAAAAGAGATGAGCTGTCACAGAAACATAGCTCAGGTGTCCAGATCCCCGAGAGAGCAGTGAAAAGAGCCACATGGAGAGCAATGGAGACCCCTGGGCACACAGCACCAACACAATTGAGTTGGACATCTTCTCCAGATGCCTACTGTCTAGATGCCGAAAGGCATTTGTGTGCACTCAGAACTGCCCCCAGTGTCCCTGGCAGAGTGAACATATATGAGATTAGTTGGGAGGCATGAAGGAAGAAATATGGTGTGAAACTAAGGAGACGATAAGTCTCTCAAATAGCACAGCATGTATCCTCACTTCGTATCCTGCTAGAATTGGAAGATTAATCAGGCATAATAACTATCCCACATCAGTAAGTGGGGATGATAACAGTCAGACTGAAATTAGATCAAAGGTCAACTGCCAGAGGCTGAGCCTGGCCAGGTGTCCTACAGTGTGCGACAGATACTTCGGTGTCCTCCCTGGATGGTCTCTCCTCAGCTCACAGCTGAATGGCCAAGTTTTGTTTCAGCAGCAGCTTCTATCCTCGAGACCCATTTTGGGTGGGGCAGGAAGGCCAGAAAAAGGCCCTATGGAAGCCTAGTCTAGCTAACCTTTCTCTGTTACCTTTGACTAGTTCCTCCTGCCTTGCGGTTCTTGGAAATATCATTTTCTCTGTAGTTCTGTAATGACCCCAAAGGAAGTCCCTCTTCCAAATTATGAAAGTGTCACCTTGGAGAGGAGGGTAAGCACTGGGCTTGGAGAAAGGCCAAGGAATGAAAGCCCCAACTAGCTCCTGGCCTTAAGTGACACTTTGTCAGTGACCTTTCTGTGAGTCAGGCGGATAAGAAATATACAATCACAGATTTCTCTTAATTTTAAAAGGGTGTGTAGATGAGGTAGTACAGTGGGAGAATGCCTAAGTCCTAGCATCTGGCAGTAAGGGCAGGGTCTATCTGAATCTTCTAGTTTGAAGAGATATTAGAGCATCTCTACCTAACCTTCCAGAAGGCAGGACCATAATCACTTCCTGAAAGCCATTGCTATCAGAAGTAGCCTACTATTTTGTTTTACACAGTTTGAAATGTCAGAAGATTCCATCCAGTGTTTCACTGAATAGCTCAGGACCAAATTAATTGCTCTGTCACTAAACAGGAACAAGATTGTATCAGCCTCAGATGGCTTGTGTTCACTGTTGAGTAACATTAAAGTCAAGCCCTGACACTCAACCTTCAGTAGTAGGGACTTTAGAGGACACTGTTGCATTTGAGAGGTTTATCCAGTGAATTAATTGGCCAGGGGATTTCACTTAGAGAAACACAGCCTGTCACTCCCAAAAGTAAGCATTTCATTCCTGGCTGAATTCATTTTAGGATGTGATAGATCTACACGATGTTTCACCAGACAAAAGCACGGTATTGTAAGCCATTAGTGATGGCCGTTCTACCATCAGAAACAGATATCAAGTGGCAAGCAGGCCAAACCATCTGATATCCTCCTTTCTGCTGCCAAAGCTGAAGTACGCTGAGAGTATAGTTCCACTCATCAAGGGTATTTTAAGAACACATAGGGGAGTTTTAAAAATTCTTTCTGTGACTTTCGTAAAGGAAATGAAAGAAGTATGGAAATTGACAGTTTCGTCAGGTGTCTACATGGATCTGATTGCATTTGCACTAAGATGACTGGTTTGGACCCTGTCTCCTCTGATTTTGTTTGTGCCGAGACTTATGTTATTACAAAGCATTTTTTTTTTCTGACCTCCACACAGAAGAAAGAAAAACACAGGTTTTTAACCTTGGAGATTGTGTCACATGTGTTTAGAATATGTCCTTGAGTATGGTGAGTTCTCACTTCACCTCATTGGTCGGAAACATCTGCACACGCTCTTGCATTTTTCTTGTAGAAAAATTTCTTTTTAATGTTAGAAGGGATTCTCAATTTTTTTAAAAAAAGAAGTTTAACTTGTTTATCTTTTATGTGTTTTGCCATGGGTGCCAAATTCCCTGGAACTGGAGTTACAGACAGTTGTGAGCTGCCATGTGGTTGCCGAGAATTGAACCCCAGGTTATCTGGAAGAGCAGTCAGTGCCCTTAACCACTGAGCCATCTCTCCAGCCCCTGAAAAATTGATTTTTAAAGCTAATCTCTGTATTAAATGCCCCTCATCTGCCCTTCTTGCTTCCTTAAGAATCTCTACTCACAAGGGTTAACCTCTCTCTCCTAAATACTCAGTAGAGAATTTAGCTGATGAACTGACCAGATCCTTTTAAACCTGATGTTTCCATGAACAATTCTTCGTCCAGGAGCTCTCTTTACTATGCATGTCTATGACCCCTCCACCATCTTTGGAAGTACATCTTTTTTCTGTATGAAGTTTTACCACATATTTATTCCTCAATAAGTCATGTTCTATAAAGGACTAATTATCTTATTGGCTAAAGATATTGGGTAGAATTGATTAGGTAATGTTTAAGGTTTACATATGCCTGTGTGGCCTTATTTCCCGTCATAGATGTTCTCATGGCTACTATGTTAAACCTAAGAATCCCCGGTCCACTTCTGTTTCTCCCAATACCTCATCTGTGACTCCCATATGCATATTTAACTTCTTGTGCATGTGAAACTATATTTGAAGTTCAAATTTGAAATTATACTCGAAAACCATAAAAATACTATTGTAATTGCGGAAACCCCTGAAGATTTTCTGGGATTTATCCCTGAAAGTTGTTATCTTCCCACTCTTTCTGATGTTTCTGCATGAAATCACGAGGGGCCATGGAAGCTGCTTTTACTCTTGTATCCCTCAATTACGTGCCACATGCACTTGGCACTGTTTCAATTCATTTTATGCATCAGTTCTCAGGCATCCTGAAGACCAATATAACGCCAAGAGCCAAAACCCATGAATATTATGGATTGTGAGGGCATATATTTACAGATAAAGCCTTATTTTTGCTTTGGGATTGTAGTAATATATTAGTTTATCTAATTCTTAATCATTAATACTCACATTCATTCATTTGTACAGCAATCTAATTGTTCATTTAGAAAACACCGAGTTTCCCCCACATACTTAGTTCTGTACTTTCTGAAAGAGTTACAGCAGTTTTAGTTGACTCTTTAGTAGACTGAAGCATTGGTACAGATACCACCTGTTCACAGCAGAAGACACATTCCAATGTATGTGGTGCATGTATATAGAGCATATTGGCAATGGCAGTGTTGGCTGATAATATTCATGGAGCCTGGATTTTAGCCTGCCAACAAACAAGAGTGGCATTATTTGATAGGTTAGGTCTAGGATAATGCTAAAATAAAGCACAAGTATATGTCTAGGATAAATACCAAAGACAAAGGCCATTCACTCTCAGGCACATTAAAGACATGAAACAGATTTGGAGGTAGAATTCCGACATAGTTTGGGATTAGCTCCAAGCACTGACACTGAATAGGTTTGAGGATTTGAGAGAGATAATCTAGACTGAAGATAAAACTCTCATGAGACCAAGAACACCGGGTGGATGCGACAGTCTACAGATAAAAGGACAGTGCAGAAGACAGGAGAGGAGAGGGGAGGGGAGGAAGGACCAAACACAAGGGAGAGTAGGGGAAGAGGAAAAAATAAAGAGAGGTTTAGGACAGAAGTGTGAGGTGCTGGATCTGGAGACCCTCAGAGAAAGAGTAGGGCAGGCGAAAGATGAAGGAGGGGGAGGGAGGGAAGATGAGTCCGAGAGTACCCCAGAGAGGTGATTTTGTGTGAACTCTTTTGTTTTGCAGGTGAGGGGAACTGAACAGTTTAAATCAGTGGGTCAGAAGAGTGTGTGTGGATTGGAGAATTGAAACCCTGGTTCCATTCTGACCTCCAAGCCATGCTGGTCCATCAGGGGGGAATAATACATGTATACAGCTGTCACTGTGGGGCTATTGTTCTTTAAGGCCAACACTTCCAGATGGCTCAGCTCTGGGGAAAGGAGCGGTGATGGAGAAAGTCTCTGCATCAAGGTTCCTATAAAAGATTTGGTGGTGGGGGGCAGGGATCATGTACTCAGGGAGCTGAAGGCTCCGTCAGCCTACGGAATGGGAAAAGATCTTTACCAACCCCACCTCTGACAGAGGGCTGATTTCTAAAATACATAAAGAATTCAAGAAAGTAGACATCAAAAAAACCAAATAAGAGCTAGGGTCTCTGGGGTTCAGCTGCCTGAAGCATACACAGGCCTGCCTAGCACTGCAAGGTGCCATTATGATAAACACGTATATGATGGAGAAACGGGGAAGAGGGATGTGTGATGTGGTAAGAGGCAGTTCTGAGGAAGTAAAGGTGATGAGGAACAGGCTGATGTTGGCAGCCTGCTTACCACCTGGGACCAGAGTGGCATTCAGGCCTGAGCTGGTGCCATGGGCCATGACTAGGTTTATGGCCCAGCAGCAACCAGGGTCTGAGTTGATGTCCATGGTTCCTGTTGCTACCAGGAGCTGAGCAGATGCCCAGGGTCTAGACAGTCACCTGAGACCATGTTTGTGTCTGAAGGCTTTGCTGCTGCTGGGGTCAGACTGATCTGCGTGGTCTGTGCTGCCACCAGGGCCATGGTAACATCCTGGCCCAAGCCACCGCTGAGGGCATGTCTGGGTTCATGTTTCTGCTGCAGCTGGGGTTTGTGATGATGTCCACTGTCTGTGTTACCACAAGGAGTAATTGGAATGATTGGTGCTGAAATCTGAGGGCCATGCTGAGCTGGCCCTGTCCCTCATTGGCTCTGGTGTAGCTGGCCCTCCTTCTCTGGATCCTGCAGCAGGGGAGCTGGTCCTAGTCATCATGGGAAATCTGGTCCTGCCCCCAGGGAAGAGTGGGCCCCTCCACTTAGGAGAGATGGTCCCATCCCTTACCACTGGTGTAGGAGAGCTGGCCCTGGTGGCATAGGCCTAGGAGAGCTGACTCCGCCCCTCACCTGAGAGGGTTGGCCCAGTGGCCCAGACCAACCTACTCAGCTACCACACAGACCCACATCCTGAACCTTGGACTGGCCCACCCTAACATCTACCACATCTATGACCTGCTGGAATATGTGAAGTGACTGATCCTATAGAGTAATAACCATAAAATCTCCATCACTCAGGGCAATAGCAGGTTATCTGAAAGGAGTCTCAGTGAGGGCCCAGTTATGATGGTGTGTCAGAGACCAATATCTCATTGTGTAAGACCCCCGGGGGTGAGGGACCCCCGAAACGGACCTTTCCTCAGGAAGAGACCCCCTGGGACCCAAGAGGAACCGAGTCACAGATCAGATGCAAACAGCACGAGGTTTATTTTTTTGAATAACACAGGTACCTGTGGGCAAAACAAGTCTCTCAGTCCCTCGAGAAGACTTGCTCGCCTAGCCCTTTGTTCAGGGCCTTTTTATAGGGTTAGGGGAGGCAAAAGCGTGCATACAGAAGCAGAAGCATAGTTACAAGGTTTCTATTGGCTGGTTTGAATGAAGCTATTCTGTTGAGGGGGTGAGGGCCAGGCCACCACCTGGCCTGCTGTTTATCTTTCTGGGAACTCTGTCTTCTATCTTTCTCTGGAACTTCCCCGGGTCCTTGACTGGGGCCAGCTCACATAGCCATGTAACTCTTATCTTTCTTCCCCCTCTGCCCTGCTGACACTGTGAAAGCTTTTATCATTAAGTTTTGCAGAGATGCTGGTGTCTCCAGTATCAGAATGCATGTCCCAGGGTTTCTTTAAGAGCAGATGTACAGGTCACAGGGGAGTCAGCTTGTCCTTGGTTGGGGAGTGTCTGGCAGGCTTCTGACTGCAGCTCCCCCGTCCCTGGGCCAAGGCACCTGGTGCTGACATGTCTTAGACAAGTTTCGTTACTTCTTGGGCAGGAGGGAATTGCTAAAACAAGGGGGCTGCAAGCAAAGGGAGGAAAAGGGGGGGGGTCTTACAATTGTAATAACCATTTGAGAGTGGGGATGGTTGGACAGAAGGGTATATATACTATGTGACACACTGTAGCTCCCAGTGCCACTGGGATGAATGAAGAGGTGTTGGAGAGACAGAAAAGGCAGAGAATTGATATCTTCTCTGTGTGTTTAATTAAGTTGGGGGGGGGCATTTCTGGGAAAGATGTGGACATGAAGGGAATGGAAGATAAATGAGATTGGGGTGCATGATGCTAAATTCCCAAAGAATCAATAAACAATTGTGTTTAAAAAGACAAATAATTAAATTAAAAATGGGGTACAAATCTAAACAAAAAAATTTCAACAGAAGAATCTCAAATGGCTAAGAAACAACAAGAAATGTTTAACATCCTTAGCCACCAGGGAAATGCATATCAGGACACTGAGATCCTATCTTACACCTATCAGAATGGCTAAGATCAAAACCACAAATGACAGCCTATGAGGAAGAGGATGCTAAAGAGGATGTGGAGCAAAGGGAACACTCTTTCATTGCTGGTGGGAGTGCAAACTTGTACAGCCACTTTGGAAATCAACATGGTGCTCTCTCAAAGAATTCAGAATCCATCTAACTCAATACCCAGCGACACCACTCTTGGGCATATACCCAAAGGATATTCAATCATATCACAAAGACACAAGGACACTTGCTCAACTATGTTCATAGCAGCTTTATTTGTAATAGCCAGAAACTGGAAGCAACCTAGATGTCCCTCAATTGAAGAACGGATAAAGAAAACAGTACATTTATATATTGGAGTATCATTATTCAGCCATTAAAAACAATGGCATTGTGAAATTTGCAAGTAAATAGATGGAACTAAAGAAAAATAATTCTAAGTGAAGCAGTCCAGACACAGAAAGGCAAACATGGTATGTGTTCAGTTATTAGTGGATATTAGCTGGAAAGTAAAGGATGACCATGCTACAATCCATAGACCTATAGAGGCTGGGTAATAAGGAGGACTCGGGGAGGGGACAGTCAGATCTCCTTGGGAAAGGGGAACAGAGGAAGTTCTGTGGGTGGACTAGGGGTGGGTGAGGAAAGAAACATGAGTGATCAGATTACCATGGATGGAGGGAGAGAGTACTGAAATAGGTGTCTGGAAAGGGGGCATATTTGGAGATGAGGTAGAAGCCTGGTACGAGAGGTACTCCCAGTCATCTTCAGGGATGACCCCAGCTAAGCCTCCTAGCAACAGGGGACCCATAGCCTGAAATAGCCATCTGCTGTGACCAGGCAAGACTTCAAGTGGAAGGATTGGGACACCAGCCCAGCCACATAAGCTTTGACCTATCTATGGGATGTGCTGGGGTAAGAGTAGCGCAGATATTGTAAGTGGCCAACCAATGACTGGTCCAGCTTCAGACCCATGCCACAAGAGTGAGCCCACCTCTGACACTGCCTGGAGTAGGAGGACCCACAGGCTGGATGGCCCAGAGACTTAGGATAGAATTGAACAAGGCTAGGGAAAAAGTCAGTGTAATGATGCCCAACAATATTCTGCTATACTCATAGATTTGTGCCTAGCCCAGTTGTCAGAGAGGCTTCACCCAGCAACTGATGGAAACAGATGCAGAGACTCCCAGCCAAACATTAGGCTGAGCTTGGGGAAATCCTGCTGAAGACAGGGAGGAAGTCAGAGGGGCCAAGGACAACACAATACTCACAGAAACAACTTGTGCTCGTAGGCAGCCCACATGGGACTGATTTTGGCCCTTTGCACATACGTGAGAGTTGTGTAGCTTGGCCTATTTGTGGAGCTGCAAACAGTGGGAGAAGGGGATGTCTTTGACTCTTCGGCTGGCTTTTGGGATGCTGTTCCAAAATATTGGGTTGCCTTGTCCAACCATAACATGGGAAGAGGAGTGTACTGGGCCTTACTGTAGCTTGCTATGCCATGTCTTGTTGATATCCAGGAGAGGTTTGCCCTTTTCTAAACAGAAATGGAGGAGGAGCAGGTGGGCGGGACAGAGGGGAGGCTGGAGGCGGAGCTGGGAGGAAAGGGGGGAGAGGAAACTTCGGTCAGGATGTAAAACAAATAATTTTTTTTTTTTTTAAAAAAAAAGGAGTTCAAGATTTTTTTTAAAAGAAGAAAGAAGAAAAGGAAGGGAGGAAGGGTGGAAGGAAGAAGGAGGGAGGGAGGGAGAAAGGAAGGAAGGAAGGAAAGAGGAAAGGAAGGAAGGAGGGAAGGAGGGAAGGAAGGAAAAAAAACCACGTTTGGTCTACGGGAAATGCCCAGAAATCTCATAATTTAGGCCGGGTGCAGTGCCATTTAGAAATCAGACAGTCTCAGAAGTTCCCTTTGCACACTCCCCTTCAAGTATCCGGTGGGGGGGGGAATTGCTCAGGGCTTTAACACAGATCTTTCTGCTTCCAGATAGCACAGGGAGGTGCTTTGCAGGGCACAGCTGCAGCTCGTCTCATTGGCTTCTTTATAGACACCAACCTCTCTACTAGCCATGCCAAATGTGGCATCACTATGCCTAGGCACCCAACTGCATGCCGGACATGCTGAGCTGTGCATGAAAATCCACTGTCATGGGAAACTCTTCATTCTCTCTTTCCTGGCTTTAGTAATCCTGAACACTATTTGACCCCATTGGATAAAAAGATACCAAAGCAGATGGTAAGTAAAAAAAAAAAAAAGGACAGAAGTGAAGGAATGGCCATTTTCCACTGTTATTTGTGGATTAATGTTTGATAAACTGAGTCAGGTAGGAATTCAGGAAAAATGCTCAACAGACAAGTGTTAGTACGCAGTTAGCTCAGTCAGTAGAACGGTTGTGGGTTCAAGCCTGAGGATGTGTGTGCTACCACCCCCCCCTTTGGCTGTGATCAGAATGCAGGCTTCAATAGCTCAGCATTCTGGTTTTAACAGAACAAGTAAATTTATTATTGATGACGACAGAAATAGCATTTTAGAATCCCCGTGACACAGAAGATTAGAAACATTTGCTATATTATTGAAGTGGATCTAACCCACTGTGGCCCCTTACGTTCCACTGTGCTATCACAATACATTAAATATTTTTTAAGAAAGAAAGAGAATGAGCAAGGTATAGAAAGGGCAGGGAGAGGTCCGGGGAAGCCAGTTCTGCTGCGGGCTTGAGTGTAGAGTTCAGGTGCTGCTGACTAGGCCTTGGCTGGTTCAGCCACTGCGTATGAAATTCTTCCATCCTGATCAATACAGAGCATATCTAATGGAGTCATGTGGCAGAGAACTAAAATCATCTATGGCTATTGACTTGTGCATATACCAGTTTGGTTGGTTCAGTTTCCATTTATAGCTGAGTATAAAAGAGCATAACAGATCTCCATAATAAAGTGCTTATCTAAAGCAAAAGAAATTATCGGATATCTAATAAACAGGTAATTGTTTTTCATATAGAGATAATCAGTCTACACTTGAACTTTAAAAAATTAAAGTGGTTTTGCTTTTTTTGCTTTTAAATGATTGGAGGAATATATTAGAAGGTGCTAATCTTGAGCCTGAAAGCATGAAGCATGTAGTAGTCAGAAACCTATTTCCATGATGCTGATTATGCTGCTTTTACCACCAGAGAAGTGAACATTTAGGAGGGAGAGCAGACAGAATGCAGTATGTGTAGTATATGATACAGTTGCTGGGGATAAACAGAACTTCTGAGAATTTTCAGTATTACTCCAGGAAAGCTTTTGAAGTAAGAAAAAGTAAAATTAAGGATGGTTCCCATTGGTGCTAGGGCACCACTTTGCCTCTGTGTCTCTCACCTACTTTCTACCTCCTGCCTCAGATCCCCATCTTGGAACTCCTCAGACCTGCTCCTCCTACCGAGCTTAGGGACCAGTTCTTTAATAGGTGGAGCCATCCTGCAATGCTATAGGTAATGTGCAGAAGTTTAAAAACAGATATGATTGGGATCCTAACTACATGTGATTTTGTCATGAGTACTCCTGGCCCTTCGTGCCCTATGATTTTTCAATGGTCTAGTTTTGTTTAAAACGTTGATTATACAAGTTATACAAGGAATGCATGCACCTTGGAGTAAGATTTCTAAAGAATAAAAAGGTAGAGTGCTTCAGCTTCCTTCTTCACAAGAAACAGCTTCAGCAAGCCCATTGTTTGTGCATTTGCAGTCATGTGTGTGTAGAATTTTGAAGAGATAGTTTTTAAATACTTAATGGTAGTGAATGTTTTGACTTCCATTTCCCAGACTGCTGAGGGGATTGGGGACTCTTATGTTCATTGGTCATTTATTTTACTGCCATCAATTGCTTGTGAACATCAGTTGTTAATATACTTAAAGTGATAACACTTTTCATATTAATATTATAAACTATGTAAAATAGACATCAGCCCTTTTATTAATGGTTAAGCTAAACAGTCGGCTGTCAAAGAGTCTATGCCTCACTTTCGCTTCTAAAATGCCACCTTTAAAATAAATTCCTGTGTATCGACTGATAAAGGAGATACTTTGTTCTGTTGATTAAGTTATCCAAGAATATTTTTGCCTGGTTTTAGGTCTTCCAAATGTCCTTCTATGATTGTTCTTCTAAATATTCTAGGTTTTCCTTTAGCATTTATTTATATCAGCATTCTTCAGTGGTTGTGGGGTATCCGTTTACTTTCTGGACTTTGGTAGGAATAATTCAGCTTAATGAAATTAATGTGAGAGATCTCTTCTTCCACTTTCTGGGTATGTACAGAATTTGTATTAATTCTTGAATAATTTTTAACTCTATAATATGACCATCTCAATCTAAGAATTATTTTTGGTGGTTATTAACATTTTTAAGGTCAGCCCCATTTGTCCAGCTCTTGCTGTCAACAGATTAGTGCGTTTCCCACTTCTCATCAGTAAAGCGTCTTATAGTAAACAATGGTTAGTTCAGAGACCCATAAGGAGTCAAAATACAGAGGATAAAGGACGGTGGAGTGCTCAGCTCTAAATGGCACAGCTATCTTAGACCCCCATTTCCCTTCGACCTAAGGGACAGCAGAAGGGGTAGAAAGACTATAGAAGTCAGCGATGGAGACATTGGCATCAAATCAGTATGTACAGGATACAGCAGCACCATTTCACATATGAATGCTCAGTGACTGTGACTGCTCACGCAAGACCTGGCCCTGATCTGATGCTGGATATGAAGTCCTACTTTTAACTGAGAATCTGTTATCACTTGATGGCTTCTGGGGAAAGGAGTGTCAGTTTTCTATAGGTATATGGCTCCTAAGAGGTTACCCACACTCCAGTAGATGGTCTTATGCCTGTACACTCAGTAAACTCAGTGGGTTTTTTAAAGACCTTGAAGTTGTGAGAGAAAAATGGTGAAAGACATAGGAGAAGAATTGCAGGATAGGGCAGAGGGGTAGATCTGGTCAACATACATTATATGTTTGAAATTCTCAAATGAAAAAATCTCAATAGTTGTAAGGATTTTCAAGTTATTTAATGTTATCAGATCTGGAGAGCAGCGTTTTATGAATTACATCATTTCATTCAAGTTGACAAACACCCCTTCTACCCTTCTCATGCCTTTATGGGATATAGTGATTTCCCCTTTTCTGGCTGATATTTGATAATTGTGTCATCCTTGTTCAGCTCATGTTTAATCAGTCATATTGGTGAGACTTTATGGGTGTAGCCTCTGACATTTCTAGACGACACAATCTCACAGTGTGCTCCATGAACCTTGTTTGCTCTTCCACAAGGATCCTTGAGCCTTAGGTGCTGAGGATTGTGGTAGATGAATTCTGTGGGACTGTGCTCTACAACTCTGCATATTGTGGCTTTTTCTTCCATCTTTAAATTATTTTTAGGCAACGTAAGAGATGGGTATCTAGTTTTATTCTTGTGCATGTAGCTATTCAGTCTTCAGTATCATTTGTTAAAGAGCCATATTTTCTAAAAAAGTTAAAAGAGAGGGAACGAGAGGAAAGAGGAGATAGATAGATGATGTATCTATATATGGAGATGTAGACATTTTTGGTAAACATCGGGTGGTTGTAGTTGTGTGGTTTCATTTATGTGTCTACAATTGTTCTAGTCACTTTCATTGAGATAGTACCATATTTGTTTTGCTATTATAATAGTTCCATAGTAAACCTGAAATCAAGTTTTATTAAAGCTCCAGCAATTTTCTATTGAGGATAATGTCATACAGATTATAGAACCTGTTTTGTTTTTTTTTTGTTTGCTTGTTTTTTGTTTTGTTTTGTTTTTTTAAGCATGAAGTAATTTTAACTGGAATTGCCATTTTGTAGCATTGTGTAGTGGAGAGTATCTTCTTCTTCCACTGTTATATTATTTTCCTTATAGAGTTCTTTCTCTGCCTTAGTTAAGATTACACCAAATTATTCTTGTAAAGGTGTTGTCAATGGGGTTGAATTCCTGGTTTGTCTTTCAATGTGTTCCTTTTTGGCCTATAGAGAAGCTACAGATTTTTGTATATTGATTTTATGTCATGGAACTTTGTTGAAGGTGCTTTTCAATGTGGGGATTTAATAAAAGCTCCAAAAGTTTCAGAGATATAAGAGGGATCTAACCACAGTCAGTCTAGGAGGATCAGAGAGCGTGATTCACACCTTTAATCCCAGCACAGGAAGTATCCTGGGAGTGAGTGGTGACCTATGTCCTTAATCCCAACTGAGTTCAAGGTCATTTTAGTTAACAGAAGGAATTCAAGGCTCCCAGGCAGGCAGTGGTGGGGCCATGCCTTAATTTACCAAAAGAGTATTTAAGGTGGGCATAAAAAGACAGAAGGAGAGGAAGCCAAGAGAAGCCAGGCTGAGGAAGCTGGAAGACAGCTGGGTAAGATCTGACTGTGGTGTTAACTCTCTCTAATATCTCCGACTTTCTCAGACATCTATGCCCGAGTTTCATTTATTTGTGTGACATATCAATGAGTTGTGCAGTCAAACGTTTGGGTTCTTATATACTGGATCACATCATCTACAATAGGGCCAACTTGATTTTTCCCTTTCCTATTTCTATCCTTTGATTTGTTGCTCTTGGTAAAGCATTAAGAGCTAGGAGTTGGAGAGGTTGCTCAGTGGTTAGAAACATTGAACACTCTTGCAGAGGACTGATACTCTATTCCCAGCACCCACTGGACTACTCACGGCTGCCTATAATCCTTGTAATCCTAGTTGCAGATCCGGTGCCCTCTTCTGGCCTCAGAGGACACCAGGCATGCTCATTGTGCATAGACATACACACAAGTGAAAATATACACAAAACATAAAGTGAGGCTCTAAAAAGGACTTGAAGTATTAAATATTGAGAGGGAGAAGTGAGCACACTTGTCTTGCTCTCACTTTCGGTGAAGAGGCTGTAAGTTTCCTACACAGTGTAATGTCAACTATCTCATTTGCCATAAGGAAATTCCATTATGCCGGGATCTAGTATTTCTATTGCTAGTTTCTCTTTTATGTTAAGAGACGGTGGACTGTTTCTGCATTTATTGAAGTGACCATATAACTCTGTCCCTGAGTCTATGTGATTATTTGTGTATGTTGAAGTATTCTGGCATCTATGGAAGAAAGTCCACCTAGTCACAGGGAATGATTCTTTTAATTTGTTGAATTATGTTAGCAAGCATATTGTTGAGAATTTTGCCATCATGTTTATCAGGAATATTGGCCTATAATTTTCTTTTTATGTTGTGTCCTAGTTTGGGGACTAGGGTTGTTATTGACTTTGTAAAATCAGTTTAATTGCATTCTCTTATTATTTTATGTAATTACTTCAGTAACATTGGTTTTGGACCCTTAAAGTCCTGATAAAATTCATCAGTGAATCTGTCTGGACTTTTAAAAATCACTGCTTCGGTATTTTCATATCTCTGTTCTTCATTTAATTTTTATAGGCCATATGTGTCTAGAAATTTCCCATTTCTTTTAGATTTTTTTCCAGTTCATTGAAGTATGAGTTTTCAAAGTACGTGCTAATGATAGTCTCAATTTCATTGGTTGTAAAGTCTCTCTTTTGATCTCTAATCTTATTAATTTGGATTTTCATTCTTTTTCCTTTAGTTGGTTTCACTATAGGTTTATCAGATTTTTTTAAAAAAATAATATTTTATTTCATTCTTTATATGGTTCTTTTCATCTCCATTTAATTAACTTTCACCTTTATTTTTGTTATTTTTATCTTTATTATTTTTAATCTGTTTTTTTAAGAACTTGAATTGCATCATTAGGTCATTTGCAATTTCTTTGATTTTTAAAGTATAACACTAACTTCCCTTGTAAAACTGTTTTCATTAGGTTCTGGCATATTGTATTGCACAAATTCTAATCGTTATATAATAAAAACCTATAGCCAGATATTGGAGAAAAGCTAGAACATCGAAGAGAGGAAATATACCACAGTCATTCTCACCTGGCCAAATTCTCAAGCCAAACAGTCTGACTGGTTGCTTCTACAAAATGCTCAAATTCTGCCTTCTACTCCTTATATATTTCCCACACAGCTTTTTCACTTCCTGGTTCAACTTTGTATCATAATCCTAGAGTTAAGATTAAAGGTGTGAGTTACCACTGCTTGGCTGTTAGGTCTTGAACTCACAGAGGTCAAGAAAGATCTCTGTCTCCTGAGTGAAGGGATCAAAGGTAAGGTTCACCACTCATTGACCTTCATGGCTTGACTGTGGGTGAGTTTGTCCTCTGATAGTCCAGGCTGTTATAAATAGGTTTCTTTGCCCTGGGCGGCTAGAGGTCCAGACCCACAGAACTGCTAAGCCAGACCCCTTAGCTGATTAGGTCCCCAAAATGACCTAGATACTTAGATTAAATTCATGCTACTTGGCCTATGGCTCAGGCACGATGCTAGCTTGCTCTTACATCTTAATTCAACCCATATTCATTAATCTGTCTGCCATGTGACCTGTGGCTCACCTGTGTTCCTAACATGTTTTTTCTTTGGCATCTGGCTTGGTCTGTCTGACTCCACCCTGCTTCTTCTACCTATGACGTGATTTCCCCTCCTACTTTTTCTATGGTGCCTGTCATGGGCCAAAACAGCTCCTTTATTTAAAGATTGATATTCACAGCATACAGAAAGACATTCCCACATCACTTCCCCCTTTCTGTCTAATCAAAAAGGAAGATTTCACTTTTAACATAGCAAAATTACATATAGCAAAATAGCCATCAAGCAAGAATTACAGCTACAATATCTAGTCTATTTGTATTTAGTAAAATTAAAGAAAACACTCTATCATCTACCTTATCATTATGAATCTAAAGTTTCATATCCAATATACCTTTCAAATGACTAAGAAAAACTATACCTATAACTACTTAATCTTCAACTACATCAAAGACCACAGAAGGATATATTTACCCAAGTAAACTGGAAGTGCAAGCAACTTCCAAAATCTAGAAATGACAGAGATAACACCTATCTGCCTGGACAGTCACCCAAAGTTCCTTTATAATGTTGGGGAATCCATCTTCAGCCTACAGGTCCAGAGTCTCTTTTCATGTCAGTGGAGCAGGAAATCTGCTCTGCCCATTTTCATCAGTCACTTCTCCTTGAGTCCTGAAGAATGTCTGACAGTTTTCTCTGCAAAGCAGGAACCTGAATGACCATCTCAGCTTGTTCTGTCAAAGTTCAGAGGTCACATTCTGAGGGAACCTGCATGTCCAATTTAAACAGCATACTCTCAAGCAGTCAATATAAGAATAGGTTCATGTCCAGTAGCTAACCGATGCCACAAAGAAACTAATCTCCATATGGAGTTTCTTTGATGCTCGTTTTTCTCTTGAAGTAAATTGGTGCTACCAGGAGAAGACCTGTCTCACTGTCCAGAAAAGTCTGAGTTCTTAAAACATTTTAAATGCCATATTCTTTAGGTCTTAGAAGTGTTTGAAGATTACCTATCTAATTGAAATATATCTTTGTATACTTAAAGAATCCTAACTAACATAAGTTTGGTCATCATAGTTGACTATTAACCTGAATTTCTTAATTATAAATTACAATTTTAAATCAGCTACATAAACATCATATCTTAAACAAGAGTAGAAAAATACACACAGCATAAGAGAATTGATCTTAAATTTGTATCAATAAACCAAAATCCATGCCATTGTAAAACATTTTGAGATTAACAGTTGATTTCCTGATCTAAATTCAATAATCTAATTTTTTAAAAAAATCATTCATATACCTTATCCCCTTTTTCTTCTTAGAAAGAGATTAACTATGACTGTTAACCATTTATAATGAAAAAGAACATTTATAAACAATATTTTGGGAATTTAGACATAGTTTTCCATTACTACTTCCTGCTGATTACGGGGTGTTGAAATCTCACAGGTTCTTGAGAATGGACCATAGTCTGCAGCCCTGAAGCTGATATGGCCATCTTTTCCCATCAGAGATTTTTTTCAGGGGATCTTGACTGATGAAACCATATTTGCCTAGAAGCAATCCATAGGTTCTCATCTTCTGTGGAAACAAAAGCAGAACTCTTCCAAAGCAATAAATCCTTAGACACAAATTTCAAAATTAAAATACCTTTAAAATATATATTCTTATTTAACATAGCAGCCTTGGCAATCCATTGCCTTTCTGCAGTTAGCGCATTAATAGTTAAAAAAATTAAAAGAAAACACAAAAATAACCAAAATCCAGATTTTGTGTCTATTTTCCATCTTTATGTGGCTTATTATATTTTTATTACTCTATTTCTCTTTTTAAAGTCTTTCTCTACCTTCTTTCTTTTCTCTTTGAAACCTATGTACCTTTTACACACATTGTAACCTGTTTACAGGTTTCTTTTTCATCTGAATCTGTTTTATTGTCAATCCTTAATCATCTTCCAACCAGAAGAGTTTTTACAATACTCACACTTTCTTAAGAGCCACATAGTTTTTGCAGATAAAGCTGAATCAGTAAGTTCTCTTAAAGGGACCATGTCTCTGTTCACCGCCAGCAAACAGAGCAGACCCAAGAAAATGCTGCTACTAAGAAACCGTCTTTGTTTCCTTTTTGTTCAAATTAAACAGAAACCTTAAATCAATCACATGCTATTGAGTCTTCTGTGAGACTTCAGGAACCAACCTGGTTGCAGCTTCCACTGCCTACCACCAGTCTGCCAGCGCCGTTTGAATATGGCCCAAATGCCACTCTTTTTTCTGTACAATGACCTGCTTCAGATACACAATTTGGAAGCCGCTTTGGCTCAGTTTCTGTGATCTAGAACTCTTTCTAATCTTTCTCAGGCTTTAAGTGGATATTTGGTGTATGTTGGGATGCCATCTGTAACAATGAGGTTTCTTGGTCCAGGGTGGCCAGAGGTCCAGACTCACCGACCTGCAGCCCCAGACCCCTTAGCCATGCGCCACTGCTCAGGCTCACAAAATGAAAGGGGTTAAGATTCTGGGCTCTCACCACCATGACCCGGTTCGATTCCTGGTCAGGGAACAAGAGAGAAAGAGAGAGAGAGAGAGAGAGAGAGAGAGAGAGAGAGAGAGAGAGAGAGAGAGAGAGAGAGATCCCAGCAGCATTAAGAATTGGGTTGACCACTCCCCCTTCAGGAGCCCAGGACCCTGAATAAGCTTCTTCAGACTTTATCAGCTGATACCTGAATCCCACCACAAGGCTGATTTCATTAAATATACAATATCTCACCACAATATTGTGTTTTTCAGTTGGCTTCAGAAATTTTTAAGTTTCTCATTGATTTCTTCAGTGTCCAGTTGCATTGAATTTACATACTTTTGTAGTATATTCCTATTGATTTTTAGTTTTGCTCCATTGAAGTAGAAATACAAGTCATTATCTCAAAATTTTATTTGGTAAGACTTATTTTATTTAAAATACCTATTGAGAGGAATGCATACTGTGTACTGAGTGGAATATTCTGTAGATGTCTGTTAAGTCCATTTGATCTAATAACATCATTTAACTCTTAATGTTTTTCATTCATTTTTATATAAATGATCTATTTATTGGTGAGGTGAGTATCGAAGTCTCTATTATGTGGTTGTGATGAGTCTGTGCCTTACATACAATAATATTTTTAGAAAACTGGGTATGCCAGTGTTTTAGTCATATATGCTTAGGGTTGGAATGTCCTCTTAATCAGCATTAAGTGACCTTATTTACTATTTCTAATTAGTTTTGCCTTGAAGTCTACTTTATCACACATAAGTAATGCTGCACATGTTTTCTCAGAATGGCCTTTTCTCGTCCTGTCACCCAAACAAAGGCTGTTTGTTTTTGTCAGTGAGGTGCAGTTCTTCCAGGCAATCATATTTAATATTTATTTCATCCTTTTATTAGTAGAGACAATCATTTTGAATAATTATTTTATAAATCAAACAAGGATTGATGTTGGATGTAATATGGAGTAATGGCTGTAAGGAGAACCTTTGGGTTACAGGTGAGTTGCGGGCCATCATGAACTATATAGGCAGAACAACTTTTAGAACATAAACAAATGAACAACAAAATAAATACTCAAATCACATACCAGCAACACAATAGAGTGAGGCTAGGTGCAAAATTATCATAAGGGCTCTAATATAGCTGGATCTTATGTATAAGACCTGGATAATAAACATACTGACCCTCCTGGAACTTTGTGGTTGCTGTAGGATTGCCAGGAAATGAACCCTGGGCCTTGTACATACTAGGCAAGCTGTGCCCTTGTGCTTAAATTACCTTAGAAACTCAGAAATGATTCTCTCACTTATTTTAGTTCTTAATTGAAATACAGCAGTAGCATGATGGTATCAGTTAAGTCCATCACAGATCATTTTGATGCCATGTTATTTCCAGATATAGACTTCAACCATATCTTCCATTTGTACTAATTCAGCTGGCAAATGGAAGGATGACCCTTCTCTAGAGAAATGTTCTCTGACTTGATTCTGGGGCAGAGCAGCTTGAGAAGCCATTAGCTTCTTCTCACACATCATTTACTTCCTTCTGCTTCTATTCTTTACTTTTTCTGATTTTGAAAGTCATATGTGCTTCAACACATGAACCATGTTAGGGGGCTCAATAAATATGTGGACTGGCTGAATATTTGTGGAAACAATGGCATAAGCTTGTATTTGCCATTAGAATGCATCATACATGATTGTGTGACGGGAGATATAACGCATCTGTCCTGAGTCCCTTATGTAAGACTGGCAGGATGCTGCATCACTGGCTTCCCACATCGTCTCAAACCTAGTGGCTTCCCCACTACCTCATATCAGCTTCTACATATTGGACTTCCCCAGCCACCTCCTTTTTCTTGCCCCTTCCCAACATTCCATGCTCCATGGCCTTAAGTTCTGACAATGGATCTTTTTCCCAGCTCTGTTTAGTTAGGGCAACAAAAACAGGTGGTCAGTCTGTGAAACCAGTCTTGCTATTCATGGAACATTGAGTACTCCACCTCATCATTTGCAGGCTGACAAGAAGTCCCATCCAGTACCTGGATGACTTTCTTAGAGGAACACCCTAAGGCTGTGAACAACTTAGTAGGAGTTAGCTTTACCTAGGATCCCTTGTCTCTGATTAGAAAGGAATACAATGCTTCCCTGATCTGAGATGAGTCTGAGTACAACCTAGCACTTTGCCCCACTGACTGACCTTGCGCATTTCTTCTTGAGGACTCACTAGAAAAGGGGAAATCACCCTTGCTTTTAAGAACTAAGCTTCAATGCCAGGAAAGTTAGTTAATGCCAATGAGTTAACTAATGAGAGCATGAATATTTGAGAGGGTGTAGGCCTAGGTTCAAAGCTGGTTTGCCTTGCTGACTGTATGTGGCTCCTGCCAGTAATACATCTTTCTAGGCCTCAGGAAAAGTGAAGGATCCACCGTGGATGTGACTGTGTAGAGGAAATAGACTAATGCATACTAAGAGCCTGGCAGTCAACCATGGGGTGTGTTCATGGGCTTACAGACTTAGATGACCTCCCTGCATTGGGCCCTAGAAAAAGGAAACAAGAACATGCTTATTTTTGAGGAACAAACATTAAACAAAGTCATCAGGAGGGAGTCCTGTCCCAAATAAACAATTTCATGGAACATAAACTTCCATATGTAAGAGAGAAATGATTAAGGAAGAAAGGTATTGTCTCTCACAAACGTCAAGAACTCTGCACCTTGGAAGTGGCATGGCCCTTCAGCAGGTAGTGGTAGATGCTGTATGCAAAGAAACTTACGCCGAGGGTAATGATTGAGATGGACAGAGTGCTGAGGATGTAGATGGACATCTGCTTCTCCACGGAGGCCCTTATGAGGCAGCAGTAGGGGCCAGGACAGCTGCTGGTGCTGCAGTGAGTGCAGCCTTGTTTCAGCAGGGGATGTTGTTTACACAGGAGTATGAACAAAAATATGCACTGGGAGATGACCTGCAGGAGAAAGTACAGGAGATACAGAAGAAGGAGAATCTTTTCCCGGTGCAAGTTCAGGATAGATCTCTTCCAAGAGGTATTCAGCTCACTTGGCACCATCGAGCCGTCTTCTAAATCTCTTACCATGGACACCATAGACACCATGGACTTCATCACCTTGACTTTCTTTTGCCGGAGCTGAGTCATGAAGACTTCCACAAGGCAGAAGAGTGCTATGAAGATGAAGTAGAAGAAGGACCATGTTCCCAGGACAGGGATGGAAAATCTTTTCTCAAAACACTTGATCAGGCACGGCAAAGTGGTATTTCCATGGCAGGTGAAATCTTCCCGGATGGAGAGCCAGGGGATGTGGGCCACATATAACACCATGCCATACACAATAATCAGCCCAAACCAGAGCTGCCGGCCAATGTAGTAGCCGGATTCACTGCTGACCACCGTGTGCAATTTAGGGATCAGCCGGACGATCACTGCTGCAGCCATTTTTCAGACTCTCAGGGCACTCTAAAGAGCAGCACTCTGATGGACCCTAGGAAGAAAACAAAGCAAAGAGAAGTCGATAGAAAGCGAGAGCAATTGCCAAGCATCTGAAGCCCTTCTAAAAGCCTGCTCAGCTTCCAGATCCGCAGCAGCTCTGCTTCCTGTCTGCACAACTTCTTCCTTAGACAAGACTCATAGCCTCCAGGGATGTGTGACTACTGCCTCTTGGGTTCAGCCTACTCAAACACCACTCAGCCCTACTCAGTTCAAATCACTAGTATGGATCTTGCCTCTTCTTGCTAGGTTGTGTTTAAGGTGCCTAGGACCTTTCTACATGTACAAAGCCCGTGCTATCCAGCACAGAGCATTATTTTCATAAGGACTATTATTATATTTTATAAATGAACGACAGAAAGAACAAATCAATTCAAAGATTCACACTGTCTATTTTAGAAATGTCATGGAGAGCTCTGCTCTTTATACTTCTTCCAGGGAGTCTCCCAGGACTAGAGGAAAGTGAGAATAATCCCTTGTGCTGTTTGCTCAGTAGCACTGGGTGCACTGGACTTCTTTCCCTGAGCTCTCCAGGGTTCAGTTGCCACCCCATCTCTTCATAGTGATAGGAATGTCAACTGCTCATACAGTATAGATGCAGCAAGCTCTGGGCTGCTGAGCTCTATCTCTTCAGTAAGATTTTCAGTCTTCTTGAGGAGCTTAATTTGGGTAATTGCCAGATGTGTTTCTGCTCTCCCCCCTTTCCATGCATATAACGCCTAAACCCACTCTATGCTAAGCGGGTGCTGCTCTGTACAGCTACACCCTCAGCTCTCAGAGGATCTCACTGTGTAGCCCAGGCTGGTCTCCAGCTCTCTATCCTCCTGCCTCAGGATCTGGAATGCTGCCATAACAGGCAGCTCTCTCTTTTGTCTATTTTTTATGTCTATCAATGATCAGTCCTTTGAGGTTTAGGGTAGTTAATAAGTGTTGATGAAGTGAATTAGACATAATATAAAAGCTATCATTTGAACCATTTAAAGTGTGTAGTTCTGTGGCATTTATCCATCTACCTCTCATCCACAGTGGAAACTATGTACTCATTAAATGCTGCCCTTTCCTCCTCCTCACCCCAAGCTTGACTACTCTAGGAAATTCATGAAAGTGAAATAGATCACAAGGCAGCTTTTTATTTATTTATTTTTACTACCTTATTTCCTTTAGTGTGATGACTTCATGGTTCGTTCACACTAAGCTGGAACACTTCTCAGACACTTCTCTCATTTAAGAGTCTCTAAGGAAGAAACTACTTTTATTGGGTGCTGTTTTCCTACACATTGGCCGTCATGAACTCATTATTACCGTCGGGTCTTAGACCAACCACATAAGATGAACATAAGCGTTCTTGATTTATGAAAACCAAAACCAAGATAGAATGTATTTCAGACTTATTTTTGAAGTCTGGCTCAGCAGTTAAGAGCCCTGGCTGCTGTTGTAGAGAAGCTAGACTAGGTTCCCAGCTGTCAGCATAGCAGCTCAAAAACATCTGTAACTCTAGTTAACAGGCGACCCCACGCCCTCTTTTGGCCCCTTTGGCAACCAGGCACATTCACAACACACATACATATATGTTGGAGAACATCCGTCCACTTAAAATACAAACAACTCGTGCCACCCCCACCCCCCAGCCCTTACTTCTGGAATCTAATTGGCTGTTAGATATCAATCTTGTGGGGCCACAGCTCCAAGACCACTGTTTCTCTTGACCGGATGAAGCCTAGAACTGCTCTGGGAACCTGCCCAACCGCCTTGGAATCTCTCTAGAACCGACAATGGGTTGTACCACCTGGGCCCTTTGGGCTGGAGGAGGAAGCAGGGTGAAGGGAGGGGCCCACTCAGCCCACCCTGCTGGGTGAGCATGTTTAGGACAGGATCCACAAGAGGGAAATCTCAACGCATCACCTTGTTGGTCACTTGGGTGCCGGAGCCCCTACGACAATGCTGTATTCCAAGAGACACCTCTTGCATGGCCGCTCCTGCTTTTGAGAGCCCAGCAGGCCTCTGGTCACACCTCCCTGTGACCTTTGGACTTCCCAACTTTGTTCTTCTTCCAGGAGGTGAGACTTGGAGGCACCCCAGATTCCAGAGATGCAGCTAAGATGCACTGAGGGAGGCGCTGCTGGCAGCGGAGGGGTTTGCTGGGGATTTTGACTGGGCGAGCTTTGAGGGCTTCAGCATACATGGGAGGCTGAGTCTTTCTAACCAGTTTAGAGAACTGGGGCCGCTGAGCCTGAGTTTCAGGGTTCTCCCTCATGGCCCAGTCATAGCTGATTGTCCCCATGAAGATTACTTGGGAACAATCAGAGCATGTGGTCTCTAGAGAACAGGTGCTGCCCATGTGAAATGCTTTTCAACTAGCTTGGAGGTGGCTCTCTAAGCCCCAACGCCAGACTAGTTAATTCTTTCCGGGTTCTGTGAGCTCTGGTAATTCACTTGATTGTTTGTCAAATGCCTGCCTAGTGTTTAAAATGTTTCTGATACCTAAGTAAAAGTGAGGGAAAAGAAAAACAACTAAACCAAAACACTGTTCACCTCAAAGAGGATAGGAGATAGATTCTTCTGAAGCCAAATATGAGTGACTGTGGCCAGCAAAACAGACTTAGTTTACCTCAAGTTCCACGTTCCAACATATTAAGTTTCATGAAGTTCCTATAGTAACATCACAACAACAACTCATAAATCAGCACACTTACAAATGCATTGGTGCAAACACCAGGTAGGTGGTTTACAACAAAGTGGAGATATCTGTTAGAGGTTCCAGATGCTGTCTGATGACGTTCTTAGCCTCGGGGTTGACGGACTATCGGCAGGGATCTTTTCATATATTCCAAAGCAATTTACATTAAGCACCCCAAGAATGTTCAGTCACACATGGAGGTGTACAACAAACAGCTATTCAAAGGGGCTAAGTCAGTCTCAGTTATTAGGGTCTGTATCTGCAGCATTCCAACATCTCTAAACTCCCTAAGGCTCTAATTAGTCCTTCAGGCTTTCTAGAATATTCTGTGTAGGCGTTGCTTTCTGCTTCTCCAGCAGAGGAGGCCGGCTCTTGGAACTAATTTTGCTTCTGGGACTACTCAGGTTTTGGGACAGCGAGCACGGTGCTTGATTAGGCGAGGGGCAGATGCATACTTAAAAACAAAAGCCAGTTAATTGTATTCTGAGTCTAGTTTCCATCCGCTGGCAATCTGCTGGCTGTGGTCTCAGCCTACCTCTGTGGAAGCACACATATTACTGTCAGCCCCTTATTCTCCACTAGAGGGAGCTAGATAGCGTCCTACCTTAACAGTAGACCCAAAAGAAATAGGGTCATGTGCGGGAAGGCCCCAAATCATGGAGATAGTTTCATGGGACTCCTGGTTCAAGGGTCCATCACTCTGGAACAGTAGTTAAGTGGCTAGGTTTTCCTATGGAAGCAAGCTGAAATCTGAATAGCTACCGGAGCTTTGCTGGTATTTAATACGGATAATGAGGGGGCTGTAGAGATGACTCAGAAGTTAAAGGCACTGGTTACTCTTCCAGAAGGCCCACTTTCAATTCCCAGCAACCCCATGGTGGCTCACAACCATCTGTAATTCTAGTTCTAGGGGACCCTTTTCTAGGCTCTGCAGGCACCAGGCCTGCAGGCGGCACACAGACATATATACAAAGTCCTCTTTTTGTTTGTTTTTGTTATTGATTTTTTTGGTTTTGTTTTGTTTTTTTGAGATAGGGTTTCTCTGTGCAGCCCTGACTGTCCTGGAACTTGCTCTGCAGACCAGGCTGGCTTCGAACTTATAAAGATTCACTTGCCTCTGCCTCTCAAGATCTGGCAATAAAGCAATGTGTCACTGCCGCCTATCTGACAAAATACTCTTACACATAAAATACATTTTAAAATATTAGAAAATAAAACTTGAAATTTGGCAATGAGCTCGAGATCAAAAATATGCCAAAGATAAAACACCACCCATGCATAAAGGACTGATTTTTTTTTTTTTTTTATCATATCTGCTGCTAAAAAGTTCCATGTCAGATACTTTCAGGCAGACACATAGCTCTGCAGTGGATCTTTGTTCTAGCTAAACATGCTCCTGAACTACACATCCCCTCCTCCTCCTGTGTGACAACCCACTGCATATGCACTGGCCCACAGAAACTCAGACGTGGAATCTTGGAGGAAATGGTTCCTGTTTTCCAGGACACTGCAATGAACACTGTAGTAGAGATAGTAAGATATGAGGAATATCTTTCGTAGAGCTTTGGGTAGGGGTGTGGACTTCACACTGAATGAGTATAGATAGTGGAACCATCTTACAATCCCAGCTCCCCTGAGAGTCAGGTACACAGCTCCTCCTTGGAGCCCATTTGGACTTTAGTCCAGGTCCTGGTCCAGCTCAGGTCAGTGAGAGAATCCCTTTTCAGCTTTAGTTTATTTGAACTTCTGTCTCCTTGAATAAAGAAAAATAAGTTAGCAGACTGAGGATGCCTTCTATTTAATAAATAAATGAATAAAGGAAGGAAGGAAGGAAGGAAGGAAGAAAGGAAGGAAGGAAGACTGGCTATTGGCAGTTTCTTTGGTATGAGTGTTTTACACTCTACAAAATTTGTCTTGATATTTAATTCCAAAGCAAAAATTTTAGAAGGTCAGTATTTGAAGAGTTGATGGGGGAATCTTGTTCCTCTGTGTCACCCCATTTCTACTATTTATGGAACAGTGTCCCTTCCTACAGAGAATTCAACAATAAGGCCCAGATTTGGAAGGAGGGAGTGGTTCTTGTCAGCCGACTCTCCTAAATGGTCCATTGGTCTTGGACTTTCAGTTTCCATATCTATAAGAAACTAATTTCTATTCTTTAAAATTGTCTAGGCTCAGGGGAGAAAAATAAGAGAAAGGACCGTTGAGATGGCTCAGCAGGTGAAGATGCTTTCTGCCAGGCCTGATAATCTGAGTTCCACCCCAAAGACCCAGATCCCGCAAGGTGTCCCCTGACCTCCAAATGGACACTGTGGCACATTCAAGCCATGGCTTCTGTACAGCACACTCAAACACATAGACCTAACTAACCAGCTAGCTAGCTAGCTAGCTAACTAACTAACTAGTCATAGATGTTTAGTGGTAACAGCACAGCAGACTGAGACAGCAACATTAGGACAGAAACCAGCCAACTTTCTGTTCTGGAAAGCTAGTTAACTGAGCCTAAGTCAGAGGCTTGAAGCCCAAAGCTTAAAAATATCTGCTTGGCCCCATTTCAGCCCAATGTGGTGGATCATCCTGGTACTCATAGGAAGTCTGAAAAAAATGACCTCCGATGTCCTCAGACACTGATGAAGAACACGTTTCTGGTCCTGGCTCTTCTTTCTCTTCTTTACCAGACTGTTTCTCAGCTGAGGCTATGCTGTCCAGGGCCAGCTCAGATGTATGTGAAGTCATACGCATCCCGGAAAGCCTCATGGTCCATTTCTGAACAGACACTGGCAGCACAAGCAGCAGTTGGTATCTAGCAGAGTATTTGTTTTCGTCAAGACACAGAGCTGCAAGCCAAGGGAGTTTGGGATGGAGAGTTTCATCTGGGGATTTAGCTGAGAGAGAAAAGATTGGACTCAAGCTCTGCAATGTTAGATTTCACTCTTGGTTCCTTAGAAGAGGTATACAAGGAATGCATGGTTAGGGGACAAAAAGGACCAAACATCTACCTCAGACCCACCTGCCCAATGTTTATGTTTGAGATTGTCCCCACCTCTTCTCTTCCCATGGCTTGTGCAGTCTGTCTTATGTGTGTGTGCTCTCTGTCTCTCTCTTCCCCTTCCCTGCCCTCACCCCTTTCCCCATCTCAGCCCATCCAAGTAACTTTGGTTGCTACCACCTCCGATGTGTGAGAGGAGGAAGAATGATAAGGGTTTGTTTCCATAAAGAAAATACATGGGGAAATTTTTCCATCACATTCAGCATTCAGAAACTCTTGCGACTGTGGTCCAAAGGGACAGGCTTCGTCCCAAGTTGGCAGCATTACTTGGCAGTGTCAACCACTTGGTACTGATTTTTGAGACAAGAAATATACGGGACTGAAAGAGATATGGATTCATACTTCCTGGTTTAAAAGAGCCACTGAAGCCAGGCAGTATATGGCAGGTTTGGAATCCATGCAAGGAGACCCTAGGAGGCCATTGTGTGAAGCAGTAGCAGAGAACTCTGGATTGCAATGGTGACCCCAAGATGTTAGAGATATCATAGCCATGAGACATCTGCCCAGGAGAGCTGCACAAAGGGAGTGGAATCAGGCTGAGAGAGAAAGAAAGAGAAGCAGTAACAGAACTGGAGGGCATCTACATCCTAGAGTGGGATCATTGTGCTTTCTGACTTCCGGACTGGCCTCACATTCCTGCTTCCTTGCCTTCTCTACCATGGTGTAAGAGCCTTTCTTCAGTAACTTGCTTCTTGTTAGGGTATTTTACCACAGGACTTTCATCCTTGGTCACCTTGGAACTTGTACAAGGAGGGAAGCGGTGGGATGGCCTCTTCTCCATTGCTGCTTCTGCCTGACTTTCATCTCTGTGGGAAGAAAGTCCATGAGCTCTAGTCACGCCCCAGTATCCGGTCTTAAACCATGAGGTAACACCTAGTAGATGCTCAATATTAACTTGATAAATGGGACATCTCCTAAGTTTTCCCACTTGTAAGCTAGGAAATGACGGAACAAGATGGATGCCATTTTTTGTAGGTAGGCTCAAGGTGACATGAACTTGGCTATGTCCTTTTTAATCTTCTTTAGCTGGATATCTTTTTTTTACCATTGTCTTTTTTGTTTCTAATCAGAATATAGTCTGATCATTTTCTTCTTTCTCTCATCCCTCCAACTCCTCCCGTGTTCCCCTTCATGTTATCTTTAAAATTAATGGCCTCTTATTTTTTAATTATTATTTTTTGCATACTTTTATTTGTATGCAAATAAAATACGTTTACATATTTATACAAATAAAATATAAATGCAAGATTGCAAGATGCTGGATCTGGTTAGCACTGCTTGTGTACATTTTAGGACGGGTCATTTGAGATCTATTTTATGGTGCTCATGTCTAGGAAAGGCTAATTCTCCTTCTTCAGCAGTTTTTAATTGCCAGGAACTCTTTGTCTATGGTGGGGCTCCACTGATTTTCCCAGCCACATTAGCATTGCCTTGCTCTGCCAAAACATTGAAGTTTCATGGGTAGCTTTCCTATAACATCTAGAAGACAATCTTTCAGCAGGCTTCCTGGTCCTCTGGCTTCTGCAATCTTTCCATCCCTTCTGCAATGGTCCCCAAGCTGTAGATGTGAGGGTTGTGTTGTAGTTGTCTCAAGCCTTAGGTGTGAGGGTTGTGTTGTAGATCTGTCATTTGTGCCCAGGTACCCCAAAGTCATCCGTTCCATTCATTTCACTAGTTGTGGCTTTCTTTAATGGTTCTGTGCTGTAGAGTTTAATGTCAACCTGACACAGCTAGAGCCACTGGAAAGGAGGGAGCCTCGACTGGAAAATGCCTCCATAAGACTGGGCTGTAGGCAATTTTATGTAGGCATTTTTAAAATTTATGGGAGGGTCCAGCCCACTATGGGTAGGGTGACCTCTCAGTTGGAGGTCCTGGATTCTATAAAAAGCAAACTAAGTAAACCATGGGAGCAAGCTGGTAAAGTGCACTCTTTTGTGGCCTTTGCATCAGCTCCTGCCTCCAGGTTCTGACCTTTTGGGTTTCTGACTTCCTTCAGTAATGGATCACAATGTGTAATCATGAGCCAAATAAACCATGTCCTTCCTAAGTTGCTTTGGTCATAGTGTTTAATCACAGAGTCTTCATCCCTAAGACAGTATACATCTTCTTTATAAACCAGCTCCTTAGACGAGGGCTGAGAGAGAGCTACAGTTATCTGTATATATCTGAGTATAAGTTAGGACATTAGAGGGCAGTTAGGAATTATACTGGTTTAGGAAAGTGTCAGTTATAGGTTCTCCTATAAGATCTGTCACTAGCCAGCATGGCAAGGTCATACATCAGACATGATATCCCTCCTGTTTAATGGGCCTCAAGTCATCTAGACAGTTGGTGGTTATTGCCAAGTGCCACTGATGCATCTTTAGGGATATCATGCCATGCTGGTCATTGCTGTGGTTCATGGATATCATAGATATGAGAAATAGTGAATGCTTTCCTCCATTGGCAGCTTATGTGGCACCTTCTGGTATCATGAAAGCTAGTCCTCATGAAGGAGGTATTAGGGCCACATTGAGGTCAATTCTTCTGAGTCACGAGTCTGAAATGTATGGTGTCTTCAGAAATAGAGACTTGTCTCTAACTCCTGGGAGGAAACCCAGGGCATTAGCAACAGCCTATATTGTTTTGGAAATCTCTTAGACTCCCCTGTCCAACAACATGAAAGTAGGTCTCTTATGATTAGTACTGGGGTTTTCATTAGAAAGTCTATGCTTTCGAGAGAAAACAAAATACTAAATATACTAAAAAGAAAAAATGCCAAACAGGTACAAATATAGAAGTAAACAATAATCTACTGTGTTTTATTTTATATTGATTCATGATATTTATTTTTTCTTTTCTCAACAAGTATAAATATGCTAACAGCAAACCTCATCACAAAACACTCCTGATATTTCCATACCCAAAAGTCATTGTCCATGCAATTACCATGACACTAAATGAGTGTGTAATTTACCACTGACCAAAAAATAGAAAAGGTACATTTAAGTAGGTTTTAAAATATTTTTCCTAAAAGGTAATATTTGTTTAAAAACTTTTTTTTAAGGAGTGGGAAGTTTAAGAGAAATTTATAACCATTCCCTTAAAGCATCAGTATTTTCAAACACTTTCAAAAAGGAGAATGAAGAAGAAGAGGACTATTTTCCATAGTTTTAATGTTAAAAATAATTCTCTGTCAAAAAGAAGGTACACATTGCACTATAATTCCCAAAAGAGGCTTTCTTAGCCACATTGTTGAATAAACTCTTATCCACATTACTGTGCACCAGTAGCCTCAGAGACAATAATATTGACAATTTAGTTATAAAGTCAATCTTTATGTAATACAAATAAAATTTACAGATAGTTAATGTTTATTTTAAGGTGTGTTAGAGTCAAAAAGATCAAGATTTAACTTTAAAAAAATTTAACATCTTTCCTTTACAATAAAGCATTTCACAGACTGGCGTTTCACTTGTAAGAGTTCTACAGTGTAACACTGTCTGAAAGCAATAAGCCTTGCAAATACATGACACCTTGAAGATACAAGTCAAATTGGAAATGGAGATCTTCCCAGCACTGTTGGTGCGGTGTATCCGAGTGCCTGTGACCTCAACTCCTTTCTCCATCATGTTTGCAGCTCAGATTTTTACTTTACACACACACAGAGATCTATATGTTTTGTTTTCATTTTCTGGACCTTAAAAAATGTTCAGACACTTAAAGTAGTACTAATCAATTTTACTTTTATTTCACTAGCTTTAAGTGAATAATTATTTCTAACATTCATCCATTTGTCCCAGGTAGATGCAAACATTCATATTTTCTATTTTAACTATTGCACACAAATATTGTTCAAGAAATTTATTGAGTGAGAAAAACAAAGTGGCTAAGGAGGAATGCTCCCTGGGGGTGTACTCTGGCTTTACGTCATCCAGGATCATAGCTACAAGTGCTGAGTTATCAGTAAGAGAACATTCATTTGCTATGTGAGACTTTTCCTACTGAGACACAGACAAACACCTATTCAATGCAGATAGGACACCAACAGAAAAGCCAACCAAATGTTCTACAAAGCCCAATCTGGTGAACCAGCAAGATTATTGCTTGAGGTGGATGACTCAAAGTCAGCTGTATCACCATAGCCTGAATTCTGATGACTCAAAATAGCTGTAATCCTGGAGCTCTCTGCAAAAGTCACAGACACCTCTGCTGGTCAGAAACAGTCTTCTAGTCTCTTCAGTCCTACTGCTTGTACAACACTAAGGAAAGAGCAGCCTTGTGAATTGGTAAGTTCAGGGATTTCCTGAGGCTTGTGAGTTGTTTACTTGTCTTAAAGAACCTCCAGCCAGGATAGAATATTTCAATATAGAGCTTGCCGAGCCTTAAGGAGCTAACCTCCCTCCAGAGTGAATTGTTTCAGCTCAGAGAAAATTGATACGTAACACAACTGGAGAATCCTAGCAAAGTCTCCTTAGAGCTCACATCCTTCCCCATCCATCAGTACCCATTTCCCCAGAAGAATACATTTTAGAACACAGTTCATAGTCTTGGAACTAGGGAAGTTGGTGCCTCTGCATCCTTCTACTTTTGATGATAGATTTATCTATCTTGTAGAACTGTGTCAACGTAAACCCCATGCGCAGAAGCCTCTGTGGAAAATACAGGAGATAACTAAATGAAGTGACTAGGATAGGAAGACTTGGACTAGCAAACATGCATCTTCCCTGGATAGGGACAACCATATCTAATATGGCCAAATATCTTGTGGGCAGGTTTATATTACTGCTATAACAACCCAGTGTCTTAAAACAACACAAATAGATTGTTTTTCAATTCCAAAGGTCATAAGCCTGATTTGGAGATCTAAGAGAGAATCTATTTCCAAGGTTTTTCTCATCCTATCTTAACAACAACTAACATCCCTCCACCCTGAGGCCTTTCCTCAGATCATGTTTAGGGAAGCTGATCATCTCTCTCTGGCTTCTGACTTCCCTCTTGTAAGAACCATGTGATGACACAGATCCACCTTGTTTTAGGGTCTAATTTCTTCCAACAAATTTCTTTTCTGTGGAAGGGAGAACATTACCTTGGTCTCAGGGCCTGGGAGGTAGGCACTTCCAATAGACCCCTAGTGATCTACTTGTATGTTAATTTGTAAATGCTAAGAAATAATTCTGAGGATTGCGGAACAATAAATGCTAACTCTGTCTACATGGAACTGAGAGGAAGAGATTATTTCTCCAGTCTATGAATGCTGACACCTTATTTAAACAAACCACCTGTTTGTTTTTTAAAGCCTTAGTTCTGTGTGTACCATACCTTACATATTCTTTGGTTACTGAGAAGCTGGGCAAGCAATTTTGTTCCCAAATCTATGCCTATTCTTTCCTCCTATTTTACAAAATTAATGACAAATGTTTTTTTATTAAGTATTTCTTATTCTTTGAAAGTTTGGTAGATTTTAAAATATTAAAAACTATTATGCATATGTGTATATTCACCATGTGTGTAGGAGCCTGAAGAGAACAGAAGGTAGTGTGGGTTTCGGTGGAGTTACAGGTGTTTGCATGCCTCCGTGTTAAGTGCTGGGAATTAACCTGTCAACCTCTGGAAGAGCAGCAAGTCTTAACTGCTGAGCCATATCCTCAGGCCCAGTTTCACACATTTATATAAGATATATTGGGCATTTCATTTGTTACTCTGATTCTTGCTTCTTCTTGCCTCTCTTCCTTCCCTTCCTCTCTCAATTTCATCCTGGTTTTTTGTTGTTGTTCAACAAACATTTTTTTAAAATGTCTTTTTGTCAGTATTTCATATACATTGGTTCTTTCCATTCTCACTATGATCCCACATCCCAGGGATTGAACTCAGGACCTCAACTATTCATGTGCTCTCTCCCTGCTTTGCAGTCCCAGCTCTCATTTTTAATATCTATTTTATAGATTAAAAATTGAAGCTTTGCATTGCTAAGCATCACATCTCATGAAGGGAGTCTGAATCAGGTTGTTGGAATCCTCACCCTTCAAAGAAGCAGTACGCTAAGGCAAGGATACTAGTAGCCCTTTCACTTAAAAACCAGTGAACCCTCTTCTTACCTTTATTTTGAGATGAGATTCCACTCAGTTTTTCAGGATGGCCTTGAATTTCTGCTGCTCCTACCTCAGTCTGCCAAGGGCTATGATGACAGGCCTGTGCCTGCACCAAGCTAGCTTATTTAAATTTTTGTTTGTTTTTTAAGATATGTTTCACTATGCTGTTCAGCCTGGTCTTGAGCTCTCAATCTGCCTACTGCAGCTTTCCAAGTGCTGAGATTACCAGCATGGACCACTAGGTCCAGCTTCTCTTAGTTCCTGTAATAAATAACACATGATGTTACATTTTCAAGGTGTCTAAAGCTATACCTTATGTCCAGTTAGAAATGAACAGAGAACACTAAAACCCTGATAATGCTGCTTAGACAATTCTTAACTATTCTTTCCCCATCCAAACTATGCTAAACTACCCTGCTCCAACTCACAGACAAGCTTGCCTGCAATGTCATGCATCTGATAAGTTTTAAAAGAAATAGGATGTAAAAATGTAGAGATGGACCTGAACTTGTTTTGTTGAAAAAAAGACAAATGTAAAGGACAGAGGGAAAGATGAGATCTGGTTGGCAATAAGATTGTCCTCTTCCTAGTTATCCTAATAAAGAGAAGGATCATGCATTCAGGATTTATAATACTGTTCTGTGCTCTCAGATGACTTGCCTGCCACTCTAGGCTGACACTTGGCCTTTCATGGTTGTAAATAAAACTACTTTGCTTTCACTTCTCTGAGTCTTCAGTTCTCTCGTGAAATGAGGACCATCGTTTCTCACAGTCCACTAATCACCACAATACCTCTGGAGTGTGTGGTATTATTCCTATTTTACAGAAGAAAGACTGAAACACTCAAAGAGGTGACAGAATTTGTCGCAGGTACAGTTAGTGTGAGTGACAGTGAGTAATTGGAGTTGGACACAGAGTCTGGAGATAACTCTGCCCATTCCGGTCACTGGGAGATTGTGGGGCCCCCCGGAAGGCTCATTCATCCATTTATTCATTCAATCTCCACTTAGTCTTATTGCTCTCAGCAGGCTGCTGTAAGTTGAGGCATTTTACCTAAAGCAATCAAATTATGCCTTGCCCATGGTGGTGGTTCTGACCATGGGTGTTGCAAGGCAGGTCAGATGCCTTCCGAGGAAGTAGCACTGTTTTAAAAGTACAATAAGGTTCCTGGGCTGTGAAGATGGAGCCAAAGGAGAAAGTAGTTGGAGTGCAGGTGGAGTGGTTGGAGTGGAGGAACAGAATTGAGCACACAGAGGCTACTATTGTCAAGACCCATCAGATGGGCTCTGGATAGCTTGGGGAATGAGAAAAAGTTACTCCTAGTAACTTTACAAAGTGGGTAACTCACATTTCTGCCTCTACTTTATCAGGAAACTGCAGCACAAAGGTCCAGAAACCTGCCAAGGTTCCAGTGTCCAGTGGCTTACATAAGCATCATATCACAATCATAACAGAGTATACATACTTTATGTCACTCATTTGTAAAACCCCAAATGAAGAGCATAGCATTTTACTATAGAGTAGATCTAGTAGATCTGGTAGATCTGTGTGGATAACTGCATCCTGTGACAATGAATGATATCCCTGAACTCAATTGTCTGTGTGAACTTCAAGTTCAGGTTTATTCTACTTTAAAAAGTGGAGACTCTCAAGTGTAAGAGGGGTTAATGTTTATTAGCAGCAAACTGAGACTTCGTTATTTGTGAAGTCAGAACTGAAAGAGACGTTGAAAGGTGTTTTTTCACCATGTGAAAGTGATTTCAAGTCCTTGCCTTGTACCACCTAAAATCTCACTAGGGAAACCCACTGGCTCAGGAGACTCTGACACTCCACTGCTTGTTGGCAATCCATGCCTGAGCAAAGGGTCTAAATACAAAGGGTCTTTCACTGTTAATGCTGATAGTGCTAGTGTCTATTCAAAGAGACCATAATTACAAGTGAGCAACGCAGGTAACTACCAAATCTAAAGCATAATAAATAATGAATAACTGTAAGCCACTGACAATGTCAAACTTAGCACACAGGTTTCTGATCTTCTGGTTATAGAGTGATTAAAAAAAACTTATTGGAAAAAGTGGTTAGTATTTATTATTATTATTCTCGGTGATAGACGTAAGGAAGTAGTAATAGCCTGTTCTCTAATTCTGTCATAACTTTTTCTCATGCCTAGGTCGTTCCTAACCAAGTTTTTGCCCTAAACGAAGCACCACAGACACGACCGCGAGGAACTCTTCCTGATTCGTGCTTCCTTTGGACCCAGTGACCAAAAGCCAAACACGGAACGAGAGTCAGAGCCAGGCCCCGCCTCTTCCTGTCCCGCCCCCAACTAGCGCCCGTAGCCACGCCTCCGCCTCGGCGCTTCCTCCGGATTCGCTGATCCTTGAGGAATAATTTTTTTTTCCCGGCGGCGCGCTGACGTCACAAGCCCTGCGCCTTCCGCGCCTGTTTGAGCCTGCGTTCGCGCAGAAGGTCGTCCCTGTGACCGGCTGGGTGTTTAGAGCTGCTGTCGCCATGTTGTCGGTCGCGGCCCGCTCGGGCCCATTCGCGCCCGTCCTGTCGGCCACGGCCCGCGGGGTGGCAGGCGCGCTGCGGCCCCTGCAGCAAGCCGCAGTGCCCGCCACCCCGCAGCCACCTGTTCTGGACGTGAAGCGACCCTTCCTGTCCCGGGAGTCGCTGAGTGGCCAGGCCGCGACCCGGCCCTTGGTCGCCACGGTGGGCCTCAATGGTGAGCCGGGTTCAGGGGTCTGTAAAGGAGGGCAGTGTGCCGGGTTGTGTCCAGCCAGCGAGGATGGGGGGGCGGCTGCGGTTCGGGCTTCAGCGACCTCGGCAGCCCGAGCGCCTCCGGGTGCAGGCGGGCTCACCTGGACAGGATGCCGCTGGGATGCTCCAGCTGCGGCACTCCCCTCCCTCCAGGCCTCCGGAGCCTGTCTGCCTTCGGGCTACGCTTGACTTCTGGTTAACTTCGAGACTACCCTCCCACTGTCACCGCCGAGCAGCAGAGACACTGTTGCTTACAGCAGTTTGACCTTGGGCGAGTTTTCCTCAGGGGTGAGGTGGGTTTGTGGTTATAACGATTATGGTGTCGTGAGGCATACGTGAGAGAATTCTATGTAAAATCATTGGTACGGTTTAGACGGTAAGTGTTCAAAATAGAAATTGTAAAGATCGCATAGTAAAGTCGCCCGAGTACCAGTACAGCTGCCTTTCAGCTTCTTAAACTCTCCAGCGACCCTATTGCCATTCCCACAAAAGCAGGAGAGGAAGACATAGGTCAGGCCTACTGTAGAGGGCCAGCATCGTTCCAGAGGTCTGTCTCTTAGCTAGGACTTTTAACAGCCCATTTAATCGTGAAGAGGCAGAAATAGATGCTGCCTGAAAACATACCACCCACATTGTGGGGATTTTCTATGCAGCTTGGTGTCTTCCACGTTTACCTAAGTCTATGCTTGGTCTGATATTTCTCTTCACATTCTGGTGTCTCCCACACGCCACAGTATGGGTAACTGCACTGGGCTCTTCGGTTTCTGCTCCCACAGTTGACTGCTTCATCTCACAGTCCTCACTATGTTGTTACCTACTTGGCCGTCCTGTGTACAGCTTATGACCTTTCCGCGTCTTAATCATATTGCCTGTTTGGGCGACTTTTTACTCTGCATTTGTCCACCTACTCTATCCCTCTTTTTTTCTCCACTTTTTTTTCTCTTTTGAGATAGGGTCCCACTGTGAATAGCCTTGGCTGGCCTCAAACTCATGATCTTTCTGCCTATATTTTCCCAGGCCTAGGATTATGAAATTTCCTCAGACTTAATGATCCTCGCTGTGTTTTCTGCATGGCTATATTTTAGCTTTTAATTTCAGGTCGGATTAAAAATTTTATGATTGCTAATACCTTCATGGCATTATAACATGGGAATACTTTCCATTCTATTGTTGAGACTTCTGACCTTGATTTTAAAGGGATAGAATAGCTTCTTAACTTTTGTCTCCCAGTGTCAGATTTTGTATACAAGATCTCTTTTCTTAGTAAATGTGAAGGAGCACTCTTGGGTCTTTGAGAAACTGTTGAAGGCAGAAGTGTAATGCCCTGGCTTATTCCAGGTCTGTCTGGGTTGGGGGATGAGGAAGTGAGAAATGAGGGAGAAGTTGCAGAAAAGCGTAACTCAAGTAGGAGATACAGGAAAGTTGCCCATTAAGATCAATCCAAGGTAGCTTGTGGAGAGATGCTTGTGACGAAATGACTGGGTTCAAATTGGAAGATGCTTGGAGGAATAAACTTGTGTTATGGTAGCCTTCCTTCCATGCAGATTTCTAGGTACATTGGCTCTACAACTACAAAACATTTGCATGCCTTTTCCTTTAGTTCTTTTCGAGGTGATATTTGTGTAATTGATAATGATAATACTTGTGCAAATTACATAGAGAATGAGTTTTGCAACATAGCAATTTCTTAAGGGTTCCTTTGTTGCTGATATGACCCAGGGAAGTGTAACTTATTCAGAGAACAATCAGTAATTCAGTTTCTTTTGTCACCATAACTCTGAATGAGAACGAGTCAGTCTGTGTCATGTTCTTAATTATCTTGGATTGTCAAGGGTTGGTCATTGTGGGTACTGTTGAATGTAGACCTGTGAACTTGGTTCCTTTCTGTTTTAGGTTGACTATATATATATATATATAAATGTAATCTCAGGTATTATTGTGGGGAAGTAATTCTTACTTGATTCCAAATACATCATCCCATTGATATAGAATGTGAAGTGATTCTGCAGAGCCCAAATTGTGACTCTCAGATTGCCACTGCCCATGTCTTAGTTCCCTCCCCATAAGGATTGGGTTGTCAGAAAAGTAATTTTGATAGGTTTCATTCCTGTTCAACTTTTTGACTTCTGTAGTTACCTTGAAATCATGTTTGAAAAAGGTCTTTTAAGGTGAGAGCCTCAGAGACCAAGGTAGCACTGTCACTTAGAGTGGCCTTGTGTGTTATGAATAGATCTTTATTTTGAAAGGACATGTTTCTCTGAAAATGAATTTTTAACATTCTTTTTTTCTCCCTAAAAAGTAAACCTGGTATCAGTTTCTAAAACAAATTTTATGAGAATACATATTTTCTTACATTTATAGGACAGATTTTTATTATATATTATGAGCAAATTACTCTCTAAACATAGTTGAAGAATCGTGCTAGTGCTCAGTATTGTCAGAGATTTACAAATGGCATAGAGAAAGGACATGCCACTGCTGCTTTCAGAGTGGGTATACGCAGTAAGTAGTCCTAAATGTTCGTTCATTTGGCCCATTTGATGACCTACAGGAAGTGTCCCATTCAAAGGATCCACAATATGAAAAAAGAATATTTTTTATAGATGCTAATGTCCTGAAGGGGGAGATACAGAAAAGCTGCCCCCTTCCTCCTTATTTTATTTAGTAATTACTTTGTAGATTCTAATTGAGTATTGCCTATTCTGATAAGTTTGTTCCCTGATCACCAGTGGTTTTATTTGAAGACTTATGCCCTGGAATCAAAAATAGCAATTCTTACATTTCTACAATTGAGGTATACCAAGTCATGGGAAGGTTATTATTGCTTTGTAATTAGTATGCCCTGAACTTTAGCAATTCTTCCAGGGAGCACATAGCAGAGATACAAGCTAGGCATGTGCCTTGAGATAACCACACAGCAATTATTAAGTGGACTAGTGAGTTTTGGGACGTAGCCTAGAGAGGATGAGAAGTAATTAGTATAGATGGAAGTCTGTCAACTTGAAATAGCTCTTCATTGTGCTATTTGCCATTATAGCCCAGTCTTTGCTGACATGTGTGTCTTCCAGGACATTCTGTTAATTGTAGTTTTCTGCCCTCTGTCTTGCAGTTCCTGCTTCTGTGCGTTACTCCCATACAGATGTCAAGGTGCCCGACTTCTCTGATTACCGCCGTGCTGAAGTTCTGGATAGCACAAAGTCCTCCAAAGAGAGCAGTGAGGCGAGGAAAGGCTTCTCCTACCTGGTCACTGCAACTACTACTGTGGGTGTTGCCTACGCTGCCAAGAATGCGGTCACCCAGTTTGTTTCCAGCATGAGCGCTTCTGCTGATGTTCTGGCCATGTCGAAGATTGAGATCAAGCTGTCTGATATTCCGGAAGGAAAGAACATGGCTTTCAAGTGGAGAGGCAAACCCCTGTTTGTGCGGCATAGAACCAAGAAGGAGATTTCCCAGGAAGCTGCTGTTGATGTGGCCCAGTTGAGGGATCCGCAGCATGACTTAGAGCGAGTAAAGAAGCCTGAGTGGGTTATTCTGATAGGCGTCTGCACTCATCTCGGTTGTGTGCCCATCGCAAACGCAGGAGATTTCGGCGGCTATTACTGCCCTTGTCATGGGTCACACTACGACGCCTCTGGCAGGATCAGGAGGGGCCCTGCGCCTCTCAACCTGGAAGTGCCTACCTATGAGTTCACCAGTGATGATGTAGTTGTTGTGGGTTAGACCCTGGACTCAAGGCCTAGGTTTCTTTCGGTCTTCTTATCCCCTCAGAAGAGTTGAGAGTAAGCCTTGTGTACTTCTAGGTTGGTTGATTTCAGATATTTTAGATTTGTCAATAATGTATTGGCAAACATTAATGTGAAGTAATTGAATTCACTCTTAAATATTGTCAAGCATTATTGTAATAAAGCCACTGTTGAACATCATTAAATTCAGTCATAGACTTGAAAGGTGCAGTGTCTTTAATAGCTAATTCTAATAAAACATCGCAGATTGTTGTACAAGATATTGGTGAAGTCTGTAAATGGCTTTCTCATTTATCCAAAATTCCTTCTCATATCTTGAACTTGAAAAGCGGTGGAGACCTCATTTTTTACCTCACAGTAGATGATGGGAAGATTATTTTAATGTTAAGTGTTTTGATAATTAAACTTCATAGTTATGGGAGATGATAGTAATAATAAAGTATAAAAATATAATATTTCATTGAAATATTTTTGTTTTGAAATATGATTTTATTCTGTAGTGAAACTGGCCTAAACTTGTAATCTGTCTCCTGAGTGCAGTACGACAGGCAGGCAACAGTGCACTCAGGACTTAGATTCCATTTCAAATCAAAAATACAATAGAAGACTGCCTGAAAGCCTGGAAACAGGTAGATCAGAATCAGGCTCTACTCAAAAACATTCCTAATTTTTGCCTGTGTATTGTTACAGCATTTTTATAGAAATGAAGCTGTGGCCCTTTATAATTATATCCCCTGTGCAAAACCACTTACTTGGGATTGGTCTCCCTATGCTAAAGGAAAAGAGAAAAGCACAGGAGACAACAGTTCCCACAAGCACAGCCCAGAACAGTCCAATATGCAATCTATAAAGCATTTGGTTGGAAAGTAGAATCTTCAGATCATTGGTAAAAATAAGTCTTACTTTCTCTCCTACAGTGTCATAAAGGCTGCCTTTAAAGGTCCTCAGATGGGCTTTCAGCCAGGCTTCTGGGTTCCTTTAAAGGTCCTCAGGTGTGTTTTTAGCCAGGCTTCCAGTTAATGTAGGCAGTGGTTGTCTAGCATTTTGCTTTTGGTTTGCCCCAAATCCCTTGTGTTTGGCCTGGACAGAGTCCTGTCCTATCTTAAATTTGTTGAACCCGCCTTCAGTTTTGCCTGTGGGTTAGTCTCCCAGCAAACAGTAATCATGCTGGTGGGGATATGCAGGGAGTTTTGTTAAGAAAAAAAACTAAGCAAAATGACTCATCCATTAAGTCACAAGTGTGTTCAACTACCCCCCCCCCACACACACACACAAATTATTTAGAATATTTTTGCCCTTGTAATAAGCAAACATGAGTCACAGTCTATCAGTTGGTGTTGGAAAGTCCTTTTTCCGACTTGGACGTCTCAGTTTTGTTGATAGTTTTCAAAATAGAGCTAGTTATCAGTGGTTCTGTGAAAGGTCTACATATTCTGGTCGCATCAGAGGAAAGGGATCCTCCAAGGACTGTTTTGCTCTCATTTACGTTCCGTGTGCTTATTCATAGATCTTTCCATACTGCTTCAGTGGGACTTCCTGCATAGTCCACCTGGAAGCTGGGCTGGTTACCTGAGATGAAGTTGTAGTCTGCTCTCTGAGTCTCAAGTACAAACAGGTGTTAGGGTTACTGACATGGAGCACTACACCTTGCTCTCCCAAGTCACCTGCTGAGAACCCAAGACAGTGATGCAATGTAGGACTGAAATCATCAGCACGTATATGGTAAGCCTGGAGTTCTATTCAGTAGCCCTCAGGGCTCTCCACTAGCTAGAAATCTAATTTAGAGAAGAACATACTGATTTAGGAGACCTGAGATCCTACTTTGATTTAGAGACATTTGGAGGAAGGAGAGGGGCATATGTTCTCTGGGTCCAGTTTTTCATCCTGCCTTGGACTCAGCTATAAGGGTTTCTATCTCTCCACCCTGCAGATAGCCATTGTTGGACAAACCTGTATCATGTAAGCCAATCGAGTAAATCCCTTTGTAATATATATTCTTTATACCTATTGTTGAGAATTTCAGTGTCTCAAACAAAAAAATGGAGTCTTCCTTATAGAGCAGCATGGCACATACAATTTCAGTGGCAAACATGGTGGTATACATGTGAAATTCCTTCGGCTCATGTGTTTAATACTTGGTCTCCAGAAGGTAGCTGTGGGACATACCTGAATGGGCCCTGACTGGTAGGAGGTCACTAGAGGTAAGCCTTTGATAGCCTGAGCCCCACCCATAATTATGGCTCCTCTGCTTTCTGGCCTGTTGTGGACACATTCTTGGCACCAGGTTGGAGCTGCTGCACCCTACCTTTGGTTCTAGCTCCATGTTTGTATTTTTGTGACTTAAGCATCTGGAGTTAGGTCATGGTGTACTCAGTGCAGATATCAGATCTCACCTTTTAGGGTGAGTCTTTGGATCTTTGTGAGGTTTGGGGTCAGCCAGTGATGTTTGGTTTTCAGTGTTAGGGCCACTCTGAGGTTTTGGCTTCAGACTGTGGTATCAGATCTACATAATGGGTAGAGTAGTTGATAGTTGTACAGGTAGGTAAAGGAGACTGGTTTGGGTGTCTCCAACTAGGTTTCTGGGGCTATTGCACAAATTCTGTTTAGTATTATAAAACCCAGAGCCAGATATTAGGGGAAAGCTGGAATACCAAAGAGACAGAACAAACCACAGTAAGTTCTCACCCAGCCCACTCCTCAGGCCAAACGGGGTAGGTCCTATCTCCCCAAGTCTTTTGACTGGGCACATAGGCAAAAAGGTGAACTTCTGTCTTCTGCCTTATATTTCTTTCTCTGCCCAACTATTTTACTTTCTGGTTCAACTTTACTAGAGCTAGGATTAAAGATGGGTGCCATCAACTCCTGGTTCTGGCCTTGAACTCACAGAGGTCCAGAGGATCTCAGCCTCCCAAATGCTGGATTTAAAGGTGTGGGTCATCACTCCCTGACCTTCATGTCTTGGCTCTGCCTCTGATAGTCCAGACTATTTTATTGAATATACCACCACATTGGTCAGGCTCCAGACTCAAAGGACCCAGTATTGGATTGGGTGGCAGACAGCTGAGATAAACTGGCTTTGGAAGTCCCTACCTAAAGTTCTGGTTCGGACTCCAAGGTGGCCTATCATTTACATTTTTAAAAGTTTTGCTTGTTTTGTAAAAATGGTCAGTGTAAACCGTCATCGTTGGTGAAGTGGCTTTTAGGTGAGCTTGTGGTGGTGAGGGGACTCTTAGGATTCTGGGTCCAGCTCCAAATAGTCCAGTGGGTAGAGTGGCTTACAGTAGAGGGGGTGAGTTGAGTTGTGGGCTTGCTCTGGGAGTCAGTTCCTGAGTTTCTGATTTAAACTCCAAAAAAATTTTTTTTTTTTTTTTTAAATATTAACCAAATGGGAAATTTAGGTTTCGTTGGGTGGTATCTTAGGATTACTATTGTTGTAATGAAACACCATGACCAAAGCATCTTAAGGGGCTGGGAGAGTGTTGCGTTCTCAGTTACGTATAACAGTTCATCATCAAAAACAGTGAGGGCAGGGACTCAAGCAGAACAGGAACATGGAGACCGGAGAAGACGGCATGGAGGGGTGCTGCCTACTGGTTTGTTCCTTGTGGCTTGGTCAGCCAGCTTTCCCATAAAACTGGACCACCAGCCAGGGGCAATAGACTGGACCCTCCCCTATCAGTCACTAAGTGCCTGCAGCCTGATCTTTTCTCCCTTGAGATCCCCTCCTCTCATATGATGTTGTATCATAAAACCAGCCAGCACAGGTGGGTCATCTCTGTGGGGCTAGCATCTAAATGGATAGCTGGACACTTCCTTATTGTGTTGAAGAATGAGTTTCATAACATGGTTTGTTTCTTCTTGGTACTGGTCATGTGATATGTCATGGGTTATAGCCTCATTCTAACTAAAGTGGGGTTCTCTTTGGGAGTGTCAGGAGCCCCTAAGACATTCTGCAGCTGGGGCCTTATTGAGGTTAGCTCTTTATGGTGAGATAAAGTCTAGCTCAGAACGAATTGACTGTAATAGAAGCTCACTCTATTGACTCTTCCATAGTGGTCAGGTTCTAATGCTAAAGTTGTTCACACAGCCATTGTCCCAGGATGGTGGCTAAGCATTTACTTAAGCTTCTTAAAGTCTATAAAAGGAACAGCATTTGTTGGAATCTATGAATAAATATGACCCATTTTAAAATTGGTACAAAGCAAATAATTCAAAATTGCTTTCTTGGGTCTTCACTGTAAATTATGGTTACTAAAAATTTTAAATTTACACTGACAGTTCTCTTTACAAAATAAATAAATTTGAATATATCTTAAAATAGTTTTTAAAAATGTAATTTGTTTTGTTTTATTTTGAGACAAAGTCTCTACATAGTCCTGGCTGGCCTGAAATTCACTATATAGACCAGGATGGTCTGCAACTTACAGAGATCTACCTGCTTTTGCCTCGAGTACACCATCATGTCTGGCTTCAAAATGTAATTTAGGAAAAAAACTGAAATAAATAAAGAGACCAACAATTAATAGAAGTGTTCTAAGTAATAATGACAAAAAATAAGGTTTTTCAAAAGAAAAACATGATTTTTTCCTAAAATAATGTATGACAAAACTACCAACTCATGTAATTAAAAATAATTTCTAAAATATGGTAACTAGAATTTACTTGGAGAGTTTCTTATATATCAGTGCACTCATAATATGTATTTTCCAAAGCTCATAGTCCTCCAAATCGGTAGACTCTGAGACCACTCCTCACCTGAAAAAGCCTCGAAAGGCATTCACCAACAGATGCAACTAAAGAGGAAAAAGGTAGACAAATAAGTAAACTGAGTAAGTAAGCTGCTTTATTTGCAATCGCCATTTAGTGTCCTGCAGGCAACTGAAAGGAAGCAGGAAACCACCGTAAAACGTTCCCTCATCTGGCACAGAAACAAGGGACATTAGGAAAGCTGTGGCCAGAGGAGTCTGCATTGTGCTATTAGGAAGCACAATGGGAGAAGGCTTGCCTGAGTCAACCTCAGAGGAGTAGAAGACCAACCCAACTCCTATTACCCTCTTAGAGAAGACAGGGTTGATGGTGCCAATGGGCATCCAATTGTCTTCTATTTGCACAGCTCGGATTTTCTCTGAAGAGACCTGGTTTAAACAAAGACATAACTAAAAATTATGCTAAGTCTTGCTCAATGTTAGGGTTTCATCTATTCTGACTACTAAAATGTACACTCTGACCAAGAGAGAATGTAACATGAGGTGGACATTAAAACAGAGGCAAATGATTTCTTAAATTTCTAGTCTGCAAAATGGGTTCCAACTTCTAAAGCACGATTTTCTGCATCTTCTGAGCCCCTATTTTTTGATCTCCTAAATTATGGGGCAACCTGCACTACATGCCCACTGTTTTTGTATTCTGGAGACAATGAGTAATCATTGACCGACAAGCAGACAGATGTTACAGAATCAGGTCTAGTTCCTAGATGCCCTCATCTGGCTTTAAACTTTATCAGATACTGGGCCTGTGACACAAGACCTTCTAAACTACAATCACTCCAAAACCAGAGGAACATGGGAAGAGAGGACTTTCAGAATTAGCCTTTTGTAAATGCTGAGAGGTGTGGCTGCTTAGCATTAATAAATATAACTCACATTATCTGGACAAGACCACTGCAAAGACCTCCCTGACTCCCAGAATTTCAGCTCAAATCTGAAATAATCACCTTTCCGCAGGTGTCCAAATGAAAAGCAAAGGGACATTAACTATGTAAGGTCCAAATATGCCTTCTCAGGAATCCATGCTCATGGAAATCTAGAGCAAGAGGGAGAGAAGATGGGGTATTTTTCCACCTTGCTGTGATGGTTTTTCAACTTATACAAAACCACAAAAGAAATGTGCAGATTTTGTTGTGAAAAGGCTTGACTGATTATTTCCCAAGGAAGGTAGCTGAATCCAAGCTCACTTCCATTTTCGATTATAGAGAGTTTCCCCCACGTTTTTGCTTGAGAAAAACAAGATAGCACTGAAGACACACATACACACACACTGTTTTTTATTAGTTTTTTTCTCCCCATACCCTCCACTACTCCCCCTCCCACTCCTTCTCCCAGTCCTCCTCCAGCCTCTTCCCTACCCACTTCAGTCCCAGAGAGGGCAAGGAATCCCCAATTTGGTTTGGTATATACAGTTAAGGTAGAACCGAGTCTCTTCCCCAAGTATCAAGGCTGAGAAAGGTGCCCCCCCCCCCCAGCCTGGGCTCTGAGAAACTAGTTCATGCACCCAGGATAGACTCTGACCCGAGTGCAAGAGGCTCCAGAAACTGCCCACCCCTTTAGACTGTCATCTACATTCAGAGGGTCCAGATTTGTTCCATGAAGGTTTGTCAGCTGTCATTTCAGAGTCTGCGAGCTCCCAATAGTACAGGACAGCCTACTCCATGGGTCAACCCATCATGATCCCAATCCCTCTGCTCATGCAATCCTCCTCCCTCTCTTCAGCTGGTATTTAGCTATGGGTCTCTGCATCTGCTTCTATCAGCAGCTGGGTGGCTGCTGGATGGCAAATAGGGTGGTCATTCATATGATAATAGGGAAAGGCCAGTTGAGGCTCCCCCTCCACTATTGCTTAGAGTCCTAGCTGGGCTCATCTTGTGGGTTCTTGGGTGTTTCCCTAGCACCAGGTTTCTCTCTAACCCCACAATAGTTCCCTGTACAGGATATCCACTTCTTTGCTCTCTCTATTGCTATTCCCACATCATCCATTCTCTCATGTTCTCTTCACACTTCCCCTTGCTCCCCCACCCCCACCCCATGATCACAATTTTCTTAGGAGATCTTCTCTATTTTCTCCTTCCCAGGGGGATCTGTGGATGTCTCTCTTACTTCTGTTACCTAGCTGCTGAGAGTGGGGGTGTTGTGGACTGTAGCCTGGTTATCCTTTGCTTTACATCTAAAATTCACTTATGAGTAAGTACATAACATGTCTGTCTTTCTGGGCCTGTATTACTTCACTCAGGATTTATACTCTCCAGATCCATCCATTTGCCTGTAAATTTCAGGATGTCTTTATCATTGTGTAAATGTACCATGATTTTTTAATCCATTCCTTAGCTGAGGGGCAACTAGGTTGTTTCCAGGTTCCAGCTATTACAAATAACGCTGCTATGAACATAGTTGAGCTAATACTTTTGGGGTAAGAATGTGTATCCCTTGGGTATATGCCCAATAGTGATATTGTTGGATCATTGGGTAGATTGATTCCCAGTTTTCTGAGGAACCACCATATTAATTTCCAATACGGCAGTGCAAGTTTACACTCCCACCAGCAATGAAGGAGTGTTCCCCTTGCTCCACATCTTCTCTACTCTAGCATAGGTCATCTGTGCTTTTGGTCTTAGCCATTCTGACAGGTGTAAGATAGTGACTCAGAGTTGTTTAAAGTTGCATTTCCCTGATGACTAAGGATGTTGAGCAGTTCTTTAGGTGTATTTCAGCCATTTGGAGTTTTTCTGTTGAGAATTCCCTACTTAGCTCTGTACCCCATTTTCCAATTGAGTTCTTTAGGTTTTTGACCTCTAGTTTCTTGAGTTCTCTATATATTTTAGAGATCAGTCCTCTGTCCATTGTAGGGTTGGTGAAGGCCTTTTCTCATTCTGTAGCCTGTCATTTTGTCTTATTAACCATGGTCCCTTGCCTTACAGAAGCTTCTCAGTTTCAGGAGGTCCCATTTATTAATTGTTTCACTCAGTGTCTGTGCTACTGATGTTATATTCAGAAAGTGGTCTCCTGCGCCAATGCGTTCGGGGGTATTTCCCACATTTTTTCCTCCTATCAGGTTTAGTGTAACTAGATTTATGTTGAGGTCTTTGATCATGAAGGGTGATAGGTTTGGATCTATTTGCATTCTTTCATATTCCACCATCCAGTTATGCCAGCACCATTTGTTGAAGATACTATGCTTTTTTCCATTCTTTATTTTTGGCCTCTGTCAAAAATTAGGTGTTCAGAGGTGTGTGAATTAATGTCAGGGTCTTTGATTCAATTCCACTGATCTACAAGTCTATTTCTATGCCAGTACCAGGCTGTTTTTATTACTGTAGCTCTATGGTATAGCTTGAAGTCAGGGATGGTGGTGCCTCCTGAAATTCTACTATTGAACAAGATTATTTTGGCAATCCTGAGGGGTTTTTGTGTGTGTGTGGGTGGGTTCTTTCGAGGTCTGTGAAGAATTGTGTTAGAATTCTGATGGGGTTGCATTGAATCTGTAGATTGCTTTTGGTAAGGTTGTCATTTTTACTATGTTGATCCTACCTATTCAAGAGCATGGAAGATCTTTCCACTTTCTGATATCTTCTTCAATTTCTTTCTTCAATGACTTAAAGTTGTTGTCGTACAAGTCTGTCCCTTTTTTAGTTGGTGTTATCTCAAGATATTTAATGATATTTGCAGCTATTGTAAAGGATGATGTTTCCCTGACTTCTTTTTCAGACCTTTTATCATTTGTATATAGGAGGGTTATAAATTTTTTTTGAGTTAATCTTGTATTCTGCTACCTTGCTGAAGGTGTTTATCAGCTGTAGGAGTTCCTTGGTAGACTTATGGGGGTCACTTATGTATACCATCATATCATCTGCAAACAGAGATAGTCTGGCTTTTTCCCTTCCAATTTGTATCCCCCTGATCTTCTTTTGCTGTCTTATTGCTCTAGATAAAACTTTGAGAACTGTATTGAATAGATAAAGGGGGAAGTGGACAGCCTTGTCTTGTTCCTGATCTTATGGGATTGCTTTGAGTTTCTCTCCATTAAGTTTAATGTTGGCTGATGGCTTGCTGTATATTGCCATCATTATGTTTAGATATTTTCCCTGTAACCCTGGTCTCTTTGGAGCTTTTATCATGAAAGAGTGTTGGGTTTTGTCAAAGGCTTTTTCAGCATCTAATGAGATGATTATGTGGTTTTTTTCTTTCCAGTTTTTTATATGATGGATGACATTGGCAGATTTTTATATGTTGAACCATCCCTGCATCTCTGGGATGAAGCCGACTTCATCATGGGGGATAGTTTTTTTGAGATATCTTCTTGAATTTGATTTGTCAGTATTTTTTGAGTATTTTCACATCAATGTTCATGAGGAAAATTGGTCTGTAACTCTCTTTCTTTGTTGCACCTTTGTGTGGTCTGGGTATCAGGGTGTCTGTAGTGTCATAAAAAGAGTTTGGCAATGTTCCTTCTGTTTCTATTGTACACACACCATTTTCAAGACAAAAGAGTCTCCGAGTTTTTGGTTGTTTACAGATTTTAGGAATTGTTTTTCTAATTCTGTAAGGAATGTTGTGGGGACCTTTGCTGGATTTGCATTGAATCTGTACATTTCTTTTCACAGCATGGTCACCTCCACATATTAATAGGCTTTACGTGAAAACCAGGAGATAAAGGGCACTTCATTCTAATCAAGGACCGCATCTCAGCTTTCTTTCAGCCTCATTTCATTGATTTGTTAAGTGTTGTTACATCACCCTGCCCATTTGATTTTTAGCACAGACTTCCCTCTCCACAATGGAAAACCTGTACCTCGTTTCTCTGTAACTTGGCACGTTTCTGTAATGTCACTGTAACCTCTGCCAGAGCCAGCAACTCTCCCTGCTGTTGGTTTAGTGAGAATTCTGGACCATACTGCCCGCTTTATCCTTTCTTTCCAGCAGGGGGCAGCAGGTGACAGATGGACTGGTGAAGGTTACCGTTCTGTGTTGATATTTTTCCTGTTGACAAGTGACAGGGTTTTAGTGATTCAGTTGATTAGAAAAGCCACATGATTTATTTGTGTTCATACTATCAACAGCATTTCCTTTTCCTCCAGACTATGGGGTTGCAGAAAGTAACCTTTGTCCCATTGTTAGGCATTTCCAAAGTTTGACAATGACATGATCTATACATCATCTAAAGAACAGGACTAATCTCAAATCAGAGATTTTCTATAACACGCACTATATTCTCTTTAGTCTTGTGTGTCCCAGATAATTCATTATGGCGTGTAGGCTTGTGTAAAGTTGATATTTAAAAGAGAGAAATTCTTTTCGCCATTGAGTTATAAGTTACCTCAATGAAATGCCAGATAGTAGCATACAAATTGTATACACAATTAAGAGGTTGCAAAGAACTTGTGATTAGTAAAGAAAATACCAGGGAAATATATTTTACTGTGAGTGAGGATTTGGAGGAAGTAATGCCTATGGATTAAAGATTTAATAGCTAGTATTCCCTTTGTCCTGAATTACTTAAAAAAAAGACAGTGTTTGCAAGTGTCTACCACATTTCTGTCCTTTGCCTCACTTTCACTACATGTGGAAGCTACTCTTGTGAACACCCATGTCCTTACTGTCAGAAGGAGGGACTTTACATGAGGACACAGGCATCAGGACATGTCATCAAGGCCTTGCCCCCTGTGTTTTCTGTTTGTGAGCTTACATTGATACTTGCACCTCCATGTTTTCATGTGCCAATTCCCCTGATAAATCCATTCATGTGTATTGCTATTTATCCTGTTGGTTCTGTTTCTTAGGAGAGCCATAACAAATATGTTCACATTTATCTTCTTTTTAGATGCACTTATCTTATGAGTGTTACCCTGCATGTATAATAAACATGCACTGTGTGCATGCCTAATGTCCAAGGAGCTCAGAGAAGGGTGTTGGAGCCCCCGGAACTGGAGTTATAGATATTTGTGAGCCACCTTGTGGGTGCTGAAAATGAAAGCCAGGTCTTCTGGAAGAATAGTCAGTGCTCTTAACCATCAAGCCATCTCTGAAGCCTCTATATGTATCTTAGAATACATCCCATACTACTATAATTTGGGAAATTTACATGTAATAATATATGGACAGAAACAACGTATTCAGAGCTGGTAATAAGGAAGGGGAACTATTTAGGAAGGTTACAAAGGGATTTTGAATGTGTCTCTATGTTCTTCGACTTTAAAAACAGTTGAGGATGGGACAGACGTGCCAGAGGAGTGCCAGTGTAGAGAGAAAGCAGTTTGAAAGCAGCTTCGTGGGGAGAGAGTGGCTGCTACCACTCACTGACATTGCCTTTCCATTTCTGATCCTGGGCAGACAGTGCAGAAGGCAGAGCATCTTGCTCCCTTCCTTCCAATCATCCAGTTTGCTGTGACCTAGAACCAGCACACGCGTGGTTACATGTGATTGCATAGCTCCAACAAAGTTTACAGGCTGCGGTGACGAGTTTTGATACCAACCTGGTTGGATTAAGACTGACTGAGGACACTGGTGTAGTGCACCCCTGAGTTTTTCCGTGAGCCTGTTTCCTGAGCAGTTTGATGAGCAGTGAAGGTCCGTCCTATGGCCTCCATCCTGGGCTGAATAAGAAGGGATGAAGAAAAAAACAAGCAAGTTAAGAATCAACATTTCCCTCCTCCACCGATCTTCTGGGAAAACATGGATCATTGAATCTATTGAAAATCATGTTAATCCAACTAAGCACAATCAGCCATGTAGCTACTAGGTATTTTTTGATGCAAATCATTCTCTTATCAAAAATGTATCTTTGTTCCCAGCCCAGCTTGGAGGACTACTGTGTTTTAGTATGTTCTCACAACCCCTATAAGAATTCCAGTTCTACATACTTGTGGTATCTTTTTTTTTTTTTTTTTTTTTTAATGAGACAGGGTCTCTATGTAAGCCCAGCTGTCTTGATTTTCTGTGTAGACCAAACCTTGAACTCACAGAGATCTGCCTGCCTCTGCCTCTTGAATGCCAGGGTCAAAGGTATGCACTATCATGCCAAGCTTGGAATCTAAGGTGTTAATAGAGGCTATTGTGGACATGTCAGCCATGGACAGGAATATACAGTTGCCTCTTTCACTCTGGCAATGGCTTCCTTCTCTCTTTGTCTCTAAGGTAGCAACTAATGAAACCATGGCACCTGACCTTTTCCATTCCACAGTTTCTTGCAGAATTCTTTGTATTAATTTGTTTTTAAGAATATTATTCCTACATTTCCACATGGGACTTAGGACTATGAATTTCCTGAGGCTTGACAGACAACTAAACATTGTATACCATGTCTCAAGATTTGGCTCAGGTCAGACACACAGTTCTATGGTCTGGGGAACAGCACATAGGTGGAATGCTGATATATTGTATGCAAGGCCTGTGTTCCATCCTCAGGACCACCTACAAGAGACATCCAAGTCTCCATGCTTCACTACTTCAGAAATCCCATTTGCATACATCTCATATTCTTGACTTTGAATAAGTTGATGCTCATTTCTTCAAGTTGCTATGTCTTTTTTGTTGGTTTTTTAGAATTTTTAATGTTTTTTAAAACTAAAATGTATGCATAGGTTTTAGGATAATTCAGTGACAAATTCTCTTCCTCCTCACTAGGGCTTGGCTTGCTCTTTCCTTTGTCACATTCTGCAGTAGGCTTCTCTTGCCAGTTCTTCCACAGACTGTTTTACTTCTCAAATTTCTGTCCCAGAAGTGTACTTTTATAAATTCATCTTGTCTTCATGATCTTTATTTTAAATCTCCTGACCTTATCTTTAAAATGTCTTCTGCCTTTTAAATTTTTTTTTTTTTTTTTGTCCTTATGGTTTCAGGTCCTGGTGACTGAACACAGGCAAATGCTTTACCGCTAAACTACAGTTCCAGCCCAGTGATTTTTAAGTATTTCTGGTTTTATAGAACTTAAAATCCAGGTAGTTGTGCTCTTGAAATATCTTAACCCTTAGAATTATGGTGCTAGTTTTTCCCTTGGGGTTTTCAACTTGAGCAGCAGCACACTGGAGAGGTTAGGCCCTTTTCCCTTTCACCACAGTCCTCTCAGGATTAAGGCTGGGAACACGTGAGACTTACACCAGAGAGCCAGTGGGGAAAACCAGAGTTAGTCTACTCCTAAGATCCCCCCACTCCCAGGAAGATCTATAATTTGATCCCACAATTGTCACTACCATTTTAAGAGTCTATTTTTCCAATACAAATTAACAAATAGTTTTGATTTTTTTTGCAAAATACAAATTTTATAAATATCAGCGTCATATGTGAAATACTACATACAAGCTTTACATCCCTTTTGCATGACCAGTCTTTAGCCACATACAGTCTCGTTTTTTTACATTGCTAGTTCTTTGAACTTTCCATTGTGTTGGTTTTTATTTTTATATTCTTTGTGTATATTTTAAAGATACATGTTACATGATATCTTAAACATTTATATACACAAACTTACTAAACCTGTATTACTGGAGAATGCTTAGATTAGTGGTTTTCATTTGCAGAGATCAGTGCAGCTTCTTTATAAATATATCCTTAAAGCTGGAGTGCTTAGATTTATTCCCAATAATACGATTAGAAGACCCATGCATGTGGACATTTTATGCTTTTTGGTGCATATTGCCAAATTCTCCTTTAAAGAAAAAGTCTATTAAATTAATAATTTTCTATATTCTCACTCTGATGTATACTTAGTTTCTTATGAACAAAGTTTTATATATGACCAGACAAATCTTCCACTTTTTATACTACTATGATTATGTGTTTAAGGGCACGTTAAATTAAAATGGCCATAGATGCTTTCATTTAAAAAAAAAAAAAAAAGAACCGTTATTTCCAAATAGTCCTGTAAAATCCTCTTAATTATAATCTTAATTTATTTAACTAGGGATATAAATATATAATAAGACAATTTGTTACTCTTCCTTAGATTCTAAGAACGTGGATAGCATATGTTAGTCATTTTGAGATTTTAGGTGTCCAGCAAAAACATATTTTTGAATCAGTGCTAACTCGTCTAAGTTGGCTGAAAACCTGCTCCTCCCCTGGTCAGAACTGTGTAAGCCTTAGGGGGTTGTACTATACATCTGAAAGAAGGATTTTTAAAAAATCCTTCCTAAAACTTAGTACTCAAAGATTTAATTTAATTTAGAAAAAAAAATGTAAATATGTAACATCTTTTATCTAGAGAGTACCAAGCAGCTCTTCACACCCTTTACTGTCGAAGACCCTGAATGTGTTACATCCAAGCAGCATAATGCAGTTCTCCGAACTTTTGTGATCATTATGGCTGACAAGAGCCAACCATCATTTCACATATTGTGATGGGCGGTTTTCATCATCAACTTTATATCATGTGGAACCATTAGGGAGGGCTGTGGGGGCACAGTGAGGCATTATCTAGATCCCTTTGGTCCATGGCTGTCTGTGGAAAGTGTCTTAGTTGATGTAGAAAGATCCAGCCTGAGAGGGAGTTGTGCCGTTTCCTGGGCCAGGTCTCTACAAAGATAGAGGAAACTAGTCCAGGAAGCTAGCCAAGCACGGAGCCTACATGCTCCTGACTATGGAGGTCACGTGACCAGGTGCTATCAATTCCTGCTCATACATTCATTTCTCTTGGCTAGGGACTATGGAGGTCACGTGACCAGGTGCTATCAATTCCTGCTCATACATTCATTTCTCTTTGCTCCTGACTATGGAGGTCACGTGACCAGGTGCTATCAATTCCTGCTCATACATTCATTTCTCTTTGCTCCTGACTATGGAGGTCACGTGACCAGGTGTTATTGACCAGCATTTAATTCCTGCTGTCTTGACTTTCCTGCTAAGACAGACTGAGCCGTGGAATTGTGAACTAAAAGAGACGAGTTCTCCCTTAAGTTGTCTGCCACAAATAGCTCAGAAATGAAACTACAATGCATCTTTAAACAGTGAGTCCTTGTATTCCTTATACTTTTGCTACACAGCAAACATCCCAAATTCTTGTGGGTTTATAATAATAAATACTTTTTCTCTATCAAGGATTTATGCTGTAAGTTTTGCACGGGAAATATTTTCCATAGGCTTATGTATGTTCTCCAGCTGTGGCTCTTTGGGGAAGTTTATGGAGGTGAGCCTTGCAGGAGGAAGTGTATCACTGAGAGTGGGCTTTGAGATGACAGCTCAGCCTCTCCTCTTTCTGCTTCTGGACTGCTATTCAGTGTGACAGGCTGGTCGCCTGCTCTTTCTGTGATACCTTCCCCATTGTGATGGACTGTATCCCCTCTGGAATGGTGAGCCAGAAGTAACCCTTTCTCCCATAAGTTGCTTCTGTCAAGGAAAAGCAACTGAGACATATAGGTTGTCATCTGAGCTCCTATTGGTTGGCAGGCCTGTGGGTTTCTATACTCAACACGCACCTGTGTAGCATGTGCTTCTTACCATCAAGTACAAATGTAAGCTGGCAGACCAAACCATAAAAAGCTTGTTTAGACATCTTACTGCTTGGGGCAAAGAAGAGGTGCTGAGAAGGTTACTGCCGGAAGTACTATGTTGTTTGCTTTCTTCCCACAAACGAAAACAGAAAGTTGAAACTTAGCACGTCACTGCCAGACCAAAACACAGAATCGACATTCTCTGATTTTGCAGCTCTTAATCCCCTGTCTGTTTGTTTTTTGGTCTCTGACAACTGAATGGCATGGATGCCATCTACACTCTGTGTAACACTCCAGTTCTCTCCAAACCTTCACTGGCTCTGAGCAAATCAACACTGGAGTCATGGGTCTGTGTTGATCTGGCAAAGATAATCATTCCTGATCCTAGTCTGCATCATGATCATTTACGAAGAAATTGCTATCCCAGGAATTCTTGAGCCAGGAATATTACCCTCACTATTTCACACAAGTGCTAGGTATTTGGGGGAACACAAAAAGAATTCCAGTGGTAATTGTTGATTTCTAGGAGTTTAGAAATGTGCTTGGCAGTAACCCCACCCCATCCAGGGGCTGTTTGCCATATTAGCCACTCAAACTCAGAGAAGAGAACTTGGGTAAACTGAGAACATTTCGGAGTATCTTCATGAAACCAGGTTTGCCCAGTGTCCTAAAGATCATTAGAATTTGATTGATGAAACTATCCTGAAAGGCACTTCATTTTGGAGCCTGGGATTTTCAAGCAATGCAATTTTAAAATATGGTCTTTTTCCTCTCCAGTAATCAAATTGCCAGTAAGTTAATTGCCATCTGTGGGCTTAAGTACCACAGTTGCAGACTGAGAGCATGACTAATCCTCTTGAGGTTTCTTGGGTACACTGTGTATGAAAAACTCAGTTACTGAATGATGGCAGTTCTGGACAAGGCATTAAGTAGAAACAGGGAGCTTCCAAAGGGGAGAATCTAGTGGGATAGCCAGTGTTAATTGTAGCTCATCTCTTGAATTTTCTTGGTGAATTGGAGTTGTATGGGGCTGAGAAGCTCCTCCTTCTCCCTCAATGTGAAGAGAAAAGTGAAATCCTTTATTGTTGCTTGAACTATAAAGTGAGACACTGGCCAAGGCTGAAGGTGTTGGGAGGGCATGACTCTTCCTCCTGTTTTAATCATCTCTGGAGTGTCTGAAACCTTCCACATGTTAGAAGAAAAGTCGCTCCCTTTTCATTTCAAAGACTCTGAAGGATACACAGTGTGGTGGTATGAGGTGGTAATGGCCCTTGGAGGCTCATATATTTAAATATCTGGCCCTTAGTTGATGAAAGTGTTTGAGAAGGGTTAAGAGGTGTTGTCTTGTTGGTGGAGATGTGTGAGTGGCATGTGGTTTGAGGTTTTAAATGCTCATACCATACCCCTCTTTGTCTTGTACCTGTGGATTAGATCTAAGCTCTCAGTTACTGCCCCAGTATCATGTCTGTTTTCCAGCTGTCATGTTTCCTGATATAAAGGTTATGGACTCTAACCCTCTGAAACCATAAGCTGAAATAAACTCCTTTTACGTTGCTTTGGTTATGGTCTTTGCAGCAACAGAGAAATAACTAAGGCACATGGTCAAATCTCAAGACTGCATTTTGGGAAATCACAGGTAATTCTCTTGCATTAGTTGGGTCTGGTTTTCTTCCTGATGAGTAGCAGTAAACTATACCCGCTTCAAAGAATACTGAGTAATTAAATAAAACCTTGATGTAAAGTACCAGAAACATCAGTTCTTGTTCAAGACAGATTAGCACCTCAACTATAAGAACTGTTACTAAAAAGCCTTAGAAAACTCCATTTAAATTTAATTTAAAAAGATGATTTATACAGTACTTAACAGAAGAAACAACATGAGAAAAATATTTATATTTGAATAGGTTATAGTCTTATTATACAAGTTTTTGTAGACGACGTTATAGTCTTATTACTCAGATGCAGTTGTTTATAGTCAGAATTAGCATTTGTTTTATATAGAAAAACACCATGGAGAAAGGATGGCCTTGTTGTAAAAGCAACTGAAGAAATGCAGCCACCTAAAGATGTGACTCATTAGCCAGAATAGTTTTGCACATAAAATATTCACTCCATAAAATATTCACTCTGATAGACAAAAGCTGTTACTGTGAATTGGATCTGAGAGGTTGTTGAAACTGCTTTTAATCTAGGAAATGATAATGACTTCATAACTCTGCCTTCCTGTGTCTGGTTGCAGCCTGGAAGAGATCTTTTGCTGTGTTTTTAGCTATTGCTAAGAGTGCTTGTTAGACTGTTACAGCAGAGGCCCTGGTTTTGAAAATGCATTAAACACTTGTTATTTTAAAACTCTAAATCTATGCCCCCTATAAGAAGTGAGTTCCTAGTAATGGTTTTTCCTCCTAGTCTAGCTTATGTGAAAACTACAAACTTGTAGGGAACAAAAAAATAATAGATCAACTACCACATTTCTTCTCAAAGGTGGGAGGGAGGGATGCCTCTTACTCATAACTCTAACACTTAGAAACTGAGGACAGAGGGTTCCTGGGAACTCAAAGCCAGCCTGGGCTATGATATGAGTCCCTGTCTCAATAAAGCAAAGTGGGATGGAGAGATGGCTCAGTGGTTAAGAGGGCTGGCTGCTATTGCAGAAGATGTTAGTTCAATTCCCAGAACCCTCATGTGTCTCACAAATGAATGAGGCTCAGGGATAGAGCTCTGAAGAAGTTGGAGATACTAGAGGGAATAAACACTACAGTCAGATATCACCCAGCTGTCTTCCAGCTTCCTCAGCCTCGCTTCCCTTGGAATGGATCATTCTGTGTTTCTATCCTGTCTTAAGTACTCTTTGGGTAATTAAGGCATGGCCCCACCACACCTGCTTGGGAGCCTGGAATTCCTTCTATAATCTGAAGTGACCTTGACTCAGTTGGGATTAAGGGTGTAGGTCACCACTCCCAGGATACTCCCTGTGCTGGGATTGAAGGTTTGAATCACCATTCTCTGATTTTCCTAGACTGACTGTGGTTAGAGCTCCGAGACTTCTGGAGCTTTTACTAACCCCCCCCCCCCCCCCACATAGACTGTGGGTAGATTCCCTCTGATATCTCCAAAACTTCTGAAACTCACATAAGAATGCCAGAGAGAAGCCAGAAGAAGCAGAGGACAATTATGCTGCTCTAAGAAAAGGTACCGACCCCCATGGCTGAACAGGGTAAGAGTCATGGGTTAGATGAAGGGTAGAGAGCTAGCAAGTGATATGCCTGGGCCTGAGGCTGATCAGCCTAAAACTACTGTAAGCATCTGTGTGTCTCTGTTGGTCTGCAGGTCTGCAAGTCTGCAGGTCTGTGGGTCCATGGGCCTAAACGTTGACGTAAGGCCCGAAAGTCCGGGCCAGAAACGTCATACTACACTCATGGTGGCTAATAACAGTGTGTAACTCCACTTCCAGGGAACTTGCCCCTGGAGGATACCAGACATCCAGGTAGCCCACAGACAGACATGCAGGTAAACCCCAATACACATAAAATAAGAATGAAGAAATCTTTAAAGACAAAGCAAAACAAAGTTTATTTTATGAATGCTTTGAAATGGGAAATAAATACTGTGTTGGTCATGCGATAAAGTTATTTATAAAAGAAAAAAAGAAGTAAACTCACTGGACACTTTAAGGAAAGCATTGTTTTAGTTTATTTATATTTCAAATTACTTTATTTAAGTATGCTTTGGGGAGCAAAACTGGCTAGAGTTTCAGCACTCAAATATTTTTTGCTCAACTTTTTTTTCTTTCCCTAGGTCTTGGTAGCATTTAGAGACTCTGGGCTGTAGGCAGGTGCTATTTCTAATTAGGAGGGAGAATGAATTTTCTACTATCTTCTATATTTCTAAATGATAGGGTGTTGCCATGTGTCAAGGCCTCAGGGAATGTAGCATCTGTGTATGGTGCTGAGGTTTTGATTTCTAACAGGCTCCTATGTGACTGTTTGTATGTGAATGGTTGCCTTACATGTGTATGAGCTTTATGAACTCTGGTAGGACACTTACTTACTCTGCTTCTATATTGGCTTCTCTCAAAATAAAAATTATTAAAGTGATACTTAGACCTTAGGGTTATATAAAAAGTCTTTGGTAGAATTCACACAAAATAGTGTGAATTCACACAAAACAGTTAATAGCAAAGTGATGGCTGTTAGTACAAATTAGGATGCATTTTATTTGATGAAAATAGTATCTTGGATATTGAGAAAGAGGGAAAGTCATATTTGTATGTGTCACTATTACTCAAGAGTCATTTTAGTGCAACTTGATGCCAACTTGCCCAAGATTTGTTTATCTCTGTAATTCTCACATTCTGGGAAACCTTCACTTCTGAGCTACTGGGGATATTGGTAACACACATTTTATATACTTATTTTTTTTTATGTCTATAAGTGTTTTCCCTGCATGAATCTCTATGTACCATACACATTGCCTGGTGTCCATAGAGGCCAGAAGAAGGTACTGGGTCCCCTGGAACTTAGATTTCCAAGGGTCACTTGTGCGTTGTCATGTGGGTGTGAGGAATTTGTTAGTGGTCCTCTGGAAAAGAAGTCAGTGTGCTCATCTAATGAAGCATCCCTACAGCCACTTATGTGCTTATTTTTAATCCTCATAATAATATTTATATATATTGCATGAATTTCAGGTGTGTTGACAGGTCATACTTGTTAAGGTCATACATCTGCATTCACACGTCTTTGAGTGGCATAGAAGTCCCTGTGTGCTCTACATGTTATACATTCAAATGTTGCTTATGTGTTCTTTGTTAATTTGTTTGTTTGTTTGTTTTATTAGACGGATTAGAGGTGTAGTTGAATGGTGAGAGTGAATATGAATGTCCCTATGTTCATTCTACACATACATACACAGACACACACACACACACACACGCACACACACACATACATGCATGCACACACACAGACACAGACACACACACACACACTACCTGAACGCACAGTTTAGGATAGTATAAGGAATTATCCTTATTGTGTAAGAAAACTCAAACTTACACAAAGTTGTGTCATTAGAAAAGAATTTCATAAACGGGAAGGTGCTGCACAGAGCAGAGTCATTCGGTTGCCTTGTCCAAAGGTGACAAGTCTCAAAGACTTCCTTTCTGTGTGCAAACGGAAGGGTCAGTTAGATGAGCACGAGGCTCCAGGCAGAATATTCAGACAACCCAGAGGCAAAGTGGAGGCTTAAGAAGATGAGGGGACATTAGATTTCACTGCACTTTCCTCCTTTTTCTCTCAAGCTGTCTGTCAAGATGACAGGATGCATGCGCATTCTCTTTTCTTCCTTTATCTTTCTTAGAAGACTAGATGAAGCAAACACATTTTAGCTTTGCCAATGGCAACATCAGGGACTCTTTAGAATTTCCTCTCTTTATTCCATTACCTGTCTCTGTGGGAACACAGAACCATGTGCCTGGGAATGACGAGAGCCACAGAACTGCGCATTAGAACTCTCCATTTACTTTCCTAAAACAAATCAACTTTGCATAAAGCTTTCCAGTTCTACAGTTAACGAGGTTGCTCTGCACTGCCATGAGGTTTCTCACGAGGTTTCTTAGTGGGATACAACTATAGGGAATCAGAACTTGGCTCAAGGCAGGGTGTTTTATGTTCAGAAAATGACTTTGAACTATATTGAAATATCTTGAGTTGAATAGACATTTTGTCTAATATTTCTTAACATAAGTAACTTTATAGCAAAAATACAGTTCTTTGTGAAGAATATAAGAGGTATCTTCTGTATTGAATTAGTTCTTTGTGTTATTTTGGTATTTAAGAGTAAGTAAAAAGTTCTTTGGTCCTAAAAAATGAGTTTGGACATCAAGATTAAAGTCAAATCACTCTAAAATTCAATAAACTAATGCAAAAAATATAGATCCTTACAATAAAAATGTGTAGAATCAAAGTTTTAAGTTAAGGGCTCTGTTGTATTTAATCATTTCTGAATATTTCTAAATTACTTAAACATTTGATGATTTGAAATGTGCAGGCCTCTTTTACATGTATTATTTATAGAAGATAGAAGTCGAAAGGGAAATTATCCTTATTTTCTTTGTTATGGATTTTCCTAAACTTTCCATTACAATTGTTGTTGTTGGGTTTGTTGTTGCCTCTTTTTTGGTTTTCTGTTTGTTTGTTTGTTTTGCTTGCTTTGGGACAGAGTCTTACTTTGTCCGAGGAAGCTGAAACTCACCGACCTGCCTGATTCTGCTTCACTAGCCTCTGCTTCCTTAGTGCTGAAGTTAAAGGCATGTGCCACTGTACCCAGCTTGATTTGCCTATGCTTTAAATTGAAGTCAAAAATTGAGTAAATTGCTTTTGCCAATATGTTTTACAGCTGAGTAAGGATGAAAACAATTGTTGGGGGGGGTGGCTATGGGGGAGCATGTGATCAGCAGGTAGAAACATTTGCTGTCTAAGCCTCAAGAGCAGATTTCAGTTCTTGGATCCCATGGTGGAAGAAGAGGATGGGCTCCCCAAAATTGCCCTCTCACCTCTACACATGTTCTGTAATATGCAACACACATACACACCATATATACATATATGCACTCACACATACACACACCACACACATACACATATGCAGTCTCACACACACTCACACGCTCACACACACGCATTCCCACACACATGCACTCACACACACACACACACACACACACACACACACACACACACACCACATACATACCACACACACCAATAACAACAACATTTTTTAAAATCTAATGATTGAGCAAAATAGAAGAAAATTTTAGAATAATTTGGACCACTCATTCTTAAAATGTGGTTCCTGAACTGTCTGCTGCTGAATTGCCCAAGAACTTGTGCCGAAGAGAGCTTTTCATGCCTCCCGGAGCTCTTGGGTGGAGCACCATGGCTTGTTCTTTAGTAACCTGTCAGATGATTCCAGTGTTCATTCAGTGATGAGAAGCCCTGGTCAAGACCACACAGAAGAGAGAGCAATGGAGACTGGAGCTGTGGTCACTATGATGGTGTAGCCACAGCACAGCTTGAGAATTAGAACTTGAATCAAGGACTCACAAATTATGTAATCCATGTTCCAAAGAAATGATGAATGTCGACCATTTTGGCAAGGTGGAAAAGTAACGAATTTGGCCACATGAAATTTAGTTTTCAATTTGCATTAAATTTGAAAATCGCCAAAGTGTGAACAGTGGCAGACTCTACCACCCACAGCTCATAGGCCTGTGATCAACACAGATGTGCTCACGAGGGCAAGCTGAGCCATCCCATAGAGTGGTGCATGACAGTTTCAAAGCAGATATTAGAAGAAATGAGACTCCAAGGAAGAGAAGAAGCCTGAGTGCTCATCGATTATCTTATACCTCAGCTGGAATATAGGGATTGTTGTTATTTTGTAGTGTCTTTTAAGCTTTTAAAAAGTTCACAATGTAAAATGAATCACTATCACATACAGTGATTCCTTGGCAATGATAGTGCACATGGAATATCATATTGAAAACGTGTCATGCAGCCTTCTAGTTTAGCCTCCAATGACAGCAGTGAGTATGAGTCTGCAAGGCAGTGAGGAGTGAGAGGAAAGGCAAAGTCCAAGTCATAGTACTGCTCATCTCAGGGTCTGCTCTCTGGACAGGGAGCATTTATCCTATATTCATGTCTGAGTAAATGATGAAATGAAGCCCCTCAGGCTGTGAAGATGAAATGCAAGAGAAAATCCAAAAACTATTCTGGAGAAAATCTTAAAGGCCTGTGTGGAATTCACAGACTCTGTTGAGAGTCAGTACAGAAGAGACACTGAGTAAGATCAAGAAGGAGTCTCATCTCTGACAAGTCTTCGCAACTCTCACATAGGACTCAAGTACAGATCCTAGCATCCAGATCACAACTGCCTATTTGTCTGTCTCTACAGATACCTACCTACCTGCCAAACACACACACACACATACACATGTATGCACACACACATGCATTCATACGTGTACACACACATGCACATGCACACATGTATACCACACACAAAGATTCACACATGCCCACACATACATATACCCATGCACACACTTATATACACATACCCACATATGCATATACATTCAAAGATACATGCACACGGAGAGACACACACATACACAAGTAAAATAAATCTTTTAAAAAAGGAAATTGTATTTAAATCACAAAATACAATTGTGTTCAGAAGAAGCCAGATGTGTAGATATAATGTTTGAATATGGCTTTGATTGCTTTGCATTCTATTTGGTCTCACCATTTAGAAAGTGCTACTCTTATTGATTTGCACAATGACTTTTCTAGTTTGGAAGGGTTCATCTGTTTCTCCCAGTGTCTTTATTTCTAAGCATCATTTTTAAAAAACATGTTAGCAGTTAATGGAAAGGCAGCAACCTCTTCAGTTAGATCCAGCCTGAACTCCACACTGTCCCTCTATACTGGTTATTTTGTCAGCTCGACATAAGCTAGGGTCACCTGAGAAGAAGCACCTTCAGTTGAGAAAATCATTTCATCACATTGTCCTGTAGGTGAGTTAGTGGGGTTTTTCTTTTTGATTATTGACATGTGGGTCCAGTCCATTGTGGGCAATGTCATTCATAAGCAGGTGCCCTGAGAGGTATAAGAAAGGTAGCTGAATATGAGCCTGTAGAGTAAGCCCAGCTTCAAAGTAGCAAGTCACTCTACTTACCTTTGGTTAGTGTGACTTTTAACTCTCAGTTTGTTATACATTTCTTAGAGTCATTTATCTATTAGGATAAAGGCTCACAAACTTCTGAGGCTGTTTTTGTAACCGTCAAGAGGTAATTTCCTCTGAATATTGCAGATTCAATTTTGTTTAAGTTAATGTACACCATGTTGATAAGAACCAGACTGGTTATTTGAAACATTGATATTCATTTCTCTATGAACCAATTTAATTCCTGTAGGATATCCTAAAATGTGTACTTCCATCAAAAAATTTTAAAGTCAAATTACATGTTTGAAATTGAATATATCTTCATATTATCAAATTAATGAGAAGCATTAATCTTGGTTATTGATGCTAGGCAAAAGTCAGAGAGAATGTAGTATTTTAAATTGTTAAGATGCATCTATAAATGGAATTCATTTGATTTATTTTTTTATTTTGTTTCCACATGAAATATTGAAGCCATGTGGTACAAATACTATTCTGGAGAAATTTGGATGGCTTTATTTTCTTTTCAGGCCTACTTTATACGAAAATGACATTGGTAGAAAGACAATTAAATTAGTTCTCTATTATATGCAGACTATAGCCATCACACACACATACACTCATGCACACACACACACATATATTATATATCTATACACATATATAAATTATATATCTCAATGTGTACACATGGAGATAAATAAAAGGCTAAGTATGATGTGCAACAAATTCAATTCTATAATAATGTACTTATGAATGACCAGCTTTTAATGTGACCTCTATTGTATACCTGCTTTAATGAAGATTTTGATTATAAATTTGAGACCTAGAAGGTGGAAGAAATTATGATAAAAATATTACAATCCATAATATCAAATCATTATGAAATAAAATTTCCATAAAATAAACATCGGAGTGGAATGGTCCTATCCTCGAGTCTTCTAAAATCACTGGATAACTTGGTACAGCCAAAATCTATCCAAGTTTACTAAATATGCAACATGCTTTGAATTTCATTCCAGACACAGTTCCTATTTCCTTATCTCTTTTTCTGATAAATTCTTATATTTCTGTGCTTTTAGAAAACTTAAGTGCAACTATCTAAGAATGACGACCTTCTTGAATCCATTATAGTACTCAGTTCGCAGGTTACAAATTGCTTGCAGCATTTGGCCCCATTAAACTCACCTTTTGAGAGTGTTGAACAACTCTCCTCCACACCTGCCTCCAAGTCTTTTCTGATGTCTGGCTTCCTTAAGTTGGACTGTCTTGGTTCTTCCTGTCACCTCCTTTTCTCCTGTTTCTTGTGACAGAGTAACTATAAAACTAGACATACTCCAACAGTTTGTACAATATAGTTATAGTCCGGGGTGTGGCAAGTTATGGCTAGCCTCCTGTTTTGTGAATGAAGTTTTATGGGTATATAACCATATTTGCTTGTTGGCTTGTTGTGTGTGACTGCTTTTGATGCCCACGATGGCTTGATTTGACAATGGCTATATTACCAGCATAGTCAAAGCTACCAACAGGTAGGTACTTTACAGAAAATAATTACTTGTTGCTTGTATATAGAATTAGAAACAAGAAGATCAAGACTAATAAATCTAAATAGTAGTTTAATTCATGGCTTGGTAAATAATAACTTCTTCCCACAGGAAAACATGACTCCATGATGGTCATGATGGCCACCTACCACCATTCAGTAGGTAAGAAAATGAGCACTCACTCAGGAATACCTGTTTTTACTAAACAAATTGGTCTAGTTAAGTTCAGTGTTAAAATACTCAAGCGATTTTCCCTGACACCTAGATCTGAACCACACAGACTAATTCCAATACCAATGAAGTTCTGGTTATCAGAGTGATCTTCTCCCCACAAATGATAGATGGAATAATAAACATGTTCTACATGATAGGTTTACAGTTCTGCGTTGGGTTGTATGATTCTCTCAGAAGGTGGCTACAACTTTACTTAAAATTGATCTAGTTGGCTTGAGCCCTTTATCATAAATTGTTTTCTGATAATTTATAATATTTTCGGAATCACAATTTTTTAATATTTATCTTCTCATCTCAAGAAATAATTCAGTTAGTTTAAAATTTGTTGATTAGTTCTCATCTCATTATTAAAAAATCATCATGGACATTCTGTAATTACCTTAATTTAAATTAAAAGCTTATTGTATTTTTCTTTATTTAAATAGAATACAGGCCAAGATATGGCACAATATAATTGCTAGACAAGACCAATGTGGTATTTGTCTAAAGTCCAGTATTAGTCTTTTGCTAGCAACATGAGAATAATAAGACATCTTATTAAAAACACATATCTGTGTCTCTCTTTTCTGTGTGTTTTTAAGTAATGCACTTTAATTCTGTCCCAAGCTGATGAAATAAAATAACTTTTGCTTTGGAATCAATGTGTTCATAAAGCCTTTAAATGGCTACCACCCAGAGCTTCCTGTAATTATGTGATTCTTCAGGACTACCATTGATTTTATTTCCATGTTAATAGCTTCAGAAAGAAGGACACATTTCACATTATCTTAAGGACACTTATGCAATCTGAATGTGAAAAAAGTTAAATGTAATTTTCTGCATTGGGATTAACTAAGTAAACCATAAGCTTAATGCACAAGAATCCGTGTGCATGAACCGGCAGATTATGCAAATAGGAACACACTGTGCTACCTGCATCCATGATCAAATGCATTCTATTCATCCATGCTGATCACAGGCAAAACTGAAAAATTCTTTCATTCCAGAAGTTTGATTATAATTCTGTTTTTCCAAAACTTTCTTTGTCTGTAACTGGGTAAGAATACAATCAAGCTTTGGGAATTAGTTTTCATGCAAAAGAGTTGTTAGAATAGTAACAGACAGCATTTCTCCAGCTACTCACCAAATACGTTCAAACTCACTTCCCCAAACTACACAAAAATAACATGCCCGTATAAATGACAAGAGCAGACCCCACTGACCAAAACAATGATATTAATTGAAATGAATATCTTTTAAAAGATCAGTTAGTCATCAAGTCTGGAAGCATTCTAAAGACTGCACTCACAACACAGTAGACGCAGCAGGACGAGATGGGAGCCAAGTAGGAATTGATAATATTTACTTGCTATGGATTCTTTTCCCTATAGTTCTTGCATAAATACAATCTACGCACACAGGAATATGGAAATATTAGAAAGGACTCATAAAAGACTTACAAATGGGAATGAAAAGGTGATTCTCTTCTCTCTTCTCCCTTCTTATGCCCCCTCTCTTTTCTAGCAGTAGCATGCGATTGCGAAGCAGTCACAAGCCCCTGAGTTCAATAGCTGGTGCCGCTCATAAAACAGAATTCCTGTGAATTTAAAGATTGGCAAATGCGTTTCTAATATCTATCTGCTTTCTCTAACTCTCTGAACTTCCTGTGGCTGCCAGAACACCAGATTTTCTTTGTTTATAGATAAACTCTCACTACATGGCCCATGCTGACGTCAAATTTATTGCCACAGTATCCTAGATTCTGGATAGGCCATCCAGACAGAAATAGACATTGTGACTGGCTTCAAGTGATTTCTTGATGTATAGGTTTCAGACTGAGTAAGGAGACAGTGTATCTTTAGTTGTGAGAGCCCAAACTACTATGATTATAACTCAGGTATAAGGTAGACTCTGAGTGCACCTCAGGTATAAGATAGCTTCTTTTCTAAAGAACATACCCATGGGCTGACAACAAGCTCCCTAAATATTTTCATGTGCTATATGAAACATGAAAATTAAAAAGTAGTAGGAGTCTAAGTCTATTAGCAATTGAATTAAATAAATAAGCAACAGCTAAATGAGACATATTTCCAGATCCTCTCTCACCTAGAAAGGAAATGTAAATATAAAAATTCCAAGTTTAAGCATAGCTATTAACATGTAAACAGAAACCAATTAAGACTCTGCATCAATTTATAAAACAAAGGAGGATTTAGAATTTACATACGTATACTTGGCAGTGGTGGCACACACCTTTAACCCCAGCACTTGGAGGGAGACACAGGTGGGTCTGAGTTCCAGACCAGCCTGGTCTACAGAGTTCTAGGACAGCCAGGACTACACAGAGAACACTTTTTTGGGGTAGGGGGGATTGCGTACTTACTATAGGAAGAAATTTTATATTGTAACAAAAATAAGTTTATTTTACTCTTATTTTTTCATTTTATTATTTTTTTATATTAAAAAAAGGTCTTTTTATTCATGTATTCCCCTGCTCCCCTCCGTTCCCTCCTTCTAATCCCTCCCAGTCAGCCTTCCCCCTCCTCCCTCCCCCCTCCCAAAAGGGCAAGAAGTACCAAGGTGGATCAGCTCAGCTCAGCACATCCACTTCAGGCAAGTCTGATTTCCTCATCCCCAAGTCAAGACTGGGTTAGATTTTCCTCTGCAGGGAATGGGCTCCAAAGTGCCAGCCTATTCACAGGAACACCGTCTGATCTCACCTCTCTTGTCTCCATATACTGCCCATGCCAATCAACAGTAGCCTACCCTTGCAGGGCCTAGCTCCTTTTCTTTCAAGGTCTGTAAAAAAAATGTGTTGGGATTTTGATGGGAATTGCATTGAATCTGTAGATTGCTTTTGATAAAATTGCCATTTTTACTATGTTGATCCTCCCTATCCAGGAGCATGGGAGGTCTTTACATTTTTTGATATCCTCTTCAATTTCTTTCTTTGGTGATTTAAAGTTTGTCAAACAGGCCTGCTACTTCTTTGGTTAGCGTTACCCTGAGATATTTAATTCTATTTGCAGCTATTGTAAAGGGTGATGTTTCCCTTATTCCTTTTTCAGACTTTTATCCTTAGTGTATAGGAGGGCTATTGATTTTTTGAGTTAATCTTGTACCCTACTACATTACCGAAGGTGTTTATCAGCTGTAGGAGTTCCCTGGTAGAATTTTGGGGGTCACTTATATATATGATCATATCATCTGCAAATAGACGTAGTTTGACTTCTTCCTTTCCAATTTGTGTCCCCTTAATCTCCTTTTGTTCTCTTATTGCTTTAGTTAAAACTTTGAGAACTATATTGAATAGATAAGGAGAGAGAGGGCAGGTCTTGTTCCTGATTTTAGTAGGATTGCTTTATAAGTGTTTCTCCATTTAGTTTGATATTGGCTATCAGCTTGCTGTATGTCGCCTTTACTATATTTAGGTATTTTCCCTGTATTTTTGCTCTTTCCAGGGCTTTTATCATGAAAGAGTGTTGGATTTTGTCAAAGACTTTTTCAGTGGCTAATGAGACAATCATGTGGGGTTTTTTTTTCCTTTCAGTTTGTTTGTATGGTGGGTGACATTCACAATTTTTAATATCTTGAACCATCCCTGCATCTCTGGGATGAAGCCTACTTGATTGTGGTAGATGATTTTTTTTTTTTGATATGTTGTTGGATTCTGTTTGCTAGAATTTTATTGAGTATTTTTGAATCAATGTTCATGAGGGAGGCTGGTCTGTTATTCTCTTTCTTTGTTGCATCTTTGAGTGGCTTGGGAATCAGGGTGATTCGTGGCCTCATAAAAAGAGTTCAGCAATGTTCCTTCAGTTTCTACTTTATGGAACAGTTTGAGAAGTATTGGTATTAGTTCTTTGAATGTATGGTAGAATTCTGCACTGAATCCATCTGGTCCTGGGCTTTTTTTTACTTGGGAGACTTTTAGTAACAACTTCAAATTCCTTTGGGGTTATAGGTCTGTTTAGGTCTTTAATTTGATCTTGATTTAATTTTGTGAAGTGGTATCTGTCCGGAAAGCTGTCCATTTCTTTTAGGCTTTCCATTTTAGTGGAGTATAGATTTTCAAAGTATGACCTGGTAATTCTCTGGATTTCCTGAGTGTCTGTTGTTATGTCCCCCTTTTCATTTCTGATTCTGTTAATTTGGATATTCTCCCTCTGCTCCTTGGTTAGTTTGGATAGGGGTTTATCTATCTTGTTGACTCTTTGTTTCATTGATTCTTTGTATTTTTCTCTTGCTTCTATTGTATTGATTTCACCCCTAAGTTTGATTATTTCTTGCTATCTGCTCCTTCTAGATGAGTTTGGTTCTAATTGTTCTAAAGCCTTGAGCTGTGCTATTAGATCTCTTGTGTAAGATTTCTCTTGGTTTTTCATATAGGCATCTATCTAGTACTATGAGTTTTCTTCTTAACACTGCTTTTATTGTATTCCATAAGTTTGGTTATGTGGTGGATTCACTTTCATTACATTTTAGGAAGTCTTTTATTTATTTCTTATTTTCTTCCTTGACCCAGAGGTGGTTCAATCAAGAGATGTTCAGTTTCCATGAATTTGTAGGCTTTTTTTTTTATTGTTATTGAACTCTTGCTTTAGACCATGATGGTCTGATATGATACAAGGAGTTATTCCCATTTTTTAAAAATCTATTGATATTTTCTATATGTTTGAGTATGTGGTCAATTTTTTAGAGAAAGTTCCATGGGATGCTGAGAAATATGTATATTCCCTTGCATTTGGGTAGAAAGTTCTGTATAAATCTATTAAGCCAATTTGGGTCATAACATCTGTTAGATCCTTTATTTCTCTGTTGAGTTTCTATCTGGTTGAACTATCTAAGGGTTAAAGTGGGGTACTGAAGTCTCCCACTATTAGTGTGTAGAGTTTGATGTGAGGTTTAAGCTTTAGTAGTTTTTCTTTTATATATGTAGGTGCCCTTGTGTTTGGATCATAAATATTCAGGATTGAGACTTCATCTTGGTGGATTTTTCCTGAGACGAATATGTAATGCCCATCCTAGTCTCTTTTGATTGATTTTAGTTTGAAGTTTATTTTGTTAGATATCAGGATGGCTACACCAGCTTGTTTCTTAGGACCACTTGATTGGAAAATCTTTTCCCAGCCCTTTACTCTGAGCCTGTGTCTGTCTTTGAAGCTGAGGTGTGTTTCTTGTCTGCAGCAGAAAGATTGCTTCTGTTTTTGTATCTGCCATGTTAGGGTGTGTCTTTTTAAAGGTGAATTGAGTCCATTGATATTAAAGGATGTTAACGACTGATGATTGTTATTTCCTGTTATTTTTGGTGGTAGCTTGTGTGTATTTCCCTTCTTCGAGTTTCTCTTCTTTGGAATTATTGTTTGTGATTTCAATGGTGTATCTGGTTTCCTTAGATTAGAGTTTTCCCTCTAGTGTTTTCTGTAGGGCCAGATTTGTGAATAAGTATTGTTTAAATATGGTTTTGTCATGAAATATCTTGCTTACTCCATCTATGGTGATTGATAATTTTGTTGGGTATAGTATTCTGGGTTGGCAGCCATGCTCTTTTAGTGTCTGTATAACATCTGACCAGGACCTTCTTGCTTTCATTGTTTCCATTGAATAGTAGGGTGTTATTCTGGTGGTTCTGCTTTTATAGGTAATATGGCCTTTTTCCTTTGCAGCTCTTAGTATTTTTTATTTGTTCTGTATGTTTAGTGGCTTGATTATTATGTGGCAAGCAGATTTTTTGGGGGGGGGAGGGAGTCTAGCCTATTTGTTGTTCTTTAAGCTTCTTGTATCTTTATAGGCATTTCCTTCTTTAGGTTGGGAAAGTTTTCTTCTATGATTTTGTTAAATATATTTTCTGCGCCTTTGAGCTGGAGTTCTTCTCCATCTTCAACTCCAATTATTCTCAGGTTTGGTCTTTTCATGGTGTCCAAGATTTCCTGGACATTTTATGTTATGACTTTTTTGGTTTTAGTGTTTATTTTAACTGATGCATCTATTTCCACTATTGAATCTTCCACTTCAGAGATTCTCTCTTCCATCTCTTGTATTCTGTTGGTTATGCTTGCATCTGTAGTTCTGGTTCATTTCTTCAGGTTTTCTATTTCTAGCTTTGCCTTGGTCTCTGCCTTCTTTATTGCTTCTATTTCAATTTTTAATTCCTGGAATGTTTCTTTCACCTGTTTGTTTTCTTTTTCTTGGTTTTCTTTATTTTCTTTCAGGGATTTGTTCATCTCCTCCAATTTTTTTGTTTGTATTTTCTTCTATTTCTTTAAAGGAGTTTTTTGTCCTCTTTTAAAGCTTCTATTATCTTCATAAAGTTGATTTTAAAGTCATTTTCTTCTGTTTCCTCTTCATTGTCATGCTTGCATCTTGATGTTGTAGAACCACCACCTTCTTCTGGGGGTGTCTTTTTGTTCTTTATATTGTTATATATATTCTCCACTGGTATCTGCCCGTTTCTTCCTTGGTTCACTCTTAGTCAGCTCTTGGTTGGCTCTGAGTTAGTTTTAAGCCTGGGGTAAGTGTTTCCAGTAATTGTAGGGGCTGCTCTTATTCAGCTCTTAGTTGGCTGTAGTCCAAGGAGCTGTGTGTCTCTAGTTGTCACAGGGGTTGTTCTTGGTAGGGTCTTAATTGTCTCTTAGTTGGCTCTTAGTCAGTTCTTAGTCAGCTGTGGATCAGGACGGAGGCTTCTGGGTCTCCAATTGTTGGTGGGTGATGATGTAGATTGCGGTTTGGGCATAGTTTGGTCCATGGGATATTCCTAGAGCTGTGTTTTGCTGGTATAGGGCAGGGCTGGATATGATTGGTGTTCTTGGGGCGGGGTGGGGGTAGTGCCCTCTGGCTGAGATTCAGAGACCATGGTCTCTGCTTGGCCTGAGGGTCAGGGTGCCATTCCACTTACCTCTTAGTCAGCTGTGGACTGGGAGAGAGGCTTCTGGGTCTCCAGTTGTCAGTAGGCAATGATGCAGATTGCCTATTTTACTCTTATAAACTTATTGAAGGGAGATGCAAATTCTATAAAAACTGCAATAATGAATAAAATCTAGAAAAAGCTAGATCTGGAACCTGTAGTTAAGAAAGTGCCACATATTTGTAGAAAAGGGTTCAAGTGATCAGAAAAATACTGGAGACATGATAGTTCCAGGATTGTCATGAGAAGGACATAATGGAACCCATTCTTGTGCACAAGTGCAATGTCTGTATAAACCTTTCTTTTTTATTTTATTTCTCAATTTTTAAAAAATAGATATGATATGTTGCCTTACTTAGCTCTTGTATTGATTCCCTGTTGTCCAATAACTCATTCATTTTCTCTAAAGTATTTTTTCCCATCTCTTGGATTGAAACCATGTTTACACACTGTTCTCCCAGGGGAAGTATCTTTAAATGTTTACACATAATTCACAATCTGTCATATTTTTTTCAAAAATTTTTCTAGTGTCAGAGATTATTTTAGGCTTTAAGAGCTCTCCTCGTGCCTATAATGTCAGTAACTAGAGAGACTGAAGCAGGAGAGGCATGGATCTTAAGGCAGCCTGGGCTGTGTGTCAGGAAAATCCAATACCTACTCCCTTCCCTCAACAAGAAGAAAAAAAACAAAACAAAACAAAACACATAAGTTCTCATCTCGTTTCCTTGCTAACGTTCTGTGTTCTGACTTTACATACTGGAGGTGTGTCCTCAAGAGAGGAAAACTTCATCCTGCTTTAGAGAGGAGGGGGACATACTGGCTTTGGGAAGAAATGTCCCGTAGATTTGTATTGGCTGCTGAAGACAATGAATGGATGGGAGTTCTGGGCAAGGATGGGTGGTTATTCCCTAGTTACTATGGGTACCACTGTGTGTGTGTGAGGGGGGGGGGTCAGAATCTTTGTTCCCACATCTTTAGCCAACAGGAAAATACAAATTAAAGCTACTCTGAGATCCCATCTTGCCCAAGTGAGACTGGCTAGGATAAGAGACAAGATTGAAACCAAAATCAAAGTAAAAAAAAATGGCTTTGGATAAAGAGAAACACCTGGTCACCTCTAACGGGGATGAAAATTAATTACTGAAATCAGTGCCGAGGGCCCTCAAAAATCCAGATATGTCACTATTGGGCACATACCCAAACACAGCCATTAAGAATAATGAAGTTTGCAGGTAAATAAATGAGTCTGGAAACAATCATCCTGAGCAAGGTCACACAGACCCAGAATGACAAGTGTCATGTGTCTTCTCTCATGTAGATGCTAGCTTTGGAAGTAGAAATCATGTTCTAATAAAAAAAATTAATTAAAAATATAAGCCACTATATTGGGGCTTTGCTAAAACTCTGAGACACTTTTACAGAGAGTAACAATTAGGACACAAACATATTTGCATTTCCAAAATAATATCATATAGATCTTAATAAGATTGTATTTCACTGTGACATTTGAGTTTTCCTATTATATTAATAGCTTATCTAAAAATTTTCTTTTATAAAAAACTTTATTTTCTAATTTTAACTTTGACCAAAGAAAAGACAACAATAAATATTGACAATCCAAGTAATCAAAATGTGTAAGATCACTAGAGTTTCCAGAGCTGCACCCCAATTCGCCCCCACTTGTGAGGCTCAGTCCAATGAGTGAATATCCCTTTCAACATTTGCTCACTAGACTGTTGGGTTTGTAAGTACACATTTTATTTGTGGTTTGCATTTGTCTATTTATAATTTTTGGCAAAAAAAGTAAAAAGGAAATAAACATAATATTTTAAAGTTGAATCTGTCTTAATTTAATTTTCTGAAAATTAGAAAGCATATGCACATATTTTTTTATGTTTTATCTAATCAAACGTGTCCAAGTAAATGAGTCTATCAAACCAGTTTTTAAATGTTTTTATTTTGTTTTCTGCCCAGATCCAACCAAATGGTTTTTGTGGTTGGTTCAAAACATTAATAATAATCCTTGAGAGGCACTGATAATGCTTCAGTGTCACATTAAGGAATAAATCAAAGCATTTCCCCTTGTTGTTATTTAATGAAGAGTGAACCCAGATCTGAATTCTCTGCTTTGTACTCCATGTGTCTTCCATTCTTCTGCTGTCTGTTGTATGAGTCAGAATCTTTGTCTGCCTCAAGGCTGTCTTGTGAATCTGTCCCTGCGTCTAAGCTTATCCATGTGTGTAGTGGTTTGCATAAGATGGTCCTTATAAGGCTCATATTTTGAAAGTTTGGTTCCCAGTTGGTGTACCCTTCAGGAATGATTTGGAGGTGTGGCTTTGGTGGAGGTGTGTCACTTTGGGTGGGCTTTGAAGTTTCAAAAGACCACTTCCACTCAAGTCTCTTTCTGACTTCTGCCTGTAAATCTGGATATAAGCCCTCAGCTACTTCTGCAGCATGTCACCATGCTCCCTACCAGGATAGCAATGATCTTACCCTCTGAAACTATAAGCAATTTCCTAAATAAATGCTTACTTTTGTAGGCTACCTGGGTCATGGTGTCTCTTCACAGCAATAGAACAGTAAACAAAACAGTATAATTATTTTGTCCTTAACAAAGAGCTTTTCTCTCTTTCTCTAATTGAACAACACATAAAAGACATCACATGGGGAAGGAATGAGGAATATTTTACAGAAATCTTTAGCATAATTTTCCAGTGTTTTCTGTTGTTAGAACCTTCTTTTGTTATTGACTGACACTAAGTAGCACAAATGAAATTATATAACTAGCCCTTGGAAGTAAGATTTTATATAGTCCTTATCTGTACAGATAACTTTATATACTAATATTTTTGAGGAAAGTAACTACCTAATTACATGGCTTTTCATTCCTGTAGCAAACTTAACACAATTTCCACAAATCACTTCTTAAATAGATAAAACTAATTCTATAGATATTTCAACACTTCTTAATGTGGATAGCAAGAAGCCATCTTGGGTAGCCAAATGGAAAACACATCTTTGTGAGGCTCTGGTTTGTATTTCTGGAAAGGGAGAGAATTTTAGGCCATAAAAGGTCAGGAAGACTGAAGTGGAGAAAGGGTAAGAGTGAGTTATTTGATAAAATAGAAGGTGCCGGAACCTGCCTCAGGGTCTTGCAGTAATTCACTTCCTCATCTGCTCTCCTGAGAAACAAGCTTTGGGCCTGCACTAGAAAAGCATTGGGGAAAACAGAATGTCTCATATTTACTCCATTATCCAAACCAGATTGTATAAAATTTGGTCAGAGCCTAAGTGAGTTTGAATGTAAGCTGGATACTTCATAGAAATTAATTGATCCTAGGAACTCCCATTGACATGACGTGTTACAACTGAGGCAAACACTGGGAAGCATGGCTATAAAGTGGATTGAGAGGCAATCACTGGCCTTATTTAAGGTGGGAGAGCTATTTTGTTCACATGAAAAAGATAAAAACATCATCCAATCATAATATAAGCAAATAGTCTAAAATGTACTAGAAATTTCTAAAATCAGGAAGTATGTTTATGCGTGCCTATTTCTAATTTTATAGAGACAAATGTACATCAATATATCAATCAAAATAGGTAATGCTGTTATAAATTAAATCTATGATGTTGTAGAATATTATTTTAAGGTTGCTTTTGTTTATGCTGCCTTTAGCTCAGTGAAGCTGCATTACTCACCTGCCTAAAACACCTGATAGTCTAATAAAGGGCTGACTGACCAACCCATAGTGAGCAGTTGAGAGAAATAGGCAGGGCTGGCAGGCAGAAAATATATATAGAAGGAGACATCTGGGAAGAAAAGAGGTATCCAGAGAAGGAGGAGGACTCCAGGGGCCAGCCACCCAGCTATACAACCAGCAATGGAGTAAGAAACAAAGAAGGATATATAGGAATTGAAAAGGAAAAGCCCAGAGACAAAAGACAGACAGGATAACTTAAGGAAAGCTGGCAAGAAATAAGCCAAGCTAAGGCCAGGCATTTATAAGCAAGAATAAGCTGTGTGTGATTTATTTGGAACCTGAGTGGTGGGCCTCCCAAAGAGCCTCAAGAGTAAAAAACAAATAACAACATTATGGAATATTCTCCTGGTTTTTAACTTCTATATATATGCCAAAGCCCTCTTCAAACAACAGGCAAAACAAAACAGAAATAAATTACCATTGCAGATAGCCATCTAACTTTTAAACCATGCAAAAGAATGTTTTTGTAATTTTTTTCTTATTTTCAACTGCACTTTTATTTATGGTTCTGTAGCAATAACATAAAATCGAGTCATGACAAGCAGCGTCACCTCACTCTGTAATATGGCATTACTGGCACCAGTGAACTTTCTCATCTCGGTCACCTGAAGAAGGCCTTTTGAATTTGAAGGTCTGTGATTAAGGGATCAGAGATATGGAGAAATAGGAAGTGCTTCACGGTTTGTTTGTTTGCTTGTTTTATTTTCTGACAGTGAGAGCTTTGATTAAAGGGGAACTTGAAATGTGGTAGCCTGTACTAGACCCTGCCCTCCCCCCCCACCCAGTACATCAATCTGTAAAATAACACACTTTATTTTTAAATAATTCATTGATTTATGATATTCATAGTGAGGCTCTTTTCTTGTTCATAGCTCCAGGGCTCAGTATGTCCATGCTCTATGGCTATTTTTCAATAAATTTCAATTCCCTTTATTTTCTCTGTGTGGCCAGAGTGACTCATTCCTATTCTCTCTTCTGTAATGTAAGCTTTATTCTATTGCTTTGTTTTAGCTTTCTCTGAAGTGAAATTTCTCTCATAAAAAGTATATTTATTACATATCTTAAATTGCCACGTTTCAGCCTTTTGGGTTTTTTTTTTTTTTTTTTTTTTTTTTTTAATGCAACAGGAATTCAAGTCCTAGGAGATGGCACTGCTCAACCTCAGTAGCTCTTGTGCACTGAGCTGATCACAATGGATAGTGATGCCCCTGCCCGCTCTGTGGGCTCTGAAGGCTTGTTTTGGAAATGGAAAGTGGAAGATGGAAAGAACTGTCATCCATGCTGATCAGAGCAAATAAATGGAGGATGGAGAGTGGGCCCCTAAAAACCTTACCTCACCTAAAAACATGCTCCCATAGTCTGCTTGGAAGGGACTTGTTTTTGACAAAGTTACCAAAAAATACCCATGCAATTAATGACAGCATCAGCACATAGCGTTGAGTAAACTGGATATCTATATGAATAATATTGTAACTGCATTCTTATAATGATAAAGCAGCTGGTACCAAACTTCAACTCCAAATGGATCAAAGCCTCATTGTTAGACTGGAAGCTCTGAGATGTCTAGAAGAAAGAGGAGTATCAGGATGTAGGTTCAGATAAGGACTTTCTTAGAATGACTGGATGTGTTAGAAATATCACCGACAATTGGCAAGTGGGACCCCATGGATCAAAAAGCTTCTGAAGTGCAAAGGAAACCTTTAACTGACTGACGAGGTGACCTAGAAAACGAGAGAACATGGTGTCCATTATACATGACAGAGGATTGCTCTCTAGAATACACAAAAACTAAATATTAAGAAAACAAACATGCTCCAGGCTGGCGAGATGGTTCTATAGGTAAAGGTATTGCTGACAAGTCTGATGACTACAGTTCAATCTTTGGAACCCAAATGGTGGAATGAGAGAGCTGACTCTTACAAAGTGTCTCCTGAGCTCCATAAGCAAACCATGACCTACATGTTCCCATACACATATTCATACATAAGTACAAATACATACAACCAATAGATAAAGGTTATGTTGAAAAAAAAAAAAACCTTTCAAAAAAGGCAAGAATCCACTTCAAAAATGGGCTACAGAACTGAACACAACATAATCAAAAGAAGAAATTCAGAAGGCTGAGAAATATTTTTAAAGTGTTCAAAATTCTTAGTTTGAAAGAAATTCAAATTTTAAAAATACTTTATTATTTTTATCTTACACCAGTCGACACAGAGATGGCAACAAATCCTGGCAAGGATGCATGCAAAAGGGGAACAGTTATTTGCTGTTGCTGGGAGTGCAGACTGTTGCAGTCACTATGGAAATCAGTATGGTGGCCTTTCAAAAAACTAGAACTAAAATCACCATATGATGCACTCTTTGGTGTACAGCAAAGGGACTCTATATCCTACTATAGAGACACTTGCTTATCTATGCTCACTGCTATTCTGCTCAAAATAGCTAGGACATGTACAGTGAGATCTTTAAGACCTTGAAAAAAAAAACTGAGAAAGTCAGTAAAAGATTGGAAGACTTTCCATGTTGATGGTTTGAAAGAATAAATATTGTAATATGGTCATCCTATTGAAAGAAAGCTGTAGATTAAATGCAATCCCAAACAAAATTCCAGATCTTTCTTCACAGACAGAAAAAATCATCTCAAAATTATATGGGAGGCACAAAAGACCAAAGAGGGTATGTATCATCATACCTAACTTCAAATTATGCCACAGAGCCATAGTAACAAAACAACCTGGTACTCACAAAGAATGACATATAGATCAATGGAACTCCTAACTGGAGTTACTTTAGCTTTGACAAAGTTGACATTGAGAAAAATCAGAATCCTTCACATATGGTGTGGGGAAAGTGGATTTTAATATGCAGAAAAATGATGAAGCACGTTTCTTACCATGCACCCTGCACAAAGCTGCACTACAACTAGACCAACGATGTCATTGTGAGACCTGATACCCTGAAACTAAAGGAGAAAAATGTAGGGAAAACACTTCACCTTCTGAGCATGGGCAAGGACTTTCTAAACTAGAATCCAGCAGCTCACAAAGTACAAACAAAACCTGTCAAAGAGGACCTCATTAATTAAAAAGTGCCTGTAAAGCAGAGGAAGCAGCCCAGAGAATGGGAGAAATCTGTTCCAGCTCTACAGAGATAGGATTAGTGTCCAGAGTAATCAAAAACAAAAAACCTTAAACACTAAGAAATCAAATTAAAATTGGCAATGAATATGAACAGAAAGTTCTCAAAAGAAAAGTTGCAAAGACTTAACAAACACTTTCAAAAGTATTCAGCATCATTAGCCATTGGAGAAGTGCAGATTAAGCATGTTAAGATTCCATCTCTCTCCAGGCATCATCAATAATAATAAAAATGTTGACATGGATGTGGGTCATGGAGGACACTTTTCACACATGGTTGGTAGGAGTGTTACCACAAACAGCTATTTTGGATATCATTCTGAATAATTCTCTAAAAATCTAAAAATAGATCTGCTGCAATATCCAGCCATACCACTCAAACATATGCTCAAAGGACTTATATCTTAGTATAGATACTTGTACAGTAATGTTCATTGCAGTTCTATTTACAGTAGTTAGGAAATGGAATCAATATAGATAGAGGTCTATTAACTGATGAACAGGTATTAAAAATGTGATATATATACATAGTGAAAATTGCTCATCTGTATAGAAAAATAAAATTTGCAAGTAAATAGATAGTTGTTGTAGAATATTTTAAGGTGTGTTCCATTTGTTCATACTGTGAAGTGTTTGTGTAATGATGCAAGGACATGTTGCGTTCTTGCATGTTGCACTCATTTAACTTTATGAAGCTGTGCTACTTTGTCTCTCTAACACACCTGATTAGGCTGAACAGCCCATAGTTAAGGAGAAAGGATAGGTAGGCTGGAAGGCATAGAGAATAAATAGGATTAATCTGCAGAGAGGGAGATCAAGGAACAAGAAAAGAAGGGGCCAGCCACCTAACAACAAAGCCAGGCATGGAATAAGAAGTAAATAAGATATACAGAAATAGAGAAAGGTGAAAACCCAGAGGCTAAAGATAGAGGAGATAACTTAAGAAAAGCTGGCTAGAAACAAGCCAAGCTAAGGCCAGGCATTCGTAAAGTAAAAAAAAAAAAAAAAAACAACCAAAAACCTCTGTGTGTCAGGGTGCATGGGGCCAAAGAGTAAGAAAGAGAGAGAGAGAGGTAGTACATTAGTTAAGATTGTCTAAAGGAACAGAAATAAATGAGAGTGAACACACACACACACACACACACACACACACACACACACACACACACACACACACACACGGATTTCTTAGACTGACTTACAGGACATCAACCAATGGCGGTCTCACGACAGCTAAGATCTGGTGGTTGTCCAGGCAATGGTGTTTGATACCTCAGCAGTCCCAGTGTGGCATTAGCATTCGGAAAGGTCCCTGGAGAGCTGCTGGTCTTCAGCCTACATTGGAATCCTGAAGATGCTGAATTTAATACCAGCCACAGTAGCAAGACAGATGAATTTGCCGGTGAGTGTAAGAACAAGCAGGTAAGAAGCAGCATTTCCGTCCTTGATGCTCTTTTATGTGGGTGGCCACTAGGCAAGACTCAGGTAAAGAGTGGTTCCTTCTGCTTCAAACAATCTGATAAAGGACATCCGTCACGGGTGTGCTCAATAACTTGGCTTTAGCTGATTTCAGGTTTAGTCAAGTTGACGCCAAAATTAGTCATTGCAGAAGGGATTAGAAATGATTACAGTGCCCTAAAGGACAAATGCTATGTATTTTCTCTCATTTGAAGATCCTGGTTTTAAACCTTTTGTTTTGTGTGTTTAACCTGGAGCATGTGGAAACTGGGAAAGTAGAAGTAGACCATTGGCAAAGGGTGTGCACATTTATAGAGGGGAGACGGTAGAATAGGGTTGAGATGAATGTAGAGAGAAAGAATATTTGGGGGTGGGGGTATTAGGGGCACAGTGGTGGAATGATGGGGTGGAAAAATGAAGGGCCAGGGAAATGCTTCACTAAAATGAAGGGTCCACAAAGAAGCTACTTGAGGGCCTGTAATCTAGCAATACAAATTAACGAATAAGACAAGGAGAGAAGAACATTTGTAGCATGAAAAGAACAGAGTGGCAGCAGCTGGGTGGGCACTGTGTGCCAAAGGGTTAAGCAAGGATGAGGATGTGGAGTAGATGAAAGGAGAGGTAGAGGGTGGGTTAGCCACAGCTAACTATATTCTAAAAAGCCTTGTGAAAGGCATCTGTTTTTATAAGATGACTGCAAATATAATTTTTAAAAGAGGTTTGAACAGAGACCCGTACTTGTGGAAAAAACAATACAGTTCCCAGAAGACATGGGTTATTAAAGCAATATCTCAGTGCCAGGCATAGGTTACCTTCCTACCAGAGAGCTCTAAAGCAGTGGTTCTCAACCTTCCTAAGGCTGCAACCCTTTAATACAGTTCCTCATGTGGTGACCCCCAACCATAAAGTTATTTCATTGCTATTTCATAACTGTGATTGATACTGTTATAAATTGTAACATAAATATCTGATATGTAACTCCTAAAGGGTTCCCAATCCACAGGTTGAGAACTGCTGCTCTACAGGCCTCCAAAACAACACAGCCTATGACCATTGCTCTAGCTGGTCCACCATAGCTATTGTTCAAACAACCTTATTGCTGAAGACACCACTTGCTTTGGTTGCAGGGAAATCAATGACGTTTATGGGCATAAACTGCTGTCTTGATTGACTTTGAGCTTTGCTCCAAGGAGAGAATTCATGCCCAGTACTGTGAACACGGCCAAAACCCATGACTTAAAGAAGTCATGGGCCCTTAGAGAAAACCTATTGATGGTGTGTTTTTTAAGTACTTTGTAAATACTTATGTTTACATCTACAGATTTATGCTGCTCCCAATCTTGGTCAGAGAAGGTTCTTATTACAGTGGGAAGTGGGTGATTCCGAGATGCATTACTGTTTAAAGAGCTGAAAATAAGTGACTATAATGTGAAATAAGTAAAAATAATGAGTGCTTGGCTGTAGATGGGCCATCCACATCAACACCACTCCCCCAAGGCTCAGGGAGTATAACAGAAGAGAATAAGGGGAGAGAATGTATGAGCCAGAGGATGCAAAGTGCTGTGCAATGTCCTATTGATAAGACATGGCTGCTGTACACACACACCCATGGCAGCAGTGGTTACCTGCACAAGATCAAGCTGGCTTAACTTTGCAGAGTGGATGAGAATGGATTTCTGATGGCTTCTAGGAAGAAGTCTTTTTCCTTTAGGACTGTGGCCACTAGATTGTCCAGGTTCAGGTGGATGACCCCATGCCAATGTGCATATGAGTATCACTAACGGGGCTCTGTGGGACATAAAATGAGTAAGTAAGAAGGACGTGAGGTTGGGAGGGTCCTGGGGAATTAAAAAGGGGTAGAAGGAAGTGAAAATGATTAAGGCACATACATGCTGGAATCTTCAAAGAATAAATTAAACGAAAATGTCAATGAGCGAAATAAAAGAAATGTAGAGATTACAAGTGGGAGTTTTCTGTGACACAAGATTTTTCAAATAATTCTCCTGCAAATTCAAACCAATAAACAGCTTTAGATATATTACCAAGGGTATGTCGAAATAAAAATATGTGGCTTTTAATTATAGGTGTTAGATTTAGTTTTTCTGTGGTACTGGAGATGAAACCCGGTATCTTTGATATTGAAATGTAAACCCTTCAGAAAAATTTGAATTTTGTTCCTTGCAAGCAAATGTGCTAGCAAAGGTGTGATTCGCGGCAGGTAGATTCCCGTGGATTCCCAAATTAACTTCAATATCTTGGTTCTTTTCTTTCCAGAAATTCTTCCTTTGAATCATTCACATAGTCTAGCGCGCAAAAGCAGATGAACATGTGGCACTGGATGAAATCCGTAAATGAAACCAGGAAGTTGGACGCTGCTTTTCTAGCCGCTCTGCTGAAGAGAAGGCTCCTGAGCAGAGGATCCTACCCAGCTGCTTCATTGTTGCTGTGAGGGACTGGAGCCTGGAGCTAGCGAAGAACTCAGGTTGTGTTGGTCTCTCAGAGTGGCCAGAGGTTAAAGGATTCAGGCAAATAAGCCTGAGTGGGGGTTCTCAGCAAGCAAGCAACTGACTATTGCATGGGAATCCGTTCTTTTTTGCTGGTTTTATATATATATATATATATATATATATATACATACACGTATATATATACGTATATATATATACGTATATATATATATATCTATATATATATCTATATATATATATATATATATATTAGCGTGAACACCCTGCCTGGTAGCTATTAGCTTTCAGTAGGTAGAGTAACCACAGTTTTCAGTATCCTGGATTCTAAAGTAACAGATGTAGACATTTGCCTCCCTTCTCCTTCCTTTCTGTAAACGTGTCTCTTTGGAAAGGCTGCCCAGAAGTCCTGATTCTACTTTAAAATGAACATTATTATTAAAATATGATTTCTATTTTTTAAGTGCTCAGTCTAGGATTTGGGGGAGATTTGTGTGATTTGTACACATAATTTGTGCATTTGGGGTTATAGCATTCCTTAATTGGGGACGGATGCTATTGGCTGAAGGTAAAGTAAGAGAATGTACTATTGAGCAGGAATTAAATTCCATACTTCCAAGGGAGAAAGTCCTTTATGTCACTATGGTTGAATTAACTCTCTAACCTGCAGTACCACGTAACTGAAATAGAAAAGAGAGATAGTTTCAATTACATCTTGTTTTCGGAGGTTTATTTTCGTTGTTTTAATTATGTGTAAGAATGTGCACATGAGTGCAGGTGCCCACAGAGGTCCAAGGGGTTGGGTCTCACAGGAGTTAAGAGTTACAGGCGCCTGTGTACTACCTGATGTGGTTACTGGGAATGGACCTCGGGTCCTCTGAAGGAGCAGCGCTGAGCCTCTTTTTACCTTACCACCAAACTGGTGAAGGTAACTGGGATTTAGTTTTTGAACTGAAGTCCCCTCCTTTTCTGGAATGCGTTACTGAATCCTTTCAAAGGCCTTCGCTGCAGTAACACTGCTTCCATCTAGTGGACAACCAAGGCATCAATCAAAGTCTTGGGCCTGCAACAGGCTCTGTTTTATTAGAACATTGCCACAGATGTGTGAACTCATTATTTTCAACGTAGAATGTTTTCCATGACTATGTATAATAAATATAAATTGATATTTTGATCTATGATTTTTAAATATGCCCCATATTATAACTAAAATATATAGTATTCCATTTTAAAAAATGAACTTGGCATTACACTTTCCAACATTAGCATGTGTGTCTAATTTTGGGAAATATCAATGTGTATTTGGTGTATCAGGCAGGGCATGATTTTATGATTTTTGCCTCCTTCATTGCACAGATGCTCCAGACAAAGTCTCTTTCTTGTTTTCTATCTGCTTTCCACTGCCTTGTACTCAGAAAATCTTAGACCACATTTACAACAGCATCTTTTATACATTTTGATTGTTCTTAGATCAATGTCCTGAGTGCTATGCATGGCTTCCAAGCTTTGCCTACGTGGTCCCATCACCATCCCCAAGTCTAATAAGCCTGTTTTCCATCAACTCTCTAAGATCCAATCTTCTTGACTTTCTTCTTACACCTTCTTACTAATAACAGGCCCGGAAGATATCTTAGTCATCACTACTCATTGCCCAAGTGACAGCATTTCATGAGAGTCGTCTGCTTTCATCAGGAACACTTCTTATATGTTCGTCTCATACATCCCTACTCCTCATTTGCTCAGGAAAAAGAACTGGTTACCAGTTAACTAATTGTTGATCTGTGTAATGCTCGTTTTAGCTGATGTCTTATATACCCAATGAGGCCAGAGTGTATGTGTTCTTTCAATTGTTAAATAAGTTTTCTTTCTTTCTTTCTTTCTTTCTTTCTTTCTTTCTTTCTTTCTTTCTTTCTTTCTTTCTTTCTTTCTTTCTTTCTTTCTTTCTTTCTTTCTTTCTTTTTGGCATGCTGTAGAGAATTTATTACATAGCTTGAATGGGCAGAGACAAAAACTTCAACCAAGATGGAGTTTTTTCATTTATACAGTGCTGTTCAGTCTTTCATTTCGTATTATTTTTCTTACTCATAAGCCTCCCATTATAACCAGTACACTCTGCCAGTGTCCACCAGTTCCCCAGGACTAGCTTCTCAATGACTAAACATTTCACTACTTGACCATGGCTTGCTTATTCATCTGCTCATGGTACTTTCTTCCCTGCAAAGCAGGCAATCCGTCATGTTTTGCAGTTTTAAGGACTTTCTTATGACCAGTTTTTAAAGAGTCAAGAAGTTTCATAGACCTGACCTGAAAGTTTAAAAGAGAGATCAAGGTCTGAAAGACCTCCAGCTTAACAAAGTTAAGGATGCACATGAGACAAGAAAACAGTGAAGTCAGGGTTTCAGCATTCTCTGTACGCAGATGTTCCTGGATGTAGTTGGCAATGTACTTGACTGTGCGCGTCATCAATTTAAGATTAAACAGATCTGGAATGCAGGAAGCATAAAGACATATGGGCCATTATGCTGGAGTTCAAAAGTTAAGGAATATGACCTTCATAAATCCAGTCTTTAGAGCCCCAGAGGCAGGGTTTTGAAGTGAGCAAACTCAGGGGAAAACACCTTTAAAATTAAGAGAAAGATTTGAAGTTACCAGCTTCCTTTTGTAATTACACACGTTTTATTCTGCAAAATACATGGCTAGAGTAACTTTCTAGTCAACAGGAAAAGAAATGATTCCAGGCTATTTAAAAAATTGATTTCAATTTTACCACTAGATCTAGCTTGTGAGAATGATGTGCCTATTGCCTCAGAAAGTATGTTTTTATAGCACAGACTGCTCAATGTGCAAATATGCTGTAGTGAAGTGTACTGCATGGCATGTAGCTTGTTCAAATGGTATCTAGAAAAAGAATGTGTCTGTCTTCTAGGAAAGCAAGGAAAGCTGAGTAGCAAAGGGACAGGACTCTGCACCCTGCGGACTTTGGAATGATGCAGTTGAGCAGTTTAAAGGCAGGGATGGGCTGCACCCCTCACCATCCTGGGGATTAATCCCAGTGCTTTATGCACATTAGGCAAGTGTTTCACCACTAAGCAACCCTGCCTACAGCCCCAGTCCTTGAACATTCTTTCTTTCCTTCTTCCTTCCTTCATTCCTTTCTTCCTTCCTTCCTTCCTTTCTCTCTTTCTTTCTTTTGTCTTCGTTTTCTTCTTTTTTTTAAAGAAAACAACTCAAGTGTCTCTACTAAGAAGTGTCATATATTCAGCATTTAGCATTCATTCAGTTATGGGTTCATTCAACAACATATTGTCACTAACATATAGAACATGCATTTGTTCTTTCATTGTGTCTCTGTTTATTTAGTCAATGGCTGAACAGTCCTCCTGACTAGCAGACCACATGCTGAATTCTAGAGCCTCTAGGACAAGGGAAAGCAAGTGCTGCTCCCACCACTGGGGTTTTAGGTATAATATGGGAACCTGCCACATTAACCAGTTGGACTAAACATACAAGATGTTAACAGTACATGAGCAAGTGAACTCTATCTAACAAGACTACAGCACTACTTCATATTCAGCTCCAAAAAAAACTCAGAATTGGGTCTTCTCAACCTTATGGGAGGTCTCTGGACAACAGGACTGAGCCTTATCTTGTGGATACTTTACTCCTTCAAGAATTTTGTCAGATGAAATCATTTAAAAGCAGATAAATAAAAACTGAAAATGGATCTGTGGAATGTGCCTTTCAAGGAAACTCCAAACTCTGTAGCATCCTTGGCTCAGAGGTCTAGCTTAGGCTATCTCTTGTCATATGTCTCTTTCACTTACACACATGGAAGGACCTGACAGAAAGGCTGATACATACCCTTGTGCTCCTTGAGGTGGTTTGTGCCTTAAGAAGTCCTCAGACCTACATCCTGTTATCCCAAAACAACAGCTCCTCCTAGGTATCACTTTAGCAATGACCCTTCAGTTAAGCACCTGACCACCACTGAATCCTAGCTGTGACAGATGGTGATCTGGTGTTGGTGCTGGATTAGAAGTCTAACATTGGGCATAAGAATGCCATAGCAGTTTTCCCAGGTGCCTATGGTGCTTCTTTGGAGACTGTTAAGGGTCCCTCCAACTTACTTTCTCTGTCAGGTTTTCCTCTTCTACAGGCTTTATTTTTGTCTTAGAACCTACTTTGGGGATTGACACACAGAGGATGCTCAGTAGATACATACAGAAATTAATATTTCTGTTGATGGAAAGAACACCTCTCTATTTTTAACAGAAAACAAAAATAACATAGTTCATTAAAAAAAAAAATCCTATGTGGAAAAGCCACATGCCTTTAAGTATTGATGAAAGGAAGAGGTTGGGAACCCTGTGCTGGATTTTAGTCTTGTGGTGTCTTTGAATCATTCATAAGCCAAAGTTCACAGGCCATAAGTGTACTTGTGTGGTGTAGGGGGATTATGTTGTTCCATTGTAAATAATTGTCCCACCCACTAGTTTAATAAAAAGCACTGATTGGCCAAAGACAGACAGGAAGTATGGGCGTGGCTACCACACTAAGAAAACTCTAGGAACTGGAAGAAAAGAGCAGAAAATGCCACAGAGACTCCAGTGTTACCAGACAAGCCAGAAGATGCAGAGGACAACTATTCTGCTCTGAGAAAAGGTACCGAGCCCCATGGCTGAACAGGATAAGAATCATGGGTTAGTTTAAGGATAAAGAGTTAGCAAGTTATATGCCTGGGCCTTAGGCTGATCAGCATAAAATTAATATAAGTGTCTGTATGTCTCTGTGGGTCTGTGAGTCTGTGGGTCTAAACCTTGAGGTTAGGCCCGAAAGTCCGGGCCAGAAACCTCTTACTACAGTGTAGCATAAGACTAGGGTAGACAGTGAAGACAAAGTCAGCATATGAAAGAAAGCAGTTGGCATATAGGAGGTCTCAGGCCCCACCATCACTGGCAACACTAAAACCAAGACCAGGGAACCTCTAAGAGATAGAAGGAAAGTAAAAAAGTGCATACAAAATAAGTGACCAATCAAGGCCCCAGCATGTAGGACATGGGGACCACTGTACTTCTAACCTGCCCTTCAGTTCTGCTCCATCCCCCTCCCTGGATGTATACTTTTCATAAACCATCTCTGCTTATATGACTCTCCACCTATCCCTGTCCAGCGTCTTTGGAGAGACAAGAACCCGGAAATCTGAGCAGACACCAAGTTGATGAGTCAGTTACATTTCTAATGTCTTGAAACTTTCTACTTAACCTATTCTTTCCTTTCTTCTTATGCTTTCCCATTTCCTTTTCCTGAGACATGTGGAAATGACTGGCCCAGCACATGCAGAGTCACAGTCCCTGGGAATACAAGCCCCAGTTGTGACAGGGCACATACTAAGACCACAAAGCACACAAAGAGCTATACTCCACTGGGCACACATACCTCAGTCAGCTATGGTAGGCTTGTGAAGATAGTGATGTTTTTGTGGCACCATCTATAATAGTGTCACCTAAGACATGTGGTTATGGCCACGATGGTACCAGCTAAAATGGTAGTATCTACATGCTAGCAGTTGTGGAGATGATACACACATGGCAAGGCCCACATGGTGATGCTGTCAGGGTGAAATCATCTAGGGTTGTAAGAACTGATTATTTTTCTCCACTGATTCAAATAAGAAAAAACACAGAAATGCAAGGTCTTGACACTTGGCCAGAGTTTATTGAAAGTAGATGAGAAAGAGAAGGAAAAAATGTACACACAGTGACTCTTCAATGTGAAGAAGGACCTGGAGCTAGCGTCCAAGTCTCTTAGTGGGGTTAGGGTTTTTATTCTTAGGAATGGGATGAGTTAATTATCTCCCTTAGAACTGACTAGTTTGGGCTTTGCTGTGGATTGCATGATCTAGACTAAAAAAAAGGGGGGGGGGGTGAGTGCCTCAACCCCAAATCAGAGATTTGAAAGTCCCACAGAACAGTTCCCTTCAGGGGGAAGAGACCACTAGGTCTTTGTCCTGGCAAGGAAGAACAGGAAGTCTGCTATCTCAAATGATTAACTGAAAATTATATTGGTCTATCCTGTGTTTCCTTTTCCTGTCTGTCTGCCTCTTGGTTAGTACTGATTTATGGTCCAAGGTCTAGGATTCATCTGGCCCCTGTCTTGAGCACTACAGCTTCCCACACTGCCTGTGCTTCGTGAGCCTAACCCCATTCTCTTCCTCATCACTATTCTTGGCAATCCTTGTTAACTTACTGTGTACTTCTCTGTGGTGGTATGTTATAAAACCTAATAAAACCAGTCTGTAATATCAGAGAACAGATCCACCTACAGTCAATTCAGGATGGTCAGAGAGCAACAGTAGCTCACACCTTTAATCACAGCACAGGAAAGACCAGGAGTGGTGGCCTATGCCTTTAATCCCAAAACTCCAGAGACAGAGATCTTTCTGTTTCTGTGAGTTCAAGGCCTAAGTACCAAATAGTAATAGCTCACACCTGGATATGAAACAACTGGGTGAAGAAGGTCTTTAAAGGAGGCATAGGAAGACAGATCATTATATAGAAGCAATAAGGGGTTAGGCTGAGGAAGCTGGAACATTGCTTGGCTGGGTGAGACTTGACTGAGGTCTGTTTCTCTCTATATATATTTCACCTTTTCCCCACTATCTAGCTCTGAATTTCTAATAACAACTAGAATTCATGCAACACTTTGTAGTAAGAGGTTTCTGGCCCTGATTTTTGGGCCTAGCCTCAAGGTTTAGGCCTGCAGACCCACAGACCTGCAGACCCGCAGAGACACACTGATGCATACGATAGTTTTAGGCTGATTGGCCTATGGCCCAGTCATATCACTTATTAACTCTTTACCCTTAAACTTACCCATGGCTTGGTACCATTCTTTAGAGCAGCATGGTTGTCCTCTGCTTCTTCCGGCTTCTCTTCTGGCGTTCTGCCCTGTGCTTCCTGTTCTCAGAGTTTTTCTTAGTCTGGTAGCCCCGCCCACAATTCCTGCCTGCCTTTGGTCAATCAGCGCTTTTTATTAAACCAGTGGGTGGGACAATTATTTACAATGAAACAACATAATCTCCCACAACACTTCTCTACCAGCATTTCATGACACTCAGCTTTGTTTAGTTCTGGTTTCCTCCCTGTTCACTGATGCTAGGCAGTCCCATCCCTAAGCTACGAATTTAGTCTCCCAGGCGGTAAACTATCCCCCTTAGTATGCAATCTCTCCATACAGTTATATTTTGAACCTAGATGGTAATTAGAAACAGAATTTAGAGCCATTCTTGAAGGCAAGCTTTCCTTCAGAACTGAGAAACTTGGGCCTCTTTAGAACTTCTTAGGAAAGGAGCCTTATGCCACTGAGGTCAAAGCAATGGTCTCAGAGATGCCTGCTCTAGGAACCTCATGCTCAGTACTGGGAGCCATGGTTTAGTCTAAGGAAAACGGATCAAGCCACTGCTTCAAAGTGCAGGGAGATGGTCTGTAATCCTCCAACAGGCAAGGGCTCACACCAGTGTTTTGTAGCATTGTGGTAGATTGCACTCAAGTTCTCCAGAGAAGTCTGATTGCTGATGGAACTGTCAGAGCTAACTGTCTACTAGCCCCCCTGGTTCCTCTCCTTAGGTAATTCAATTTCCTCGGACTCCCAGGACTTCAACAGTTTTGTATTTTAATTAAAGATTTATTCAGCTCTCTACCCACTCTGGTGTTTATCTGTTACAAAGGGAAAAGGTATAACCTCAGACAGTCAGCAAGCTTCACTATTGGCCCTTAGCTCTAATCAGATAGTCTTTGGTCCTCAAATTTCAAACACACTGAGATGCAAAAGTTTTCTTTTGTTTTACTAGGAATAAACTCCAGTATTCATCATGTTTATTTCCCTGTAATTATTTATGTACCACTTTGTACCTAAAATAGCAAAGGGCAAAATTCAATCTGTTCCCATAATTCCCCCAAATAACCCTGTAACAAAATCTATGGCTACTTCTTATGTCCTAAAAATCTATATATTTGACATGCCTAGTATAAAATGTATGTGAGAATGTGAGTGTTTGGTGATGAATTGGGGGATGCATTAATAGACAGGAGCTGTTGGGTTTGTATTGTTTTCCTTTGAAAAAGAGGTTAGTTGAACTGTAAGAATTTAACAGTCAACTCTAAAACTTAACAGAAGAAAAACTGGTTATATATCAGTGTATCTCAGGTCTAACTAAAGTATTTGCTTGTGTAAAAGCCATTTTAAAACCTTAGTAGAATGATTTGGGTCCAGTGCTTTCAAATGTTACCTGGAAACCAATGTTGACTTATAACAGAAAAATTAACAACAAAGATGTGTTACAATGAGGTTTTTTGGCCCTGTCCGGACAGAGGTCCAGACCCACAAACCTTTCATCCCAGACTGCTTAGCTGCCTGCCAGTGCTTAGGCCCCCCAAAATGACTCAGACAATTATATTAAGTTCATGCTGTTTGGCTTATGACTTAGGCACATTGCTCCTTCATCTTAACCCATTTTCATCAGTCTGTCCTGCCACATGGCCTGTGGCTCACCTGTGTTCTTTATATGTTTCTTCTTTGGGCATCTGGCTTGATCTGTCTTGACTCCACCCTTCTTTTCCTACTTATTCTGATTCCCCACCTAGTTTGTCTACGGTGCTCAACAAGGGCCAAAACAGCTCCTTTATTTAAAGATTGATATTCACAGCATACAGAAAGACATTCCCACATCAAAGATGTAAAATAAAAATATGATATTAATTTGTTTTATAGTTTAAATTTAATTATGTATTCAAGGCCATAAATCTATATTGCTCAGGTACTTTAAATGCCTTAAAACCCATTTAAAATGCTATTTTGGATGCCTACTAAGTATGTTCCATAACAAATTAAAATACTCTAAGTAATAGATCATCATTAAGATATTTTATCTATTGAATTAAGTGTTTTAAAATGACAATAAACATCTAAAATACTTTATTGAAAGCACGATTTGCTTATTTAAAACAACATTCATTGATTCATAAGATAAAAGCTTTGTTAAACTATAAAAATTTATATTAGCTACAAAGATTTTGATAAAAAATTTTCTCAGATTGTAGAAATTAAAATTCTTTTTTTAAAAAAAACATTCAAGCCTAACAAAATATTAGAAAGACATAAAAATGCAACATACATAAAACCAATAAGTAGTGTACATAAAAAAAACATTTTGTGGGTTAATTGGTATAGATTTGTTCTAAGAACACTCTTAATACACAGATGTTAAGTCTGAGATTATGTGTATGCTCCTCAGATCTCTCTATGTTAATTTCTTCTCCATAATGGAAATTACATAAAATGCAATTCTAATCACTAGAGATGCACACAGGCAGGGTGGCAAATGTGAAGGCTACTTTTAAGGCACATGCCTGTGACTTCAAGGTCACATTGATAGAAACCCTATGGAAAAGTGACATTCTGCCAAAATTGTTGTGTAACAGATTATATTTCCATTCACTCTGGGCTTCCAGAACATTCGGTGTTAGCCATTCTGTACTATGGAACCCATCTGGTCTATCCTACTGACAAAGTTGCAGTACCAGGGAACTTCACACACCGATGATAAGGACAGTTGTCTGCATCTTGTTCTAACTTAGGCTCAACATAAGCTGAAACTTCAAGTTTTGACTCTCCCCAATCATGCATCAATTTAGATAACACTTTCAATCTTGACTACACAGAAAAACTGACATTTAACCTTGTTGTGACTAGAGTCTTTGGATAATGTCAAAAAATGAAGTGAGGAGCTGGGGCAGGGATAGCAAACTTTAGAGATTTAATTTGAGAGCCAACACAATCCTACATAGATCTATTTGGACACATCTAAGATCCCTTCTTTGAGAATTCCAAACTCGCAGTTGGGTCTGTTATTCTTTGTTGAACATCTCTCTTTTTTATTAACTCTCATGCTTAAGATCTGTGCTTAAAAATGAATGAGTTTTTAATAAATTCCAACTTTGATTCATAATGGATTGCCCTGAAATTCTTTGCTGTGGTGAAGCCACAAATCTTGGAATTGCTTAAGGAGAAATGGAACACTGTAAGCTGCTTCTAGAGACCGCATGGAGCTGTGTCCTATCCATACTACCCCTGACACTGTAATTCTGAACAGGAACTACTTGTTTTGATGTCTATTTTCTCATAAGGTGAGTTTCTCCAAGGAAAGGATTTTTGACTCACTATTAGTTTTATATTTTGAAATAAGGTCTCTGTGATTTGTAGCCAAGGCTGTTCTTGAACTCAAGGTTCTGCTTCAGCCTCCTGGGTGTTAGCATTTCAAGTGTGAATTAACACCATGACTAGCTTATCTGTCATTTTATATATATCTTTAGTAATTTTTTTATTGCATAGGTTGGTGAATTGAACCCTGTGCTGACATCTAGGCTTGTTACAAATGGACAACATGTGGGTGGATACACGGAGTACTGAGCTTTGTAAATGATGGGATGTGTCCCTCCTGCATAGAGATTGGGAATAGTTGGGCCAATGTAGCAGTTTCATTTCATTAGAGCTGATGGTTATCACTGACATAGATATTGGCATCCTCTGTGCATTTTGCTCAATTCCATTGCTTAAAATAGATGTTTGTGGACTCTTTCTTTGAACCACTCTATAGTCAAGAGATAGGAAGTCAAAACAAAAATCATTAACTATACACATTAAATTCTAATTATTGTAGTGAAAATCCCTGAAATCAGCATGTGTCTTTTATTTGAAAGAACTCAAATAATTTCACAAATGTTCCTCATTTATCTTCTTCACATTATCACTGAAGGAAATTCTTCCAAATGGTTTCATTACCACAAGCTGTCCTAGCAGAATGGAATGCCAGTGGGCATCACATTCACTGAGAATGTTCCAACTCAGCAAGATAATGGACTCTTGCCAGGAACCATAGATAGCAAGGTGAGTCTAGTTTTACTGGGCTATATTTCTGGGAAAAGGGACCATGGTAAGCAATGATGTAATGGAAAACAAGGTCTACATGGTAAAACTCCATTTAAGGACACATTTTTTCAGAACCTACTACTCAAAGAAGACATCTCACTTTATTGTGCAATGGGTTCAAAATAATAACTAACATTCCATAAAACATCTGCAAAGCGCTCTTGTAAAAGCTGTTTTTTTGGTGCCTTGTAGATAAGACATCTTGACCAACAGGGCCCCATAAGAGGCTTACTTCAGCTAGAACCTTCTTCCTTTAAATCCTGTGTTTGTTCTGTTTTACTTCTTGTAGCACCCCAAAACTTCAAAAAGAGCATTGCTGGAGCATTTTTTTTCTACTGTGACGAAGAGAAAGAGATGTAAATTAGCTTAGATGAAACTTTAATTTTAGTCAAGACCAAACATGGCAGCCTTTAGTCATCCTTAGATACGAATTTCCTATCAACGTTCATGTATATTCCATTTTCTCATGTTTCCTTAAAGAAATGTAGGCTTTAGTCATAAAGAGAACAACAGAGAGAGTCTAAAATGTCATAGCTGAAGAAACAGGATGGAACAGTGCCATTTCCCTTGTGCTCTGGGCTCCAGCAGTCCCATGAGTAAGAGGAGGGTATTTTCTCTACTGACCTTCATTCCCAAGTAGCACATGCTGAAGCCCGCATGAGTTAGAATGCAGATGACGGGCACTGCCAAGAAGCAGGGCATTCATCATATGCTACCTGGGAATGAATGTCAGTAGAGACAGTGCATATGATCTGCATTCTATCTTTCTACACATATCAGGGTAAGAAGCTGCCATACCCTGTCTTCCAGAGGTCTGCTGTTACCGTGTAGGAAACATCTCCCACCAAGGATGAAGCATAAAACAATTTGGAGAAATTTCTTTCAAAACTCCTAACTTGAAGTCCAAGTTCAGTCCCACTGTGGGTAAACACAAGACAATAGGAGTTGCAAAATGATCTTTAACTGTAGTTTTTCTTCCTCTGTCCTGTTAAAATGTATCACCTATCCCAGGGGACCAATGAGAACTCAATATTTATATTTTTGGTGGTAAAAGTGAAGCATTATGTAAGCATTGAGACTTAAATAAGCCTTTGAGACTGGTGTGGGGGGGGTGGTTATGAGAAAGAAGCAACCCTGGAAAGGAAGCGGGGAGGGGGTCAGGGAAACGCATTTAGGAGGGCTGTGTCTGCTGCTTCCCAGAGGGCCTGTGGCAGTGTGGGAATGCCTTCATTGATACGGACCAACTTTTCCCTCTGATTAATCTGCATAAAATTCTGCAGTTCTTTAAAATGCAAGGGAAACCTGAATTATGAGTCATCTGAATTCTGGACAGAGAATTTTGCTTGGTTTTAGTGGAAAAGACATTTCTCCCAAATCAGTTTTAAAGATAAACACTGCAAGACGGCAGTCCTTGGCAGTTGAGATTTATAGAACATCTGCAGTGTTTGTGAAGAGATTTTAAAACCTGAAGCCCAAGAGCCTTTGGCCCTGCTTGTGACTATTATTTGGAGTTTTTCAATCTCGGCTCTCTTGACATATTGCATATATTATTCCTTAAGTGTTACAGGCTGTCCTGCATATTGTAGTATGCCCATCAGAAATGTCTTTCAAAATGTTATCAACTTCAGCTTGAGGTGAGACTAGGGAACAAATTAGTTGAAAGTGAAATTAGATCTAACTATGTCAAATCAGAGTTTGTCTTAGGAGAAAGATGTAAAGAAGCACAACAGGCTTCTGCTGATGTCGTTAGAGGTGTCTCCTCACACATTAGGTCAGTATGAGGGAGGGACTGGAACCTTTCGCACAAAATATAGGATGCTCAGGAATACTTAAATTTCAAATAAATTGTGAACATGGCTTCAGAATGCCTGTCTTAAAACATTTGAAGTAATGTGTTGTAGAATATTTTAAGATGTGTTACATTTGTTTATACTGTAAAACATTTGTTTAAGGATGCGAAGATGTGTTGCATTTTTATGTTACTGTTTTTTTTTTTTTTTAACTCTATGAAGCTGTGTTGCTTTGCCTATCTAAAATATCTGGTTGGTCTAATAAAGAGCTGAAAGGCCAATAACAAAGCAGAAGAAAGGACAGGCAGGGCTGGCAGGTAGAGAGGATAAATAGGAGAAATCAAGGAGCAAGAGAACAAGGAGAGGAGGATGCTAGGGGCCAGCCACACAGCCACCCAGCCACACAGCCACCCAGCCACTCAGCCACACAGCCACCCAGCCACCCAGCCACTCAGCCACACAGCCACACAGCCACACAGCCACACAGCCACACAGCCACACAGCCATACAGCCACACAGCCACACAGCCACACAACCACACAGCCACACAGCCACCCAGCCACACAGCCACCCAGCCACCCAGCCACACAGTCACCCAGCCACACAGCCACACAGCCACACAGCCACACAGCCACACAGTCACCCAGCCACACAGCCACACAGCCACCCAGCCACACAGCCACACAGCCACACAGCCACACAGTCACCCAGCCACCCAGCCACCCAGCCACCCAGCCACACAGCCACACAGCCACACAGCCACACAGCCACACAGTCACCCAGCCACCCAGCCACACAGCCACACAGTCACCCAGCCACCCACCCAACCACACAGCCACACAGCCACCCAGCCACCCAGCTACCCACCTGGCCACACAGCCACCCAGCCACACACTCACACAGCCACACAGCCAGCCATGGAGAAAGAATAAAGAATAAAGAATCAGAAAAACAACTACAATAATGTTACAGGAAAAATTATCTGTTACTTTTCTGAAATCTGAGCTAAACTGAGAGGTCTGTATTAGACTTGGCCATAGCACTGGTTCCAGAGTTCACTGTGACACTGGACTCATTCTGACACTCACACTGCAAGATTGTCACTTTATCAGCTAACCTCATCCCCCTCCCCTCATGTTATTACCAAGAACGTGCTGAACAGGCTCCTCATCTCCATTTTTCAGCCTTAGTTTCATTGACTTATCTTCACATACTTGGTGTGGTGGTTCAGTGAAAATGTCCCCCATAGGCTCATAGGAGTGGCCTTTCATAAGACCTCATGTTAGGAGGTGTGGCCTTGTTGGTGGAAGTATGTCACTGTGGGGGTGGACTCTGAGGTTTCAGAGGCTCAATCCATGCTCAGCGTCTCTCTCGTCCTGTTGTTTGCTCATGCAGATGTAGAAGTCTGGGATGCTTCTCCCGCACCATGCCTGCCTGCACACCACTATGTTTCCTACCATGGCAATAAGGGACTAAACCTCTGACCCTGTAAGCCAGCCCTAATGAAAGGCTATCCTCTATGAGATCTGTGGTCATGGTGTCTCTTCACGGCAGTAGAACACTAACACAACATTGATTTCTTCCTCTGCTATTGACAACTCGCTCTTCCTTAGTTCTAGACTCCTCCCTATAACCCTCCTGAAGTAGCTTCGGCATACAGTTTCCTTCTCTTACAACTGCATGCGATTAAAAACCCCCATTTGTTGCTTCTTTTATTTAGTTTCCAGTTCCTGAATTTTATCTTTCCAATGAGACTCTGAGTTCTCAATAGCAGGAGACATAGCATAAGAACTCTTAGTAGGGGCTCAGTGAAATTTCTGCCAAGCCACGTTCTCACAAAATTTAGTGGTGTACTCTGTCTCCTATCTTGGTACCCGAGTTTTCTGGAGAGTTATGGCCTCCTGGTCTTTCTTTCCCTTGTCCATTTTAGCATGTCTATGGCCGTTGTCCTTGTCAGCTCCTGTTTAGACAGTCACATTGGTGACATTTTTACGGGTATATCTGCTGGCATTACTAGGAGACACAATCCCACAGCAAACTCCTTGAACCTCTGGCTTGTACAATTATTCTGTCTCTTCTTCTTCAATGATCCTCGAGCCTTAGGCATGGGAGTTATACTGTAGATGTATCTACTTTACTGGCTTCCACAACTCTGCATTTTTGATTGGCTGTGGTTTCCTGTGATGGTTTCCATCTGTTGCAAAGAGGAGATTCTTTGATGAGGGTGACTTTTTTTTTTTTCTTCAAATAAGGTGAAGTTTAAATAAACAAACCACATGCCCTAGCCTCTCTCCTCTGGTGGCCTGAGATGCAGGACGGAAATCAGAGCTGATCTCATCAGCCTCTTAGGCAGTAAATGTGCTCCCAGTGGGAACATGTACAGGCAAAACACAGACAAAGTGATTTACATGATATTTTCTTTTATTTTTTGAGTATAAATATGGAAATTAAAGAATTAAAGTATTCTGCCAACAGGGAGCTGAGTTTTCTAGGAGACTACATTGGTTTTATTTTGCTTTTTCTCATGAAATATTTACAGTATTACACATTCCATTTGGCCTCTAATAGACTGAATCCAGAATTGCAAAACTAGACTTTAAAGTTTTTAAAGTTAACATGTTCTCAAATTTATTCATTTAAATAAGCCGAAATTTTATGTCATCGTGTAAGAGGGATATATGACATGGGATGTCTTGATACAGATACAGAGATATTTATACAGATGTGGATATATACAGATGTGTGCGAGTGTGTGTATGAGAGAGGGAAGGAATATCGAATGTTTTAGATCTATTTACTCTTTTGGATCATTGGTCTCAACTTCTGGCAACACGTTCCTTCATAAATTAAAACAACATTGCTCAAAGGATTCAAATATGCTTTTAAAACTGTTTTGTGATGATATGTCGGTGTGATATTTATTGCTATGAATTATTGTACAACTCATATTTAACATTTTTGTGAGTGTATCTCTATTGTTTAACAGTACTGCTAGTTTTGGAGTCAAGGGTCCTTAATTTTTTTTTTTGCATTGTTTTCTACATCTAGAAACATTCATATCAGTTGTGCATGGAATTCTTTATCCTCATGTTAAAAAATGAAATAAGAAATTTTAGGATTATATATGATAAACTTGGAATCTATCAAGGGTGGCAATGTCCTTATCACACTGCACAGCATTGTGTCTATCAAATCCAGCTCAAAGCAACTTGACAAAACTGTCTCCCACAAATATTGTGAATGCAGATGAAGATCTTTGTTGACCATCCCAAACACATCTGAAATAATCCTCTGAGTCAGGACTGAGAAAGCCACAGGCAATAGAAGTGTGATTATTAGTGAACAAACTGTCTATGAGAAACTGTTTCCTTCATCACAACATCATCTATTTCAACCAAGCTACTGAGCCAATTCAAGCTTCATCCAAATGTGTGTGCGTGCGTGCGTGCGTGCGTGCGTGCGTGTGTGTGTGTGTGTGTGTGTGTGTGTGTGTGTGTGTGTGTGTGTGTGTAAAACTATAAGATCACTTCTACCAAAAGCAAAGAAGGAAAGAAACTGCAGTTGTGTGTCTTGAGCAGTTTGTGGGGCCACTGGAAGTAGGACCAGAATTTATTCCTAGTGCATGAACTGGAATCTCGGAGCCATTTCCTACAGAGTAACACCTTGCTCAACCTTGATACTAGGGGAAGGGGGGGCACTTGGTCCTGCTCAACTTGATATCCTAGACTGCATTGACTCACCCTGCGAGTTCCTACTCTCTCTGAGGAGTGGATGGGGCTCAGGGGAGGGAAAGATTGGCATGTAAAACAAAACAGAACCTTTTAAATAAAAATTAAAAAAAGAAAGAAAGAAATTGTTCATAGGTACTTTTTTCCAGGATTAGAATAAAACAAATTCAGCAATGACAGGGCTTAGCTCCAGTCAGGGCTCCTTCCTGGATCTTATTGTTCTGAGGCAGGAAGGACAGGGAACCATCTGGGAAGACTAGTGGATTATCAGACACGCTGGCAGGGTGGTGATGGCAGATGAGATCTGTGAGGGCCTTGGGGCTTCAAGAAGCTTGGATTTCTAAGAAAATTCATGTTGTTATTAATGACCAATGATCACCTACAGACATTCTCAGAGGGGGCACCTTGAAATCTCATACTTTCAAATTGTTTTCTTAGAAGTTCTTGCAAGAATTTCCATGACTTTTTAATTACTTACACCTTTAAGTCCCATGATTAGGATGTTCTTAAACTGAGATGAACCCACCAGTGTTACCTTGCTTAGTACTATGCAATGAGAAGATGTAAGAAACGTAGTAAGTAAACTGCATGCTGATATCCATGAAAAATTCTAAATTATTATGCTTATCTTATTTGCATGACAAATTTAATTAAGTAATTGTTAAGTAATGGCTATGTCTAAATATTCATAAGATTAAACTCTCTAACCACACATCCTGGAAGTAATAGAGTAGTAGATGCTTCCAGCCACCAACACACCTGGAACATAAAAGTGTGCTTAGTACATTTTATCAAATGAATTTATAAGCCATAGAGTGTCTATGCTTTCAGAAAATTCAAACTCTAAGATGTAAAACTTTACAGTTTCTTATGTTTTAGATACTGGCCTGTTTTCTTGTTGTTTTCTCTCTTAGATTTTTATTAAAATTTTAATTATGAGTGCAAATGGTCCATCAGACAGCTATTTACTACACCAAAATTTCTCTTGTTAAAAGTTAAGGAAATTCTGCTGTAAGTAGAGTGGGTCTGTCCCTACATTCAGTTCTAAAAATGGATTACATATTTAAGAGTAGAATCATAGAAAGCAAGATGTTTAAATTCTCCTTATACCTGGGTAGATGCAGTCATCAATGTTCATCAATGTTATACACAGGCAAGACACAAATGTCTAATTTGTGGAAAAGCTGTGAGTTGGATGTCTTGACCATAGGTGGAAACATCTCAAATGTGAATGAAAATGCAGAATTTCATGTAACAATAAAATTTACATACCCTGTTACATGTTTACTCTGGTAATGGAATCTTTTATAGAGAATACCATGCCCATATAATAGTCTCTCTGGCTCATAAGTCCTCTTTCCTATCCTAGATTTAAATTCAGCCTACTCCAATGCTTGCTTGAATGAGTCACAGCAAATAATGCTGCAATGATTCTCACAAAAGAAATCAGGTTGTATAATAATACTCTCATATTTCAACATCATTTCCATGTAAATTTTTAGACTTGTAGAAGTGAGTTTTCATATGCTTTTCATCCAGCTTTCCATAATGCAACCTAAATATGTGATAACTGTCAGAAAACATACCATGGAAATATAAACTTTATTACACAAATTTGAGTATATTCAGGTTTCCTCAACACTGATACCTTTTCCGGTCCTCCACTGGCTTTCTTTATTGTATCTCCTGTCCTTTGATCAATAACAGGTCTTCAGTCTGCTCTCTTTTCATAACTGTGATATGGCTGAAGAGCATTGACCAGGTCATTGTGCAGAATGTCCCTCAGTTTGAGTGTGTCAGATCTTAAAAATTATTGTTTTTATAGGATTATAAAGAAGTTATACACATTTTGAAGAATGCCTCTCCCTTCACAATTGATGGATTTTGGGGACAAGATGCTATGTATTTCTACCAATATCTTGTTTCTCTTTAAACTTTTACCTAGTAATTTTTACACCCCTCAGTGCACTTGATTACTTTGATATTCTGTAGGTCATGAGATGTATGCTCCTGTGCTTACTTACTGGGCCAGTGTTACTTGATATGGCCTCAAAGAATTAAATCGTGCTGGTTGGAGGAGGCATGGCACAGTTAAGGCCATGACAATTTTATTGAGAGCAATCAGACTTTTTATACTTTTATCAGAAACAAAATATAATGGCAGTTGTCAGGATCAATACAGTTGTAGTTGCCAGGATACAAATGACATTTGCAAGCTAAACAGGGTACACAAGATTAATGTCTAAGACCAATTGTCCTGTCAAGTTCTCATGTTTTCTTGACTTCCCAAGGAACATACAGAGAAACACAAAATGTCCTGAATGCTTCACTGCCTGAAGGTGTGCATCAGTCTCTCATGAACTGGAGGTACATTGTGCCCCAGGAGCCATAGACTCTATCCTATGACACATGCCTTTCAAGGCAACTCCATGGTTCTCTGCAATGAGATATTGTATTTCATACTGGTTGTAATTCTGCAAGACACATTTATTTCTCTTTTTTCTTTTAATTTACTGTAAAAATCTTATATTTATGGATGCATACAGTTTTTAAAATTTTAAAGTTCATCAGGAGGTAGTAGTAAAGTTGGTGATCTATTCACAGACGTTAACTTTTTAAATGACCAACCCACCATGCTAGCTTTCAGAAGTTCAAATAAATATAATTTACCAACTTTAAAAAAAAATCATGTCTGTTGGCAAAAGTCTAAACTAATTTTAAAAACTTAGAAGTTTGAATTATAGTTTTTCTGCACCATTTTCTTAGTATAGCTGGGATATAAGGAACTAACAGGAATGTAAATATTTTGTTCTTTCCTCTGTAAAAATCCTGCATGTTGACCTCTCTCACAAGCCATTGGCAAATGCAGCAGAAACCCACTATCTCCAGTGAAAACTGCAGTTCACAAAGATGGCTAGCTTATACAGTCTAGCTGTGCCAAGATTCGTGAACAGAGAGAGAAGGGAAAGCGTGATTCATCACATAACACTCAAGCTTAAAATATTCACAGCCCGTCTGGGTTTTGGACTCAACAGGTGAAAGCTGACAGAGCAAGTGATATATGCTGTGATTAAATTAAAGCATAATACCAGCATGCTTTGCTCTTGCCTCTTGACACAGTGTTTATCTGGAAGTTTGCATGGCTGTTTCTTATTTTTATTAGGCTCGACATGCCCACATTTTCCAAAGATGCTTGATGATCGAGCTTAATTATGCCCATGTGGGGGTTGTTGTTAGCTGTGGTTGTTTCGTGACATAACTACAAGGCCTGGATGAGTAATTCTGAGAGATTATGACTGTTGTTGATCTAGTGAGCTTTTTCCTTCTCTCCGGTTATTGTTTTTGTCTTAATATTGGCATTCCAAGATAACAGAAACAAGCAGTTAATAGTCTTGCAATGCCTGATAGCTCTATTGTAAGCAGATGTGTTTGTAAACAACCGGGAGAAGAGCTTCATCAGGTAGGTAATATTTATGTTGCTTACAAAAATGTGGATAAATTGATCATAGTTCTTAGTTTGTTGCATTTTCCTTTTGCAGAAATCAAAACAATGATGTAAAGATCACATGATAGAAGAAGGTGAGGGGGTCTGGTGCCCTGAGGGAGACAGACAGGAAGAGTCAGCAAGGTTTTGGATGTGCATGTTTGTGAAATGGCTGTTGATGCATTGAAATTTATTGATAGAAATCGCTCAGACATGGCAAGGCCATGGTTAGCATTAATTACCTTAAGGAGTTACATTGTACATTCTTCAAATGGACCTACAACAGGAAACCAAGCCTGGAGTCTCAGCCATAATTTGCTGAATTCGAACCTCTCTCTACCAAAGGAAATCATTTTGGGATTAATATGCCACTGTTGCGCAATTTCCAAAGACATGTCTGTCTAATTCAGCAGCATATCATATTGTTTCACAGCTGTACTTTGTATAGGTCAATCTTCTTACAAGAGTTATCAAATTGAGCTTCTAATACATTCTCACACTGTTTGATAATACCCACTATGAGCCACGGTGAGTGTTTGTAGAAATATCATCACTTCCCCCTGCACTGGGCATGCATGTAGTCTTATTGCCTTGATTGGTGGTCTAGTGCATTCTCCAAGGCATCCCCTGAGCCCTTTGAGGTCAACTGTTTAGGGGAGATTCTGTTAGGGATCATAAGGAATGACATTTTGTAACAAAACTTTGGCTGTTTTTTCTTCTTCTTTTATTTAATCTGTCAGGGATGTCCTCATTTTAGCACAAACAAACAATAAACAAAACAACTTCATGTCTCAGAAACTTACTCATTCCCACACGGGAAAATTGTAATAGTCATACAGGGTCAACTGCCAAGTTTTAAAAAATGACTTACTGGCTGAAAATTCAGAATCTTAACAAAGTCAAGATTTATTGGGTAAACAAAATGCTAGATTTAAAGGCCTGGTTTCCACTTGTCTATTTAGCTGGCTTAAGTATCCTAATACTTTATCTAAAGAAAAGCAATAAAAAATTTAAGGTCTTTCTTATTCTTATAAATGTATAATTCAGTTGATAATTCCTATTGAGCGAGGCAAGAAGATAGTGTGTGTGTGTGTGTGTGTGTGTGTGTGTGTGTGAGTTTGTGTGTTCATACGTGTTTGTGTGTGATTTCCCACTGATACTTTGAGTGGGAAATGTGCTTGGAAAGGACAAATTATCTGAGTGTCAGTGGCCTTTGTCACAGCACTGTGAATATACTAATATGGTGGCTAATTTGCAGAAGCTGCTATCAACCAAAGTCAAGCTTTGAGGTTTTATCTGACCCGCAGAGAATTACAGCCACACATCAAAAGTCTGCTCTCCTCCAGCTGCTCGACAGCACTCTGATGAAGTCTGTCAGACATGTTCTCCAAGACTTCCTCTGTAGTTCTTTCTCCGTTTGGTGAATTTAGGTCTTAATTTGTGTCTGTTTATGGAAAATAGAATAAGTTAACACTAACAATCTGGCTTCCACAGCAAATTCTGTCTCAGTTTAGTATTTAATTATCTTTTTGCACTGCTAATATATGCATCAGGTCCCCAGCTATGTTCATTTGCACAGATGTCTTCTGCGACCTATGTGAAAGCTTTCAGTTATGATCTTCATACATGCTAAGAAAAGTTGGCCAAACTAAATCCCAGAACAGAGACCATGTAGGAAAATGATTTCTGGGATAACTTGTAATTTAAACATAGGCAAAATAAAAACCTGAAAACTCAAGTAACTGTAGGAATTTTCTTTAAGAAATTACTATATACCAATTTGAAAAAACAAAACCTGCCTAGCACAAATTAACTTCTATGATTGAATAAAAGAAAAAGAAAGATTAAATAAAAGAAAAAAGGAAGAAAATATTGAAGGAAGGGAGAGAAATTGAGGGTGGAAGGGAAGGAAGGAGGGAGACAAAATGAAAATATAAATAACATATGTTGTCACTTTTTTTTTTTTTTTTTGTGGGGCTGGTGCCTGAACCAAACGTATTACACAAACCAGGCAAGCACCCCTGCTAGTATGGTAAACTAAATGTTTTTAGCTCAACAATATTCCCACTGCCAGTGAGCAAGGAAAGTATCACTTGTCTGATTATCTGGAGGAAAATATCCTAAGTACTCACAGACACATAATAGCAGACATCTATATCCAAGACATAACCTCGGCCATCTCTGCTCTTCAGGAGCCAGTGCTGAATGTAGAGGACAGCCAAGCTTGCCTCCCTAGTAGCAACCCTTCACTTAAACCCAACCCTGAAATGGAGGTGATTTAGAAGGATCTGTGACCACATGGTGGATGCTGGTGGTGTTTGGTACTAAAAAGAGAGAATCTGTTAGAGATATTCCTACACATAATACTGAGCATTTCCATCAATAACCAGGACATGGAAACACAGAATTAGTTAAGTATGACACCTAAGAGAGAAATATTCTCGAATGCATTGTTAAATTGCATCCAAATGAGTTTGAACTAATACTGACTACTGTCTAAAGCAGCAGTTCTCAACTTGTGGATCATGACCCCTTTGAGGGTCTATTGAACTTTTCATAGGGGGCACCTAAGACAATTGAAAAACATATATATTTATATTATGAATCACAACAGTAGCAAAATTATAGTTACGAAGCAGCAACAAAAATAATTTTAAGGTGGGGGGGTCACCATAACATGAAGACCTGCATTAAAGGGTCACATCATTAGGAAAGTGGAGAAACACTGATCTAAAGGAATGATCTGGACACCAAATAATCCTTTGAGCTTATGATTATTTATTAGGATTAGAACAAAGCATTCTTTTATCTATGTTATAAAATAACAAACTATTAATGCAGAAGATTAAAACAATGCCTTTGAAGGTCTGAAAATGTATATATATATATTTGCTCTTATATATATACTATATAAATGTGTATATATATATATGTGTGTGTGTGTGTGTGTGTGTGTGTGTGTGTGTGTGTGTGTGTGTGTGTGTATGCTCTTTCATGCTGTTAGGGACTCTTTTTATAGGGCCATCCAACATGTTGCTTTTAACATGCAAGTATATTAGGTCATTATCACTCCTAAGAATCCAATATTTTAAATTTATGTTTAATGCTTTTAATTGAAAGAGAATTATTTAGCTCACCCCTTAGTTCTCATCTGAAGCACCATTTCCAGTCCTCTCTGCCTGCTAAATGTGGCCTATTCCTCTTTGTCTCTAGCTCTCTGCCCTTCCTAAGCTCTATCTGATACTGCCTTTCTCCAGAGTGCTCTTCTCCGGGAGTTGGTATTTAGAGTGTGGGCACTTGGCATCCATGTATTGGGTCAATAAGTAGACAACTACTCATACATGGAAAGCAATCTCATTTAGAAAGATCTAGATGGACAATGAGTTATTTGAGGAGAGGAAGCAGGGAGAGTTTAACCAGTCTGTACTCAAGAGAATTGGGAAACCACTTTCCCACCTTTGGATTCTTGTCTCCAAGAGTAGCAGGACCAGGGCAGATGAGGGGAAGGGAAGAACAGATTCCCTCCAGCATGGTTATTAAGCTAATGGAGTACAGGCAGACTTCACTACTCACAAAAGTAGAGCCTGATTACATGGAAAGATTTGATAATGCTGGGAAATAAAACTTTATGTGGCTGATCATATTTGACACTGATTTTTGTCTATGTTTTTGTAAGGGAACAACAGGGTTAGAAATATGGCTAGCTCAAAAGAGTCAAGCCATTGAACTCAACACAGAAATCACCAAGACAGGATTATTAAGATTTGGAATCGAAGCCAGGCAGTAGCGAAGCATGCCTTTAATCCCAGCACTTTGGAGACAGAGGCAGGAGGACCTCTGAGTTTGAGGAGAGCCTGGTCTACAGAGCTAGCTTCAAGACAGCCAAGGCTACACAAAGAAAGCCTGTCTCAACCCAACCCCCAACCCCCGGCCCCAAGTTTGGAATCTGGTGTCAGCTCCTCCATTACTTAGTGTGTGTGTGTGTGTGTGTGTGTGTGTGTGTGTGTGTGTGTGTGTGTGTGTGTGTGTGTGTGTGTATGTGTGTGTGTGGTGTGTTGAAGGGAGAGAAATAACAGTCTTGGTTTCATTTTTACTTTTCCATGCTGATTCAAAAGCTTTGATGATAGGATTAGAATTTAAAAACTTTAAATCACTTATTTTATGCAGTTCATTCTGCTCCAGAAAACCCTCCATAGCAGCAGAATCTTAACTATAAAGTGGAAGCCATCTGCACTGCAGATTAACTTGTGTGGCAGAATCAGGATGACAGATGAGTTATCATCAGGTAATGTATTATTTCTTTACTCCATACAAATAGCTACAAAAATATCAAATGATTTATGAAACCCATTCAAATATACCATTTTGGTGAGTAAGGATTAAAACCAAGCAGCTAGATAGCAGTAGAAATATTTTCAGATACATACACAATCTTAATTTTGATTAGCAACATGTATGGAGAAAGTAATAATCATTTCCCTTAAAACTAGTAATTCTATAACTGCTTTGTCCTGTTACTGATTTTCTAGAGCATTTGCTTATTGTCATTGCCATGTATGTGGTAATGGGTAAATGACAATGACCAACCAAAGAAAAAACTTTAGTAGGGAGAAATTAAGTCTTTATAACTTTTTAATGGACTTACTAAGTTCATCCTGATACTTAATTCTTTGAGAAGGTAGCATGTACCAGGAGCACCCCTACAAGAAGAGGACACCTTAGGAAGAAATGGGTTCTTTTTCCCATGGTAGGTCTCTTGCATCATGGCCGGAAACAAAATGCTCTTGGGGATCCAGGATTATACTTGAATATTCATTTATTGCTATTAGTCATCTACTACTGGGAACCTATGATGCAATAGGTTCTATGCTTTAGACTACTAATATGGTAGGCAAATCAGACATGACCTCTGTCTTTATGGAGGAGACTTTAGAGCAAATTAATTACAAAGTAAGTGTGATATACTTGATTACTGTCATGTATTTATTTGTGACCATAGGGTTTTAAATGCTCCTTTTGTTTTTTCCTGTTTCTCCTTTATGCCAAGTAGAGGCCTGGAAGCCTGAGCTGAACATGCAGCCTTGACTTCCCTGATCCCTGCTGAGATCTTTGGGATACAGCCACAGGCTAGAGATATGACTAATAGATATGATTAGTGATGTCATTTGGGGCTCTTGCTTAGAAAACTGGGGAAGATAAGGTTTTAAGTAGTCTAAATTTCAGATGCCCTTGTGAGGATCTAGGGTCTATATCTCATCTGAGTCACCTTCACACCACTGTAGAAGCCCAGAGGGAAGCGTGAACCATGTTCAGGGACATACAGGACACCAGAGCAATGGGAGCCAAGAACATGAAAATTCACCAAGAGGGATGCCAGAAGAAAAAGTGTGAATGTAGTTATCAGGGGAGGGTTGAGAGAAGACAAAATACTGATGGCTGAGCAAGGGTTTTCAGGGCAAGAATGGGAGTTAAATGGTCTTGGAGGGGGCATAATGGTTGCCACAGTAACAGCAGAATAAGAAAGGCCTGATGGGAAGGTCAAATTAGCCAGTGCTGTAAAGAGAAGGGCAGTGGAGATAAACGTATTGTAAGAGAAAGTGTATTTTGAGAGTTGTTTGAGTTTGTATCCTTAACAAGAGTCTGAATTCTGGGATCAGCCTGGGGAGAGAAGTGTGTATCATATCATAGATACAAAACTTTAGCCGTAGGGAGGCACATAAAACCTTTCATATGCCCCTCCCCTTCATATTCACATAGTTGCTGCAACTTTTTAGTGTGCTCAGAAGATTCATCACTTCCAAGATCTATGTCTTTGACCCTGGGCCTGTTTCCCACAGAACTAGGAAAAGCCAAGTGTCATATCCTGGCAGGCCAAGTGCCTTTCTGGACAACAATACTTTCTTACTCAATGAAGGTCCTAGAAAGTAACCTTTTGATTTCTTGGTTTTCCCAGTTCTCAGATGGAATAATTTTAAAGTTTATCCTTTACTGACATTTCTCTGTGGGTTAAACCACTGGTTCAATAATGGAGTCTCTTTTGCTAATTGCATTCCTGCCTCTGTATCAAGCCCTATACACTTCAGTTTTTAATCTTAATACATCCCTTATTTGTGTGTGTGTGTGTGTGTGTGTGTGTGTGTGTGTGTGTGTGTGTGCATGCTGTGTATGTGGAGGTCAGAGGACAACTTGAGACCATTAATTCTTTTCTTTTATTATGTGGATCCTAGAAATTAAACTCAGACTGTGAGGCTTGGTGGCAGGCATCTGAGGCCACTGAGCCCCCTATGTTTTGGGGACCAACATTCCCAGAATTTCCCAAATGAACTCCTTCTCTTTGGATCTTTTCTCAGGATCTGCTCTGGATGAGCCTCTATTTGAAGTGCTAGCTTCCCAAGAAGAGCAACAAATGGATGGCATCTTTGGTGATTGTTCTAACACAACACTGAGTGTTTTTTTTTTTTTCCTTTCTGCTACAGGACTGAAAACTACCTTTTCTAATCTTTTAACTTCTTGCCCATCACCCTAGCTTTTCCAATACTAGATCAGTACACACATCTACACAACATTACATTTAAGATTCTGCAGGAGAATGATGGATTATTTTAAAGTGGTTATTACAAACATTTGGCAAAAACTTGGATATCTAACCTAGGATTTCTTCAACATTTCAGTTTGAGGGGCAAAGGGAGTGTGGCTCAGTGGTAGAACACTTGTCTAGCATATGTTATCCCCCTAGGCTGTATTCAAGGTGGGAACAGTATAGCATCAGCTGCAATACAACCTGCATAGCAACTCCCCAATGTTCCATGTGGATGCAAATGATAAACTAAAAGAAATAATAAGAAAATCAGGAATTATCAAAGACTTGTGAAACAGATTAATGTCTACAATCTGAAAATGGGGTAAAATGCATGATACACAATATGCTAAGATGTAAAACTGCAGTTATAAAATTATCACTTAGGAAACCGAGTGGCAGAGAAGCATATGGAGCATCAGTTGGGTGATACCTTTAAGTGATAGCCTTGTGCTGATACCAACGTACTCAGCTAAGTGGTTATGAACTAGAGTCTTCACAAAAGTAAGCTATGTAAGTAGTGCAAAGTTAAGTTTTAAAAAGGTGATTATATTTTATTATTTTTTGGAAAATAGAAGAACAGATAAAAGAAACTATGAGCTGTTTTTTGTTTTTTTTCATGAAATTTCACAGGTTTGTTTTTCCATGTTGAATGTGAATTGTCTGATGGGTGCTTGGTTATCTTGGGGAGAGTTTCCTGTAGAAATCTATTCGAAACCTGATTCCCACAGCAGGCAAGATGAATGAGACAGCAAACTTTAAAGAAAAACACAGAAAATGCAGAATTCCAGAAAGTCCAGAGGACAGAGAGAAGGTTTTATGACAAGCATTTCCATAAAAAGAATCTGTGCAGCTTGGGGCATCACAGAGATAATGTGAAATCCTAACATACCATTACAGATGGCTAGAGGACAGTGGGGTCACAGATCTCTAGAGTACATTCAACTTCCTAAAGGGGCAGCTGTGATAGCTGGAAGAACACATGGCCAAGGATGAATACAGATGCCAGATGTCCTGCGATATTTTAGCCAGAATACACTGCACCCACAGAATTGCTAAGGAGAATAAGATTATCTGCTAAAGTCATCATCATGTTGGAAATAAATATAAAGAAGTATGCATCCTCCTGGTTGGCTGAAGCTTGAGAAAAGAACGCACCCCGATTTAAGCATTTTTGGCTTCACTCTTTCCAAAGAAAGAGCTATAACATTTCTTAAGTTTTTCTAATTATAGCGAGAACGGAATTACCATCAAGACAAGTAAAGACTTTTTCACATAGGGTTCAAGCAGAACCAATTTCCCCGGTGAGACCATTAAGGGTAGACACGGACATGAATGACCGTTCTGAGATGTAAATTGCATTGGGAATCCCAGGTTCATTCAGCAATAATCTGACCATTACACAGCTCTTTCCATTCGACCTCTCCTCAGCGCTGCACTTGGAATAATTCCGTGAACTCTTACAACAGTCATCTAAGGTAAATTTCACCATTTTGCCAATGAAATATTTGAACTCTGGAGAGGTATGCATAGCCAACTAGTAAGTAGTGAGGCTTAAAACCAAGCTCCAGCAGTCCAAGATCAGATTATTCTTTCTGGACCACAGTAAAATGCTGAATTTGGATAGTAACTAAGTTATCTATGGTTACATGACTGGCTTTTCTAGCAGTGCTGGGAGAGCCTGATGGGCTCACTGGTGGGTGCACAGGCTCGGACTGTCTTCATAAAGAAGGAAAGGAGTGGAGACGGAAACAGATCCAGCAAGTAGCAACGCCAGCCAAAAGAACTAGCTAGGTTAAAAAAAAAAAAAAAAAAAAAAAAAAGAAGAAGACCCATGTGTTATGTTATATTAAGTTTCTGGCCTGGTCTTTCGGGCCTAGCTCTGACATTCAGACCCACTCTCAGTCCCACTGCTGCTTAGGTCCAAATAATCACATAGACACTTGTATTAATTTTATGTTGATCAGCCTATGGCTCTGACATATTGCTAGCTAGCTCTTGCTCTTAAACTAACCCATCTTGCTGGCTGGAGCTCTGGGGATCTCACTGAATTGGGAATTACCACTGGAGATCCATTGGGAGGGGAGCTGGGCTCACTGGGGGTAGGTGGCTTTCGACTGGCATGAACAGCATGTGTAGCCTCGAGGGGTGGGATCAGACTGTGTTCCTGTTCATGGGCTAGCACCTTAAAGCCTATTCCCTGCAGAGGAACACCTAGCTCAGTCCTGACTTTGGGATGAGTGGATCGGACTTGCCTGGAGTGGATGTGCCACCCTGGGCTGGCCCACCTTGGGACATCTGGCCCTTTTGGGGGGGGGGGGGAATTGTCCCGCGCCTATTTCTCGCCCGCAAGGAAAGACGCAGTACACATTTAGGATCCTTCTGCAGTACAGCTTTAATGTATCTTGGGGGAGAGCATTTAGCTTATGGAAAACGGGGGGGGGGGGGGCAGAGAGAGGAGAGAGAGAGAGAGCAAGAGAGATGAGGGCCGAGCGGACAGGGCCCGGCGGGGAAAGGGAAAGCCAAAAAGGAGAGAGCTAGGCCCCGGCGTGGCCCGGGCTGACCGCCCGCCACGCGGCCTAGAGCCCGCGCCCGAGAGCTGGGCCGGCGTCTGTGCGCATGGCGGGGCGGAGAGAGAGAGCACCACGAGGTAGGAAGCACCCAGTTTTATGTCGACCAAACGGCCTTTGCTTTAGACGTAACATCTTCCTATAGGTTGCAGTCCAGTACCCCACATGACGCCACGGAAGAGGCTGAGAAACCAGTCTCGCGACTATTGACTCAGGCGGGTTGGCCAGCACCAGATAATAGCGCCACCTTGAGGAGCTGGAGCCAGCGGCCTCCAACAGGGGATGTATGGATGGGGAGGGTTGAGACTGAGGGCTGGCTGGGAGGGATTGGGAGGGGGATTAGAGGGATACATTAATGGAGATGACATTTTTTAATGAAAAAAATAAAATTAAAGAAAAAAGAATAACCCCCCCAAAAAGAAAACCCCCCCAAAACTAACCCATCTTGTTCAACCATGCAGCTCAGTACCTTTTCTTAGAGCAGCATAGTTGTCTTCTGCATCTGTTGGGTTCTCTGCTGTCTCTGTGGCATCTCTGCTCTGCTCTTCCTGTTTCCAGTTCTTAGTCTGGTAGCCCAGCCTATACTTCCTGTCTGCCTTCGGCTAATCAGCATTTTTATTAAACCAGTAGGTGGGACAATCATTTACAATGTAACAGAACATAGTCCCACTAAAACCATAATCTTTGGGAGTGTTAAAAGATGCAAGAAATAAATGGAGAGAGAATAGACTCATTGGTCTGAGAGTAGTGTCCACTGAGACCCAGGAGGTACAGGAGAGAGTGCCCTGCAGAGCCTGAGGGGAGTTTTTATGATTCAGAGCATGGAGGGAGAAAGATATGGTTTTGTCAGCCCAGGAAAAGTTTCTCTGGATAAACCAATTTGCTTTTCCAAAACTGCAGGGTAGGAGATAAGCCACATTGCCTGTTTTTGTGACCTCTAGGGCTCCAGGCTGTGTGGGTGAGCTGATTTCCAGGAACTGCATGGATTTCCTGGAATCTTGGGCTTGCTTTAGTCTTGAGTTTTTTTTGGGAAAGGGGTTCTTTGGGGAGGCTGCGTGTGTGTGTGTGTGTGTGTGTGTGTGTGTGTGTGTGTGTGTGTGTGTGTGTGAGTGTGTGTGTGTGTTCGTTATCTGGAGTCTTTCTTAAACACTTTGCATCTTATTTGACACAGAGTCTCTCACATAACCTGAAACTGTCTGACTCAGCTAGATAGGCTGCAGAGGTGAGGTTCTGCCTATCTCTGCCTACCCCTACCAGCACTAGGGTTATAAACACATTTTGCACATTTGCCTTTTTGGAGTTACTAAAGGTCCAAACTCATGTCCTTTCTCCAATACGGAAAGCACCTTGTCAGTTTAGCCTGGTCTAGCCAGCACAGTGGAAATCAGGACTAAAAAAATGCTCACTTTTATCTGATTATTGGAAAGGACCCCTAACTTGGTGTAGGGTAGACTCTTGATCTCAGTAAAGTATTTAACAGAAGCTGTTTGTTGATATCCTTCTTTAAAAGCCAACAGGCAGCACTGTGATAGGTCTAGGTAAGGCCTAACTAACTTTGGACATGAGTCAAAGCCTGAGAGTAGTAGGTTAATAAATCACTTTGGGGATTTTACATCATGTTTTGTATATGGGTATTGGGTAATGGTTTTATTTCTGATGCTTTGACAAAGAACCCTCACCAAAAGAAATTTAGGGAGAAAGGTTTATTTTAGCTCACATTTCCAGGTTACAGCCCATCATCTCAGGAAAGTCAATAAAAGAACTTTAGCCATCTACTCACGTCGCATCCACAAACAAGACCAGAAATGAAAGTATAAATGCTTACTGCTCAGCTAGCTTTTACTACTCTTAGAAAGTTCAGGGCCCAAACCTGGAAATGCAGACTTTTAGGTTGGGTCTTCCTACATCAATTAAGGCAATCAAGATAACCCTCCATAGGTATGTGCACTATGGCTAACCAGTTTAATTTAGATAACTCCTCCTTGAGGAGGAACCTCGACCTTTAGAACCTCTATTCTAGGTTATGATCAACTGGCAGACTAACCATCACACTGATGTACTAAGTGAGTGAGTCCTAAAGGAGGTAGGCTTCTTTTCTCTGTAGACTCTAACTTGTTTTATTTTGTTATCAGTAAAAAGAGAAAAATTAAGCAAGCATGCTCATCAAACTTGATGTACCAAAGGGGTAAATTATTTTTTTGGATGGTGACATTCATGTTTAAAAGAACCCTGCAAGTACCTAAAGAGGCCCATGTCAATTCTGGGAGGCAGTATTTGAAGAAGAAATATTGGCAGAAATAGGTAGAATGATTTGTAAACTGTGCTATGGAAATGATGAGAGATCTGGGAATGATAACATCTTATAGGTAATCCAGTATTTTTGCTGTTAGCTTAAGGAGTCAAAGCTAGATGAAGGCAGCTTCCAGAGTAACAAAACCACAAAGATGAATTGTGATATAAATGGTTATTCTGAAAAGTAGCATGCTTCCTTTCTCTGGAAACAACTGAACAGGTTCCTGTGATACAACAGTCAGAAATGCCGTTTCCTGGAACTCTGGAAAGCTAGGGTAAATGACTTTATATTCTTTTTCAATCAGAAACTTCAGATTTCTTAAAAGCAAAAAGAAAAAAAAAAGACAGATGGATAGATGCTAGACAGATATAGATAGACCCATTGGATAGATGAATGCTAGACAGATATAGATAGATCCATTAGATAGATGCTAGATATATATAGAAAGACCCATTTGATAGATACTAGATAGATATAGATAGACCTATAAACCGACATCAGAGGCTAGAAGGTGCTTTTGCTTTACACACTTAAGGAGAAACAGCATTGGCTCAAGAAGCAATATTTGGTGATCTCCGGTCAACACTTGCCATTAACAGATATAATTGAAAATACCATTCTCATCACATAGATGAGTTTTTAAAATTAGTATAGAGATTTTAGCTTTTTGAAATTTATAAAAATGAAATATAGAAATTCAGATTCCACCCCCACTGGACTGCATTGGGATCATTGCCAAAGTTTTACTTGCCATGTAACTATAGACTGATTCCTTGACTTCTGTCCTGTTCTGTTCATCTATTAGTCTAATTTTATACAACTATATCAAGTTGTCAGGAGGCGGTTCATTTGCCAAGAGTCAACTAAAGTTCAGAATTCAACTAAAGATCAGAATTCCCTCCTTCTTCATTTTGTTAGATTAAGACAGCATTCTTTAGATTAAGACAGTTCTCGGAAAAACTACACAAGAACACACTGACCATTTTACCGAAGCACATTATTGGCTCATAACACTTAGCCAAGGTTTGGCTTAAAACCCGCTCACTGACCCTCCCTTCTCCTTGCACCTGCAGCCCTGCAAAAGCATATATAAGCAGCCTGGAAAAAAAATAAAAGTTTGGCCACTTAAATAGCATTTTCATCTTGTGGTCATTCTTTGTATCTCCTGTCTCTGTCATTCCCTCCTTACAGGTGATCGGGACCCGTTGAAGTCCTGCAGGTCGGGGCATCAAGATCTTGATGGCTGTACCTTAAAAAATAGCTTAAAACTGATGGAATGTGTAACTTTGTTCTTTTCTTACAAGCCTTGGTTATTCTAGATTCTTTTTATCTACATGCGTATTTGAGTATCAATTTGTTAATTTCTATGAAAATCAGTAAAGCTTTTACTGCATTTACATTAAGTATCAGATTAATTTAAGAAGAAAGCATGTCGTTGTAGTATAAGGCTTTTAAATCATAAGCAGAATCATATTTGCAGGCCATCTGGCCGTTGCCTTGACACTTGCCAAAAGAGTCTGGTGATAGACCTTGAGCCTCTCCTTACCTTCTGTGGTGTTTTGGTCCCAGTTGTGCCTTATGGTTGGGAACCCTATGTCTATGATAGCAGAGTCAATGGTTGGCTCTCCATTAGGCCCAGGAAACAATTTGTGGGCTTCTAGGACAATCCTAGTAGTGAAAAAATACCTGTAACAATTGTTAACAGTCATCCCAAATGGGTTCGTGGGTAAAAGGAACAGTTTCAGGGAGGTTAGGAAGGTCATGGAGGTTCTCAGAGAAGGGGGTATTCTGTGAATACCAGTTATATAGATCACTAGTGGCCAATGAATAATAATGAAACTGCTGATTTCCTTCCTCATCCAGTGGTCAGGTTGGCCTCAGAGGTAGGACCACAGGACTCTGGGACTGACCCCCCCCCATCTCCATGTAGACTGAGTCAGTCCTGCCTCTTCAGTTGGGCCAAGGAATCTTCCCCTTTTCCCTGTGGGACCTGGTGGTGAAGGTCCTTCCATTAAGGACACAAAGGGAGGAGTGAATATGTCTTATTCAGGCATTGGTACCCTATAAGATCAGGGCAGAAGCTGGATTTCACCTCTTTTCTGCTGCCAACACCTTTACCTGCTAAGGCAGGAAAGGTTTAACACAAAAAGGGGAGTCTCAATCAGTCCCCACCAGGTGACTATGTATGATGCCTGATCAGGGTGGCCATTATGCAGGTGAAAAAATGATCTCCTCTACTGTGCTATTGAGCCAATGAGGCTGGCGTCAAATGTACCCTTTGGAAGACACCCAATGCTGAATGATGGACATGCTGAGCTGCAGAAAATATTAAACTTGCCTTTTTGAAGTTCAATACTATTGAGTGTCCTTTACATGGCTCAAGTGTGCTAGACATAAGTCCAGGGGTGAGGAAGGAGTCTGTCCCAGGTAGTGGTCAGCGTCAAGTAAAGCATCATTGTTGCACACAAAGACTTGAAAGTCAAGACAGGGACAGAGACAATGACAGGTGCCCAATTAGATGAATAGAGTTTTGAGTACAGAATCAACAAGCTGGAGTCTCGCCTCTACCTCCAACTAGAGTTGGGAGGGTTTAAGACTCTGAAAACAGTGAAAATGGGAGATTCCCCACCCTCCAAAAGGGATTTGGAATCCCTAAAGACAACGGGGTCCAGAACATTTTCCAGACCCCTGAAATCCAAGCTCCCCAGTGTGGCTCCACCAATTGCCTCAGAGAAAAACATCTCAGAGGATTCCATGTTTCCCACTCACAGAAGTTGAAAGTCATGGAGAAGGACAATGGACAATCAATAGAAGACAGAAATGAAGATTTATTAATTAGTCTGAAAGCCTCAGGGTTGAGGTTTGGGGGCCATGGGGAATCCTGGATGAGCCCCCAAATGTTATGCATGTGTTGTGAGACCCCCAACAAGACTACCATGGAACTGATTTTCTGATGTAAAAATGAAGGTTTCTTTTATTGGAGCCTGGGCAAGGACCTCGTCCAACATTCCGATACAGTGAATAAAGGAGGCAACCTGAGTACCAATTACAAAGGGTTTATAAAGGAAAACACAATAAGCATGGGGGCTATGTGTCTTGGTGTTTCTGGTATTAAGTAAGGGAACATAGGGTGAGGTAATCTTTTAAAATTATTGGTCAGGCTATAGTCAAGAAACTACTAACAGCTGGAAAGATGCCTGCAGAAAACCATAGGACACTGATAGGATTTTTGGCAGGATCTGGTCTTTGTTAAGTTTTACCACCATGCATCCTGTTTGACTATGTCTGGGATGTTTGCTTTGAACTCTGCTGTCACAGCACATTGTGGGGCTTGAGTTCAGCCCCCATCACCAGATGTCTTAAGATGGAAGTCTGCCGGTCCTGCTTCTTCAGTTCCAAAGGAAAATTTAGCTTTGTTATTATAAATTGAAATATGTATTTCCTTTGTCATAGATGGATGGCTGAGTGGGATGAGCCACTTCTGTCTTTTGCTGTACAATTGTCCTTACCAAAAAAGAAAAATTGTAGAACTGCTTATTGGTTGTTTAATGCAGAATTGTGAGCCCTGAAACAATATACACACAAACAATGAAAATGGACTCAACACATTCTATTTATATTTTTGTTCATTTACATACATGTGGTGTTATATGTATGTGTGTGTGTGTGTGTGTGTGTGTGTGTGTGTGTGTGTGTGTGTAACAACAATAGCCAAAGATAACCTATTAACTTGAGAGGGGGTGTGTACTATGGGAGAGGTTAGTGCATCATAATTTTATTACAATTAAAATGTTTTTTTAAACCTATTAAATTCTTTTTAATTTAAAAATGAAAAATGGAGGGACTCACACTGAACTGGCTTTCAACAATTTAGGCTATTATCTCCACCTTCTTTACTGGATCTTCCCATGAGTGAACTACTTGCTTGCCACTCTGATTAACCTGTAATGAAATACAATGAAAAAAATTTAGGGAGGAAAGTGTTTATTTGACTTACACTCCCAGGACAGGAAATAAACAGGGCAGGAACCTGGAAGCAGGAATTGATGCCGAGGCCATGTAGGGATGCTCCTTACTGGTCCTCCCCACATGGCTTACTTAGCCTGCTTTCTAATAAAACCCAGGACCACAAGCCCAGGGATGGCACCATCCACCATGGGCTAAGCCCTCCCCTATCAATTACTAATTAAGAAAATGTTCTACAGGTTTACCTTCAGCCCTGTCTTATGGAGGCATTCTCTCAGTTGAGGTTCCCTTCTCTTAAATGATTATGGTTTGTGTCAAGTTGACCTAAATCTAGCCAGCACACACAGATTCGAGGCAGATCCTTTCAATTTGTCTAATGTGACATTGAATTAAGATTAATAACAAGACCTCAGGGGCTAGTCTTCAGTGGTGAACTCTTCCCTCCTTCCTAGGCTACTGGACCCAACAGGCAAAACCTTCAGCTTTCAATCTTTTATAATATTGGCATTTTAGAGCATAAGTCAGTTGTACAGAATGGTTTTTGTTTGTTTGGGTGGTTGGTTTTCGGAGGTAGGGTTTCTCTGTATAGCCCTTGCTGCCCTGATTTGTAGACCAGGCCTTTAACTCACAGAGTACAGCCTGTCTCTCCCTCCTGAGTGCTGGTATTAAAGGCTGGTTTGTACAGAAAGTTTTTAAGCCTACTTGTTTTGAGGGGTTCTGCTACACACAACTTTCAAAGAAGAAACTCTCGTTACATGTCTCTAAATGTAAAGATATAGGGAATGTAAAGATGTAAATGGCCATCTATAGACAGCATAGATAACTTTAAAAGTTCAATATTTAAGCAACTCATCAACAAGGCTGCTCTTTTGTGGGCATTATTGTTTTCTTCTCCAGATACCCTTTTGTTTTTACTTGTACATACTGCTTATTTATTTTTGTATTCTAGTTGGATACTTGTGGATCCCCTCTTTGGATTGGAATTTCAGACTATATCTTATTCTTTTCCACTTCCTTAGCAGGTACAGCGTTGCTTAATGATATTTTTACAATATGAGATGCTACTTAGAAACTGCTACGCTAGAATAGAGGATTCCTGAAATAGGAGATAAAATATCTCAATAATGAACTAATGATTCAGGTCTGGAAAGATGGCTCAGCAGATAAGAGAACTGGTTCTTCTTCCAAATGACCCAAGTTTGATTTCCAGCACATACATGGCAGCTCACAACTCCACTTCCAGGGAATCCAATGCCCTCTTTTGTCCTCTAAGGGCACCAGACATAAATGCACAGACATTGTTATGATATAATTGGGAGAGGGTAGCTGTAGCTGGAAGATGAAAGCCAGGGGGCCCCAGGCTCATGCAGGTAGTCAACACGGGTGGGAGCCGAGGAAAGAGACAACTTTTATAGGCTGCACTCATGTGAGATTTCCTTAGAGTAAAGGGGAAAGAGAGAAAGATAGGGGGAGGGCTAGAGACGCACACAACCTCTAGCAGGAGGAAAGGGGAAAAGGTGGAGGGAGGGGCCTTTTCTTAAGGAAAGTTTAACATGAGACGCTGGACAGGCCAAGTTATTGCTTCTTAGCCAGGACTCCAGGAAGTGGGTCAGAACTCTAACAGACATGAATATATGAACACAAGCAAAACACACATATACGTAAAATAAATATCAAAAATTAAAAGTATCTAGTAGCTAAGATTAAAAAAGAGGATTTTTTAAATTACTAATTATTCCACCTATGTCTTTAACATGGGTTAGAGTGATCCCACCTTTTGGGAGTGATCACTTAGCCAAAGTGATTGAACCAGTCCAACTGGAATGTTAGATTCCCACCCAGATCAGAGATTTCTACTCTCTTGACCAACAGTTGTTTACTCTAGCAAGATTAATGATCTAATGGTGTCTTCATAGGGTGTCCTGTTTGTTCCCATCAAGATCTCACACTGAAGTCCAGGCTGGCTTTGGATTTCTAGCAATAATCATCCTGTCTCCGCTTCTGGAGGGCTGGGCTTATAGGCATGAGCCACCATACCCACCCACATTCTGCTGTGCTCTGCATTATTGGTGTGGATTTTAGTCTGAAAAGGCAATGGCTGGAGCAGTGGCTGTGCCTCTTTACAGTGAATTGTACAGAGATGCATGGATAGCTGTAGGAAAAAACAAAAGTAGCTTATTAAAAAATACAGAGCAGCTAGGGACTGTGCCAGACCTTGCCCGTGGCCTAGGTCCAAGACAGCAAAGGGTGTGTATGTGTGGCAGGGGTTATATGAACCTTTAAGGGTCATCTTCATAGTACCCGTCTTTTCTACGCTTGTATAACAGATTTTTTTTTTTGGCTGCTCCCAAGGCTGGATGAAGTCTAGAAGGCTAAAGCAATATTTTCATTTCAGCCTTTTGTATGCTAATGTCTGCCTTCACCCTGTTCCCCATTTTGCTTCAACTGGGCCCCACAACAATAGTAAATCATGTCATTTGTTCATTTTTCATGGCTTTCCCCCCTAAATTATCCTAACCCAAATGTGTACTCTATGCACACATTTGTCCTGCTGCAGAGTCTTCCAGATTCTGACCTCATTGCCCCTCACTGTTTCTGTTTGTTTACTACACCTCCATAGTGACCTTGCCTTTGGATTTAGCCCTTTTAAAAATCTTCCAGCCTCACCCTGTGCGATCTATCAGTGCTGATTTGGGAGTTTTCTACACTTCCCCCAATTCTCTCTTAGTTGCATTTAAAAAGAAAACTTAGCTGGCTGAGAGAAATTGCTATTGAGATTCGTGGAAAGTTTAGCAACGGTTCTGGCTCCACAGGCTAATTTAGCAATATTTATTAGGCCTGGGCTTCTTTCTCTTTTGGGTGATCCCTCTCACATAATAGCAGGATGGCCACTAACAGGAAGTTTTGCATACAGAAAGATTAATTACTCATCTTGAAAGATAATGTATTTGTGAATTTCTGAGAATTCCTGGAAAGAACTATGTCCCTAGAGGCTGATGGGTGGATTATAACTACAGTGGTGTGGAAGAGTTAGAATACCACCAATCCAGGACCTAATTTACCTTGTCTTAAACCGGCTTTAGCCTCCTCAACAGCCATTCCTTGCCCACCTCCATGTCAAAATTAACGTCCTGCGACTAAAGAAAAGCATTCTTGGACTCTATCAATGTCATAGGTGAATGGCTTCCATCAATGTAAAAGCTAAGCATGTCATCACATAGCATCTGAGACCCAAGGAGAGATTCCTTCATCTTGCATTTGTAACCATCTCTCTGATGTGTCCGCTAATGTAGTCTAAAGTTACCTTGATTCATAACTTTCTTTGCTACTATAAAACTTCATGACACTGCTTCCATGTGAGAAGAGGGGATTTGTGGGAAACCTATCATGTTTCCAGGCCTTGATCACTCAAATTTGACTCTAGAATAGACTCTTTTTCCCTTTAAGGTGAGAGTTGTGTTTGTTTGTTTGCATTGACATTCCCTTTACTGTTCTGACACAAACCTTTAGAATGGATTTCAGTAGATGAGCTTGAACTATGTGCCTCTCTATCTTTCAACCAATTCCGTGGTCTCCTTTAGGGCATATGTTTGGGAATTCTAGACGGAACTCATGACTGGAACTATTTTGACCTACAGATTTGGTCCTGTGGATTCCTGATGTGTTCTGTTCAAGACACAGTTCATTGTGGTGTTGAGCATTTAGGTTGGGGCAGAGAGGACTCTGCAAGGACTTTGCTCAAAGACTTACAAAATTAGCATATGAATATAGCCAACTGAAGAGAAGGCTGGAGGATTTTCAAAACACAGCCTCTGGTGTTGGCACAGATACACTTCAGAATGTTCCAAGGTGACCTAGGGCTTAATATAGTACTAAAGTGCTTGTGTCTGAGAGCAAATTTAGTATGCTAATAACACACATCATTTATTTGTAGAACTACATGTAAAGAGCATGCTTGAAAAATCCCATACTGTGCAAATGTGCCGAAACGCGAGCTATGTAACATGAGACCCCCCAACTCTACCTATAATGGTACTAAGGAGACTAAAGTCTCTCTTTGCTGGGCCCACTTATTCTCTTGGAAGTGTTTCTCTTACTAATAGTCTGCTTCTGTTGCAGTGTGTGTCTCTGCTCAATACCTTGTTCCAGGACACAGATGTGCCTTGACGCTACCCACCATGCACCAAACATCAATATCAGTGTTAGGAAAACTGAACTAAGAACTTTGAAAGGTTCAAAAATAAACAAACAAACAAACAAACAAACAAACAAATAAATAAACAAACAAACAAACAAACAAACAAATAAATGAATAAATAAATAAATGAATGAATGAATGAATGAATGAATGAATGAATGAATGAATGAATAAATAAACAAACAAATGAACAAATAAATAAATGAATAAATAAAAATAAAAATAAAAAATCAGGCACCAGTGTTAAGGGAATCAATTCTATGGACTATTTCTCTTTAATTTTTTGTATGCTTTTGTTTCATATATGGGTTTGTGGCACAGAGTGGAGACTGAGGGCTGTACTATCTAAACTAGCATATAAACATGCAGCTTGCAGAGAAAGTCAGGAAGCCCTTCTTCACTGAGGTATCTTTTGGAGCATGCTCGAGAAAATTGCTGAGTATGCAGATGGAGGAGGAGGAGGAAGCTACATAAATGTCCTGTAGAAGTGCATGCAACACGTGGCCCAAAATTTTCTGGGCTTTCTTAAGACTCCCCCCCTCCCAGCTCACTAGCTACTTCCTTTCATAGACAGCCTTTCCCATCTTAATTATGAATGTTTATACCTCTATTTTTATTCTATCTACTTCCAGCCCGTGACCCTGGAACATTCTTTACTCTGACACAAGAGCCTGGAATTGGTGTCCTCTGAACACAGGTGCACATCGTGTTTGTTTCTCTCTGTCCCTCTCTGCTCTGGGTTCCCCCAGATGCTTGCTGTGCCTTCTCTGACACTCTAAGCCTTTTCACGCTTTTTCTGAAGCATCTCCTCACTTCTGCCATGCAGGGGCTTGCTGACCATCACTGTTGAGCTTTCTCAGATCCGGACTCAAAAAGCCAAAACTTTCTTTCTCCTCTTCTTCCCTCCTCCTGGCAGCTGTCAAAACTCACAGCTTTCCTGCTCTGCTGCTTTTCTCTTAAACTTTAGTGAAATTGTCCTTGTTCAGGTGGAAGCTCCACCTCAGCCCCTGAGTGTAGTATGAGGTTTCTGGCCCGGACTTTTTGGCCTAACGTCAAGGTTTAGGACCCGCTGACCTGCAGACCTGCAGACCCGCAGACCCGCAGACCCGTAGACCCACAGTCCCACAGAGACACACAGATGTTTACAATTGTTTTAGGCTGAATAGCCTAAGGCCCAGGCATATCACTTGCTAGCTCTCTACCCTTCATCTAACCCATGCCTCTTGTTCAGCCATGGGGCTCAGTACCTTTTCTTAGAGGAACATAGTTGTCCTCTGCTTCTTTCGGCTTCTCTCTGGCGTTCTGCTGTGTGCTTCCTGCTCTCAGAGTTTTCTTAGTCTGGTAGCCCCGCCCACACTTCCTGCCTGCCTATGGCCAATTATTTACAATGAAGCAACACAATACCCCTATACCTGACAATCTGGAATGTTCTGATGGAAGCCCCACCTCCCTCTGCCCAGACCCTGCCCATCAGAAAATCCTACCAAACATGGCTCCTCCCCTAGAGATGTCCAAATCCATTCCATAGGATATTAAAACTGAACCCCTGAAAACAAACAGTGTTTTTGTTTGTTTGTTTGTTTGTTTTGATCGCTTTTCCCCATCTCCTCCCTGAGGATCTGGAAAACTATCTAGATTTGGTCTGATTTGGATTGTTGCATCATTGGAAAGGCTTATTAGGGTGCAGAAACTTTTCAATCTTGAAGCTTCCTTCCAAGTCTGCTTTCATATTCTATTACTAATTAGACAAAGAGCTCAAAAGGAACCAACCCTAGATTCCCTGGTAACAGACTTAGCAAGAGGATCAAGTGATGTTCTGTGTAGACTATTCTATAAGCTTGTGTGTGGAAACTAATGGGTGAGTGTGACAGGATGGACGAGGACAATAGAGGTAGGTAGTATTGATCCCATCACAGTTTAAAGTCAAATTTGAAGCAAGCTTTTATTAAATAGTGGCTAACAACCACATGGTGGCTCACAGCCATCTATAATGAGATTGGGTGCCCTCTTCTTGCCTGCAGGCAGACACACAGGCAGAACTGTAAAATAAATAAATAAATAAATAAATAAATAAATAAATAAATAAACAAACAAACAAACAAACAAACAAATAATGAATGAATGAATGAATGAATGAATGAATGAATGAAAGAAAATCCGTAATTTATATCATTTTCCATTAGGTCTAATCAGGAGCAAGCATACCTGATGTATCTCCAGCCTGTAAACCTCCTGTCCACATGTGATCAGGCACATCCAGTACAGATAGGTCAAACAAACTTGTTTATGGGATTGAAAACCATGTGCCTTTATATCTCCCATAAACGTTAGCCTCCAGCATTTCAGGGACTATCTATCTGTCCTTAGGCAAAGAGCTTTCAGGTCAGAGACATTTTTATATCATGGATCTCTAAGGCTTAGTAATTAAAACTTAAAATGTAACTTCAGCTCTCACAGGTAGCACTCAGGGAATGTTTAGGTTTTATTACTTTAGAGAAACCAACTCTGACAACTTGGAGAAATCCACATACTTTGTAGACACATTTGTGTCTGTCAGATATTAAATAGAAAAACTTCATATAAAATTGTTCCTTGATGGTCAGTGAGATGGCTCAGTGGGTAAGGGTATGCTCTGCCAAGCCTGACAGCCAGAGTTTGATTCCTGGAGTCCACAAGCTAGAAAAAGAGAAATGGCTCCTTCCAGTTGTCCTCTGACTGCTGATTTCCATGGGCACATGCTCCATGACACATGTGGATCTGCCCCATCTCTCCTACAAACATATGATTTCTGAAAAGGAGAAAATGCATTGATTCCCTGAGATAAGTTGGGAGAGGAATGTGTTATTGGGAGCTAAAGCTGGAAAATGGGGCATATGTCTGTATTTTTCTGCATATGTATAAATAAAATTTTCAATAATAAGTAACAATTATAATAGTAATATTCTGCATCATCATTATGGAGTGGATTTCAAACAAAAGACACTACCCTCAAAATATGGCCATAGGAAGCCAAAATAAGCCACTCTAAAACTTTCTTCTTTTTATTGAGCTGTTCGAGCTCTTTATTTTGAAAAATGGTAAATACTGAAGCAGTTCTGAAAATAGAGTAGAAATCAACCTTTGTAAAAGAAAGTTAGTTCTGAACAAAAGCAAATATCCACTGACTTGTGTGTGTCCTCTCTTTACCAAGAAAGGAAAAGGACTGTGGTGGGATCAGGAACTATTATGCAAGACCTAGAGGTATGGCTTTGAGGTCTTGAAGACCCCTGTACAAGACGTGGCAAGCTGCAGTTCCCATTCCTGTTTGTTCCTGGCATTCTCAGAGGAAGAATCACTGCTGCTACCACATGGGACACTTCAATCCTCCAAGAATTGCCCCAAGGTTCAATTTTGTATCAGTGAGTGTTTCATATAAATTCCTTAATAAATATTAATTATTTTATATAGTCAATTGCCAATAAATAATTCTTACTATATCTGGTGCCCAACATGATGCAGTTTATTTGAGACTGCTGGACCAGATCTTGGGGCTAGACTGGGCCAGAAACTTCATACTACAAAAGACTACTAAAGTTCCTAGTAATTCTTAGACTAGAGAAGACACAGGTTTAAATCTGCATATAAGCCTTCAATGTGTTTGTTTCTCAGTTTTTATTTATTATTCACATATTGTACTTTAGATGAGTTTAACATGTGTGTGTGTGTGTGTGTGTGTGTGTGTGTGTGTGTGTGTGTGTGTGTGTGTGTATAGGGAGAGGCAAACATACATTTGTGGAGTCAAATCTCTTTTTTTGTCTTTATGTGGGTTTGAGGAAGTCAGGCTCAGGTTGCCAGGCTTGCAGAGAAAATGCCTTGACAGACCCACCGTTTTGTCTTTTCACACAGGACTCCTGTAGTTTAACTTGAGTAACTACGCAACCAAAGATGACACTGAACTCCTGATCCTCCTGCCTCTGAGACTGCAGGTCTATGCCACCATGCCTGGCTTAACCTGCCTTTTGTTGCAGAGATTTATCTCACACAGGAAAGAGAGAGACACAATCAAATTGTATGAGTTCCCAGGCACCAACTGTGACAGAAAACAATTGATTTGAATTTTATATAACAGAGAAGGGAAGAATCCACATTGTCATAAGAAGTTTCTGGCCTGGAATAGCCCCAAGATCTGGACCAGCAGTCCCAAAGACCCAAAGAAATACACAGAAGGCTTATAGTAATTTCATGGTGATTGACCTATGGCTCAGACATATTCCTAGCTAGCTCTGTCATCTTAACTCAATCCATTTCCATTAATCTGATTAGCCATGTGGCTTGGTACCTTTTCTCAGAGCAACATGGTTGTTTTCTTTCCTCTGTGTCTGCTGGCATCTCTGCTGGTGTCTCTGCTCTGCTCTTCCTGTTCCCAGAGTTTTCTTAGTCTGGTAGGCATGACCACACTTCCTGTCTGCCTTCTGGTCAATCATCTTTTTATTAAACCAGTAGGAAGGACAAATATTTACAATATAACAGAATATGATCCCACTACACCACATGAGATGTAGTTATTTCAGAAAAGAATTGTGCTCTGTTTGAGTCTAGTGAAAAATAGCTAATTACTCCAATCTGTTCTGTTAACTTTTTCTTAGCTGAGAAGTCCAATCTGTGAGAAAAATGTAATTTACTAGATAAAATAACCTCAAGACCCAACCTGCTAATAATTCTTCAGGTAATTACAAACAGCTAAACAGGACATGTTACATGGGTGCACCTATTGTATTTAAAACTACATTATTATAAATATAAAGAAGAAGTCTAATAAACATTTTCTTGGTTAGTTTTTTTTCTCTCACATCTGCCAGTGCCGGTGTGTGTGTGTGTGTGTGTGTGTGTGTGTGTGTGTGTGTGTGTGTGTGTGTGTCGGTCTGTCTGTTTGTGTGTGTCTGTGTGTGTCAAAACAATCATTATCATGAGTGGGCAAGGTCTACATATCTCTGGCAGAAATGGTGTTTGTTACTGAAATGCAGGAGGATATTTTGGAAAGCTGGAGAATGAAGGAAACTACTTCATCCCATAAATCTTGGCCCCGAGTCATCAGTTTGAGTTTCCTCATTCAAACAGAGAAAACATCTTTAATCATGCAAATATTTGAAAACTGCGAGTTTGTCATTATTTGGTATTTGGGAGACAATTAAAATGGACAGGTTATGATTGATTAATACAGGAATAATGGATTAGTTAAAGGATAGTTGTTTTTTGTTCTGTCTTTATATCAACATTCCATCAACAGGAATGAAGAAAATGGCATACCTAGACTCCAGCTCCTTGTGAAGGCAATTAGCCAGCATAAAAGAATGTGAGGTAAGGTGAACTAATACTAAATAAATCAAGTTGATTCTTTCCCTGCATTTATCATTAGCAATTCTCATAAGTCATTTTTATTATTTTGTGCTTTTATATTAGACCTGGGTGTTTGAAGGTGAAATGTTTCCCATAGGCTCAGACATTTGAACACTCGGTCCCCAGTTAGTAGTACTGTTTGGGGATGTTTAAGTGGTGTGGCCTCACTGAAGGAAGTAAGTTACTGGAAGTGAGTTTTGACATTAAAAACGCCTTGCTACTGGCAGTTTGCAGTCAATCTTTCTCATGCTCCTAGAGCGAAAGGGAGATCCCAACTTCCTGCTTGTATTTTCATGCCTGCAGCCATATCTCCCTGCTGCTGCAATGGACTCTGATTCCTCTGAAACCGTAAATATAGATAATTTCTTTCTTCTATACATTGCCTTAGTGTTTTATCACTGCAACAGAAAGCGATGGATTTGGAAGGCTGATCCCCAGGCACACAGCTAAGAATGCTGATGTTATCATTTAATAATCTGGTTCTAACCATCAAATTGATCAGTTTTTATGCTCCTAGAACCTAAGGTGTTGAACCTCTCATGTTTATTTCCATTAATCTATATCACCATGAAGTAATTTTTAGACCAACCCCTTGATGATAATACTGGGGGACATAAAGGGAATAAGTTAATATTAGATTCTCCTGAACTAATTATTAGTTACCATGTGAAGTTTAAGCCATATGATCAGTATATTTGACATTAAGACTTGGGGTTTTAGCTCTTGTAAAGAAAATACTTTAATGTTAAAAAGATTCACCAGGCATATAAGTATTATTGAATTCTCATGTGTGCTGCTCAGTTTCTATAAACTTGACCCAAATTTAGACATATCCAGGAATAATAAATCTCTACTGAGAAATTGTTTGCATCAAATTAACCTACGGCCATCTCCTATAAAGGATTCTCTTGATTGATAATTAATGTAGGAGAGCTTAGTCCACTGCTGTCCTTGGGATGTGTAAGAGGGGTAGCTGAGCAGGGGTGGGAGGCAGTTAGTAAGCAACATTCCTCAATGGCTTCTGCTTCAAGCTCCTACCTTGAGCTCCTGCCTTGACATTTCTAGATGAGAGATTGTGAAGTATAAGATGACATCCTCCCCCAAGTTGTTTTGGGGTAGTGTTTCACAAGTAACAACAAGCCAAGTAGGACAGAATTTGGCACCAGAAGAATGGGGTATCACTATGACAGATGTGACCATGTTGTTTATGAATGATTGGATAAGGGCGTGGAACTTTGGATTGTAAAAGCTATAGAGTTATCAGAACTTAGTGAGCTTTTCTGTGGGCACGAGAGAGAGAGAGAGAGAGAGAGAGAGAGAGAGAGAGAGAGAGAGAGAGAGAGAGAGAGAGAGAGAGAGAGAGAGAGAGAGAGAAAGAAGAGAAGAGAAGAGAGAGAGGCAATGGAAGCCCGACTTGTGAAGTTATAGAGGTCCACTGGAAAGTCTCAAATATTCTATTGGCTGAGCAGAATTATATTATGTTTTAATTACAAATCTATGGAACTAAAGCTTTTGCTTTACTGGGATAATGGGGATAATGGATTTTGATCAGCTGGAGTTTAAAAATTAGCGGTGATTAATAAAACACCAGTATTACACAGGTGAAAACTTTTGGGAAGTGTTTCCTCAGGAACAATACACAAAATCTGTGGTCCAGAGAAGCTCAAGAATACATCTCAAGTTGGCAGTGAATTTAGTAATGTGTATGACACTCCAGTATGGTAATTCTTTTCAAAGCATGAAGGGATCATAGAAAGAAACAAAAGCTTGGAACCATATGGAGGGCCCCAGAGATATCAGGAGGCCACTGGTAAAAAGCATTGATAGAAACGCACCCCCACCTATGATTTACGGAGATACTAGGACCCTGAGATGACTTCAACAGCCATGTGCCATGGAGGGGATGTGTACCTATCAGACAAGCTGTGTTTATGCGCATGGATGACAGAGCTAGAGAAGTAGGGTGCTTCAAGTCCTTTGGAGCCCAGAAATCCATGAGGAAGTCCTAGATGTCAAACACTGAACTATTTTACATTTTTGTGATTTGCTTGTTTGTTGTTTGTTTTGTTTGGGGGTTGTTGTAACTACATCCTGGTTCTTTTTTTTTTTTTTTTTTTGAAATAAGAAAGTATAAAACTTATTTTGGATTTTACAGGCTCCCAGTTAAGAGACTTTGGATTTTTTTTATTTTTAGAGAGAACTTGGACTTTTAAATCCTTGAAATTTTTAAAAGACTATGAAACTTTAAAAAATTGGGCTGTAGTTTATAATGTGATTTGAACATGAGATCTGGAGGACCAAAAGAGGATTGGTTTTGGTTTAACAGCTATGTGTTTATGTCCGGCTGGCAAATGATGGCTGTGCTGGTTGGTTTTTATCGACTTGACACAGACCTAGAGTCACCTGAGAAGAAAGAATATTACCCGAGGAACTGCTTCCATCAGACTGACCTATGCGCATGTCTGTTGGGCATTTTCTGGAGAACTGAACTGAGAACTGATGTGGAAGGGCCTCTCCCAGTGTGGGCGGTGCCATCCCTGGGTAGGTGGGATTGTATAAGCTGAGTCAGAGGAAGCAAATCTGTTGATGCTGTTCCTTCATGGTTTTTGCCTCAAGTTCATGTCTTAACTTCCTGCCTTGGTATCTCCCATTTGTGGATGTAACATGTAAGATAAAATAAACCCCTTTTTCCAAGGTGACTTTGGACAGTGTTTTATCACAGCAACAAAAGTCCAATTAGAACACCTTGTTTCAAAATAATAAACACTTCCCCAAAATACTCCAAGTATTAAATCAATAAATTAACATCTTCTCTGGGATTTAAAAGTTAAATGTTTTCTTTTGCACTAGTATTTTGGTCCCCAAACACTGCATGTCACTCCGGAGCAAAGGCTGACTCAGAAACAAGTCTGTCCAACGTGATGTCACTGAGAGTTACTGAGCGCAGTCTTAAGACATGCACTTTAGAATGCAGTGGTCCAGAATTCCAGTGATGCTAATGAGATACACCCCACACCACCCAACAGAAGAACACATAAGGAAGTGAAAACAAGGAAGGAAAATGTATTCTCAGGGAAGATGTAGGCTAAAGGCTAAAACACAAAAAATCTCTAGTTTCAAGTAACAGGAACAGAACTGGAGCCAAATTCTTCCTCTAGATGGTATCTGGCATCGCTTTCCTGCCATGTGCAGTGAGATCCACAGGCAATGCCATCTGATACTGAGTGTTAGCTGCTGACATGACCCACCACTTACTCAGAGGCTAGTGTCATTGTGGATGGGGCATGGCTTTCATTTTCTATATTGATGGTTCTTCATCAGGTTACATGATAAACCTCCTTGAAGCGTGGGTTTGTGTTTCCTAACAGCATTAGACAAACATTCACAGTGGTAACACAAAGATAAATCAATAGTAAATTAAATTTAGGTATGCCATCTGCTGCCTTTAATGACAGCCCACAGGACACTGATTGGGCATGAATGTACAAGCCGTTTTCTTTTATTGCTGGGCTTATGGCAAATGTTATCTGAATGCTCATTCATGGTGTCCTTCTTCTGGGGGAAATAGAATTCAACAAAAGTGTATTTTTTAGTTGTGAGGGTTTAACTTTAATAAAAATAATCCACAACAGAAGAAAAGCCAGCATGTCCTCATTTCTCCAAGTGCAACATCTCGACAGGTGTTAAAATTTCATCCACAAAGAGGTAAATTGGTTCATGTGCAAATGTAAGCAGAAGTATAAACGGCCATGTTAGGCTTCTATAATTTTTTATCAGCATATGATAAGTTGTGACTAATACTTTATGACTAACATAATATGACTAATAGTTATCCCGAATAACAACGATTAGTCTCTTGAAACTTAGTCCTAAGGATGCTCTTGATTTTTTCTAAGAGTAACTCTTGAAGTCATATCTTTTCTTAGTGGGTTCTTTAAGAAATTATGTTTTCATGGGATGAAGACATGACTCAGTTGTAAGAACACTGCAAGGGACCCATGCTTAGTTCCCAGCACTCGTGGCCAGCAACTCTCAGTTTTTTGTAATTCCAGCTCCAGGGGATCTGACACCTGGCGGCTTCTACAGGCATTCACACACACACTTGTATAAACTCACACAGACATCAGTCCACACAAGTGAAAAATAAATCAAACTTAGGCTGGAGGGAGAAATTTCTCAGTGGTTAAGGGCATGAACTGCTCTTCCAGAAAACAGGGTGGGGAGGTCTAATTCCTAGAATCCATGTGGTGGTCCACAACCATCTATAACTCAAGCTCCAGAGGGTCTGGCATCTTCTGGCTTCCATGGGCACTTACACAGATGGCAGACACCCAAAATCAAATTCAAAAACCATTTTAATTATGTTTTTCATATGATTGTGAGAAATTTTCTTCTCTGCTTACTTTTAATTGACAGAATATGATTATATATGTGCATATGTATTTATGGTATACAACATGATGCTTTGATAAAGGTACTTTGTAAAATGTCTAAATTAAGCCATTTAATCAATGCATGATCTCACATAATGTTTTTGTGGTGAGAACACTTAAAATGCATTATTTTAGAAATACTTATGTATATACCATACTGTTAACTTCCCAGTTGCCATCACAATATCCCCTAAAGCGATTGAACTTATTTTTCCTGCCTAACTAAAACACTGACTCATTTAATACACATTTTAAAATATCAAGTAATGACAAACATCATAAAAAATCTCAAAATCTATATTTTGTAATGTTCATTTTGAAGAGAAGCAACATATACATTCTTATTTGAAGTATGAATTTTCAAAATAATGCATTTCGGTGTTATCATTTGTATTTTGATATTGATGCCAACCTCGTTATTCGACATTTGCTCATATTCAGTGGTTACCAGGGATGATAGACTGCTTCCAAGGACCTTTGTAGGGTTTTTCAGTGCACAGTATAAACCGAGTTCTCTATTTCTAAGACTAATAAAGTTTTAATGATATATGCATCCAACAGATGGGACAGAGGGCTGTCTTGGAAGCAGGCAATGGAAATCAACCTTTAGTTGTTTATATGAGGTTCTCACCCAAGTCAATAAAAGGTCATTTTCACACACGATTTAGTTCAGATTATAACATGCTGTAAGGAGTAGCTACTTTGGGTCCCATAGGCATAAGACGTTTGATCTGACAGATTGCATTTCTTAACCAAAACAAATACAGGAGTAAGGTACAAACTGTGGACAAGAGCAGGGTTTCAGAAGCACAGCCAAGCATGGACCGGAAGTGATTATCAACATCTGTGGCAGAAATGTTGATTTAAACAATTCCCCGTGCCGGTGCTATATGCTTCTGTTTGTCTCTTCCTGGTTTTCATTCCTTCCCACGACCTCATGGAAGTGAGACACTACCCGTTTACAAAATAATTTGTTTGTTTGTGTTTCATCCCTAGTACTTTGTCTTCAAATAGTCATTAAACTAAAATGTTCACAAAATTACTACTACAGGAACGTGTTTTTAAATGCCAGATGGCTGGATATACAGTCCGTTCTGCTTTCAGAGTCAGGTGCACAGTTAAGGTCTGGAGACGTACGACAGGGACCCTTCATTCCGCTTGATCACAGCAGAGGTGTTCTGTTTGATACTGATGGGGTTTAAAGAGGCCTAAGACGTAACCTGAGCATAGAACAGGCTCCTGATAAAAGATAGGAGCAGAAGCTGGCAGGAGTTTGCACTTTCTTCCACTTACTAAATAAATTGTTGATGATTTATATATAATAGCATACAAGTATTTGTGGATTTAAATATAAAATGAGGGAGCAGTATTTTGACATGCAATATTGCATGCAATGCTGGGTACTCTAAATGTGGCTGGAACAGATACATGGCAAATATCCAGAACAGATTCACATTCTCACTCTGTTTAACCATTACATCCCCAAGGTAGGAACGTCAATTCCACATACTATGAATATATGACAAATTAGGAGATTACAGTAATGGATATGTTAATGCTGGGCTTCTCTAAAGTTTCTCAGCTTCATCTCTTGTGAAATTTTCAACCAAATAATTCTTTGCATTTGGGGTTTGCTGCAGTAAACAGCATCCCCAATCTCTATCAATTAATCTGAGCAGCGGCTCCCTTTCATGTCACCACCTCATGTTATTCTATTTGCTTTTATAAATAAGAACCCAAAGCCAGATGTTCTGGAAAAGCTGAAATATCAGAGAGACAGAGGAACAGGGCTGAACTCTTGCCTCATCTCCCTCCACCCAGCTATCATATGTCCTGTTCAACTTTCCTAGAGCTAGGATTAAAGGTGTGTGCCACCACTGCCTCGCTCTGTTTGGCCTGGAACTCACAGATATCCACAGGGATCTCTGCCTCCTGAGTGCTGGGTCACTACTTCTTGACTTTCACCACTAAATTTGTGTGTGGTTTGGCTGGCCTCACTTTATTAAATACACACCTTTAATATTATTAAATACATAAATAAATATATCACCACATCAAGCTGTGACTCAAGCAGCTCCATCACCATCCTCAGAAACCCATGAAAGCATTAGGACGATATTAGCAAAAACTAGGCCCTTAAACACCAAAACAGAGAGGATGTTTGCTGCAGTAGCATCCTCTCTGTGACTGGGCAGAGCAGAGGGACCAGTGGTCTTGAAAGTGGTGGTAGTTTGGTGAGGTGAGTGGAGTAACTGTACCTGAAGCATGGCCCCCTGACATAAGGTTGAGACAGGACCCACCAGAAAGCTACAGCCATTGGCCTCAGAGAAGATTGACCACTAAATCTCCTTGAGCAGAGGGAACTTGGTTTCTTTGAAGTCTCTTGATTTCCATTCTCCCTGAGAACAATCAAGCATTTCCAGTCTTCCAGGGACACTGTTCCAGGCACAGCCCAGCTGTGCCTAAAAGCTGTGATAATAGTTAATGGGGCTTATGCTTTGTCACTGCGCTTGAGTCCCCTGGGCTCAGCTCCCCCACTCCATCCCAGATGAAGACAAGTTTCACAGGGAATAGTAAGAACTGTTTATCTGCCTGTGTTTCCTTCTACTTCAATTAGACTTTTACACCCCAATGGACAGAGAAGGACTGCTTCTCAGCAGCTTTTCTTTCTCAGGATCCACAGAAGCCTGCACAGGCAGGAAACACTCTTGTGTTTGTCCTTCCATCTTCAATGCAGATTTATCTTTATCTGTCTTAGTTTTTAAAATAATATCCACATAGTGACCCAATCTGGACTTGAATCGCGTTACCTAAATTGGCCTGGAACTCATTATGTAGCCCAATCAACCAGCCTTGATAGTGGGAGAGATTCTCCTGTCTCTGCCAACTAAATTCTAAAATCACCCTGCCCCTCCTTCCTACCAAGAAGAGCCATCTTCAATGACATGGTGAGAAAGAATAAAACCTAGGAAGAGAAAAACAGAAGCAGACAAGAGTCAGATTAACCACTGAAGACAATTTTAGACTCATAGGAAGGAGTGCTGGAGGAATCTATAGTTACAAATTTTTCTAGCTCAGTTTTAGAACAGAAAAGTATTTTCTAATTATGGTGGTGGTTATGTTGTTTGTTCTATAAGTCATTGTATGTGAAATGAAGGGCTGAGTAGGAAGCCTCACATGTGTTAAAGATCCTGTAAGGCTGACTGACTAGAGCTCCTGTAATTGTGGAGAGCTACAGTATTATAGGCTGGGAGCCAAGTTATCTGGGGCTGTCTATCTTTAACTCCCATAATGACCATCTATTGTCAGTGTTTATATTTACCTGAAAACCTTGAGGTCCTTTTGGAATGTGTAAACAGACCCCCAGCTTCCATCTGTCCAAAGAATGTCATCAGATGATGTCAGAGGCCTATTAACAGAATTCCCAGTTTTTTCTTACCTTCTTTTCCCACTAATGTATTTTAAAAGAATCTTGATTCGTGATTGCTCTGTTACTTACTACAAAATCTCATGAAACCTCTATGTTGGAGCATGGATTTGGGAGCAGCCTAGATCTGTATTTCATGGACCTGTTAATCTATCTTTGACCCCTATGAGGCAAGCCTGTTTCTGTATCAGCTCTTAAAGAGGAATAGGTTTCATTTGGCATATGCCTTAATCTTGTCCATCCCCGTCCCCACAGACACCCCTCTTCTTTTGCACCCTATTCATTTCTGACTCTTCTAAAAAGTTCTTCTCTCCTCCCCTCCCCTTCCTAACCCCTCCCCTCCTCCTCTTCCCTTCCCCTTCCCTCCCCTCCCTTCCACATGTATCCTATTACCTTCTCCCACTAGGCTACCTTTAGAGCTTCTAGATCTTTCTCTTAGTTGTTACTACTAAAAACTTACTATTCCTTTTTGATGATGCTGTAAAGCTGGAATTCAAAGACACCTCCATGGAACAGCTCATTCCCTTGATTTCTCCCAGCCGCATATAAAATGCGCACATCAGTAAACCTTAATTTTTCTTGTTTATACCTTCTTCAAATTGTCTGTCTTAACAAAGACAATGTGAGATTAGTCTTCCTTCTACAGTTTAATTTTATTTAATTGCTCCAATATTTTTTGTTAAAGACTGCCTTGGTCTTTCTAGATTTGACAATCACTCAAACAGACCAGGAATTGTCAAATATCTATGACCTAGAGCATGCCCTGTCAGAGGCTCAAGGCACTCTGTTCTGAAGTATGGCTGTTGAAATGCTGTAGTCTTTGAATAGCGAATACATTGTTATCGTTGCTGCTTGGCTTTGCTTTCGTTTTTGTTTTGAGGAGTAGGTATCTCTCCCTCCCTAACTTCCTTTTTTCTTCATTTCTCTTTTTTACCCCTCTTTTCTTAGTTGAGACAGGGTCTTATCCTGTAATCTCAGACTCTTCTGAATCACTCTATAGCCCAGGCTGGCTTCAAACTCAGCAACAAGCCTGCTCCACATCTTGAGTACTGGGATTATAGCTGTAAGCCACCATACCTAGTTTGCCTACAGTTTAATATTTGTCATGGTCCTTAAAATTAATATGCCCTAATTAAATAGGCACCATTTTAAATGGTACATAATGTTGTATTTTTGTGATTGATGACAGTTTAGAGTTGATGAAATAAAATATTCAAGAGAGTCTTCCCTGACAATATGTTATACATATAGCAATGTAGAGTAGGCAGTTGCTAATGTTTGGAGACATGATCCAAGCCCTCATTCCATGGTCTCAGCTCATTTCATGTCAATGACAAATGAACTTAGAAATCAAGAAAACACCTTTCACAATAACCTCAAATAATATAAAATATCTTGATGTTACACTAAGCAAGTGAAAGACCTGTATGATAAAAACTAAAAGATACTGAATAAAGAAATTGAAGAAGATACTTGAAGACAATAAGATCTCCCATGCTCAAGAATCAGTAGGATTAATATAGTAAAATGGACAATCTACAGACTAAATTCACTCCCCATTAAAATTTCAACACAGTTCTTCATAGATCTTGAAAGCACAAACTTCAGCTTCAGATGGAAACACACACACACACACACACACACACACACACACACACACACACACACACACACGGAGGATTGCTGAAAACAATCTGAATAATAATAAAAGAACTGCTGTGGATATCATGATCCACCATTCCATGTTACACTATAAAACTATAGTAATATAAACAATATGGTATTGCCACAAAAAAATGACACATCGATCAATAGAATTGGATTGATGACCCAGATATAAATCTATATACTATATACTATGGATACCTGGATAAGGAAACCAGAAAAACACATTGGAAGAAAAGAAAGAAATTTCAACAAATGGTGCCAGTTAGACTGGATAAGTCCACGTACAAGAATCCAAATAGATCTACACTTAACACCTTACACAATACTCAACTCTAAATGAATCAAAGATCCCAACTGAAAACCAGATACACTGCATATGACAGAGAGTGAGGAGTAGCCTTGAACTCATTAGCACAGAAGAGAAAAACCCTAACATTTCTGAACAGCATACTGTTTACATGGGTGCTAAGTTCAACAAAAAATAAATGGGACCTCATGAAACTGAGAGGCTTCTGCATGACAACAGACATGATCATTCAGGCAAAATAGCAGCCTACATAATGGGAAAATATTTTCATAAACTTCACACTTGATAGAGCACCAATATCCAAAATACATAAAGCACTCAAAGAAAGTAGATATCAAAAAAATTACCCATTTAAAAAATATGGTACCGATCTAAACAGAGAACTCTAAAAAGAGGAAAGTCAGATGGCTGAGAAATGTTCAACATCCTTGGACAACAAGGAAATGTAAATCAAAACTATGAGTTTATTCCTGTCAGAGTGGCCAAGATCAATAAAATAAGTGACAGCTCATGCTAGTGATATTATAAAGGGAACACTAGTCCATTTCTGATGGGAGTCCAAAGCTGCACAGGCACTATAGAAATCAGTGTGGTGGTCTTTCAGGAAAATGGTAACCAATCTACCTCAAGATCCAGCTATACTGCTCTTCGGCATGTACCCAAAGGATGCTTCATCCTAGCAGAGAGACATTTGCTTAATCATGTTCATTACTGCTCTCCTCATAATAGCCAGACATTGGAAAAAGACTAGATGTCCCTCAACAGATGAATGAGTAAAGAAAATGTGGTACATTTACACCTAGAGTATTACCCAGACATTTAAAAAAATAAAATTTACAGGTAAATGAGCTCAGAGAAGCCTGCAGTAGAAGAGGCAGAAAGGGGGTAGGAGCCACAGGCAATGGAAGACACCAAGGAGCCAAGAATCCCTGAGTCAAAACCACTAGAGTTCATATGAACTCACAGAGACTGAGGTAGCTTGCACAGTGCCAGCATGGGTCTGCACCAGGTCCTCTTTGTACAAGTTATGGCTTCCAGTTTATGGCATTTCTGAGTGTGTGAGCAAGTGAATCTCTGATACTTTTGCTTTCTCTTGGGCTCTTTTCCTTTTTTCTTTACCTTATGTTTTATTATATCATATTTCAAAATACATAAAACAAAATACTGGGGAAAACTCTTACCCATCTGGGTAGAAAAATATCTGAAATCATAATTATGAGAAAGCCAACTGGAAAATGCTTGCTACTAGCACTGAAAATGAGAGATATTTCAATTATCTTAATAGTGTGACATAGAACCTCATGTTATTTTGATTTTCATAATTCATCATGGTAAATAGCCAATCTAGTTCGCCTATGTAGAATCCTTGGATGAATCTACCTACATAGAACCCTTGGATGACTCCTCACTCTTTTTGAAGCCTATCTTTGTTGGAAACAGAAGGTTTATAAGTGTAGCCAAAAATTTTTGGCCTGTCTGGCATGAGGTCCAGACCACCTGCAGCTGCTTGGTCCCAAATAATAAGTCAGACTCTTATATTAATTACATTCTGTTTGCCCTATGGTTCAGGCATATTACTTGCTAACTCTTGCTCTTCGGCTAACCAGTGATTAGCCAAGTACCTTTTCTCAGAGCACTTTTGTCTTCTTTCCTATGCATCTCCCTGGCAACTCTGCTCTGTTCTTCCTCTTCCCAGAGTTTTCTTAGTCTGGTATCCCCACCCACACTTCCTGTCTGGCTTTTGGCCAATCAGTGTTTTATTAAACCAGTAGGAGGGACAAATATTTACAGTGTACAAGAGCATAGTCTCACAGCATATAAAGGCCAGACAACATGATGCTACATGGACACTCCATATGAGTTGGTTAAAGCATGACTGACATTGCACGTTGATGGGGGACTTTGAGTCAGAACAAGAGAGCTGAAATGGGATGTCCAGGTACCTCAAATAAAGCAATCTGTTGACTATCTTTGGCAGAGTGCTACTTTTCTGTGATTCTATGAGTATGACTGTCATGTCACTGGCTTGGCCTAAGCTCCTGCTTTGCCAGCTGCCTATGTGCGTCTAAATGTAGGTCTGTCTGGATGCCTACCTCCTTGCTGACTATGCCAGTCTGCATATGTGCTTGTGCCTACCTGTTGGTGATCTTTATATGTCTAGGTGCTTTGAGACAGCTGTCTACCTAATAGCCTTTGTCCAAAACAGCATTCTCAATCTACAGGGACAAACCCCTTTATCAGATATCCTGCATATCAGGTATTTATATTACAATTCATAACAGTAGCAAAATAACAGATATGAAGTAGCAACAAAATAACTTTATAGTGAGGGTCACCATGACACGAGGAACTTAATTAAAGAATTAAGAAGGTTGAGAAGCACTGGTCTAGAGTGAGTGAAGTATGTGTCTTATCTGCCCAGGAGCCCTTGAAATCCTTGCAGCTTCTCATAACTCCCCTCCTTTGCTGGCATTTGAACAAGAAGTTCACACCAATCCTCTTCCAGGTTGCCCAGGTCTCCTCACTGGTTCATTTACAAGTATATGCATACATGGTGTCTGACTCAAATCTTGGCTTCCCAGACCAATCATGTGCCAATTTCTTCAAACATAAGGACAATTCATGGAGCAATTATAGAAACCAATTTAAACAATGCATGTTTAACTGAACCAGACAGAGAATAATCCCTTGATCAAACAAACATCCACAGTCTCCTGATATATCCAAGTATTCAGATACTATCCTGAACTATAAAACAAAACAAAACAAAAAGCAAGGTTAGTTTTTGTAGGTGTGAAGTGTCTTTTACCTACTTATGAACCTACATTATTACTCTTGGTATTATACATACTAAGATGTGCTAATGTGATTCTTTTTTCAGAGCAAAGCTACTTGATGTATATGTGTAACTCAACAGTAAGCAGGCTTCCATTGGTCTAGGACCATTCTATCTGCCTTGACACAGTAAGGAGAAAAAAAGTCACATTCACCTAGATAATTAGCTTTAGCATGTCTGTCATACAGAATTCATTTTAAACTGTGACTTCTTTGTCTTAAAGTATAAAGTATATGGGCATAAGAGTTTTCCAAAACAAAATTTAAAAATAATAATCTTTTAAAAAGGAAAATGCTTAAAAATCTACCCCTGGATTCATCCCATTCAAATACAATGTATAAAAATCTTTGTGTTGATATTTCATTATTTTCTCCTCTGCTTTATTTTTAAAATCTTTTTACTTAATCATTTCCCATTATTTATAAAAATGAAATAAAAGGGAAGTGAATTTCCAAATCATTTCCCATGTTAATTTCTTTAAGTACGCTATGGTAATATTTACTTTGTATTCAGGCTAACACTCTGTCACATTTGCTTGTCTCCAGATAGAACAATTAGCTGCCCCAGTCAAATCCTCCACCTGGCCTCCATCAGGGTATGCAAAAGAATCCTAGGAAACAGGAAACTGGGTGTTCTTTGAAGTCTGTTTGGGATTCAAAGCCTCTACCTTCTCCTGTATGTAGTGAGAACATGCTTACACTCCATCACCTCTGATTCTAGTAGACAATAACGTTTGATATTTGAATAGCAGGCAGATACCTTTCCATTTAAAATCTATTACACTGACAAGCAAGCACTCTAAAATGGCATTGGTTGGAAATAGAACTCGAAGTTGTTAAATGTTATGAGAGAAAAGTCTAGAAAGAAACCACATTAATCTTGAAGCAAACCAACTTGTATTGTGGATATCTATCTACAGTTTGGAGAATAAACTGTATGAACAGCAAAACTTCCTGTGTGAAGGGTTTACAATGTTGGCTTGAAGTATTTACACTCTTGATCCTTTAGGCCAAAGACCTCAAGGCTGTGAACTCAAATAGCTTCACTGACATAAACATGAACTTCGCACATGCTGAGATGGGAATTCTTGGGAATAATGTTCTAAACCCCGAGCTTTCTTACTTGTAAATTCTACTCTTATCATTGGGATTCCAAAGACACTGTGCTTTTCAAATTATCGTCATTGCTTTAGAGAGAGAGGGAGGGAGGATGATAGAGGAGGAAGGGAAGAAAGGAAGGGAGGGAGAGAGGGAGAGAACTTTATTACCCTGAAGAAATGAATTTAGAGCAGTGATTCGCAATCTGCAGATCACTACTCCTTTGGGGGACCACATATCCAGATATCCTGCATTTAAAATATTCATATTACAATTCATAGCAGTAGCAACAAAATAAATTTATGATTGGGGGTCAGCAAAGCATGAGGAACTGCATTAGAGGGCACAGCATTGGGAGGACTGAGGAATAAGATCCAGGAGGCCTGGAATCCTGTGAGAGAGAACAAGGTCACTTACAGTCAAGGAAGTGGAGTGCCCAGTAACCGGAAGTGGAGTGCCCAGTAACCGGAAGTGGAGTGCCCAGTAACCGGAAGTGGAGTGCCCAGTAACTGCTTTTTCTGTCACACAGGTTCTTGCTAAGAAATGCACTGCCAGACCAGGCTGTGGTGGCACACGCCTCTAATCACAGCACTCGGGAGGCAGAGGCGGGTTAATCTCTGTGAGTTGGGGGCCAGCTTGGTGTCAAAGCTAGCTCCAGGACAGCCAGGAAAAATACACATACACAGAGAAACCCTGTATCAAAACAGAAAAGAAAAAAAAAACCAAAACGAGAGAAGAGAGGCCCCACTGCTGGGCCCTGGAGACTTTTTTCAGCACAGAGTGTGAATGGCTTTGATCATCAACTCTTGCCTGACACATATAGTCACTAATTCACTAAATTTCATCTAATAGACATAACACTGTCTTTAGCTATAAAGGACTGATTTCTAATCAGTGCCCAGACTTTTCCTAAGAGGCTAAATGTATTCTCTTCATTGTCATTTCTCTCCTTTTATTTGTATGTGGGATCAAATTTTAATAAGCACTGAAGTGTAGGCATTTAATAATTCCTAAGCTAAAAGTCTTTGCGGCCAATTTATCATCAATGTTTGCACAAAAATTTATTGATTTACTTTCATTTGTGTGTATGTGTGTGTGTGTGTGTGTGTGTGTGTGTGTGTGTGTGTACATATTGTGCATATATGGAAGTGAGGGGAAGACTTTTGGGAGTCAATTTTCTTCTTCTACCATGGGTCCCCAGAATCAAGTTAGTAGGCTTGTGCAACAAGGGATTTGACCTATGGAACCATTTGACTGATCCTCAAATTAACTTTTAATGCTGTTATTCTAGGTTGAATTTAATGGTTCTTTTTGAAGACTCTGCACATGTTCTCTGAGTGTATCCCTTGGTATCTGAGCTTGGAACTTGGAGAAACATTTTTGAAGAAAATGGAATCCTTATTTCTTTAAACTATGCAGAACTTAAGTAATACTACTCGTATTGAAACTACATCTCCTCTTTCTGATCTAAGTGAATATTTACATGCCACTGTTTGACAATCGTATGCTCCCTCCCATACTTTAGGGTTAGAAATCAAAAGCTTTCTCCCCCTTCACTGAACTCTAGGAAGCTAGCGAAACTGACTAATCCAACATACTATAATGTATGAAAATCAATAAACAGTAAAAACTTCAGTCTACTGCTATGCTAAGTAAAATTTTATGATCTTCCTGTGTCACTGTGGGTGCCAGGGACCAACTAGGGGCTATAGTAAGAAGTCAATGACCTCTATCACATGCTAGGAACAACATGGTCTCAGGGTTACGGGAAGTCCCAAGCTTCACAGTGAAAAAATAAATCTTGGCTTTGCTGCTAAGCACAGTAATGAAGGGACTGTGCTCAACTTGTGCTTAGAAGATAGTGTGACTAAAAAATATTTTGAAGGTGCAAATCAATTCAGAATCCTGGGGTCCACCCCAGAACCCATTCTACTCTAGTTAGATGGACTATAGAGAGCAGATCCACTGCTACGTTTGATCTATAAACTTTTACTCATCCTCCAGGGAATTTGTCCATCAGGAAAGATGACTCCACACACATTTGTGGGCCTAATTATGATATGTTTTCTTTTAAGTGGTTTGCACACAATAACTGACCAAAACTCAGCTTAACTGGCTTCCAGAACAATTCATTACTTCCTAAAGACACTGTGAACGTAATTGAAGCTGCAGTTCAGTGTAGATGGCCGTGAAAGTGAGTCCATTTATCAAAGTGGATTATCTTGGCAGTTTCCACTCTAGGAAACACAATTAGGATCTGGTGTTGTAGATACAGAAAAAGCAAAGCAATGTCACTTCATTTTCCAGGATCAGTATGGGGTTATACCATAGATGGATAGAGAATCAGGAAATATCCAGCCATACAAATAGCCACACATTAAAGCACCCAGTAAGTGGAATAAAGGCATTCTGTGCTCTCTTTCTCCTTTGGAAAAATAATTGGTCAAACACTTTTGAAACCTAGACATTCTCCTTTGTTCCAAAATACAGGGTCTGTAGTAAAATAGTACATGTTGCATGTCAAGTAAACAATGTTAAGGTGAACTTTGTAAAATTCCCCCAGCAGTAAAACAGAATATGGCTCTGAGCCTGCACAGAACTGCATATTAGGAAAACCCTCCATTGATCCATGCTTACCATCCTGATTTACAATCACCAATCATAGTCCTATACATATGGATAAACTCAAAACGTCTATGTTGGTTTACCTTTCTGCCTGTGGAACTGTGGGTTGAATCCTTTGGCTTAATAGCTGCCTCTATGCATATGCTTGCCAGCTACACAGATCACACCAATAACTGGCCATCTGTGCTCTTCAGCCATTCAAACCTGATCCAAATAGTCCTAGCTTCCTTTTCCAAGCTCTCAGTGGGCTCTTTATTGTCAGGTGCTGGGAGGTGGTCAAAGATGCAAAGACATCAAGATCATAAACAAAGATGCAGAGATCCCTGACTCGTGAAAGCAGCATTTGGAAGGGTGAAGTGTTTGTTTTCTGTAATGCAGAGAGAGACCGCGAAACTTCCAGCTTATTTTTCCAGTATCCGCCTTGTTTAGCTTCGGGAGGAACCCAAGCGGCCAGTGCTTGTTTGCTGTTGTCATTTGGCTTTTCAAGTCCAGAGCAGAGTTCTGCTTCCCTTGCCAAGAATGCTCAGCTGAACATATTAGCTGTTTCCAACATTTCCTCATTCTGGAAATTTTATGGTCTGCCTGTGTCATGTGGGTGCCAGGTCTGTCCTCCAGGGACCAACTAGGGGCCATAGTAGGAAGTCAATGACCTCTATCACATGCTAGGAACAACGTGGTCTCAAGGTTACGGGAAGCCCCAAGCTCCACAGTGAAAAAAATAAATCTTGGCTTTGCTGCTAAGCCCAGCAATGAAGGGACTGTGCTTAACTTGAGCTTGGAAGGTAGTGTGACTAAAAAATATTTTGAAGGTGCAAATCAATTCAGAATCCTGGGGTCCACCCCAGAACCCATTCTACTCTAGTTAGATGAACTATAAAGAGCAGCCAAATTTTTAAGATTCGTGTGCTCATGAAATAGAATCAGATAGAAAACTAAAGGCCATTTTTGTACACTGTCATTCACTATGAACTTGACTGGTGATTATTATAGCATCTTCCATGTGCAGGAAGCAGGTTCCTTAAAGACATGAATATAAGGACCAAGCCTGGACTTGATATTATGACTAGCCTCCAGAGATAATCTAGTTTTCAAGCCTTCCACTTGTTCATGTCTCCATGGGAGGTGGGATTGGTGACCACTGAGCAAGAAAGATCTCCTGTTGGAGTTCTTTAGACTGCACTTAGGAGCTCCAGCATCTACCCCACAGTGTCTTTGGACCATGAGTAGTTCTTATGGTCAGTTGGATCCCTCCTCCCATGCCTTCCACCCAATTACATTTTCCTCAGGGATGTTTTCTCTTTGCTTATGTTCATCAGTAGTGCCAGTTAGAGAATGGCAAGAAGGACAGATACACATGGCTTAGGATGAAAGAATGCAGAGTTTGGAGCAAAGTGCCTTGGGCACTGTGTGATGTTTCTGCAATCATTTGGCTTCATTCAGTACAGTGCTTCTCTGGAAAGTGAGAGCATTTCTTTGACAACTGATCATATTTGTGACATTCAGGAGAATCAAAAAAATGGTGGTCACCCATGTCAGGACTCCATTAGTGTTTGTAAACATAAAGGTTACTATATTATCATCAAGACAATATAAATATAAATTCCAATGTAGCAGTGAATATCTAAGGCTCTGTGGGAAAAAGCTTTCAATGACCTTGGAAGTGGTGTTTAATCTTTCTGTGGATTAGCATTCAAACTGCAAAGTAGTAAGGCATGGTGGCTCATGCCTTTGATCCCAGCATTGGGGAGTCAGAGGAGAGCCTGTCTCAGACATACCATGTAAAGCAGTTATGGCAGATGTTGCATCCTCTCAGACCTGGGAGTTGTGGCTAAAAAGGGGGATTATACAACATCCTGTCAAACCTCAATGCTACAAATTCGTCTTAGTTCACAGCTCAGGCTCAGTGGTCATCACAAGACCTTCAAAGGCACTCCTTCTGAAAATGACAAATTTTAACCCCTACAAAGGTAATGTTCACAGGAAAGCTTGGGATTCTTAGAATGGCTATAGATAGATTAATTCAGTGAACCAGGATTTGTACTGTCCTTGAAACATGATGATGAGCACATCGGGTATGCTTTCTTTCAGCTACACTGACTAAACTATTCAGATATTGCAAAGATTTTTAAGTCAATCAATCAATCATTTATTTACGCACTCATTTTGTTTTTTGGTAGAAGCATGTTTATTACTTTCATCCATATCATGTCTTAACTTTCTCCCTGTCTATCTCTGTCCCTGCTCTCCAACAAATATCTTTTTCACATTCCTGTCTCTATGTGTATTGTTTTGTGATTCAGTTTAACAAGGGTCATCTGTGTAGGCGCCGGTTTGGTACTGGAGTTTGCAGAGCTCAACAGGGGGTACACAGCTGAGACAATAACTCTCTGTTTCCCATAACCTATCAATAGCCAGTCATTCAGGACTAAGGAGTAGGGCCCCATGAACCTTCCCAATCTATAACTAATTGTTGGCAGAGCTGGTTTGTGCAAGCCCTGTGCCAGTAACTACAGCCTCTGTAAGTTCAAGATTGCAAATCTGTGTCATGTTTTAAAGATGGCGTTGTGCATCCCTCTGTCTATTGCAGTTTTTATGTTCTGCACTCCCACTAACAGTACATAAGACTCTTCTGTGCCAACATTTGTTGTTATTTGTATATTTGTTGATAGTTATATTCTTTATGATGGTCATTCTGGCTGGGGTAAAATGAAATCTTAACGTAGTTTTAATCTGTATTTTCCTGATAGGTAAAGGTATTGAACACCCCCTAAAGCACTTACTAGCCATTTGTATTTCTTCCCTCGAGAACTGTTTACTTTCAAAGCCCATCTTTAAATTGGATCGCTTGTTTTCTTCATGTTTAGGGTTTTTTTTTTTTTTTTTGAGTTATTTGCATGTACCAGATATTAATCCTCTGTCGTATAAGTTACTGGAAAAGGTTTCATTCCTCCCCGCCCCCGTGATTTCAGTATAACTCCATTTGTGTTTTCCTGAACTTTACAGAGCCTTTTTAGTTCCATGAAATCTCATTTGTACACTGTTAACATTTTATTGCTGTAAAGAGACACCCTGACCACCTTAGGAAAAAGAAAACATTTAACTGGGGCTGGCTTACAGTTCAGAGGTTTAGTCTATTATTGTCATGGCAAAAACAAAAAACAAAACATGGTGGCATGCAGGCAAACATGTTGGAGAAGGAGCTGAGAGTTCTACATCTTGATCCTCAGGCAGTGGGAAGAGACTAAGACCTCCAAGCCTGCCCCCAGTGACACACTCCTTCAACAAGGCCACACCTACTCCAACAAAGCCACACCTACTCCAACAAAGCCACACCTACTCCAACAGGGACACACCTACTCCAACAAGGCCACACCTACTCCAACAAAGCCACACCTACTCCAACAGGGACACACCTACTCCAACAGGGACACACCTCCCAATAGTGTCAATAGTACTCTATGAACCTATGGGGCCATTTTAATTCACGCAATCACATGCGCTGTTGGTCCTGTTCCTCTTCTACCAGACTCTATTCACAAACTCTCTGACTGAGCCTAATTGTTGAGTACCCTTCATTTCTCCCAGAAGCTTTCAGGTATAAAGACTTACCTTGAGGTCTTTGATATACTTAGAGTTAGGTTTTGTTGAAGGTGAGAAAAAAGCATAATACTTCATTCTTCTACATGTAGATATTCAGGCGTGTCAGCCCTGTTTATCAAAGATAAGGTTGTTTTGCCAATGCCTATTTTTGTCAGATTTTTCCCCAAGTCAGATGCCTGTGGCGATACGGACTTATATTTCATTTGTTGTCTTGTTTGTTATCCAGTTCCTGGAAATTTTATTTTCTTCTTTATTTCTTTTGTGACCCATTAGCCATTCTACAGTATGCTGCTTAGTCTCCAGAACTTTCTCTTGCTCTTGATATCTGGCATTATTCCACTGTGGTCAGGACAAGTAGAGGATTCTTATAAACTTTCCTTGTATCATAAATGCATGGTTTATCTTGGAGAAAGTATGAGCTCCAAAGAAGAGCAAAAATTCTTTAGTGTTTGAATGAAATGTTCTGTAAATGTCTGTAAAACCAATCTGTTATATTATTTAACTCCAACATTTCTCTGTTTTTCCAGGTGACCTTATGAGAGCAGAGTACTGCAATCTCCCACTAATGCTACACTGAGGTCAGTCTGTGGCTTTTATTTTATGAAGTTGTGTGTACTGCATTTGAAATTGTAATATTCTCTTCTTGTTCCTTTAAAGACCATGAAGTGACCTCCTTTGTTATTTTCTGACTAGTTTGGGGTTTAAGTCTATTTTGCCAGGCACTAGAATAGTGATCCACAGCTCCGTCTTAGAGTTCCTTTTTCTGTACTTTTATTCTAAAATGGTGCCTATCTTTGATGTGAGGTATACTCCTTAGAGGTAGAAGACATAGTGGTCTTCTGTTCTAATCTTATCTATAGTCTATGTCCTTTTTTATTGGAAACCGAGACTACTAATAATTAAAATTGTTGTTGAAATAATATATTATGTGTATTGATTTTTTGCTTTGTGGTGTTTTCTTAGATATTCTTTGCTTAAATATTGTTTTATTGTATATTTATTCCCCGAGGCCTCTTGGTTGTATTTCTTTTCAGTTTAAAATATTCCTTCCAATATTCTTTGTATATAGGGCTTAGTGGTTATATGTTCCCACAGTCTTTTTTTTTTTTTATAATGGGTAGTTTTTAAATTTCTCTTTTAGTTTCAATAGATAACTTTTCTGGGTGTAACAGACTGTTAATAGTTTTGATATTTCAAAACTTGAAATTCATATGTCTGGGCCTTTTGGGCTTTAAAGATTCCCTTCAAATAATCAGATATTATTCTGATTAGCTTGCCTTTGTATTAACTTAGTTCTCTTTTACAGCTTTAAATATTTCTTCTTTAGTCAGTGTTGACTGTTTTAGCTACCTGGGAAGATTTTTTTCCTCACGTATTGTCTATTTGGAGATTCTTTATGCCTCTTGTACTTGGGTAAATATTCTTTTCTCTAGATTTGGTAAAGCTTCTCCTTTGCTCATGTTGATAATACTTACTTTGCCTTTGACCAGAAATTCTTCTCTACTTCCTCACCATAGTTCATAGATTTGCATTTTCAGAGTGCTCCTTGCTAAGGAGTTTTACTTTTGTTTTTATCAGATTCTCATATGGACTGTCCAGTTCCTCTGCCTTGTTTTCAAGCCCTAATACTCTGTCTTACTTGTGATGTGCTCTGTTTGTGAGGGTTTCCGATGAGACTTTCTATTAGACTTATTGAGTTTTTCATTTCCTGGTCCATTCGTTTGGATTTTCTTCAGTGCTTTAATCCCTTCATTGAATTTGATTCTCATTTCCTGAATTGCCTTTATTGTTTTACTCATCCCTTTGTATTTCCCTGGATTCCATCGGTCTGTTCCTCACCTCTCTAAGTTTATTCATGTGTTTATGTCTTCTTTGAATTCTTTGAACTTGTTTACCTGGCTTATTGTAGTTCTTTTGAGTTTTGTGTATTGAATTGCATGTAAGTTGTTCTTCTTGGAGACCATACTGTGGGATTGGTGATTTAGAGAAGAGACACATGGAATATCTTATGGAGCACATGAAAATGATACTGCTGCACTTTTCTGAAGGGACCTGTGCATCGGAAGTCAGGATGTTGGTTATCTTTTGGTATGGGTTTTTAACTCACTGTCCGGGAATCCCAGGCTGAGTCAGTAGGCTGGACCATTTGGAGAAATCTTGAGCTGAACAGAGATCAGGTCTCTTGCCTGGTTCGGGATGGAGTTATTATATGAAATGGCTAGAACTCATGGATTCAGGGACAGAGGGGACTGGGATGGAGAATTCAGGGACAGTATCTCTTACTGAGCAGAGGCAAAGGCCACAATAACCTTGTGAACTTCCTGAGACATTTGGGTCTTGGAATAAAGGAGGCTGGGGTTGGAGATATTCAAGGGTGGTGGGGTCTCTTGTCAGATCAGCAGTAGCTGAGTGGAGTAGCTGATATAAATAGGTTCAGTCTTAGTGGGGAGACCTGAGAGGTGTTAAATTTTACTTTTGAATGTATGGCCTCATTCTAGCTCCAGGCTGCTCTTGGATTCAGTGTGGAATTAAGGCCAGTTCACGATCCACCTGCTTTACCTTCCTGAATGTTGAGATTACAAGTACGTAACACCATACCAAGTAGCTTTGTTTTTAAAGAAGAAGAAAACACACATGGTGCAACTTATAAGATAGATACAATGAGGCTTCCATATGCATAAAAGACATTGACAATCAACTTCATATGGTTTATGTAATGTGAAGCTATATCCTAAAAATCATTAGCAGCACTTAAAATTGATAAAGATGCCATTTCTCATTTTATTGCATGTTTTATTAGCACTTAGAAATTTAATGTATATTTTAAAAAAGTTAACTACTGTGACAAAAGAGAATGGCTGTGCAGTAATAGGCAACATAAGTAGGCGACACTGAAACTCCTCAGATTTAAGAGAAAGTAGTGGCAAGTTTTCCGTGGGGTGACCATGGATTCATTAGGGGAAGGTGACCCCCCCCCCAGAGGTGGCAATTATGGGACAAAGCCAAGGGAGCTATAAAACTGAGAGCTAACAGAAAAATCAACATTGGCAAAGACAACATCTGGCAGGAAGAAGGCTGTTAATGTTGTGGGAGCAGTGGGCAGTAGTGTGGCTGGAGCATAGCCAAAATGGTAACGCATAGCAAAGAGCAGTGTTGAAAAGATGTGGTTGAACTAGAGATATTTTATGACTATGTATTTGTCAGCTTTTGCTGCTGTGAGAAAACAGCACGACCCAAAGTGATTTGGTAAAGAGTTTATTCTAGCTTGTGGTTCCAGAGGGACAGTCCATAAAAGTGAGGGTGGTTTTGTGGCAGACAGCCAAAGCAAGGAGCTTTCCATCCACGGTAGAGAGCAGAAAGAATAAACCTGAAAGTATGGCGGGACTATAAACTCTCCAAACCCTCCGCAATGATGTGCTTCTTCCAGCAAAGTTCTACCTCCTAAAGGTTCCACAACCTACCCAAACAGCCACCAACTAAATGTTCAAATATGTGAGTCTATGGGGGGACATTTCTCACTCGTTTATTTAATATTTATGTTACTGGAATTTTGGGGGTAAACACTTGACTTCCAGAAGCTCTGGAAGGCTCTAACTGTTCTTTCCTCCATTATGCCAATTAAAAAGACAAGAGGGATGAGGAGAAGGGTTTATTTAATATGGCCATATTGGAAAGAACAAGCCAAGGGTGCAATGCTGTCCAATTCTATCTTGGGTACTGATACAATGTGTACACTTAAGTAAAGGATAAAATACATGCATAATGAGGGAGTCCTAGTCAGAGCATACCCCTGACAATTACTGTCACATCACTGTCTCAGTTACTATCCTTTTTGTCTGTCCAACAACGTGATTTCACAAGTTCTCAAGACAGCATGAAGACTCTTCCTGGGAGGCAAATTCCTCCTCTGTCTGGAGCCAGGGCTTTAGCCTTTCCCTTCCCCCACCATGGAATTCCTGGGGGAAATTATCATTCTTTGAAGTCTGTTTTGGCTACTTTCCTGTTGCTGTAATAAGACACCAGGACCAAGGCAACTTATAAAAGACAGAATTTATTGAGGGTTTACGGTTTTAGAGGGCTGGAGTCCATGACCACAGTGGTGGGGAGTGTGACAGCAGGCAGGTGAGCAGGATTTTGCTGGAGCAGTAGCTGAGAGTTGACAAACTAATCTGCAAGCATGAGGAAGAGAGAGACTGGGAACAGAGTGGACTTTTGAAACCTCAAGCCTTGCTTCCCAGTGACCCACCTCCTAATATTTTCTAAACAGTTTCACCAACTGGGAACCAAATATTCAAATATATGAGTCTTTGGGGTCAATTCTCATTCAAAGCACTGCAGAGTTTGTCGTTCCTGTAGTCAGATAGCCCAAGGGAAGGATACAGTAGTCTTTCTTTAGAATAGCTCCTCTCTTGCCAGAACAGATGCAAGATATTGCAAAATATTAACAGTAAAGTCTTGGCTCTAATCACTACTATTATCACCTATTGTCTGACTATCTATCCATCTATCTATTTATCCATCTATCATTTAATGTTTTATATATATATATGTATATATATACATATACATATTACCATCTATCTCTATATTTACTTGAAAATCTGTAATGACACCCATGAATTTTATTGATGTGGGATGTATAGGCTCTAGTGGCTTCTGAGGACTTGGGGTCCTGCCTGGCCTCAGCCAGTTCAAACTGATTATAACTGGTACCTTATAACATGTGCAACAGAGGCTGAGTCTAGATGTGAGATGACCTGGACCAGCGAGAGAGGACCACACTGCAGCAGCAGATGCCAGAAGAGCAAAGCCCTTCCCCCTGGCTGGGTGGAGGGTATAAAAGGCTTACCCCTTCCTCAGTAAATTGAACTTATTTGTTTTAACTAGTCCCTGTTTGCTGAGTCATTATTTTCATGACTTCTTGCTCCCTCCTCCAAAGGGGAACCAGCAGGACCCAAAGCCTAAGGAACACACTAATGCTTCCAATTCTCACCTTCTTATGATTGCCATTTACCTCTCTAGTAGTGGGGAACTTGGCTCCCAGTAGACCTATTGCACATCAATCTTAGCTTTACATTTCCCATCTCTCATTGATGTTACAGATTTCACTCTTTGACCCTGAAGAGTCACACATTTACCTAAAAACTTTTGAACTGAAAGAGGTAAATCTTTTTAAAAATTATATTGATGACAAATTTTTATTTCCTTAAGTTTCTCTTTTCTTGACACTGGTTCTTTTCTCTACTTCTCTGACCATTTTAAACGTTCATATTTATTGGTAAATTTCCTTTGCTCTACTTTTCTGGTTGCAGATGATCCTATTAGATGACCCATTTGCTCTGCTTCAGCATGACTCATTTCTACACAGTGCTTATAATTTTTTACTGAACAATCTTTCAGTGGGGCTTGTTTACCACAGAAGAGCCAGTATCCTGAGTTTGGAATTGTCTCTGTGGAGTCATTTCTAGAGAATGACTTTATATTGGCCTCTTCCAAAGATTTTGAGCTTTACTGATGTAGACAAACGAGTCCACTATTTTCTCATGTTAGAATTTCCACACCCTAAGAAAAGATCTTCATGTCCCTGAGTGACAGGAGACATTTGATGTTAGGCTTTGGTACAAATAATTTTATTTCCAATCTTTACCTTATGTTAAACTTGTAAGATTCTGAAGCTGGCCACCACGGCTCATAGAATAGAATGAAAAACCTTTGTGTAGATCTTTAATTAATTAAGTTCATTTCTGACTTTCCT